>CM019066.1:12507313-13112635 GCA_009667805.1 Leptobrachium leishanense
CACCGGATTTCGCTGTCAACTGGCCAGTATTTGTCGAATTGACAGTTTATTGAATAGACGAACTGACATGAAATTGCACCGTATGGAGATAGGAGCTTAGGTCAGGATACCACCTGCAATGCGGGATCATAGCTGCTCAGATTTTAGTCGTGTTTCTGCATATTATCTAAATATGTATCACAGCATCAAATTATTCAGCTCTGAAGTTGTGGATTTATGTTAACATATAAGGTACACAGTAGCGTGCGTCACCAACAGTGCTATTCAGAGAGAGGTGAAAACCTTGAGAATGACTGGAGAATTGAAAATTCTAGGGAAAAATTCTCCCATTTATCTCACTTTCCAAATCGGCTACTTGGTCTAGATTGTTCATTCCCCTGCCAATTCTCAAGGTTTTCACCTCTCTCTGAATAGCCCTGTAAGGTTTATTCTGATGCTGAAAAAAGGAAATTTGATCCTAACGGGCACAAGCAGGGCTATTCAGAGAAAGGTGAAAACCAGGAGAACTGGCAGGAGAAGAGAACAATCTAGACCAAACAGCCGATTTGGAAAGTGAGATAAATGGGAGAATTTTTCTGGTTTGGCTTTTTTGACCTAGAATTTTCACTTCTCCAGTCATTTTCCTGAGTTTCACCTCTCTCTGAATAATCCTGATAGTCCTGGCACTGGATTTATGGAAAACAACTTGGTAGTGAAGGGGTTAAGGCTGGGGTCAGACGAACGCAGTGCGAATGTGCGTTTACCCACACTTTATGACGGCCGTGGTAGCAGCAAATGACGTCCAACGCAGGCCCACACACGAAGTATGGCCGCACAAAAGTTCGGCCGCACAAAGCAAACGGCAAATGAACTCATTTTCGCAAGAACGTTGAACCGCTAGTACTGACATACAGAGTGCGCTGCGTCCGCATAGCGGCGTGTGTGCGTGACTTGGAGACGTCAGACACTGCTCATGTCCGGCCAGGGCCGGCCCAAGCCACTGTGCTGCCTGGAGCGAGGGATGAATTGCTGCCCCCCCAAATAAAAAAAAAAACATGTGGCATGTAAGGCTGGGGTCAGACCAGCGCATTTTTAACGTGCGTTCTGGCGCACTTAATCACGGCCGCACTAGCAGCAAATGACGGGCAATGACAGCCAATATACGAAGTACGGTCGCACGAAAGTCCGGCCGCGCAACGCAAGTGGAAAATGAACGCATTTTTTCGAGAACGCAGAACCGCTAGTACGGACGTACAGAGTGCGCTGCACCCGCTAGCGGTGTGTGTGTGTGATTTGGAGACGTCAGACCCTACTCGTGTCCGGCCAACATAACGTCCAGACGCAAAAAGTTTCCTGGTTTGGATTCGTAAAACATCACGCACGAAAGGGCGCATCGTATGACTGTTTTCGCATATTCCGTGAAAAAATACATCAATGCGTTCGGACGCACTTTTTTACGTTCGCGTGTAAAAATACTTTCGTTTGACCCTAGCCTTAAAGCGTATCCAGAGCTCCACAGCATTATAACTCACAGTAACGTGTGGTGTGTATCAGTGTGAGCATTATTGCTCTGGAGGTCTATGATACGCTCATACACACATTACTGTGAGTTTTAATGCTGTGGAGCTCAGTGATACAGTAATGTGTGGTGTGTATGAGTGTATCACTGAGCTCCATAGCATTAAAACTCACAGTAAAGCGTGATGTGTATGAGCGTATCACAGAGCTCCACAGCAATAATACTCACGCTGATGCACACTGTACATTACTGTGAGTTTTATTAAGCTCCTATGAGCAGGGCCCTCTACACCTCTTGTTTCCATCCTACTGTATGTCCATTTATATGTATTTCGTTCCCTTTGGTTATTGTAAAGTGCTGCAGAAACTGTTGGCTCTACATAAATGATGACAATAATAATAATAATATTGCTGTGGAGCTCTGTGATACAGTAATGTGCGGTGTGTATGAGCGTGAGTTTTATTGCTGTGGAGCTCTGTTACGCTCATACACACTGCACATTACTGTATCAGAGCTCCACAGCAATAAAGCTCACAGTATTGTGCGGTGTGTATGAGCGTATCCCAGAGCTCCACACATCCATCCATACACACAGTCACACACAGTCACACAAAGTCTCTCACACACACACACAGTCGCTCACACACACAGTCGCTCACACACACAGACTCACACACACACAAACCGTCACACACACACAGACAGTCACACACATGATGTGAGTGCAGGAGGGAGGGGGAGAGATGGGAGTATAGGAAGGAGAGAGAGAGACTTGTACTTACCAACATGCTCTGTCTGCCTCCATATGCTGCCCAGCGCCTGCTTCTCTCCCTTCAAAGCGCTGTTCCCCCATCTGTGAAATTCGGCGCCGAACTTCCGGTTTAACTCCCTCTCTGGGCGCCGCCTGGTGGCATCACTGGAGCATTGCATGCCGGGACACGTAGTTCTAAACTGGTTCTCTGCAGTATGCAGTATACCAAGCTAGAACTACATTTCCCAGGATGCAATGGTCTGGTGATGCCAGCAGGTGGCGCCCAGATGGGGAGTTAGTCCGGTAGCTCGCGTGGAACGGACACTGTGTCGGCCTCCATGAAATGCCGGCACAGCAGCACTGTTTAAAAACCAGTGCAGGGGCTCGGCCGCAAAATCTGCCGCTCCGCCAAAATCTGCCGCCTGGAGCGGTTGCTCCAAACCACTCCATGGTCGGGTCGGCCCTGTGTCTGGCCTACATAACGTCCAGACACCCAAAGATTTCTGGTTTGGATCCGTATGAAATCACGGCCGAAATTGCGAATCGTTTGACCGCTATCGCGTATTCTGTGAAAAAGTACGTCCATGCGTTCGGACGCACTTTTTTACGGACGATGCGAAAAATGCGTTCGTCTGACCCTAGCCTAAATGGTAAATTCACCATAGTGTCATCATACTTGACCCACCATAGTGTCCTGAAATTTGCTGAAATAAAACCTACGAAACAAGGGAGCTAAAAGAATGACCCCCTATAGTAACAGAAACATTGTAATAGCATTTGCTTTTTGGAACAACACGCTTTCAGCAAACCCTTCCTTTACCAGTTCTAAATGAACGTGTTGCAAACATCAATAGAACTGGAATCAACAGATCCAGACAAAAAAATATTCTATCCCATCACTGCTCTTTTTCCATCCTGCAATGTGCAGAAACATCACCTTCATCTCAAGGTCATTGAGAGGACTGTGAAATATTACTGCTGAAGGTTTTATGTTTCCCAGTCTCATTTCACCGGCTGTAAATTTTTTTGGCTAATTGCTGTAATAACTCAACCTGTTTCCCGATGTAAAGGCCCCGGGTGTTATTTACTAAAGTTGATAAAATCACACTTTTCCCAACACTTGATTGTAAATGTACATATGTTAATTTGCTGCATTTTTTTTATCCTGTTTCAATTATCAACAGTATATGGTCCTTGGCTCTATTAAAAAAAGCATCTTTCGGAAATCTAAGACTAGTAGAACCTCACATATATACGTATACAGGTTGAACGCCCCTTAACGGGAATTCTGCAAGCTGAAGGATTACAAAAACTGAAATTCTCTGAGTGCTCCTTCAGCTCTCGGATGAAGTCAGTGGTGCCGTCCCATCCACCCAGAAGGCCCAAGGCGTCATCAAGACCGCGTTGCATCATCTCCATCTGCAATTTACCTGACTGTGCCATCTGCCACCTTTAGTCTTCACAGACTTCAGGTTCTCATCCTAATTTTTCAAGCCAGCCAGTGATGAGCGTCATATTTGAGACTCTACCGCCAGGAATCTCAAACTCCAGTCCCCAGATGGTTCTGATCTACAACTCCCCTGATTCTCTGGCCAGCAATTACTGTACGTGCAAAGAGTTCTGTTAATTGTAGGCCATCAACATAGGAGTTTTGCTTCCCTGCTCTGCGACTTCCCCCAGCCTCCACAGGATGCCTCTGCTTTTTTTTACAGAAAGCAGTTACTTCAGTAAAATTCTGAAATCCGATTCTGATTCAGTCATGATCCCGAGCAGTTCTGATAAGGCTGGTCTTCCACAGCATCTGTAGGCGTATGACCAACTGGTCATCAGACTATGGACAACCCAGATTATATGATAGGGTGTAGCCCTCTGTAGGCAATTGCATCAGACACTTTGTGAGTTTGGGGGAAAATTGTTCATCTATATCACCAACGCACCACTTGGAGGCAATTTGTAGTAGGCTGGACACTGGCCATAACAGTGTTACCCACAAGCACATAGAGCCGATCTGAGTGAGGCTCCAGCATCGGTGAGTGCATTATTTTCTGACTAATAATTAATATAAATATACCCAGATGCTCTACACCATGGAAGTTCTCTCTCTGCTTTTGTGTCTTTGAAGCAGGGCTTTTTTTCAGGGGGCACTCGGGGGTACTCAGTAAGGGCACCTCACCACTCAGTAACGGCACCTCACCACCAGCCAGAACTAATAGGAGAGAGCATGATGCTCGGAAGCGCTCGGCAGCTCATGTTGCTCCTGAACGCTTCCGATTGTCAGGAGTGTATGTAGGGACTGATAACCCCCCTCCCCCAGTAAGTGAAAAGGGAGGGCTGCTCCCCCCTCTCTCTCTGCAGCCGCTGAAACTTTGAACAGCATGGGGAGGGGGGTGCAGCATGCTTACACACATCTGCCAGAGCTGCGGATTGTCAGGCAAGCGGTGTGATCAAAGGAGCTGGCACTGTAAGGCGGTAGTAAGTTTCATTGCTGTGGAGCTCATACACACTGCACATTACTGTGAGTTTCATTGCTGTGGAGCTCATACACACTGCGCATTACTGTGAGTTTTATTGCTGTGGAGCTCATACACACTGTGCATTTCTGTGAGTGTCATTGCTGTGGAGCTCATACACACTGTGCATTACTTGAGTTGCATTGCTGTGGAGCTCATACACACTGTGCATTACTGTGATTGTCATTGCTGTGGAGCTCATACACACTGTGCATTACTGTGATTGTCATTGCTGTGGAGCTCATACACACTGCTCATTACTGTGAGTTTTATTGCTGTGGAGTTCATACATACTCAGCAAACCTGTGCGTTTCATTGCTGTATTGCTCACAAATGGCAGGGGATTATCCACTCGTTCTCTTCAATTCGGTGTGATTCGGCGATCCCATTTCGGCGACCCTGTGGTGTATTCAGCAAGCACCACTGGGCCGTCGTAGTGCAGGGAAAAGCCGTCACAAACTCGACGAAAACTCACCGCAAAACCCAGGCGAATGCACACCGAAACCCGCAAAAACATCTGGATTAACCCCGCCAAACACGCCAGAGAAACCCGAGCAGCCGCCGATCACAGCGCAGAGCAGCCGCTGGAAAAACCCAACACCGCAGACGAATGGAGTGAGAGAAAAAAAAAGGACGCTTGAATGTTTGAAAAGTGAAACGCTGTTTGCGAACAAACTACTGAGCGAAAATGTCTGAAATTTACATATGAGGTCCAATGAATGATAATAAAAAGGGCTGTAACAGAAAAAAGAAAAAAACGTTAAAAAAAAAATGGAAAATAAAATTTGCATAAAAATCCCGAAAAATGCTTAACAAATCCTAAAAAATCTATAAATAAAGAGACTTTTTACTGCAGAATATTATAATCAACGGTTTCAACGGTAGATATTGAATTAAAACGGGAATATTTTTAACATTGCAGCCTATGGGATTCGCCTGAATAAACCTGTCGAATGAAGCAACCGAATGGCAGGGCAATTCGGCAACTTTTCACTGCTGTTTTGTGTTCTCTGAATAGACGAAGCATTGCTTCTCTATGGGGATTTCACTGCCCTCGAACAGGCAACGTATGTGCAGGCAATTCGCCAACATTTGGCGAACTGCCTGCTCTCTGAATAGCCAAATGGCCAGGATATGTAACCGAACGCTGAATTTCACTGTTCGGTTACCTTTCGCCAGCAATTCGGATCTCTTTGAATAACCCTGTATATAAATATATTTAACACCATTTTAGCAGGACTGCACTATCATATTTTTGGTCATTTTTATTTTGAGGTATATTTGCCACCTGCACTGGAACCTGGATACTTGAAATATAAGTATCATTATCTAATTATCTATATGTTCTTGCATGCAATTTGCACAAGAGCACAGTCACTTTTATTTATGATATTTAATACACAATAACATATTGAACTTCACATATTATTATTATTATTCTTTATTTATAAAGCGCCAGCATATTCCGCAGCGCTGTACAATAGGCACAGTATAGACAGGGATACACTACATTGAACAACATTTGACAAACAGTACAGGAGGAGATGAGGGCCTTATTCCTGTAGGAACTCACAATCTAGAAGAGAACCTATATGTTTACGCCGCGGAGTATTTTGTTGTTTTAAATTTGTACATGTTTTTGTAAAGGTATTTGATGGTGAGACTACATTTGGCTGCACTTACCATTGAATACTGTATGACTACTTAAGCGCCGCTGTATACAACCATTTCTTCTGTACGCTCCAATCATTAATGTGACATTATTTTGGAAGTAGCCACGTTTTCGATGGCAAAGTTCTCTTTTTTTTAAGCCAGAATGTTGCTTGTACCAAAATAAAGTCACCTTGAACTTCTTCCTTGAACTATTGTATGGATTGCTTGGCTGCCGCTGCTCCAGGTCTCCGGAGCTCCATCTCAACTCTTCATTGAAGGCTATGTATTTGTGGGCACAGTTTCTCCCTCTTTTTTATACATTCCACTTTTACTGTTAGCACCATCTAAATTATGATGATAATAATCACAATGAAAAAACATAGGTCCCTAAAGGTGTGAAATAAATAATGGATGTAATGTTGGAAAATGCTTTACACTGGTTTTAACTTGTTTATTTTGGTAAGATTGTGGCACACATTTCCACCTGTGCCTTACTCTCTTGCTACATTCTGTAGTTATCACCCTACTATTATTATTATTATTATCATCATCATTCATATAGCGCCAACAGTTTCCGCAGCGCTTTACAATAACCAAAGGGAACGAGATACAGATAAACAGACATATGATGGAAACAAGTGGTGTAGAGCGTCCTGCTCATAGGAGTTTACAATCTAGAGGGATTGGGGTTGAGGAAGACAAGGGGAATTTAACGGGACAGCAGGATCATTAGTGCCAGCGGTTTGGGAATGGTGGGGCCATAGAAGCAGCTTCAATCAAGTGTGAGTAGGTGAGCAGAGGGATGAGTTGCATCAGTGATGTGGTACCCTAATCTGAAGAGATGGGTTTTGAGAGGGATTTCTTGAAGCCCTGAAGATCAGGGGAGAGTTTGATAGGGCAAGGTAAGTCATTCCACAGGACTGGTGCTGCCCTTGAGAAGTCTTGGAGGCGAGAGTTGGCAGCGCATGTGTAGACAGAGGACAGGCAGAGTTCGCCCGCTGACTGGAGTTGTCTAGATGGGACGTGCTTGCGGAGTAACAAAGACATGTAGGGAGGAGTTGAGTTATTGAGCGATTTGAACATGAACGCCAGTATTTTAAACTGTATCTTGGAACGTACAGGAAGCCAATGGAGGGACCGGCAGAGGAGGGAGGTACGTGAGGTGCGTCTGGTGAGAATAATAAGCCTGCCACCTGCATTCATTACAGATTGCAAAGGGGCAATACGGGCGCTGGGGGGGCCAACAAAGAGCGAGTTGCAGTACTCAAACCACAAAATAACAAGCTAATGAACCAACAACTTTGCGTTATGTTGCATCAGAAAGGGACTCTGTTGTTACATTTGTTTAATAATTTGATGACACAACAATTTTTTTAAATAATTTGTTACATGTGACATCAAACATACATTAACCACTTGGCTGCTATGGACGCGCTCAGCGCGTCCAGCCAAGTGGTTCTCCTGTGCTACGGACGCGCTCAGCGCGTCCGAGCACAGGAGGCAGCAATCCGCCGGATTCCGGCGGATTGCTGCGCCCCCCGGTGCGGGCTGACATCTTGGATATCAGCCCAGCACTCGGGAGCCCGGCGGGGACATTAGATGCCATCGCGGCGACGCGATGACATCTAATTCAGGCGCCCCCCCCGCATGTGCGGAGGAGGCGCCTGAAAGGGAGGGGGGGAGGTCCTTCGGACCTCTCTCCCTCCCGATCGCCGGGGAGCAGGGGTTAATACAGGCACCGCTTGGAAGGGCACAGCCTGCCCTTCTAAACGGTGCCTCTCATTAACCCCTGGGGAGCCGGATCACGAATCGGCGCTGAAAAGCGCTGGTTCGTGATCCTTTCCCGGAGCTGGCTGACATCTTGGATGTCGGCCAAGCCTCCGGAACTCCCCCTGAGGACTGGCGTCATCGTGCATAGCACGATGACGCCAGTCCTCGAGTTAACCCCTAGCTGCCACCAACGGTGGAGATAGGGAGTTCCAATGAACCCCCTATCTCCTGTTCCGTGGCAGCTAGGGGTCAAAGTTTGGTACTGTTGGATCGGCCAGAGCATGGCCGTTCCAACAATACCAAACACGACTGTGAAACAAGTTTTTTAAAAAAATAAAAATTAAAAATAAAAATAAAAAAATATTAAAAAAAAATTATTAAATAAAAATAAACAAGTTTTTTTTTTTTGGTTTGTTAATGCGGCAATATTGTTCCCATTTCAATTATAATGTGAACAATGATGCTGCACTAACGATTTTTGTATGCGGTGCGTTTGTTAAAAATCACGTAATTTTCCCCAAAAAAAAAATGTAACGAGACCCCATCTCTAATTTTTTTAACAAGCGCACCCCATAAAAAATATAACCGCAATTGCTCGCATGTTAAAATGTGAAAAAAAACACTTTACACATTGTAAATTATTGAAAATTCATATTTTATTGCATTTTTTGTTATAATATACAGACAGGTCATGACGTATACATATAATAATGTCATATTATGAATCTACCGAGTCTGACGGAAAGAACGATATATAATATGTCTGGGTCATATAATAAAATAAGCCTTCAAAACGCATTTAAACATGATGAGCAAAACCGGTAAAAATGACCTCAGCACAGAGGCGGGAAAAGCCTCAGCAGCGAAAGGGTTAATAGAAATCCTGGCATTTCTGTAGGATTCTTTAATACCTTCCACTGTCAGGAACCACAGATTTATTTTAAAATCACTTTTCATTCATACTACAGTAAAACAACATTGGGAAAATTCCCAATGCATGTTTCACTGTAGTAGCCCTATTTTACGGGCAGATGTCACCATCTGCTGGTCAAAAAGGGTTACTGCTGCTGGGCTCTGTTCTGAATCAGCGGGGGATTTATGTCTTAGACACTGATTCCCATCTTTTCCAGCAGGGTTTTTTGATGTTTTACCGTCTCGGATGTCATGCCCATTGCTGGGGCTACAGTCTGTAGCATCAATCAAATTTAATTTGCAAGTATACGGCATAGCTGCAAGTCGAGTTTACTCTATCTTGGGCTGCTGTGTCTGCTGCTGTTGTTGCTGCTGTTGATATCTTTTGCTATTATTGCCTATACTTACAGAAATCTAATCTTGCATTAGATGCGTTATGGTTCGCTAAAGCCAACATTACTTAATCTGTAACAGATAATACGAGAAGTTTAATGAGCCATTTAAAATCCCTCATATAAAACTAATGGCAGGGATAATAATCAACTATTTCAGCTCCCCACTACCTGTCCTCACTAATCACCAAATACACCCCAGCCGCTCCCTAAGGTCAAACATTGACCTGCGCCGAGCTTCTCCCCGCATCACCTCTTCCCATGATAGACTGCAGGATTTCTCACGCGCAGCCCCCATCCTCTGGAACGCTCTCCCTCGTACTGTCAGACTTTCCCCTAGTTTTCCTTCAAACGCTGGGGTCTAGACCAGGGGACAGCAGCCTTGCTCACTGTGAGACAGCGGAGTAACCTTGCAGGCAGAGGGCTCTCGCAGCTATCAGCTGTCCTTGGCTAAAAGAAGGAGAGTTTTGCTGTAAGCTCGTCAGTGCAAAACAGACATGCTCACAGTTATAGAAGCTCATAACAGTGCCCCTCTTAGTGGCGCCATAGGCAACTGCTTAGTTGGCCTAATGGGTGCAGCAGCCCTGCACCCAACTCACTAATACACCTCACTGCCCCAACCAGTCCATCACTCTCACCTTGCAGTCCTCTCCTCCTGTTTCCACCCCCAACCTTGCTAGATTGGAAGTTCCCATGGGAATAGGGCCCTTGTTTCCTCCTGTACTGGTTTGTCAAATGTTGTTCAGTCTCAATGTATTGTAACCCTGTCTATATTGTGCCCATTGTTCTGCGCTGTGGAATATGCTGGCGCTATACAAATAAAGTATAATATTAAAAATATATATTTGTTCAGCTTGTCTAAGCAAATCAGTGAAAGCACATCACTCTTATTCTCGATAAATACTGCCTGGCCAAAACAGGCCACCAGCTGGATTTAACTAATTCAATATTTGTGAGCCTTCCATTGGATAATTACTGCAATGATTAATATGTTTCAGCCAGAAAAAATTATGTCATGTGACTCCCTGAATATATGAATGAGCAGATTTTTGAGGGGTCAGTCCGTCCCTGTTGAGCTTTATGCTGCAGTCCGTGTGGGGCTGCTCCATGTTGCTTTTTTACCGTAATTATTGTAATACACGGTGACAGGAGGTCTAAATTCGATTTTTTTTAACTAGCAAAAGTATCCATGGTCTCGTATCTATGTGATCCATATGTGTGGCTAATGTAAGAGCAATGTTTAATTAAAAAAATGAAGAAGTGACATATCTGAAGTGAAAAGTAACATGCGTTGAGAAAGCTTTTGCACCTTTTGTATGTCATTTCAGCTTCCTATCACAGATGATAGCTTCTATAATGAATATATCAGTGCATTATGATTATCCAAGATGTATATTTGACAGCCTTTAAAGTCATCTAAATGCCTCTAATTGCAGACAGATGTTAGACTCTTACAGCTTCATTTATGTTTTACCTTATGTACTTATTTAACCCGTTATGTGGTCGGAGTAGCAGAACATCTATGGCAGGTCGTAGAGTGGTGTGGATAGTGACTGACATAGCAATAGGTATCATGGTCAGAAGTGGGGCAGAAACCAATGTCCCCACACCGCACATCCTCTGCAAATCATAACTTTTCTCATTTTACAAAGCCTTAAAGGGACGCTACCAATAACATAAGCTGCAAATAGATAACTTATGAATTACAAGCAAAACCACCTTATAAAACACACTATAAAACACATGCTGTTGTTTCATTTCTTTGTTTGAAGTAATTGCACGTAAAAGGAAAAAATTTAATTAGTTTTTTTTATCTCCTGTTTCCATTTTGTGGATATTTCTCATGATGCAACATTTACCAAAATCTATGTTTTACTTTGTGGTTGTGCTTTATTCTATATAGTATTTAACAGTTAATGAGGTGGAGGAGGGAATGCTTAGCTAAGGCTAGGGTCAGACCAACGCATTTTTCACGTGCGTTTAGCCGCACAAATCACGGCCGTGCTAGCAGCAAATGACGTCCAATGCCGGGGAACATACGACGAACGGCCGCACGAAAGTTCGTCCGTGCAACGCAAGTGGCCAACGAACGCATTTTTTCGAGAAGGTCAAACCCCTACTACTGACGTACAGAGTGCGCTGCGGCCGCATAGCGGCGTGTTTGCGTGATTGGGAGACGTCAGACGCTGCACACGTCCGGCCAACATAACGTCCAGACGCAAAAAGGGTTTTATTGATGATCCGTACAAAATCACGGACGAAAACGCGCATCGTATGACCGCTATCGCGTATTCCGTGAAAAAATACGTCCATTCGTTCGAACGCACTTTTTCACGGACAACGTGAAAAATGCGTTCATCTGACCCTAGCCTAAAGCTGCAGGGGGTGTGTTGTGTTGTCAGGGCCGGCTACTCAATATAAGAGGTGGCAGCTGAATGAGATAAGACATGGAGCTTAACCCCTTAAGGACCCAGGACGTACCATGTACGTCATTGCAGCGGGTCTCTTTTAGACCCGCTGACGTACATGGTACGTCCTGCGGTTTTTTGAGCGCTGGAAGCGATCGGATCGCTTCCAGCAGCTCAAACGCCATTGCAGGATGCCTGGGAGTCCAGGCATCCGTGCAATGGCGGTGAGAAGTGCCGGGGCACCTTGTGATCACTCCCCGGGAGCGATCAACATCCGGTTTCACCGGAGAGGTGCCCAGCACTTCTAGAGAGCGCTGGAAGCGATCGGTATCGCTTCCAGCTGCTCTGTGTATATTGCAGGGATGCCTCGACATCGAGGCATCCTTGCAATATGCTTACCTGCCGCCGGTCCGCTAAGTGATCGCTCCCCCCGAGCGATCACTTCTGGTAGCGGCAGGAAGTACTGAGTGCCACGAGGTATCGTGGCACTCAGTACAAAACGATCACATGAGTGATCAGGTGCTCTGCTGGGTGCCTCGAGGGATCAAGGCACCCAGCAGAGTAAAAAAAAGTGTAAAAAAAGTAAAAAAAAGAAAAAATAAAAATCAATAAAAAGGTATAAAATAAAATAAACTGACAGCCAAGATGGCGCTGCCCTTCTAAGGGCAGGGTCATCTTGGGGCTGAGTGGGATGTTCCTAGCCTGCCTCATCAGAGAGGCAGGCTAGCAACATCCAATCAGAAGTAAAAAAAAATCAAAATAAAATTTCTAATTTGTCAGGTCAGGTCAATATTTTGTAAATATTGGCTCTGACCTCTGTGATTCTCCCTCCCTCTCCTCACTTGTGTTTTGGTGAGCGAGAGAGAGAGATCAGATTTGACAGGTTAGAGATTTTAGTGAGATTAGAAAAATTGAGGCAGATTTAGAGAGATTTTAGTGAGATTAGAAAAATTTAGGCAGATTTAGAAAGATTTTAGGGAGATTTAGAAGAATTGAGGCAGGTTTAGAGTGATTTAGAGAGATTTAGGTGTTTATTTGTATTTTCTTGTGAAACCCAACGGTTCTTCTAAGAACCAACTATCCGCTTATTATATATAATAATTATAAAATTTTATAATCTATTATATATAATGTCTGAGAGGGTGTACAGCGCCGAGGAGGCATATGCCATCCTGGCGTCAGAATCTGAGGCATCTGCGTCAGACTCCGACCCTGATTTCGACCCCGCCAACTGCTCAGAGACGTCGCTAGATACATCATCTACGCTGGCTGATGTATCTAGTGATGTTTCTGATGCAGATCCTGGGTCACCACCTGCCAGCAGGAGACGCACAGCTCCAGCTGAGGAGTGGGTAGTGCCTCATCGCCAGAGGCCAGATATCCCTCCTTTCACGGCAAATCCTGGCATCAATATTGATGTTGCAGGATTTACCGCCACACAGTTTTTGCAGGTGTTTATGGGGATGATTTGTTGGGCCACATCGTGGCCCAATCAAATCTGTATGCCCATCAGCATTGTGCTGCGAAGCCAGACTCCTACTTGGCAAGGCAGCAATGGACCCCGCTAGATGTGCCAGAATTTCTGAAATTCTGGGCACTTACTATGCTGATGGGCATCATAAAGAAGCCCTCAATTCGCTCCTACTGGAGCAGTAGCCCCATCTGCTCTACCCCCATTTACCCCCAATCAATGTCATGTAGAAGGTATGAAAACATTTTGCGTTTCATGCACTTCAGTGACAACAGCCTGTGCCCTCCTAGAGAGCATCCCCAGTTTGACAGGCTGTATAAAATCCGCCCCCTGATTACCCACTTTGCCGCCAGGTTTGCAGAGGCTTATACACCTGGAAGGAATATCTGCGTGGATGAATCCCTAATGAAATACAAGGGAAGGCTGGGATTCAAGCAGTATATTCCTTCCAAACGCTCCAGGTATGGAGTGAAGGTGTATAAGCTCTGTGACAGCGAGAGTGGGTATACTCAGGCCTTCCGGGTGTACGAGGGAAAGGATAGTAGCCTTGACCCTCCAGGTTGCCCAGAACACATGGGAACCAGTGGCAAGATTGTGTGGGACCTACTTTTTTCCCCTCATGAACAAAGGGTACCCACTTGTATGTTGATAATTTTTATACAAGTGTCCCTTTGTTCAAGCTGCTGTATTGTTTTGATACAGCAGCATGCGGTACTGTTCGCAAGAACCGCGTAGGTTTCCCAGCACAGCTTGTCCGCACCGCGTTTAAAAAGGGGGGAGGCCTCAGCTCTGCGCCAAGAGGAGCTGTGGCGGTCAAGTACAGAGACAAGAAGGATGTATACCTTCTATCCACCATCCACACTGAGAGGTCTGTGGAGGTCTCTGTACGTGGCAGAGCTGAGCGCATCAGGAAGCCAGTGTGCATCAAAGCCTATAACCGGCATATGGGTGGGGTTGATCTGGCAAATCAGCTGCTCCAGCCCTACCAGATTATGCGGAAGTCAAGGGCCTGGTACAAAAAGGTTGCAATTTACCTGATGCAAATTGCAACCCACAATGCCTTTTTGCTCTGCAAAAAGGCAAACCCCGGAGTGACGCTGTCCTTTTTACAGTTTCAGCTCCAGGTCATTTCGGGGCTTTTGTACCAGGATGCACCTGCTCCCCGGGCGGTGATGGGGACAGAGTTGGGCTACGCATTTTATTTATAAAATCCCCCCTACTGAGGGCAAACAGAAACCCCAAAAAAGGTGCAGGGTGTGTTTCAAGAGGGGGCAGAGGAGAGACACAATCTTTTACTGCCAGAATGCCAACCCGGTCTGTGTCTTGGGACTGTTTCAAGATATATCACACTGTGCGTGATCTGTGATTTTTTTTCCTTTCTATTTTTTCTCACACTCCAGTTAGTTAGTTCAGTTTAGTTTTTTTTTCTTTTACTGCACCAGACTTTTACATTTTATTCGTACATTTTTATGTTCTACAATTGGTGCTGTATTTTGCCAAAATCTTTCCACACCTATGCATGGGGGGCATGGGTGTACTCAGGAGACCTTGCAGAAAACAACCTGGAGAGTTTTCATGCAGTAACAAACAACAGTGTCTCCTAAATCACAGTCCAAATCTAATGTGGGCGTAAAAATCTGAAAATTGAAAAATTACACCCACACACCTTCTCAAATGTTTTGGGCTAAAACCGTTGCATCCATGGCATCAAAGCACTCCATATGCAATACCTTGGGGTGTCAACATAACAAATATAAACAATTTTCTGGCAATAATTCAAACTGGGGTATGCGGTAGACCCAAAATCAAAGCTAGGCTAGCTGAAGAAATAATCTCAATTTCAACTCCAATGACAAAGTCATAAAAATTGTATTTGAACCTTCCCAAAATCCTGGCAAACCTATGCATGGGGGGCATGGGTGTACTCAGGAGACCTTGCAGAAAACAACCTGGAGAGTTTTCATGCAGTTACAAACAACAGTGTTCCTAAATCACAGTCCAAATCTAATGTGGGCGTAAAAATCTAAAATTTGAAAAATTACACCACACACCTTCTCAAATGTTTTGGGCTAAAACCGTTGCATCCATGGCATCAAAGCACTCCATATGCAATACCTTGGGGTCAACATAACAAATATAAACAATTTTCTGGCAATATTCAAACTGGGGTATGCGTTAGACCCAAAACCAAAGCTAGGCCTAGCTGAAGAAATAATCTCAATTTCAACTCAATGACAAAGTCATAAAAATTGTATTTGAACCTTCCAAAATCCTGGCAAACCTATGCTTGGGGGCATGGGTGTACTCAGGAGACCTTGCAGAAAACAACCTGAGAGTTTTCATGCAGTAACAAACAACAGTGTCTCCTAAATCACAGTCCAAATCTAGATGTGGCGTAAAAATCAAAATTGAAAAATTACACCACACACCTTCTCAAATGTTTTGGGCTAAAAACGTTGCATCCATGGCATCAAAGCACTCCATATGCAATACCTTGGGGTGTCAACATAACAAATATAAACATTTTCTGGCAATAATTCAAACTGGGGTATGCGGTGAGACCCAAAACCAAAGCTAGGCCTAGTTGAAGAAATAATCTCAATTTCAACTCCAATGACAAAGTCATAAAAATTGTATTTGAACCTTCCCAAAATCCTGGCAAACCTATGCATGGGGGGCATGGGTGTACTCAGGAGAACCTTGCAGAAAACAACCTGGAGAGTTTTCATGCAGTTACAAACAACAGTGTCTCCTAAATCACAGTCCAAATCTAATGTGGGCGTAAAAATCTAAAAATTGAAAAATTACACCACACACCTTCTCAAATGTTTTGGGCTAAAACCGTTGCATCCATGGCATCAAAGCACTCCATATGCAATACCTTGGGGTGTCAACATAACAAAATAAAACAATTTTCTGGCAATAATTCAAACTGGGGTATGCGGTAGACCCAAAACCAAAGCTAGGCCTAGCTGAAGAAATAATCTCAATTTCAACTCCAATGACAAAGTCATAAAAATTGTATTTGAACCTTCCAAAATCCTGGCAAACCTATGCTTGGGGGCATGGGTGTACTCAGGAGACCTTGCAGAAAACAACCTGGAGAGTTTTCATGCAGTAACAAACAACAGTGTCTCCTAAATCACAGTCCAAATCTAATGTGGGCGTAAAAATCTGAAAATTGAAAAATTACACACAACACCTTCTCAAATGTTTTGGGCTAAAACCGTTGCATCCATGGCATCAAAGCACTCCATATGCAATACCTTGGGGTGTCAACATAACAAATATAAACAATTTTCTGGCAATAATTCAAACTGGGGTATGCGGTAGACCCAAAACCAAAGCTAGGCCTAGTTGAAGAAATAATCTCAATTTCAACTCCAATGACAAAGTCATTAAAAATGTATTTGAACCTTCCCAAAATCCTGGCAAACCTATGCATGGGGGGCATGGGTGTACTCAGGAGACCTTGCAGAAAAACCTGGAGAGTTTTCATGCAGTAACAAACAACAGTGTCTCCTAAATCACAGTCCAAATCTAATGTGGGCGTAAAAATCTGAAAATTGAAAAATTACACCACACACCTTCTCAAATGTTTTGGCTAAAACCGTTGCATCCATGGCATCAAAGCACTCCATATGCAATACCTTGGGGTGTCAACATAACAAATATAAACAATTTTCTGGCAA
Source organism: Leptobrachium leishanense (assembly GCA_009667805.1). Lineage (NCBI taxonomy): Eukaryota > Metazoa > Chordata > Amphibia > Anura > Megophryidae > Leptobrachium > Leptobrachium leishanense. Next base: position 12,524,371 of record CM019066.1, read on the forward strand.
TAATTCCAAACTGGGGTATGCGGTAGACCCAAAACCAAAGCTAGGCCTAGCTGAAGAAATAATCTCAATTTCAACTCCAATGACAAAGTCATAAAACAGTAACAAACAACCGTGTCCTAATCACAGTCCAAACTGATGTGGGTGTGAAAATGAAAAATGAACCACCAAACAGTATCCAATTTGTTTGGAGCAAACGGTTTGCAATCCATAGCATAAAAACACTCCATTTACAATACTTTGGGGTGTTAGCTTACCAAATATATGCACGTTCATAAAACTGGGGTAATGTAAAAAGGCCCCTAAAAAGAAGATAAGCAAAGAAGATACTGTATGTCAAATTAGAAAATTGACAAGCACATGTCAAAGATTGGCGTAGCACCCCAAAAACAAGACAAATCTATATATGGGTGGTATCACTTTACTCAGAAGATGTTGCTGAACATATTTTGGGGTGTTTTTTGGCAGTAACCATAACTGGATTTGACATTCATGCCTAAAGTACAATGTGTGTGAAAAAATAACCAAAAAGTGACTACCTGAAAGTTTGACATAGAGCTAGTGCATGGAAAGTGTTAAAATACAACTCTTTGAAGCACCCTAGGGTGTGCCCTTTCTAAAAATAATGGGTTTGATGGGGGTAAATTACTTTGGCCGGCTTCAAAAATGTCCCAAATAGGACATGGGTGCATGAGACGAAATGTGAAAATTCAAGTTGGAAAACTGAAATGCGCACCCCCAAAAGGCCTTTAGCCCCCAAATGACCCGACATACCTATACATGGGTAATATCAATTTACTCAGAAGATGTTTCTGAACATATTTTGGGGTGTTTTTTGGCAGTAACCATAACTGGATTTGACAATTCATGGCCTAAAGTACAATGTGTGTGAAAAAATAACCCAAAAAGTGACTACCTGAAGTTTGACATAGAGCTAGTGCATGGAAAGTGTTAAAATACAACTCTTTGAAGCACCCTAGGGTGCCCTTTTCTAAATATATGGTTTGATGGGGGTAAATTACTTTGGCCGGCTTCAAAAATGTCCAAATAGGACATGGGTGCATGATGACGAAATGTGAAAATTCCAAGTTGGAACTGAATGCGCACCCCCAAATAAGGCCTATTAGCCCCCAAATGACCCGCATACCTATACATGGGTGGTATCAATTTACTCAGAAGATGTTGCTGAACATATTTTGGGGTGTTTTTTGCAGTAACCCATAACTGGATTTGACAATTCATGCCTAAAGTACAATGTGTGTGAAAAAACACAAAAAGTGACTACCTGAAAGTTTGACTAGAGCTAGTGCATGGAAGTGTTAAAATACAACACTTTGAACACCCTAGGGTGTGCCCTTTCTAAAAATATATGGTTTGATGGGGGTAAATTACTTTGGCCGGTTCAAAAATGTCCCAAATAGGACATGGGTGCATGATGACGAAATGTGAAAATTCCAAGTTGGAAAACTGAAATGCGCACCCCCCAAATAAGGCCTATTAGCCCCCAAATGACCCGACATACCTATACATGGGTGGTATCAATTTACTCAGAAGATGTTGCTGAACATATTTTGGGGTGTTTTTTGGCAGTAACCCATAACTGGATTTGACAATTCATGCTAAAGTACAATGTGTGTGAAAAAATAACCCAAAAAGTGACTACCTGAAAGTTTGACATAGAGCTAGTGCATGGAAAGTGTTAAAATACAACTCTTTGAAGCACCCTAGGGTGTGCCCTTTCTAAAAATATATGGTTTGATGGGGGTAAATTACTTTGGCCGGCTTCAAAAATGTCCCAAATAGGACATGGGTGCATGATGACGAAATGTGAAAATTCCAAGTTGGAAAACTGAAATGCGCACCCCCCAAATAAGGCCTATTAGCCCCCAAATGACCCGACATACCTATACATGGGTGGTATCAATTTACTCAGAAGATGTTGCTGAACATATTTTGGGGTGTTTTTTGGCAGTAACCCATAACTGGATTTGACAATTCATGCCTAAAGTACAATGTGTGTGAAAAAATAACCCAAAAAGTGACTACCTGAAAGTTTGACATAGAGCTAGTGCATGAAAGTGTTAAAATACAACTCTTTGAAGCACCCTAGGGTGTGCCCTTTCTAAAAATATATGGTTTGATGGGGGTAAATTACTTTGGCCGGCTTCAAAAATGTCCCAAATAGGACATGGGTGCATGATGACGAAATGTGAAAATTCCAAGTTGGAAAACTGAAATGCGCACCCCCCAAATAAGGCCTATTAGCCCCCAAATGACCCGACATACCTATACATGGGTGGTATCAATTTACTCAGAAGATGTTGCTGAACATATTTTGGGGTGCTCTTGGCAGTAAACCTTAAAGTTCACAGTACATGTATTCTTAAATTGCGTTCAAAAAAAAAAATCACCAAAAAAATTTTTTTTCTCAAACTTTGGCATAGATTTGTGGTAAAATGGTTGCATGGAAAGAGTCAAAATACCCCAAGTTTAATACCTTGATTTGTGTACTTTAAAAAATATGTATATGTGGAGGGTTATTCAGGAATTAGTGACAGATATCAGTGTTACAATGTCACTATCACTAGTTTTGAAAATAAACTCTTTGGAAATGGCAAAGTGCTACTTGCACTTATTGTTGCATAAAATAAGGAAAAAAGCAAGGAATATGTAAACATTGGGTATTGCTAAACTCAGTACTAAATTTTAGAAACACTAAGGAATTAATTTTTTTGACGGTTGTTGATACATAAGAAATTTTGGGGGTCAAAGTTCGAAAAAGTGGTGTTTTTTCAATTCTTTTGTCATATTTCACAATATTTTTTATAGTAAATTATATGAAATGATGAAAAAAATGGTATCTTTATAAAGTCCATTTAATGACGAGAAAAACAGTGTAAAATATGTGTGGGTTACATAAACGAGTAAGAGGAAAATTTGACGTAAACACTAAGAGCGCAGAAACGTAAAAACAGCAGCGGTCACTAAAGGACGGATTTGTGTAAAACCGCCCGGTCACTAAGGGGTTAAAAGACTTCTAATCTACCTGGTGGTGATGTCCTTTCAATACATCCCACACAATACAATGATGTGAATCAGTGATTGACCCACAGACTCCATTCTTTGGTCAAAGCCACTCAGTGAGGATCGAGTGATGGAAAGATACTGTGGGGGGCTTTGGAGTTTACAAAACAAAATATCACACAATGGATGCACCCAGTGACACATATAGAGTAAAATAATTTCTTAACTAAACAAACGAGAGAAACAAAGCACATGTAAGATATCAGCAACATCAAATAAACACAATAAGGACATTTCATTTAATGGTGGTAGTGGCCCTTTAAAAGCCTTAAAAATAGAATAATGCAAACAAAATTACATAGATACATGTATTTTATTACAGTATTTTGTATTTTGCGATTATTATAAATATCTATTATTATTTATCTTTGTGCAGTATTTGTAAGCATTGTGAACCTGGATACCCAGGGGAACACCACTGCTGCAGCACAGACCATGGCTTACACTGGGAGCCTCTGGGCAACCCCAACGTGTGACATGCTGCCTGGAGTCGCGCTGACTCGGCACATCAGGAAACCTTGCAAAGTGCTCCCAGCGTGTGACATGCTGCCTGGAGTCACGCTGACTCTGCACATCATCAAACCTTTCAAAGTGCTCCCAGCGTGTGACATGCTGCCTGGAGTCATGCTGACTCTGCACATCATCAAACCTTGCAAAGCGCTCCCAGCGTGTGACATGCTGCCTGGAGTCATGCTGGCTCTGCACATCATCAAACCTTGCAAAGTAGAGCTGTGCACCGATTTTTTTTTTCAGCTCGTTTCGGTTCGTTTCGTTCAGATTTTGCAACTTTTCGTTTCGGATCGTTTCGGACGATTTTCTTTTTGGCTCGTTTCATTTCGGCTCGTTTATCATATCGACTTTTTTTCCGTGATTTCAGCCATTTTCGTGTTATCGGATCGGCTCGTTTTTCGTATCGACTTTTTTTTCGTGATATTGGAAATTTTAGTGTTTTTCAGAAAGTCTGTTCTCCTCGTTTCAAAGTGTCTATTCCTTTTGACTTAAACTAATGTTTTTTTAGATCCGATATTTCTGTCGATATGGTAATTCTGTCCATACGATAATTCTGTCGATACGATAATTCTGTCGATACGGTAATTCTGCCGATTCTATCATTTTTTATTAAATAAAGAGCCTTTTTTTCTTATGAATATGCATTGCACAACTTTATTTAATCATATTAAAATGGTATGAAAGGAACAAAAATGAACAAAACGATTTTAAAAAACCCAAAACTGACCCAAATGGTCTGACTTTAAAAATAAAAACCAGAATAAAAGTTTTTAAAATGGAAAAAAGTTGTTCAAAATTATCTGAAAGGAAAAAAAAAACCAGACCAAATAAAATGAATTAAAAAACGAAAAAAAAAAATTAAAAAAAATAATTAACCCTTTCGCTGCTTAGGCATTTCACACCTGCGTGCTAAGCTCATTTTTACCAGTTTCGCTCATCATGTTTAAACGCGTTTTGAAGCCTTATTTTATTATATGACCCAGACATGTTATATATCGTTCTTTCCGGCAGACTTGGCAGATTCATAATATATCAATATTATATGTATACGTTATGTCCTGTCTGCATATTATAACAAAAAATGCAATAAAATGAAAATCTTCAATAATTTACAACGTGTAAAGTGTTTTTTTCACATTTTAACATGCTAGCATTTGCGGTTTTATTTTAAAATAATTATAAATTAGTAATGAGGGACTTGTTACATTTTTTGGGGGAAAATTACACAATTTTTAACAAACGCAACCCATACAAAAATCCTTAGTGCAGCATCATTGTTCACATTATAATTGAAATGGGAACAATATTGCTGCATTAACAAAACCGGGAGGGCGCAGCAATTGGCCGGAATCCCGGCCGATTGCTGCCTCCTGTGCTAGGACGCGCTCAGCGCGTCCATAGCACAGGAGGAGCACTTGGCAGGACGTGCTGAGCGCGTCCTTAGCAGTCAAGTAGTTAATGCAGCATATGAATACGCACACTGCTGGGAAGCGCCTCTCTGCAGTATAATTAATGTATATGTCAAAACAGGAAAATAAATATTCTGAAATCAAATAGTGTAATAATGGATACTGCCCCAGCTCCTCTCATGGATATACTGCCCCAGCTCATGGATACTGCCCCCAGCTCAAGGATACTGTCCCCCAGCTCATGGATATGCCCCCCAGCTTATGGATATGCCCCCCAGTTTATGGATATACCCCACAGCTCATGGATATGCCCCAGCACATGGATTTGCCCCAGCACATGGATTTGCCCCCCAATTTATGGATATGCCCCAGCACATGGATAATGCCCCAGCTCATGGATATTGCCCCAGCACATGGATATTGCCCCAACACATGGATATGCCCCAGCACATGGATATGCCCCAGCTCACACATGGATTTGCCCCAGTTCACTCATGGATTTGCCCCAGCTCACACATGGATATGCCCCAGCTCACTCAAGGATTTGCCCCAGCTCGCTCATGGATATGCCCCAGCTCGCTCATGGATATGCCCCAGCTCGCTCATGGATATGCCCCAGCAGCTAATGGATATGCCTCAGCTCACCTGCCGCCGCCGCGTTAGGCTCCCTCTGAGTGTGCGTCTGGCGGCAGGAAGCTTGGGCACTCGCCTGAAGGGAGCCACGTGACCGCGATCTCGCGAGATCGCGGTCACGTGGCTCCCCTAGGCGAGTGCCCAAGCTCCTTGCCGCCGGACGCACGCTCAGAAGGAGCCGAACGCGGCTGCGGCAGGTGAGCTGAGGCATATCATGGGGCATTCGCTCCATAAGACGCACCCACTTTTCCCCCCACTTTTTGGGGGAGAAAAGTGCGTCTTATGGAGCGAAAAATACAGTAATTTAAGAGTGAAGTATTTTTTTTTCCACATTTTAACACGCAAGCGTTTGCGGTTATATTTTCTATGAGTTGCACTTGTTAAAAAAATTAGAGATGGGGGACTTGTTACATACATTTTTTGGGGGAAAATTACACAATTTTTAAAAAACGCAACCCATACAAAAATCGTTAGTGCAGCATCATTGTTCACATTATAATTGAATGGGAACAATATTGCTGCATTAGCAAAACAAACCAAAACAAAAAAACAACCTTTTTTTTAAATTTATTTATTTTTTAATATTTTTTTATCTAACCCTTTCGCTGCGGTGGACGCGCGCGTCCACCCGCAGGTATGTTGGGTGCGGAGGATGCACTGAGCGCGTCCTCCCTTTGCGGCCAGCTATCAGCTGGATTCCGGCCCATCGCTGTGCCCCCCGGTGCGTGCTGACATCCTCGATGTCAGCCCAGCACCCGGGACCGCCGCCGGCACCAATAGATGTCATTGCGGCGGCACAATGACATCAATTTCAGGTGCCCCCCTCCTTTTAAAAATAAAAATAAAGAGATATTTTACAAGAAAATTATAAAAAAAAATAAACAAAGTTTTTTTGGTTTGTTAATGCAGCAATATTGTTCCCATTTCAATTATAATTTATTTATTTATAAAGGATTTTACCAGGAAGGATACATTGAGATTTCTCTCATTTTCAAGTATGTCCTGGGTTATAATGCTAACAATGATGCTGCACTAACGATTTTTGTATGCAGTGCGTTTGTTAAAAATCGCATTATTTTCCCCCCAAAAAAATGTAACGAGACCCCATTTCTAATTTTTTTAACAAGTGCACCCCATACAAAATATAACCGTAATTGCTTGCATGTTAAAATGTGAAAACAAAACGCTTTACACGTTGTAAATTATTGAAAATTCATATTTTATTGCATTTTTTGTTATAACATACAGACAGGACATGACGTATACGTATAAACATGAGTCTGCCGGAAAGAACGATATATAATATGTCTGGGTCATATACTAAAATAAGCCTTCAAAACGCGTTTAAACAAGATGAGTGAAACAGGTAAAAATGAGCTCGGCACAGAGGCGTGAAATGCTTCAGCAGCGAAAGGGTTAATTTTTTATTTTTATTTTTTTTAATTAACTTTTAACATGGTCATGTTTGGTATGGTTGGAAAGGCCATGCTCTGGCCAATCCAACGATACCAAACAATAATCCCTAGCTGCCACGGATCGGGAGATTCATTGGAACCCCTGCTATCTCCACCATTGGTGGCAACTAGGGGGTTAACTCCAGAATTTACTCTATCCGACGTCCCGATGTTTCACATCGGGACTTTGGATAGATTTTGACTATTTTATTTTTTTAACTTTCGGATAGTCGAAATCTATCAAGTCCCGATGTTTCACATAGGAACTGAGTAAGTGTCCGTGCTGCCGTTGGTTAGAAAATCGTAATGTATATATAATTGACGGCCGCACGGACACTTACTCAGTTCCTATGTGAAACATCGGGACTTTGGATAGATTTCGACTATCCAAAAGTTAAAAAAATAAAATAGTCAAAATCTATCCAAAGTCCCGATGTTTCACATAGGAACTGAGTAAGTGTCCGTGCGGCCGTTAATTATATATACATTCCGATTTTCTAACCATCAGGACGCTGGATAGCACTGTTGCTGTCCAGCGTCCTGATCCTGACTGTTAGAAAATCTGACTGCCTATATGTTTAATGGTCAGGATCAGGACGCTGGACAGCAACAGTGCTATCCAGCATCCTGATGGTTAGAAAATCGTAATGTATATATGATTAACGGCCGCACAGACTTACTCTATCCAAAGTTCCGATGTGGAACATCGGGACTTTGGATAGATTTCGACTATCCAAAAGTTTAAAAAATAAAATAGTCGAAATCTGACATCGGATAGAGTAAATTCTGGAGTTAACCCCCTAGCTGCCACCAATGGTGGAGATAGGGGGTTCATTGGAACCCCCTATCTCCCGATCCGTGGCAGCTAGGGGTTAATGTTTGGTATCGTTGGATCGGCCAGAGCATGGCCTTTTCAACCATACCAAACATGACCATGTTCAAAGTTGAGATAAAATATAAAAAAATAAAAATAAAAATATTTTTTTTTAAAAAAATATATAATTTTTTAAAAAAAGGTGTTTTTTTTTGTTATGTTTTGCTAATGCAGCAATATTGTTCCCATTCAATTATAATGTGAACAGTGATGCTGCACTAACGATTTTTGTATGGGTTGCGTTTGTTAAAAATCGTGTAATTTTCCCCCAAAAAAATGTATGTAACAAGTCCCCCATCTCTAATTTTTTTAACAAGCGCAACTCATAGAAAATATAACCGTAAACGCTCGCATGTTAAAATGTGGAAAAAAAACACTTTACACCTTGTAAATTATTGAAAATTCAAATTTTATTACTTTTTAAGTTATAATATACAGACAGGATAAATATACATATAACAGAGACATATACATTAATTATACCGCAGAGAGATGCTTCCCCGCAGTGTGTGGATTCATATGCTACATTAATTATATTGTGTGTGGATTCATATGCTACATTAATTATACTGCAGAGAGTCGCTTCCCAGCAGTATGTGGATTCAGATGCTGCATTAATTATACCACAGACAGGCGCTTCCCAGAAGTGTGTGGATTCATATGCTACATTAATTATACTGCAGAGAGGTGCTTCCCCTCAGTGTGTGGATTCATATGCTGCATTAATTATACTGCAGAGAGTCGCTTCCCCTCAGTGTGTGGATTCATATGCTGCATTAATTATACTGTAGAGAGGCGCTTCCCCTCAGTGTGTGGATTCATATGCTGCATTATTATACTGCAGAGAGTCGCTTCCCCTCAGTGTGTGGATTCATATGCTGCATTAATTATACTGCAGAGAGGCGTTTCCCAGCAGTGTGTGGATTCATATGCTGCATTAATTATACTGCAGAGAGGTGCTGCCCGGCAGTGTGAGGATTCATATGCTGCATTAATTATACTGCAGAGAGGTGCTTCCCCTCAGTGTGTGGATTCATATGCTGCATTAATTATACTGCAGAGAGGCGCTTCCCAGCAGTGTGTGGATTCATATGCTGCATTAATTATACTGCAGAGAGGCGCTTCCCAGCAGTGTGTGGATTCATATGCTGCATTAATTATACTGCAGAGAGGTGCTTCCCCTCAGTGTGTGGATTCATATGCTGCATTAATTATACTGCAGAGAGTCGCTTCCCCTCAGTGTGTGGATTCATATGCTGCATTAATTATACTGCAGAGAGGCGCTTCCCCTCAGTGTGTGGATTCATATGCTGCATTATTATACTGCAGAGAGTCGCTTCCCCTCAGTGTGTGGATTCATATGCTGCATTAATTATACTGCAGAGAGGCGCTTCCCAGCAGTGTGTGGATTCATATGCTGCATTAATTATACTGCAGAGAGGTGCTGCCCGGCAGTGTGAGGATTCATATGCTGCATTAATTATACTGCAGAGAGGCGCTTCCCAGCAGTGTGTGGATTCATATGCTGCATTAATTATACTGCAGAGAGTCGCTTCCCCTCAGGCTGGGGTCAGACCAGCGCACTTTTAACGTGCGTTCTGGCGCACATAATTACGGCCGCACTAGCAGCAAATGACGGGCAATGACGGCCAATATACGAAATACGGTCGCACGAACGTCTGGCCGCGCAACGCAAGTGGAAAACGAATGCATTTTTTCGAGAACGCCGAACCGCTAGTACTGACGTACTGAGTGCGCAGCTGCGGCATAGCGGCGTGTGTGCGTGATTAGGAGATGTCAGACGCTGCTAATGTCCGGCCAACATAACGTCCAGACGCAAAAAGAGTTTTATTGACGATCCGAAAAAATCACGGACGAAAAATGCGCGTCGTATGACTGTTTTCGCGCACTCCGTGAAAAAATACGTCAATTCGTTCGGACGCACTTTTTTACGTTCGCGGGGAAAAATGCTTTCGTTTGACCCTAGCCTCAGTGTGTGGATTCATATGCTGCATTAATTATACTGCAGAGAGGTGCTTCCCAGCAGTGTGTGGATTCATATACTGTATTAATTATACTGCAGAGAGGCGCTTCCCAGCAGTGTGTGGATTCATATGCTGCATTAATTATACTGCAGAGAGGCGCTTCCCAGCAGTGTGTGGATTCATATGCTGCATTAATTATACTGCAGAGAGGCGCTTCCCAGCAGTGTGTGGATTCATATGCTGCATTAATTATACTGCAGAGAGGCGCTTCCCAGCAGTGTGTGGATTCATATGCTGCATTAATTATACTGCAGAGAGGTGCTTCCAGCAGTGTGTGGATTCATATGCTGCATTAATTATACTGCAGAGAGGCGCTTCCCAGCAGTGTGTGGATTCATATACTGTATTAATTATACTGCAGAGAGGCGCTTCCCAGCAGTGTGTGGATTCATATGCTGCATTAATTATACTGCAGAGAGGCGCTTCCCCTCAGTGTGTGGATTCATATGCTGCATTAATTATACCACAGAGAGGCGCTTCCCCTCAGTGTGTGGATTCATATGCTGCATTAATTATACTGCAGAGAGGTGCTTCCCAGCAGTGTGTGGATTCATATGCTGCATTAATTATACTGCAGAGAGTCGCTTCCCCTCAGTGTGTGGATTCATATGCTGCATTAATTATACTGCAGAGAGGCGCTTCCACTCAGTGTGTCTATTCATATGATGCATTAATTATACTGCAGAGAGGCGCTTCCCAGCAGTGTGCGTATTCATATGCTGCATTAACCACTTGACTGCTAAGGACGCGCTCAGCAGGATACATATACATATAACAGAGACGTATACATTAATTATACCGCAGAGAGGCGCTTCCCCGCAGTGTGTGGATTCATTTGCTGCATTAATTATACTGCAGGGAGGCACTTCCCAGCAGTGTGTGGATTCATATGCTGCATTAATTATACTGCAGAGAGGCGCTTCCCAGCAGTGTGTGGATTCATATGCTGCATTAATTATACCGCAGAGAGGCGCTTCCCCGCAGTGTGTGGATTCTATGCTGCATTCATTATACCGCAGGGAGGCGCTGCCCCTCAGTGTGTGGATTCATATACTGCATTAATTATACTGCAGAGAGGCACTTCCCCTCAGTGTGTGGATTCATATACTGCATTAATTATACTGCAGAGAGGTGCTTCCCCTCAGTGTGTGGATTCATATGCTGCATTAATTATACCACAGAGAGGCGCTGCCCCGCAGTGTGTGGATTCATATGCTGCATTAATTATACTGCAGAGAGGTGCTTCCCAGCAGTGTGTGGATTCATATGCTGCATTAATTATACTTCAGAGAGTCGCTTCCCCTCAGTGTGTGGATTCATATGCTGCATTAATTATACTGCAGAGAGGCGCTGCCCCTCAGTGTGTGGATTCATATGCTGCATTAATTATACTGCAGAGAGGCGCTTCCACTCAGTGTGTCTATTCATATGCTGCATTAATTATACTGCAGAGAGGCGCTTCCCAGCAGTGTGCGTATTCATATGCTGCATTAACCACTTGACTGCTAAGGACGCGCTCAGCAGGATACATATACATATAACAGAGACATATACATTAATTATACCGCAGAGAGGCGCTTCCCCGCAGTGTGTGGATTCATTTGCTGCATTAATTATACTGCAGGGAGGCACTTCCCAGCAGTGTGTGGATTCACATGCTGCATTAATTATACTGCAGAGAGGCGCTTCCCAGCAGTGTGTGGATTCATATGCTGCATTAATTATACCGTAGAGAGGCGCTTCCCCGCAGTGTGTGGATTCTATGCTGCATTCATTATACCGCAGGGAGGCGCTGCCCCTCAGTGTGTGGATTCATATACTGCATTAATTATACTGCAGAGAGGCACTTCCCCTCAGTGTGTGGATTCATATACTGCATTAATTATACTGCAGAGAGGTGCTTCCCCTCAGTGTGTGGATTCATATACTGCATTAATTATACTGCAGAGAGGTGCTTCCCCTCAGTGTGTGGATTCATATGCTGCATTAATTATACCGCAGGGAGGCGCTGCCCCGCAGTGTGTGGATTCATATGCTGCATTAATTATACTGCAGAGAGGTGCTTCCCCGCAGTGTGTGGATTCATATGCTGCATTAATTATACTGCAGAGAGGTGCTTCCCCTCAGTGTGTGGATTCATATGCTGCATTAATTATACTGCAGAGAGGCGCTTCCCCACAGTGTGTGGATTCATATGCTGCATTAATTATACCGCAGGGAGGCGCTGCCCCGCAGTGCGGGGATTCATATGCTGCATTATTTTATTTATTTTTTTCGTTTTAAATCATTTTATTTGTTCTGGTTTTTTCTTTTTGTTTCAGATAATTTTGATCAACTTTTTTTCCATTTTAAAACCTTTTGTTCTGGTTTTTAATTTTTAAAGTCAGACCATTTGGGTCAGTTTTGCGTTTTTTAAATCGTTTTGTTAATTTTTGTTCCTTTCATACCATTTTAATATGATTAAATAAAGTTGTGCAATGCATATTCATAAGAAAAAAGGATCTTTATTTAATAAAAAAACGATAGAATCGGCAGAATTATCGTATCGACAGAATCATCGTATCGACAGAAATATCGAATCATTGGAAACGATACAGAATTACGGAATCAGCAATGGAACCGAAAAATACGATGTCCGAAATGACCGAAATGGAACCAAAATCATAAATGGAACGAAAATGAATTGCTATTTTACACATTTCACGTCCATACGAAAATTCCGAAATTTTTTCGTTTCGGATCGGAAATCGTTTCGTTTCGGCCATTTTCGGATCCGATCCAATTCGGAAATTCGGCCGAATCTGAGGAACCGAATCGGCCCGATTCATGAAAAAAAGTGAATCGGTCCGAAACAAAATGCACATCCCTATTGCAAAGTGCTCCCAGCGTGTGTACAGGCTGGTAGCTGGCTGACTGCAACAGGAAGGGGATTGCGGCTCTCCTCCGCAATCTTCTTCCTCTCAGACATCGGATTCTCACGGTTTCTGACATTCTGGATAAGGGGTGCTCCACCTGTACAGCATGAAAATTGGCCGCATCCCTGTTTGCAAAAGTTTACTGGTTATTGTTTTGATGTTTAAGCTTCATGTTCGTAATCCACAAAAGGGCTGTTGCACACAGTTATGGCAGGACAAATATGTTTTCAGTGGTATGTTATTTTTATTATTCTCACATAATAGTAAAATATTAAAGGGACTGTCTAGGTTTTGTTTTACTGTCCTAGGGCAGTGGCATTGTCTGCTTTTCATTTATAAAGTGAGCAATGCAGCTGCAATTACACCAGCTCTTAGGCTGGGGTCAGACGAGCGTGATTTCTACGGACTGTACGTCCGTGCAGTACGGACATCGTCAGTACGGATGACGCAGTAGTGGTCACACAGTCCGTTTTTTCACTGAAGTTATTTTTTGACGGATGTAGGAGGGAAAAATAAATTACAATGAAAAAACATTCTGTCCGTCAAAAATGCTGGACGTATAAATGCAGTCCGTCTGACCTCGCTCCATCACTCACACACAAAGCTATGCAGACGTTGTGGACGTGGCGCACTCTGCACGTCCGTTCTAGCAGTATTACGTTCTTGCCTAACCTGCGTCCGTTTGCCGCGGCCGTTGTGCGTCCGCAGTTCAGTGCGGACGTACTTCATGTGTCAGGCTCCAATGGACTTACTTTCATGCTATCACGGACGTACTTTTAGGCGCAATCACGGACGTGAACACTACGCTCGTCTGACCCCAGCCTCAGTCAGAATTGGGACAGCTCCCCACCAGAAGCTTGTGTCTGGATCTGCCCCTAGTGACCACTCAGTCCACTAGGGGCAGATCCAGACACAAGCTTCTGGTGGGGAGCTGTCCCAAATATGACTAACAAATGACAAAACTTTTTAAAAACCATTTTTCAGAAATATATGCTTTTATATATGGTCCTGTTTGTATCATTGGAAAGGCCAAACCCTGACCTGTCCAATGACACCCCACTTGACCCTGTGGGTGTATAGCAAAGAAAGATACAGGAGTCGAAAGGATGCCCACCTCTCTTCCCAGCAATGTGTCAACTTACATTTTAGATGAACCAGTGCGTAGTAATTAAACAGAAGGGGGTGAAGGAAGGGACGGAAGTGGCTAATGTTTAACCCTTCTGTTTCTTGCCAATTACTCTTCTTGTAATGTTTGCATCCATCAGTTTCACGTTACGGTAAAATGCCTTCAACTATGCAGAAAGTGACAGTAGTTATCCGTGTCGTATCAGTGATGAGCCTCTCATGTTGTGGAAGTGACATAAACGAGCCTGAGTTAAAATGATAAAAAAAAAAAACCTAGATGAAAAGGTTTGACAGGAAGAAGACAGATCGATTCCCACCTAGGCTTTCGGAGGCCCCGTCAGACCTGCTCACCGCTAATGGCTGAATAATCATAGCTTTCTTCAAGGAGCAAATATTGCAGATGTAATCATTGTCAGATTTTCTAAAAACAGAAACGTCTGAAAACTGTACATGACAGAGTCACTACGGAAAGAGCAGCTTTCGTTCTTACAAGATAAATTCCCCGTTTTGCAACATAGAATTAGAGAATTCCAAATGGATTTCATGCCGACATGGCTGAATTGGAGTTTGATTTTCTGACTTATCAATTAATTAATTCAGGGTGATACTTGGCCGGACAATTTGCAATTACTTGGCGATTCTCTATAAATTCACTGCTCAGTGCAATGACTTTCAACACACTGTATTGTCATTTCACGGGTTTGGCTGGAGTTCAGTATGCAGTACCTGGGTAGGCTGGGAGTGATGAGAGCAAGGTCCGAGACGGATAACCAATTTCATGAGGCAAATAGGAAGTCCAAAGATCAGGCAATAGGTCGGTGAGTTTGGCAAGTATTGAGGTCTGGGAAAGCCAGGTGTCATACACAGGTAATCAATCACCAAGTACCACCAGATAGGCTCTAAGGAGGAAACCACTATCAAGCACCTTACCTCTGGGAAGGGGGGTTTAAATAGGGCGCCATGTCTGGTAACATGTCCCGGCTCTGCCCCTCTCCACCTTCCCATGCCCTTGTATGGCAGGAGTTGAGTGATGGTTGCAGGGGGTGTGTCTCCCATCCTTGGAACCACCCAGTCACGCCCCCTAGCCTGAGGTTCCAGCTGCCGCCATCCCAAGCTATGTTGGGACACATCATTCGACGTGCTGGATGATGGACAGGCCCAAGACCCCTGGTGGAGGAAAACCCTGATGTGGGACACGTGGGGGGAGAGTGCCGCCACCATGTGCCGAACTGTGTGAGCGGCTGTCCCAGAGAGTGCGGTCATCCGCTACAGGGAGCCACCAGACGGACGGTTGCTCAGTGGACCCTGGTGGACACGTGGGTGAGTCTTGACATGTATAGACTGGTGTAGCATTAATGGTCCTCAAACATGTCACATGTATTTCATGTGCAGTGGCAGCATGTGGTGTGTGAGTAACACGGCAGTAACACAATGTGTGTAATGGCAAAATGGCACAAAGTGGAGAGGTACCACAGAGCAGTAAGTATATACAAACACTGGCGATGTGCCGTGCCAATTTATTTGCTCTTTATCAGTGTATCGTGAGATGATAAGGTTGAAAATCACTTGTTTAATGTATACGTTTTATAGTGGTTCCTTTTTTTCCCCATTAGTTCTTGAGATGATCTGGAATAATAAAAGCCAAGATATAATGGATGTGGAGGCCACGGACCATGAACACTTTGATGTATAACCACACCGCAAAGCATTCTCGTCATTATACATTCTACCATAGAGTAGACTATTGGATGGAGCTAGTATGAGATTTGTATTTTGTTATGAAAGGCTACATCTTAAGTTTCCTCACTAATGCCAAAGGGCCCTATTCCCTTCTTCGCGCTAACATTGGGATGCTAACGGGGAAAATCTGCACCTGCAGATTTCCCCTTAGCATCCCTATGTCCATAGGACTCTATGGAGGGTTGAGCTTACGGGCCGCGAGCCCTGCTCGATCTCACTCTCACGAGATTGCGCAATGATCGCGGAGCGAGAATGTGAACTATTTTTTGCCAGAAGACAATATGGATTGGGCCACCCTTCTCACGTTGGGACGAGAGGTAATTATCGGATTTATTGTGGGGGGGGGGGGGTGTTTAAGAGGTATTAAATGATTTTTGCATTATCAGAATCTTTTAGCACCAGCTTTTAGAAGGAGCTAAAATTATGTCTTGCCCGTCCCTGCGGTAATTAGCGTTAGGACTTTGTAATACCTTACTTATCGAAATGCTAATTAGTGATTGCGCTCCCCATGTTAAGTACAGGATGGGTAAAGTACAGTAAGCTCGCGGAAGCTAGCGCAAAATCCAATGCGCTAACGGATTACTAATATTGTGGCCTCAGGAATACAATATGGGGGGGCATGCATTAAACGCACTTATCCTGGCGGTAACGCTTACACATCCAGACACTAAAGTTAGCTTTAACTAGGTCATAGTGCTCAAAGAAGGTTCCAAGAGCGATGACTGGAAGAACAACCACAGATGAGAGTGGTTCAACCATATGATAATATCCAAGGCAAACTATTGAAGGTACAACAGAAGACTATTGACTGGTATGACATACCGTAAGAGATCAAGAGAACAACCAAGAACTGGTTTTATTGTATCTGCAGGTCTTATAGGGCTACCAGATACAGTGTCGAATTTGACAGATAGTTGCTCTCTCCATCGCCTCTGTTAACCTTCACCAGACAGCCTGTTTTAGCCTTGAGACCAGTAGAATGTGCATCACGTGGCATGGGACTTTTGATAAATCTGAATAATGGACTCATGAATGTCATACATATCTATTAGTCTGTTAAGGAATCTCCTGAGACGTGTGTGGAAAACATCCTTCAGATCACTCGATAATGAGATCAGTGAGGGCTTTAAATAGAGGACACCATTCTGAGGTCCTCAATCTTCTGTGGATCCAATGATTCCATTATTCATGTCCCAGGAGTGTTCCAGTTTGTAATTTGTGCAGCCGTATTTGAGATTTACCCTGTTTTTTTGGGAATTTCAAATAGCATAAAGTTTGATTAGACCCGCATTTTTTATTATTTCAGAATTAGTTTTGCGACATTTCCCTGTCCATCTTTTATCCTTCTGCTGCGGAGCTGAATGAAGTGATTTGGCAATGCCACAGATAACTCGCTATGTGATTGTAAAAGCATAGAATAAATTACCAACAATAAAGCATTTTGGAGCAGACGATAGCCTCTATTACATGTGGATCAGGTGTCATTAAGGAATAGATTCCTGTAAAGTTCCCGAACAAGGACATTGTAAATGGCTTTTGATATGTGACTTGTGTTAATTATTACTTATTGGAGAAAATTGTTATAGTTGTCAGGGAGTGAAAAGACGCATAAAGTATTTTACTCTGTGTGCTGTCACAGTCACGCAGGAAAAACCTGAAAGTAAAACACAACACTTTATTTTACATTTGGAAATATAGCAGTGACACAGCCACATCCACGAATATCGGTCTCTTTTAGATATGTGTGTTTCGGTTTGTTCCCAATCGCAATTCGGACGCAATTATACTGATTTGTTTTTCGGAAGCAATTCTGAAATAACGAATCGGTTCTGTCCGAAATGGAAGGAAAGCTAAATGGAATACAACTGTCATGGTCCTCGCCGTTGGTGATGAGGACGTAAGAAGACCAGATAAGGTGCCGTCCCCCCTTTTCATGTTTACTCCAGGCCAGATTTTACCTTTGCCTGGTTTGGTGTCCACTCCAGGCACCCAGGAATCCACACCACGTTCCCCTCTCCTTTCCAGCCTCAGGTGTGGACTGGGTCTGGATTGCCTTTAAAACCATACCCCACCCTCAGGTCTTTGCTTTGAAGTCCTTTGTTGTGACCTGACCAGCGTGCAAAGCACATAACCTGTCTGGACTCACTCCAACGTTCCTGGATTCCCACCACGACCCATCATTGATTCCATCCATATTCCTGGACTCCCACTGTGACTCTCCATATTGTCCCAGTATATCTGATCCTGCAGAACCTCAAGCATCTTTGATTTAACCATGTACGACTTCTGCTATGGACATTGATCACCCCTCTACCGGCTGCCTGCCACAACCCATGCTTGAATTGTAGCCATTCGACCGTATTTGCCCCTTTCTGATACCCCGCCTGGATACTGTGTTTATACCTCTACCCTCTGTCTCCTGGTCCTCCGCCCTCTCCTTGTTCTATTGATCTGTGCCTCCTGATTTCTGTTTAGTCAGCCCTCTTCGTGTGCTGCCCCTCTTTCGCTTGTTAAAGCATCCTGTTTGTTATTCATTATTTTGTGTCCTGTCCACCCTCTAGTGTCTAGTCTGCTTAGTGTGTCCTGTCCTGTATATTGTGTTTATCTTATAGTCCCATTCCTGTCTCGCCCAGCCACCTCCTATACTGCTATTATTTATTCAGTGTCCCACGTCTGGTTTCCTCCTGCTGTTAATCCTTGCATAAATAAACCTTTAATTCTTTGAACTTCTATATCTGCCTCACTCCACTTCATGACCACACATTGGGCTCGAACCTGCAACCCTGCACAATGAATCCTGACAATAACGAAGCGATTTGTTACACCGTTTCACTTGTTTCACAAATTCAGAACCATGTCCCTGTCCATTGGCTGTGGTGCTGAATCTGTTGTATTCAGCACCACAGGCAATGGACACCGCCATGGGGCCGTTCGGTGCAGTGAGATTCCCCATAGATAAGTAATGGTCAATATATTCACAGACACCGAACAGCAGTGAAATGTCAATGAACTGCCCTGGTTTTCAGAGGTTCGTTCGACAGGTTTAATCAGGTGAATCCCATAGGTTTCAATGTAAAAAAAAAAAATCCACGTTTTTTTATCAAAAATTTATTAAGCCGTTTATTCTTTTCATTTGCAGCAAAAAGCCTTTTTATTTATCTAATTGTTTGATTTTTTTTGAGTATTTTTTGTATTTTTTTAGGTGAAATTCCATTCGAAATTCGAATCTCGGTAACATAATGAATGCGCCGAAACAAAAGAAAAAAACGTAACAAATCAATACAAAACAAATTTTTTCATTGTGCACATGTCTAGTCTCTTTCATAAATATGAACAAAACAGGCCACGAGGAATTGCTGCAAACACGCTCTGCTCTCATGGATAGACACATGCTTATACAAAACAGTTAATCTTTGCTAAATATAAGTGTGGCAGCATTTTAGTCAATAATACTTTGTGTTACCTCCCTTTGCCAAGATACCATTCCACCATTCTGTAGGGTCTATTCACAAAGCACGCAAATTCGTGCTTTGTGTTTCGCCTCATTTCGGGTATCCCATTTAGCTGAAAATATGGCGATTTTACTATTTAGCGAATGGTCACCGTATTTTGCTGAAAGTCATGGATTTGCTGAAGCAGTTATCAGACGTCTGCGACCACCGCCGAAATGCACGACAGCTGCTGACCTGCGCTGGATTGGCATCGTGAATTCCACCGAACTGAAAAGAAGAAGAAAAAAATAAATAAACGCAACTCTTCCATTCTCCTAATAGGTGCTTAAACCAAAAAAATTATTAAAATGTGTCTAAATAATAAAAAAGGTCCGTAAAAAAGAATAAAAAGGTTGTTACGGAATAAAAAAAAACAACGCCTTTTAAGAAAATGGGAAACGAAAATCTTCTCTAAAAAAAATACCAAATATACAAGAAGATGTTCTAAAAAATAAAAAAAGGCTTTTGTTGAAAATGAAAAGAATCTTTGAAGTTCTTCTTTCAAATTTCTTTGTAAAAAATGTTTTAATAGATTTTACTTTTTTACATTGAATCCTACGGGATCTCCCTGTTTAAACCTGTCGAACTGAATCACCTGGCCTTTCAATTAAGTACACCATTCTGTGAATAGAAGGCATAATAGTCATCTATAGGGCAATCTCGGTGCTGCCGAATTGCAGAGAACTGCAACAGCTTTTTGCTGTCAAATTTTTTTTTCGAGGAAAGTATTTTCAGGAAGGATACATTGAGATTTCTCTCGTTTTCAAGTATGTCCTGGGTGGCGAGTATGTACCGTTAGGTGTCTTGCCCAAGGACACTTACTGGAGAAGTGCTCTGGCTGGGATTCAAACCTAGGTCTTACCTGTATTTGACGAAATGACAACTTAGTGAATAGACGAATTTGGAGGTTACTGACTAACCCTTAGAGCAGTGCTTCCCAAACCTGTCCTCGGGACCCTCCGCCTCGCCAGGTTTGCAGATATGTGAAGCACAGCACAGGTGATATGATTTGCTGCTCAGTGATTGCAGGATTCAGTCTGCATTTCCCCAAGGTGATCTGCAAAATCTGGCCTGGTTGAGGGTCATGAGGACAGGTTTGAGAAACCCTGCCTAAAGCCCCATTCACACTGTGCGATTTATAAATTGCGCGTTTTTCCGCGTGATTTTCAAATTTGCGACATTGCACGATGTCGCGCGACGTCGCGATTTTGCAAAACATCACCAATGGAAATTGCAAAACGCAAATTGCAAAAAAAGGGTCATGTACCAGCAACATGCTACCGCGATGCGCGACATGCAAAATCGCGCGGCAAGATGTGAACAGCTCCATTGAAATGCATTGGAGATGCTACATAGAGCGTCATCGATCATTTTGCTCATGGAAGGTTTAATCATGGACCGTTTTATGCTTTCTGGCAGAGGAGGTAAGATGTTCATTCAATATCTGTTGATATTAGACTTGTGCACCGATTTTTTTTTTTCGGTTCGATTTGGTTCGTTCGGATTTTGTCAATTTTCGTTTCGGCTCGTTTCGGACGATTTCCGTTTCGGTTCAGGCTAGGGTCAGACGAGCGCAGTGCGAACGCGCGTGCAGGCGCACTTAATCACGGCCGCACTAGCAGCAAGTGCCAGGCAATGACGGCCAATATACGAAGTACGGTCCCACAAAAGTCCGGCTGCGCAACGCAAGTGGAAAACGAACGCATTTTTTCGAGAACGTTAAACTGCTAGTACTGACGTACAGAGTGCGCTGCGTCCGCTAGCGGCGTGTGTGTGTGAATTGGAGATGTCAGACACTGCTAATGTCCGGCCAACATAACGTCCAGATGCAAAAAGTGTTTTATTGATGATCCGTACAAAATCACGGATGCAAATGCGCATCGTATGACCGCTATCGCGTACTTCGTGAAAAAATGCGTCCATTTGTTCGAACGCACTTTTTCACAGACAACGCGAAAATGCGTTCGTCTGACCCTAGCCTTAGTTTGGTTCATTTCGGTTTGTTTTTCGTATCGACCTTTTTTTCGTGATTTCGGAAATTTTCGTGTTTTTCGGAACATCTTTTCTCCTCGTTTCAAAGTGTCTATTCGTTTTGACGTAAACGAATGGTTTTTCGGATCCGATATTTCTGTCGATACGATAATTCTGCCATTGAGATGTCTCATGTTTTACAAGAAGGATACATTGAGATTTCCCATGTTTTACAAGAAGGATACATTGAGATTTCTCATGTTTTACAAGAAGAATACATTGAGATTTCTCATGTTTTACAAGAAGGATACATTGAGATTTCTCATGTTTTACAAGAAGAATACATTGAGATTTCTCATGTTTTACAAGAAGGATACATTGAGATTTCTCTGGTTTCCCGGGAAGGATACATTGAGATTTCTCATGTTTTACAAGAATGATACATTGAGATTTCCCATGTTTTACAAGAAGGATACATTGAGATTTCTCTTGTTTTACAAGAAGGATACATTGAGATTTCTCTGGTTTCCCGGGAAGGATACATTGAGATTTCTCATGTTTTACAAGAAGGATACATTGAGATTTCTCTGGTTTCCTGGGAAGGATACATCGAGATTTCTCATGTTTTACAAGAAGGATACATTGAGATTTCCCATGTTTTACAAGAAGGATACATTGAGATTTGTCATGTTTTACAAGAAGGATACATTGAGATTTCTCTGGTTTCCCGGGAAGGATACATTGAGATTTCTCATGTTTTACAAGAAGGATATACATTGAGATTTCTCATGTTTTACAAGAAGGATACATTGAGATTTCCCATGTTTTACAAGAAGGATACATTGAGATTTCTCATGTTTTACAAGAACGATACATTGAGATTTCTCTGGTTTCCGGGGAAGGATACATTGAGATTTCTCATGTTTTAAAGAAGGACACATTGAGATTTCTCATGTTTTACAAGAAGGATACATTGAGATTTCTCATGTTTTATAAGAAGGATACATTGAGATTTCTCTGGATTTCCAGGAAGGATACATTGAGATGGGAATTATACAAAATTACAGAATCAGCGATATGACCGAAAAATACGATGTCCGAAATTACTGAAATGGAACCGAAATCAGGAATGGAGCCGAAATCACGAATGGAATGAAAATGAATTTCGATTTTACACATTATTAGTCCATTCAAAAATTCCGAAAAGTTTTCGTTTCGGCTCGGAAATTTGTTCGGATCTGCCGTTTTCGGATCCGACAATTTTCGGAAAATCGTCCGAAACCGATTGCACGAATCGGGAAATTTTGTTAAAATATCGTTAAAATTCCGAAAGCCGAAACGCACATCCCTAGTTGATATTTGATAGAATGTCCAGGTCCTCAGCTGCTGGCCATGAGTGAGGTTATAGGAGTATAGGAGTCACCTATCTTTACAGACATGGGCTTGAGAAGCAGGTGGACATCCTCAATCTCTAGCTTCGTGTACCTATGAAAGATATCGGCTATATACCCTCATGACACACAGCCCAGCTAAGGCCAAAACAATCGATTGGGGTTACTGTGTCTCTGACGCGGAAGACGCTTTCATGGCATTTTAGTTTTGGCTAGACATTAGGGTGGAAGGTGCCTGATTCGCATGTTGGATAGTTTCCTCTGCAATAATCATAGACTTCAAACTAAGTAACAATGCCCAATGTCAAACAGCAGCCGCCAAGGCCAGCAAAGTATTGGCATTAAAAGGGGAATTCACTCTCGGGCTGAAAACATAATTTTGCCTCTGAATAAATCAATGGTCAGACCGCACCTTGAATATGCCGTGCAATTTTGGGCACCTGTCTTAAAAAAGTATATTATAGCACTAGAAAAAGTGCAGAGACGGGTGACTAAATTAATAAGGGGAATGGAAGGGTTAAGTTATGAGGAAAGACTAACAAGCTTAAACCTGTTTAGTTTAGAGAAACAGCGCCTTAGAGGGGATCTGATAACCTTATATAAATATATACAGGGCCATTATCAACCATTGTCTGGAAACCTATTCATTAACAGGACTATACACAGGACACTGGGTCACCCATTTAGACTGGACGAAAGGAAATTCAGCCTAAAGCATAGTGTTAAGGATCAGACTTAAACAGTCTCTTGCTCGGATGCCTGCTGCTGCCAAATGGTGGAGAAGCCAATCAATTCAAGTGCACACTGAAAGAAACGACACAGACTCACTGGCTAGTTGTCTATGTAGTCTTTCTTGGACAAAGCCGGGTGACTTCTCTGCTCTTTATTGAAAGATACAAGTTTTTATGCTACTTCGTGCGTAATGAAAACAGGCTGTTGCCCAATATTTTAATCGTCAATAAAATTGTGAAATTGCAGACTTATGTTGAATAATAAAAAGTAAACATCAGCTTATCGGTTTGTCCCCTTAGGCTGGGGTCAGACCAGCGCACTTTTAACGTGCGTTCTGGCGCACATAATTACGGCCGCACTAGCAGCAGATGACGGGCAATGACGGCCAATATACGATGTACGGCCGCACAAAAGTCCGGCCGTGCAACGCAAGTGGAATTTGAACGCATTTTTCTGAGAACGCTGAACCGCTAGTACTGACGTACTGAGTGCGCAGCTGCGGCATAGCGGCGTGTGTGCGTGATTAGGAGATGTCAGACGCTGCTAATGTCCAGCCTACATAACGTCCCGACGGAAAAAGAGTTTTATTGACGATCCGTACAAAATCACGCCCGAAAATGCGCGTCGTCTGACCGTTTTTGCGCATTCCGTGAAAAAATACATCAATGCGTTCGGACGCACTTTTTCAAGTTCGCGGGGAAAAATGCTTTCGTCTGACCCTAGCCTTAGTCGTCAAGGGCGTTGTTACAGGATGTTCCAAGATGTTCCAAAATATTCTCTTCTTGATACCAGAAAGAGGAACTACATGTGCTGAAATCTGCTAGGATAGCGTGTTAAACAATAATACGAGTTTGATTCTTCTAAACACAGTTTAATTAATTTCTTTCCTTAAAGCCGTACTATTATTTTTGAAATGGGCATTTTTCGAACAGGGTTATTCAGAGAGCGTGAAAAGCAGGAGAATGACTGGAGAATGAAAAATTCTATGTCAAAATAGCCGATTTGGAAAGTGAGATGAAAGCGAGAATTTTTCTGGTTTGTCTATTTTGACCTAGAATTTTTCATTCTCCAGCCATTCGCCTGCTTTTCGCGCTCTCTGAATAACCCTGTAAGCTTTCTGTTATTATTAAAGCAGATACATATTCTTGTGCATAACAATAGGAAGGGTTATTTTACAGTGAGAACAATAAAGCTGTGGAATTCTCTGCCTGTTGAGTGGTTGGGTCAGAGACTGTACAGACTTTTAAAAAGCGACTGGATGACTTCCTGCAGACACAGAACATTAAGGGTTATAATATTTAATATGTGGGTGAAAGCTTCTTGATCCAAGGAGAAATCTGATGCCATTCTGGGGTCAAGAAGGAATTTTTTCCCAGTATGTTGCATATTGGCGAGCATTTCAGACTGGGTTTTTTGCCTTCTTTTGGATCAACAGCAGTAGGTGATGTGAGAGAGGCTGAACCCGATGGATGCATGTCTCTTTTCAGCCTATGTAACTATGTAATGACACTTCTGGTTGTGTTTTTATTAAAGTCCAAAGAAAATCAATTAAACCCTTCATTACCAAGTGATTCTCCTAAAATCCACTGTCAGGAACCAGTGGTTTACCGGGAAATCATTTTAGGTAATTATACATTAAGAAATATTTGTGAAAATTCCCAGTGTATTTCCTATAGTAATAATCTATGTGGCAGGCATATGTCACCATCTGCTGGCCAAATGGAGTTACTGCAGGTAGAACTGTAGCGCGTGTCTCTGTGTTGGCTGGGGAATGCCCATTACAACAGGGCATCCCTTAGCTGATTTTAACCATTTTTAGCACCTTGGGCATTATGCCTACCGGACTAAAACTGTGGGGTCACCTTCTAGAGTCCAAAAACAAACAAGATTAGTTTGCAACAAACTAATATCATTTGCAATGATACAGCACAGCCCCAGATCCTGTTAACACAATCTCGGGCTGCTGCGACTGCTACCGCGCTGATCATGTATACACAATCGCGGTAGTGAAGGGGTTAAATGGCCTACATAAAAAGTTGTAGTCTATCCTGGAAACTCCAGCGATCCTTGCATGGATGCCTAGACACATGGCCAGTTGGCAATTCTATTTCTTAAAAGGCAATATTGCCTGAATTCACAAAAAATAAATTGCAGATAGACAAAAAGGAATGTTTTATAAATGTTTCAAAAATAATATGTAAAGGAATAGAATTCGTTCTAAATAAACAAACAGGATTATTCAGAAAAAGGTGAAACTCTGGAGAACTTTTGAAGAAGTGAAAATTCTAGGTCAAAATAGCCAAACCAGAAAAATTCTCCCATTTATCTCACTTTCCAAATCAGCTGTTTTGACCTAGAATTTTCACTTCTCCAAACATTCTCCAGAGTTTCACCTTTCTCTGAGTAACTCTGATAGATTCGTGAAATATATAAGAAGTCGTGCAATCCCTGATTGTTACAAAACACTGTAGAATAGAAGAAGTAATTTCACTAAAACGTTCTGCTCAGACCACGATATGTAAGACCACGAGATGGAAAGTCTTTTCTCTAAAGCAATCTTTTCTAATGCAGACACTTTCATTAATTATTTACACATTAATTGAAGTCTATTATAATTGATAGTGTATTATCAGTGACCGGCTATTTACAAATTAACCAGAATGGCTATGCTCTATCAGTCACTCGAGAGGAGTTACAGGGCCCTGGTAAAATATACAACGTATTGCCACCTATAGCACTTGTTTTTTTTTTGTCTTAAGCTTTATTTAAAGGGACACTGCCACCTACATAAACTGTCACTATAGTACAAATAAAACCACTTTATAAAACACTTGCTGCTGTTTTTTTCTTTGTTTGAAGTAATTGCAAATAAAAAAATGAAAAATACGGTTACGTTTTCTATCTCCAGTTTCTGGATTTTTCCCATGATGCAATAATTACCAAAAGTTTTGTTTTGTGGCTCTTGTTTATTTAATCTACAATATTTACCAGTTAATGAGGTGGTGGGGAGGGAATGTTTATATAAGGTAGCAGGGGGTGTATTGTGTGGTGTAGGCAACCCTGAGATAAGAGATGGCAGCTGAATGAGATATGACAGGGAGCTTAAAACATTTCTAATCTTCCCCCTGGTGATGTCCTTTGAATACATCCCACACAATACATTGATGTGGGTTGGCTGCCTGACCCAGAGACTCTATTGCCAAGACCACCCAGTGAGGACCGGACAGGACGTCATCCCACGGCGGACTTCGGAGGAAAGAGGTGAGTATGGAGCTAGCTCCCGGTAAATGGATGACGTGTGGGGAACGTCCTTCACGTACAGTGGGAGCCTCCTAGAACGTTCTTCAGCAGTGAAGGGGTTAAAGTGGCAGTACGTCCATGGTGCTGTCTTGAACTGAGCCTTATTTAAAGTGACAGTATGTCTGTGGTGCATTCTGCCAGGGACAGCAAAGCTAGTAACAAGATCTCCAGGTCTTCTGATGACAAGTGGAGGCCGGGAACGTAGATTCAACTGATTGTTTATAGAAACAAATAGTGAAAGGCATGCAAACATAAAGAAAGCAATCATTAAATATCAGAAAACACACAAACCTTAAATCACTAAAACCAAACTTTAAAACAACCTAAAAATGGCAAAAAACAAAATAACAGATCTGACAGAAAAATCTACTAATCTAAAATGGACATTAAATAAGTGAAAAATTAAAGGGACACTCTACTCCTCCTTGTACGGTCATAAAGTGGTCAGTATGTGAGAAGTACCCCCCTTCCAGCTCCCCGGATCTGGTGAAATCGCAGGGTGAAGTGGAGAAGTTTCCTCCACCCACCCATCGTCACCAGCAGCTGGACTTTTTTAATTTCCTGGCTGCTGGTCATCCTCTCGATCACTCGTGCTGCTGACATCACCCTCTATGAGAGCAATAGCAGTAGCGCTGTGCAATTTGCAGTTCCTACTCTACGCGAGACATGTAGGAGAACAAATTGCACTGAAATGCTTCGGGGACTTCCGGGTTCGGGAGTCCCTGAGCCAAAGACGAGGAGCAGCACACGGCAAGGGACAAGAGGTGAGTAAATTCACCCAAAAATAAAATAAGATAATAATAACTATTACTGTCAGCAGCATCTGCCCAATTATTTAGTTGCAAAAAAAGGATCTCTCTATTTTTCAATAGCGTATCCCTTTAAATATTTGGTTATGGTGTGCTAGGTGTTCCACCTGTGCTCCATACCGTCTCAGCTGTCCCTGCGCATTGTGACAGCCTTCAGAAGTGGAGGGTTTCCCTTTGTCTGGAAGGTTGTCAATCAGTTCAAGCTGAGATATCGTTCCCAGGATTCACACCAGCCTTGCTCAGATCGATCATAGGCATCAGTCAGTGCCTCTCAATGATTTTGAACGGAGAGGCATCTGTTTGGCTGGGCGGTCGGTGCGATGACAAGGAGACCACAACGCTAGAATAAAAGAAGTTTATAAACTCTCTAAGATAAAACAGAGAAGGGAAAACCTGTTTGGGGTCATGAGGCATCCATATTTAAAGGGACTCACTACACAGTGTGAGTGCTTGATCTTATCCGATCGGTCACACTGTAGTGAGCTCCCTGCTTCCTCATCTGAGAGGGGGCTCAAAGGGTTAATTCAGCCATCCAAATGCAGGGAGTTAGTCCCTCCCAGACCCTTAGCTCAGGACTTGGTGGACCCGTAGCCGAAATTTGAGTGACTTAAAAATAGTTGTTTTATTGTCAGGAAAACTATTGTAAGTGTGTCAGTTTTTCTATGCAAGTTGCCGCCATACTCACATCATTTATCTGGTGAGAGTAAGGTGCAAAAATATCGCAAGAGTAAGTTTTAAGGTTAGGGATAGTATTATGGTTGTTTTTTTTTGGTTATGCTTAGCTTTAACCCTAACCCCTAGATTCTGCTCCATTTTTCTACAAATCCTGCACTGCAATTCTTTTATGCTAGCTTTATTTTAGGCAACAGATTCTGCTCCTTCTTTTGACACAAGCTATAATGCAAAAATCATGGCTGCCATCAGAAATACTGGGGCCCTCTACTGAACCACTGGTTGGGCCACCCTTCCCGCAGCTGGCCATTTCCAAAAATAATTAAAAAAAAAACATTTTGCCTCTTCTTCTGTTTACCTTATTTTACAGAGGGAGTGGGTCAAATCCCTGGCGGAAGAGTGTTCGCTCTGCATCTCTACCTGGTTCAGACCATGCTAATCGATCCCGCAGTGATGAGTCAGAGTGCTCTTACCAGCCCCAGATGCACCGACCCACCTGGAAATATGTTGGCATCTTGGTGGGCCAGTCCTGGGTGGTACAGAGGGACCCTTTCATCTGTGCCACATATTCAAGCTGCATAGCATTTGAGAAGAGCCCAGACCTCCCTGGAGCTACTGGGCCCTTGAACATATCATGGGTTATGAGTCATGGTGCTTTTACTGACCCCAGATTACCCCGGCCCACCGGAAAATTTCCTGGGATCACGATAGCTCAGTTCAGTGTGGCATGGAGGGGTCCTTACATCTGAAGCACTTTGACAAGTGACACGCATTTAAGGACCAGGGCCCACTTGAGCCACTGGGGTCCTGAACATATTATGGTCTGTCACCCCCTGATGGCTGCCTTGACAATAATGACAAAATTATGTTTCCTGGTTGGGCAGTCAGTGAGGGCTCCTTGTACACGGGAGCTGCATTATTGCTCATGTATGGACTTACAAAGCTCTGTTTCATCTCTGCGACTGCCATTAAACAGACGTCCACGTGTAATTTCCCTTGGTTCTCCCAAAAAATGGGTGAACGTCTTGGGTTATTTGGTGAATGGTGAGAGAGAAAGCCATGTGTCACTGAAGGAAACCATGTGACTTGACAGGTTTGCAATCGTTTCACGTGTGCACTGTGGGTTGGATTGCATATATTACCATATTGCCTTTTTTTTCTGCTTCATTACTCTCTAGATATGGCACAAAGCTACAGAAGTAACAGCTTCCAGGAGACTCGACGTGACATGTGGCAGGCCAGAGAAGTCATCTTAACAGACATCACCCCCGCATTGAAAATAATCCGCAAGCCCATCATTTCTCCCGGCGCCTGCACAGGTACCTAGCAGTTTTATTGGACAGCGGAATTTAATTCCCAGATATCCGTCACAATCAAAGTTTCGCGTTTAACCCCTATAAACTATTTCGTGTTTTTTTTGTTTGTTTCCGTATTTCAACAAATTACGGAAAAGCGTGTCTTTCGAGTTGTTGAGGCGACATGACATCCCCCCACTGAGCAAAGGCAATTACTCTGCACTATGCCGTCTTCGATATCTGTTGCTCCGAGGATGATTCTGACAGATTTTAGAGATAATTTACACTGTGTGTCTCGGTAACACTGGTCTGTTTAGAAACTCCTGATTGCTCTCCTCCTCTGTCTGGGTGACAGCCTACACGTTCTTTCTTTTGCAGAACATAAGAGAAATGTCTGCTGTGAGAGCAAAAGATGACACGTGTGCGTATAAATGTATGGCCCATATACCTTTCATGGGTAATGATCTAGTGAATCAAGGCACCATCTGAAACCACCTGCGCTCCTCTAACGCTCCTCTAACCTCCTCCACCTGCCGCCTACTTGTTAGCCGTCACTGCATTTACGTTCCACTTCAATCCATACCTTTGTTCTCCACCAGTTGATTCCACACGCAACATTGTGATGATATCAGGTCCTATCTATTCCTTATAGAAGATGCAGGCACCGGGGCTGCGGTCAGGATTCTAGGAGCCCCTTACTTCACCACTGATTGGACCCCTCTTCCCTCAGCTGCCCATTTCAGGAAGCATTAAAAATATCACATCATGCCGCCTCTTCTGCTTATCTTATCTTATAGGCAGTGGGCTAGATCCCTGGTGGTTTCAATAAGGGGATAAAAGTGTGCTCAGGTGGGAGAGCATTCTCTCTGCACCTCTACCTGCTGCAGACCATACTAGCCGATCCCTCAGTGATGAGTTAAAGTGCTCTTTCAGGCCCAAGATGCACCGGCTCACCTGGAAATTTGTTGGCATCTTGGTGGGCCACTCCTGGGAGGCACTGAGGGTCCCTTACATCCACTTAAACATGCTGCACAGGGTTTGGGAAAGGCCCAGTCCCCATGGAGCTACTTGGCTCCCTGAACATATCATGGGCTGTCAGCCCCTGATGGTGGCACTGATCGGCACAGAAGAGAAACGGGCCAGGCAGCTGAAAAACTCACCTTGTGCAGTTGCGTTTGAGCGCCTGGGTTAATTTTTCCTCTGTACTTATTAAGAGGTTGGCTGCTCTGGACAATGTGAGCATCAAAAAGAAGAGTGAAAGAAGAGCTAAACCGTGACTACGCAACAACCAATTCTTCATTCATTCTATGGATATCTGTTACGTCCTCAGCCCCCGCTGCGCCCCCTGGGGGGTCTGGGCAAGAAGGGGGGTCGCTGGCTGCTCCGGTGCCAGCACTTACTGCTGGCAGATCGGCATCTGAGGGGGCGGGGTCAGGTGTGGTTACGAGGAGCTACAGGCTTTAAAACAGGGCTCTAGGAATGGCCTCATTGCCCTGTTGTGGAGTTATTCACGCACCGCTAATTCCTAATATATATTTTGACTTTACCGTTAAGGACCCTGCTTTGTATGCGATCCTTTCTCCTGTTATTGACCCGGCTTGGCTTTAGACTACTCTCTCTCTATTGTGTTTTTTACGTTGTATTATTTGTTTTAGTGACTTTCCCCCTAGCTTGTTGCTGGGTTGATCAGTCACAGTTTTGGGTTTTAACCCCTCACATTTAGGGATATTGTTAATACCACGATTACAAACTATTGTTTATTTCAGATTTTATGTTATTTCTGTATCTGACTGCCCAGCACCTTGTATACTTCACGGACTGTCATTCCACGTTTACTGTTTCTTAGCGTGTCCTAGGTAACCTGTTGGTCTTGAAACCTTCAGAGCCTAGAGGCAATTCAGTTAACCCTTGTGTCTCCCTGTTACAGTCTGTAAGTTATAAACCTTTTGTATTATTCAAGCAGATACATCTGTCCTCAAGGATCCCAACTTCGCTACTCCTGGGTAAGCGATACAGCTACCATTACAATATCTTGTAGACGGTCGCTCCATGGATTATGGTGGCTTCTGCCTAGCTTTGCATGATGGGATGGCCACTCTTCATTTTGGAACTGCTGATGTGAGCACCAAGGCTGTATGGTTTCCCTAACATGTGAGTGCTGGAACCCACTGTTTAAGACTTTGATCAGTGGCCTTCTTATTTCTTGTATTGATGGTCAGCACTGTCCTCATTTAAAGATATGCTTTATGTTCCTCCTAAGTATATGTCATGGCGCATACCACCGCAGGAAGGTCCAAGTTGGTGCTGTTCCTCCTTGAAATCCCTGGCAGCCCCTTTCCTGCAATGCCCTGTGAGTCCCTCCCAGGCCAGGTCCTGTAATTGTTCTGACTCTCCTGCAGACAGCCACAGGTGCCCCCACTAATGAGCCCTTGTTCCCCGACATAAGAGTGCAGCTCCCAAGGTGCAGCGCTTCAGCATTGTAATCGCTTGGTGTATGTTTCTCCTGAACCCTGCTCCCTGTCAACCCTGCCTCCCAAGCCTCCTGCCGTGTTCCCAAAGCCTGCTGCCGTGTTCCCAAAGCCTGCTGCCGTGTTCCCAAAGCCTGCTGCCGTGTTCCCAAAGCCTCCTACCATGTTTCCCAAGCTCAAGCGTCCAACCATGCTCCCTACTGTGGACTATTCCTTGCTACCCAACATACCATGCAACCCACCATGCGCTCTGCCGTCAGTGATCCTGCCCACAAGCCACCAGCCTCCAGCATATCCTCCAGGTCTCCTGTATACTCCGGCGTGCCTTGGCTCTGTGTGTACATCCAGCCAGCACTCTTCCTGTCCTGCCTGTCTGCTGCCTTATGAGTTCCTGTTGTGCTGCCCTCTTGTGTCCCTCCCAGCCTCATTCTACAGTCAGCCCTTTTCCTGCCTTGTCCCTCGCCATCCGCCCATATACTTGCTACCATTTATTTGCTTTTATTCCTGTGTTTACCATAATAAAAAACGTTTTGGACTCAAGTGTCTCGTGCCTATTGTGTCACTGCTCAAACCCTCGTCCCCGGACACCACCGTGACGGTATAAAACCACCGATAGGTAATATAACATGCACAGATTATAATATATGTAATGTGACGTGTTGTAAAGAGCCGTTATAATCCTACCACAAGTGGTGACGACCATTTTTGGTGGTATTCACTCGAGAGTCTGTCAGTATCCCCCTTACTGACTGTATCGTGGCTGCATCATGTATCCAGGCAGTGCATGTGAAGTGCTGCCCTCACACCAAACCAGCACTGAAAGGGGTTAATCAGTCAAAACACCAAAACACACACACACCCTCCTGTCTGCTAATAAAAGATCCACACCCCCTCTCTTCCCTGGTTCAGCATTTGAATCTATACCTGAATGCTTGCAGACCTGTTATATGTTCCATTGTGCTATACCGTGTACCAGACCCTCTGCTTGCCCACAGACAACGACACTTCACCAGCCCCTCCACCTCAGATCACCCCTTGACAATTCTACCTTGGATTATCCCTTTGTAACTTTGCCTGTAGCTTCCCTGACAGGGTTATTCAAAGAGCTCCAAATTGCTGGCGAAAGGTAACCAATCGCTGAAATTTCCTGGCTATTCAGAGAGCAAGCAGTTCGCCAAATCCTGGCGAATTGCCTGCACATACGGTGCCTGTTCAGTGCCTGGTCGAGGGCAGTGAAATCCCCATAGAGAAGCAATGCTTTGTTTATTTAGAGAACACAAACCAGCAAGGAAAAGTTGCCGAATTGCCCTGCTGTTCCGTGGTTTCATTTGACAGTTTATTCAGGCGAATCCCATAGGCGTCAATGTTAAAAATATTCCCGTTTTAATCCAATATCTAATAAACCGTTGATTATAATATTCTGCAGTAAAAAGTCTCTTTATTTATAGATTTTTTTAGGATCTTTTAGGCATTTTTCCAGATTTTTACGTGAAACTTTTTTTCCGTTTTTTTTTTTTTTTAATCGTTTTCTGTAACTGGCTGCCCTTTTTATTATCATTCATTGTATCTTATATGTAAATTCCAGACATTTTCGCTCAGTAGTTTCTTTGCAAACAGCGTTTCACTTTTCAAACATTCAAGCGTACGGGTTTTTTTTGTTCATTCCATTCGTCTGCGGTGTCGGGTTTTTCCGGCGGCTGCTGTGCGCTGTCATCGGCGGCTGCTCGGATTTCTCTGGCGTGTTCGGCGTGGTTAATCCAAATGTTTTTGCGGGTTTCGGTGTGCATTCACCGGGTTTTGAGGTGAGTATTTGTCAGGTTTGCGGCGGCTTTTCCCTGCACTACGACGGCCCTGTGGTGCTTGCTGAATACACCGCAGGGTCGCTGAAATGGGATCGCCAAATCGCACCGAATTGAAGAGAACGAAAAGTCACTGAATGTGCGGTGACTTTTCGATTCTCTTTGAATAACCCTGTATACATAGGGGTGCGCAGGCTATTGTATTAGGGTGTGCACCCAAAAGTTCAAACACACACAAATATATATATATTCACGCACCCTTATGCAAACATACACACACACACTCACGCATGCAGCCAAAATATATCATTACTATAGGGGTCATTCACAGAGCACCGAAATGTCGCTGACTGTTGTTCCCTGCACTTCGGGGAATCAAATTGCCCCACCCTTTGGTGAATTCACCATTCACCGCAGGGCCCCCAAAATGCAGGGAATCAGCCACTCGCAACAGGAACCAGGACGTCGCGATCGGCCGGAGCTGATAGCGAGGGAGCGCAGGGACAGGTATGTAACAGCCCAGGTGTGGCTCGGGGTTACTGCTTTCAGCATTGAAATTTAACCCCGAGCCACACTCGGGAAAACCACCAGGGGGCTGAATAAATGCACCGATTTTGACATAAAAATTTAAAAATCAGACCGCCAGGGAGGTTAACCTTCTGCTGCCAAGCACCAATATTTAGTCTCCTACCTCTATCTCACTATGCTTTATTCACTATTCTTACTTTGTGGAGTGCAGGCAGAAGATATAGCAGCGATTCTAGGAGCAATACCAGCCTTTTGGATGCAGGGCAAGGGTCAATGCCGGGCTGAGACAAGGACACAGGTGCCGAATTTTACGCACAGCAGCCTGTTTAAAGATAAATACATGCATTTACACACACAGCCATATTTATTTTATTTATTTATTTTATTTATAAAGGATTTTACCAGGAAGGATACATTGAGATTTCTCTCGTTTTCAAGTATGTCCTGGGTTCAAGAACATGGTTACAGAAATACAAAAGTAGTAAAATGCAAGAAATTAACACAAAACAAATATACAGATTTACAGAAAATAAATATGTAGGAAATATAGTCACTATGTTACATGTTTACAGGTGCATTCCTTATTGAGGTATGTTAATATGGAGCTCTTAAGGGACTTTAGACTGGGGGAAGATTTGATGGCGTCTGGGAGGTTATTCCATAATTGTGGTGCTCTGTAGGAAAATGAGGATCGAGCCACTTGCTTTTTGTATTGTGGTATTGCAAGTAAGGTGCTGGTCCTGGATCGGAGGTTATAGGATGAGGGAACTGCTGGGGCAAGCAGTCTATTCAGGTAGGGTGGCAGCTTCCCAGAAAAGCTCTTAAACACCAGGTTGGAAAGGTGAAGAGTGCGTCTAGATTCCACCGATGGCCAGTTTAGTTCTTTTAACATGTTACAATGGTGGGTCATGTAGTTACATTGTAGCACAAAGCGACAGAATGAGTTATACAATGTAGTACGTTTCTGGAGGTGCATTTGCGGGGCGGCTGCATACACTACATCTCCGTATTCAATAGCCGGCATAAGCATTTGTTGTACAATCTGCTTTCTTACCGCGGGGCTCAGGCAGGATTTGTTTCTGTACAGGGCACCTAGTTTGGGGTAAATTTTAGATGAAAGTTTTTCAATGTGGGGGCCAAAGGATAGATTTGGGTCTAACCACATACCTAGATATTTGAGGGAAGTGACTGTGGTCAACGTGCCATTTGATTTTGTCCTGACGCATAGATGGGGTGTTTGCAATTTGTGTAGTTTAGGTGCTGTTCCAAAGAGCATTGTAACAGTTTTGTCAGCATTTAGAAAAAGTTTGTTATCTTTGATCCACTTTTCTACCTCTGTGAATTGGTCTTGCAGCACTGCCTCCAGCTGTGGGAGATCTGGTTTGCTGGTATAGATTACAGTGTCGTCTGCGTACATGTGTACAGTTGAGGCTTTGCAGACATTGGGCAGATCATTTATATTGTGAATAGCAGGGGGCCGAGTATCGAGCCTTGGGGTACACCGCACGTGACCGGGAGGGGGAGGGAAGTGCTGTCAGAAATGGACACATATTGCGACCGATCAGACACATATGATTGAAACCAGGTTAGCGTGCGATCACCAATACCAGAGTTTCATAAGTTTTTGTAATAAGATGCCATGGTCTACTGTGTCAAAGGCCTTGGCAAAATCAAGGAAGATGCCCCAGTTATGTCTCCTTGTTCCATGCCAGCCTCCATATCATTGGAAACTTTTAAAAGGGCAGTTGTGGTTGAATGATTTGGACGAAAGCCGGATTGATCTGGGGTTAAATACTTCCAATACTGATAGTAATCGCGTAATTGAGTGTAAAACATTACGGGAAGCAATGATATTGGACGGTAGTTGGATACCAAGAATTGTTTCCACTTTTATGGATAGGTACCACTCTCGAAGTCTTCCAGAGTTTGGGTATATATCCAGTCGCCAGTGATTCATTGATTAGGGTTGCGACAGGTTTTGCAATTGCCGGGGCGCTGATTTTCAGCAGCATTGTCAGGTCCTGACTGGTATTTCATTTTTTGGTTACAGAGAAGTTTAGTAATGGCACTGACAGGCACCGGCTTAAAACTGAATTTCTCTTTGATACAGGGTTTTTGCACAGTTGGAAGGATCTGACTTGTGTGCTGCCTTTCTGAATGTGTTTCAATTGCTAGCTTAGCATTCAGGATGTTGGCGCATCCAGCAAAATAGTTATTAAAGGCATTTGCTACATCTAGGGGGTGTTGC
Source organism: Leptobrachium leishanense (assembly GCA_009667805.1). Classification (NCBI taxonomy): domain Eukaryota; kingdom Metazoa; phylum Chordata; class Amphibia; order Anura; family Megophryidae; genus Leptobrachium; species Leptobrachium leishanense. Next base: position 12,560,861 of record CM019066.1, read on the forward strand.
AGGGTTTGGTTGTTTACTTTGACAGCAGCTGGTTGGGAGTATGGTTGGGGGTCCGGGTAGTGCCCTGGGGGACAGGAAACAAGGGCAAAAAGTTTTTAAAAAACGTTTTTAAAGGGACAGTGTGTTTTCCATGAAATAAGGGTTAAAAATAAAAACGAAAAATTACTTCAAATATCGTGCCTAGGAGGTCCCCATAACCTGCCCGTGAAGTGGCAGATTTCTAGGATGTATAGAATTTTTTTTTAAAAAAAATGAAGTTTCAAATGACGGTAAATGCTTTTCCTTTAATCTATCCATAAACAACTGCTTGGGGCGGCAGCCTGTATGAAAAGACATTTTAGGACGCGCAGAAAAGGTTTAGTGATTTTTTTGGCTAAATTATTGTGAAACTTATGCAGGCTTTGGATGAAAGTAACAATAGGTGCTTTAAAATTGGGCTTTTAGCGTCGGCAACAGTGCCGTCACACCGTAACCCCTCTGAGGATATGAATCTGGTACAGGCGTCAGTGGCAGTGCACCCAGATATTGTGCCTTTGGTGCCAGGCCAGCAAGTGCCATCATGCAGTAACCCCTCTGTAGTATTGTGGAAGAGTGCAGGGATGGACCATGCGGTCCTATATTAAAAAGATATGAATCTGGTAAAGGCATCAGTGCACCCAGATATTGTGCTTTTGGTGCCAGGCCAGCAAGTGCATTCATACAGTAACCCCTCTGTGGTATTGTGGAAGAGTGCAGGGGTGGACCATGCGATGAGGGCCGGTACTAGACTATTTTGCGCCCTAGGCAAGACCAGCTACTTGCACGCCCCCAAAAAAAAAAAAAATACGACACAACATGAAACTGCTAAATTTCTTTTTATTTAAGAATAAAGTTTTAAAAGCACCAATAGTAAAGGTAAAATAAATATAAATAAACTGTATTAAACCATTTTAAATTAACTCTATTAAACAAATTAAAATTAAGTGTATTGAACAAATATAAATTAACGAGAAAAAAAAATAAGAGTTGTCTCAATTCAAGTTGTTTCAATTTCAGACACATCAAAATTTCACTTTGCGTGCCTTATCCTTTGCAAATTTTCATCATGCGTATATATATATATTGCCCAGGCCAGCCCACATCATGCGTATATATATTGCCCAGGCCCAGGTCAGCTCACATCATGCGTATATATACAGTCAGGTCCAGAAATATTGGGACATTGACACAATTCTAACATCTTTGGCTCTATACACCACCACAATGGAGTTGGAATGAAACAAACACAATGTGCTTTAACTGCAGACTGTCAGCTTTAATTTGAGGGTATGTACATCCAACTCAGGTGAACGGTGTAGGACTTACAGCAGTTTGCAGATGTGACTCCCACTTGTTAAGGGACCAAAAGTAATGGGACAATTGGCTTCTCAGCTGTTCCATGGCCAGGTGTGTGATATTCCCTCATAAACCCAATTACAATGTACAGATAAAAGGCCCAGAGTTCATTTCAAGTGTGCTATTTGCATTTGGAATCTGTTGCTGTCAACTCTCAAGATGAGATCCAAAGAGCCTTCACTCTCAGTGAAGCAAGCCATCATTAGGCTAAAGAAACAAAACAAACCCATCAGAGAGATAGCAAGAACATTAGACGTGGCCAAAACAACTGTTTGGAACATTCTCAAAAAGAAGGAACGCACCGGTGAGCTCAGCAACACCACAAGACCTGGGAGACCACGGAAAACAACTGTGGTGGATGAATGAAGAATTCTTTCCCTGGTGAAGAAAACAAGCAGCTCATACGTGGCTATATTTACCCCCTGCAGCTCATACACGGCTATATTTGCCCCCTGCAGCTCATACACGGATATATTTGCCCCCAGCAGCTCATACATGGCTATATTTGCCCCAAGCAGCTCATACATGGCTAGATTTGCCCAAGCAGCTCATACAGGGCTATATTTGCCCCCTGCAGCTCATACAGGGCTATATTTGCCCCAAGCAGCTCATACATGGATATATTTGCCCTAAGCAGCTCATACATGGATATATTTGCCCCAGCATCTCATACATGGCTATATTTTCCCCCAGCAGCTTAAACTTCGATATATTCCCCCCCCCTGCAGCTCATACTTCGATATATTTGCCCCCAGCAGCTCATACACGGCTATATTTGCCCCAAGCAGCTCATACATGGCTAGATTTGCCCCAAGCAGCTCATACAGGGCTATATTTGCCCCCTGCAGCTCATACATGGATATATTTGCCTCATCATGTATGAGCTGCTGGGGGCAAATATATCCATGTATGAGCTGCAGGGGGCAAATATAGCCCTGTATGAGCTGCAGGGGGCAAATATAGATTTGCCGCCTGCAGCTCATACAAGGCTATATTTGCCCCCTGAAGCTCATACATGGATATATTTGCCCCCAGCAGCTCATACATGGATATATTTGCCCCAGCAGCTCATACATGGATATATTTGCCCCAAACAGCTCATACAGGGCTATATTTGCCCCACCAGCTCATACAGGGCTATATTTACCCCCTGCAGCTCATACACGGCTATATTTGCCCCAAGCAGCTAATACATGGCTATATTTACCCCCTGCAGCTCATACATGGCTATAATTGCCCCAAGCAGCTCATATGTGGATATATTTGCCCCTAGCAGCTCATACATGGCTATATTTGCCCCCAGCAGCTCATACACGGCTATATTTGCCCCCCTGCAGCTCATACACGGCTATATTTGCCCCCCTGCAGCTCATACTTCGATATATTTGCCCCCAGCAGCTCATACTTGGATATATTTGCCCTGGCCGCATCGCATGGATAGCCGCCAGGACGGGACCCTTCACCCCCGCAAGCCTGGCGGCAGCCTCTGCTTCCCTGGTGGTCCGGTGGCTGTGGGGTGCTGCATTGTGATCTGTGCTTCGCGCACAGACAGCAGAGCACGTCCCACAGTGAGCGAGTGACTGGACACTAACGCCGGAGGTGACCTGTCACCGGACCGCCAGTACTCTGACACAGTCATTGAGCGCCGGCAGTCAGGTGACAGGTCATCAGCGATCGCCGGTGCTCGTGGCCAGTCACTCGCTGTGGGACGTGCTCTGCGGTCTGTGTGCGAAGCACAGATCACAATGCAGCACCCCACAGCCACCGGACCACCAGCGAAGCAGAGGCTGCCGCCAGGCCTGCGGAAAAGAAGGGTCCCGGCGGCTATTCATGGGATGAGGCCAGCCGGGACCCAAAGTGTTCTGCGGGCCAGCAGGGTGTGCCGGGGGCCGGCAGTAGGGTGTGCCCAGGCACACCCCGTGCGCACGCCTATGCCTGTATATCTGTTTTCCCTCCTTCACCCTCAGTGTGTGTATACCTGCATATTGGACTCTAAGACCCTGTACCTGCGGTGCCACCTTGGTACCATCCCTGACAAGAGTCCATTGAGTGTTTGAAAAACTTTCATAAAACCAAAACCAGCGCAGTTAAATGCTATAGTCAGGGATTAAGAGTTGGCACAGGCTGGGTGAGGGTCCGGGCAAAGGCTGGGTGAGGGTCCGGGCACAGGCTGGGTGAGGGTCCGGCGGGCACAGGCTGGGTGAGTGTCTGGGCACAGGCTGGGTGAGGGTCCGGGCGCAGGCTGGTTGAGGGCACAGGCTGGCAGAGGGTCCGGGCACAGGCAGGGTGAGGGTCCGGACACAGGCTGGGTGAGGGCACAGGCTGGGTGAGGGCACAGGCTTTGTGAGGGTCTGGGCACAGGCTGGGTGAGGGTCCGGGCACAGGCTGGTTGAGGGCACAGGGTGGCTGAGGGTCCGGGCAAAGGCTGGGTGAGGGTCTGGGCACAGGCAGGGTGAGGGTCTGGGCACAGGCTGGGTGAGGGCACAGGCTTTGTGAGGGTCTGGGCACAGGCTGGGTGAGGGTCCGGCGGGCACAGGCTGGGTGAGTGTCTGGGCACAGGCTGGGTGAGGGTCCGGGTGCAGGCTGGTTGAGGGCACAGGCTGGCAGAGGGTCCGGGCACAGGCAGGGTGAGGGTCCGGACACAGGCTGGGTGAGGGCATAGGCTTTGTGAGGGTCTGGGTACAGGCTGGGTGAGGGTCCGGGCACAGGCTGGTTGAGGGCACAGGGTGGCTGAGGGTCCGGGCACAGGCTGGGTGAGGGTCCGGGCACAGGCAGGGTGAGGGTCCGGGCACAGGCTGGGTGAGGGTCCGGGCACAGGCAGGGTGAGGGTCTGGGCACAGGCTGGGTGAGGGTCCGGGCACCGGCAGGGTGAGGGCACAGGCTTTGTGAGGGTCCGGGCACAGGCTGGGTGAGGGTACAGGCTGGGTGAGGGCACAGGCTGGGTGAGGGTCTGGGCACAGGCTGGGTGAGGGTCCGGGCACATGCTGGGTGAGGGTACAGGCTGGGTGAGGGCACAGGCTGGGTAAGGGTACAGGCTGGGTGAGGGTCCGGGCACAGGCTGGGTGAGGGTCCGGGCACAGGCTGGGTGAGGGTACAGGCTGGGTGAGGGTCTGGGCACAGGCTGGGTGAGGGCACAGGCTGGGTGAGGGTACAGGCTGGGTGAGGGTCTGGGCACATGCTGGGTGAGGGCACAGGCTGGGTGAGGGTACAGGCTGGGTGAGGGTCTGGGCACAGGCTGGGTGAGGGCACAGGCTGGGTGAGGGTACAGGCTGGGCTGGGCACATGCTGGGTGAGGGCAGGGGAGGGCACAGGCTGGTGAGGGTGGCTAGGTGAGGGTCCGGGCACAGGCTGGGTGAGGGTACAGGCTGGGTGAGGGTCTGGGCACATGCTGGGTGAGGGCACAGGCTGGGTGAGGGCACAGGCTGGGTGAGGGTACAGGCTAGGTGAGGGTCTGGGGCTGGGCACAGGCTGGGTGAGGGTACAGGCTGGGTGAGGGTCTGGGCACAGGCTAGGTGAGGGTATGGGCACAGGCTGGGTGAGGGCACACGGGGCGCACAGAGGAGGAGTGCTCCTGCTGGAGGCTGCGGCTGAGAGACGCGCATGCGCCGTGCGGCTCCGGGGAGCCTTGATTTGCTCCGGGATTCCCGATTCTGCAGCACAGAGCGGAGCGGAGAGCAGGCGCCGAGCGGGGCGGATTAACGGCGAACTGCGGCTCCACAGGACGAGGAATCACCCCCTGTGTGTCACCTCGGGCCCCCCCGGAACCGGAGCAGACCCCGACCAGCACAGGGGACTCACTACCTGCCCAGCACAGGACCAGCAGCGCAGGGTGAGCGGGGCACGGGGGCGCATACTGCGGGCACCGCGTATACCGACACGCTGCACATTCTGGGAGAGCCCCCCCCCCCCTCCCAGCATTGCATGACTCCTGGCACTCTGCCCGCGGCTCGGGATCCTGCACACGGCTGGCTGGGAGCCATGGGAGTCCATGTGGCAGAGCAGCGCAGGGTCAGCTGTATAGAGAGGCTGCTGCTCCATGTGCCGCCTTCATACACTGCGCTGTGCAGCTCTCCCAGTGCACACTGACAGCCCGGGCATTAACCTGCTGTGTGTAATAACAGCTGAGTGATGCCAGCCATGACTGCGCCATGGTATGTGTGCCTGCCCTGTCTGTGCAATTATCCCAGGTCCGTGTGACAGCGCTGTGCTGCCCCATCCTCACCCGGTGACCCCAGCCCATGCAACATCACCCGGTGACCCCAGCCCAGGCAACATCACCCGGTGACCCCAGACAATGCAACATCACCCGGTGACCCCAGCCCAGGCAACATCACCCGGTGACCCCAGCCCAGGCAACATCCCTCATCATCACCCGGTGACCCCAGACAATGCAACATCGCCCGGTGACACCAGCCCAGGCAACATCCCTGATCAGATCATCACCCGGTGACCCCAGACAATGCAACATCACCCGGTGACCCCAGCCCATGCAACATCCCTGAATATCACCCGGTGACCCCAGCCCATGCAACATCCCTGAATATCACCCGGTGACCCCAGCCCATGCAACATCCCTGATCATCACCCGGTGACCCCAGACAATGCAACATCCCTGATCATCACCAGTGACCCCAGCCCATGCAACATCCCTGATCATCACCCAGTGACCCCAGACAATGCAACATCCCTGATCATCACCCGGTGACCCCAGCCCATGCAACATCCCTGATCATCACCCGGTGACCCCAGACAATGCAACATCCCTGATCATCACCCGGTGACCCCAGCCCAGGCAACATCACCCGGTGACCCCAGCCCAGGCAACATCCCTCATCCTCACCCGGTGACCCCAGCCCATGCAACATCCCTGATCATCACCCGGTGACCCCAGCCCAGGCAACATCACCCGGTGACCCCAGCCCAGGCAACATCCCTGATCAGATCATCACCCGGTGACCCCAGCCCATGCAACATCCCTGATCATCACCCGGTGACCCCAGCCCATGCAACAGCCCTGATCATCACCCGGTGACCCCAGCCCATGCAACATCCCTGATCATCACCCGGTGACCCCAGCCCATGCAACATCCCTGAATATCACCCGGTGACCCCAGCCCATGCAACATCCCTGAACATCACCCGGTGACCCCAGCCCATGCAACATCACTCGGTGACCCCAGCCCATGCAACATCCCTGATCATCACCCGGTGACCCCAGCCCATGCAACATCCCTGATCATCACCCGGTGACCCCAGACAATGCAACATCCCTGATCATCACCCAGTGACCCCAGACAATGCAACATCCCTGATCATCACCCAGTGACCCCAGACAATGCAACATCCCTGATCATCACCCGGTGACCCCAGCCCATGCAACATCCCTGATCATCACCCGGTGACCCCAGACAATGCAACATCCCTGATCATCACCCGGTGACTCCAGCCCATGCAACATCCCTGATCATCACCCGGTGACCCCAGACAATGCAACATCCCTGATCATCACCCGGTGACCCCAGACAATGCAACATCCCTGATCATCACCCGGTGACCCCAGCCCATGCAACATCCCTGATCATCGCCCGGTGACCCCAGACAATGCAACATCCCTGATCATCACCCGGTGACCCCAGCCCATGCAACATCCCTGATCATCACCCAGTGACTCCAGCCCATGCAACATCCCTGATCATCACCCGGTGACCCCAGACAATGCAACATCCCTGATCATCACCCGGTGACCCCAGACAATGCAACATCCCTGATCATCACCCGGTGACCCCAGCCCATGCAACATCCCTGATCATCACCCGGTGACCCCAGCAAATGCAACATCCCTGATCATCACCCGGTGACCCCAGCAAATGCAACATCCCTGATCATCACCCGGTGACCCCAGCCCATGCAACATCCCTGATCATCACCCGGTGACCCCAGCAAATGCAACATCCCTGATCATCACCCGGTGACCCCAGACAATGCAACATCCCTGATCATCACCCGGTGACCCCAGCCCATGCAACATCCCTGATCATCACCCGGTGACCCCAGCAAATGCAACATCCCTGATCATCACCCGGTGACCCCAGCAAATGCAACATCCCTGATCATCACCCAGTGACCCCAGCTCATGCAACATCCCTGATCATCGCCCGGTGACCCCAGCCCATGCAACATCCCTGATCATCACCCGGTGACCCCAGCCCATGCAACATCCCTGATCATCACCCGGTGACCCCAGCCCATGCAACATCCCTGATCATCACCCAGTGACCCCAGCCCATGCAACATCCCTGATCATCGCCCGGTGACCCCAGCCCATGCAACATCCCTGATCATCACCCGGTGACCCCAGCCCATGCAACATCCCTGATCATCACCCGGTGACCCCAGCCCATGGAACATCCCTGAACATCGCCCGGTGACCCCAGCCCATGCAACATCCCTGATCATCACCCGGTGACCCCAGCCCATGGAACATCCCTGAACATCACCTGGTGACCCCAGCCCATACTAAATGCCTATATGGCCTCAGTGATCCCTGGTCCATGAAATAGCTCGGACCTTGTCATAATCTTCCTTTGCTCAATATAAACCATATTTCTGTAATGTGTAAAATATAAAGTTTTGTAAAACCAGATTCATACGTCAAAAAAAGGGTTTTAAAGAAAATATACAGTTAAACAGACCCCCCCTTCCCCTCCCCCCTCCAGCTTCTGTTGAGCCTCCAGACTGGACCGCTGTGACAAAAGCCATCACTTCATCTCTTACCGGATCACAGTGACACAATGTCAAATGAATGTGCTGCATATTGTAATAATAATAATCATGACATCACGCCGGGATTTGATGATGTAACCTGTATATACAGTCAATGTTGTTTTGGTGAAATGGTTACATTGTGTTTGCTATAGAATGGAGATCATTGTTGTGTGTTTTTATTATGTTTTTCTTTTTTCTCTGGCATTGATTGGTTGGTTGCATCTCTTAATGCATGTGATCAAGTGCAGCTCCATCGATAGGCATGTAAATACCATGACCACATGTAAGGGACACGCTGCACACGCATTGAATGTAGAGGCGCATAGTATCTGCAATTAGAGGAGCTGCAAGGCAGGTTTGTGACGTGTGTATATATATATATATATTTTATAGCTTGCTGTATATATATATATATATTCAGATTTTAGAGGAGCACATGCTGTCTGCCAAGGTCATATCAATGTTAACCCTTCACTGCCAGTCTACCAAAAGGAAAACGCAACGTTATATTCGGATTCATACGGTGCAAAAAGTCCTATATACACCTAGACTGGTATATTCTGCCTGTATATGTATGCTCAATCACAGGGCAAGCAGATATTTGCCACCTTTTATATAGACTGCGCTACTGTATGTATAAAATAGTCGATAATTGCTGATGTGGGGTCAGTCCAAAAGAGAGTATGAAGGATCCTGTCCGGTCCAGAGCTCTTGCTTTGTGTGCGCTCACAATGGTTTGGTACACAGAGCAGGGCTGCATGGAATTTTTACTTCTTTATTCTTATATTAATTTTTTACCATTATATTATAAATTCATTATTTATTTTCATTTTTTATCACTATAAAAAAATTTTTTTATCAATATAAAATTTTTTTTTCATTTTTTATCAATATAAAAAAAAAATTATTTTCATTTTTTATCATAAATTTTTTCTTATGTTCATTTTTTATCACTATAAAAAAATTTTTTTATCAATATAAAATTTTTTTTTCATTTTTTATCAATATAAAAAAAAAATTATTTTCATTTTTTATCATAAATTTTTTCTTATGTTCATTTTTTATCATTATAAATTTATTATTATTTTCATTTTTTATTATAAATTTATTGTTATTTTTCGTTTTTTTATCACTATAAATGTATTATTGTTTACATTTTTTACCATTATAAATTTATCGTTATTTTTGTTTGTTTTTTTTTAACGTTCAAAGCGTGCATTGGGGTGAACAAACGGGGAAATACCTTTTGAATGTCTTATGATATTCACCTCTTCAGATATGACATTTTAGCGCTTGGCGCTTCCCACAAGGGGACGGTGCCCGGTTTATCCCCGTCGCTGTACCTTTTTGAAGGGACCGAGCGGGTAAATCAGCGCAATCAGATTACGGTCTGTAAACCATGCGTGCTTAAATAAATAGTTCTAGTGCACGGATCACGTTACTCCTCGCCTCTGCTCATCCAGGTCCTCAGAGACTGAACCAGTGGTCCTCCATGTCTTGGGGGAAGTGAGGCGAGGAAATGACCTCTGGCCAAATTAAAGGTTATTTGTTAGCGAGACCTTGGTATCTGTCTGCATAGACGGAGCTGAATTGATGCTCAGCGATGCACCCCCACCCCCCCCCCCCGCCTCCTCCTCTCGATACCCTCTCTGCATGATGGCCGAAGCTGCAGTGTGTCTCCATCTCCTCGCTGCAGCTTTTCCTGGTTAATCACGGATGGGGAAAGGTGAATTAAACCTACCAGGTCCCTCCGTACCGTCCGCTATCTCGTGCCTATAGCCGCCTGGCCCCAATGTGGCAAATGATGTACATAATGCCGTGTTAACCAGGTTGATGCAGCGCTGAGCCCGGCAGCGAAACGGCAAGAAAATCATGCTAACCGTATAAATGGGATATAAAAGCAGCGAACAGGGGGGGATGGGGGGGATCGAGACTATTAGAATTCAGATCGTGATAGCTAGACTGCAGCACGATGATTACAATTCCCCTCCAGTGGCGGAGGGGTTAATTCCGTGATAATGGTTCATGCGCCAGGTATTGCGTTGCAATATTCGTTGGTCTTCCTGGCAGAGGAGGCGAACACAATACAATGTTACTGGCAAAGAGCGCTGAGTGCTACTATGTATACTGTATGTATGTATATTGCGTTCTCTGTATATGCATGTATGATGTAATATCTGCCTATGTAATCTGTGTGACTATAGTAGATCTATATGTGAGGGCACACAAATGTGCATATGTATGTTTTTATAGAGACGCACATACAAATATATGGATACAAAAAGAGAAAACCGTCAATCGCAGGTATATACATATATACTGAAGAATATACGTTTAAAAGAAGGAATATATATATAATTTATATGAGCGAGATAATGTATGTAGGAAAATATATATATGAGAAATAATGTATGTAGAAATTTATATATATATATATGAGATTATGTATGTAGCAATATATATATATATATATTTATTTAAGTTGTGATTGAGGGCAAAAAGTGAGATTAAAAGCCTCCACACAGCAAATAATAAAGTTTATTATTGCAGAGGCCATTTACACATCCCAGCAATTCAAATAACTGCAGCACAGAGCTCATGTGCTTCATCCCCCATATGCTGCAAGGAACTCTGGGTAAGACATGCAAATGACATCTGCAATTTCCCATTTTTTTTTGCACACACACATTATATATATATATATATATATATATATAATGTAGATTAGGTAGGCCGTGTTAGTCCAGATGCCAAATGTAACGTTAGTCCAATAAAAAAAAGGTATCACTACAGACTGCTATTTCGTGATTTATATATATATATATAAGAGAACACCCCCATGTGTTTTTATATATATATATATATATTAGAGAGAGAGAGGTATGTAGACGATTAGCCCCCTCCTTCCATTTATACAAATTCAAGTATTCTTGCTCACGTGCTGAAATATATATATATATATGTATATAACCTCATCAGCAGCAGATTGTTGTGGTGTTAAGCAGTATAAGAAAATACATTTTTAAAGATCGTGTAAAAATTATCAATATATGTACATTATATTTTTTTCAGATGCTTGAGTAAACTTTTGTTATTTTATTTTTACTCGAGTGCTGCCATTCTATGGAATATATATATATATATATATATAAGCAGGCACCCTCTGGTCTTAGCAATAAAGATATTGTTCCTTTTTTTTCCGGATTCAATACATCAAAATACCAACAAAAAAAAAGACAGATTATTTCAGAATTCAATATATCAATATGTGTGTGCTGCAACAATATATATATATAGATAGATAAGTTCCAAAAGATTCAGATGCACACAGGGACTGGCTTAGATAATAATTCTTGGGGATATATATATATATAATGTGCTGTGCAGAGCAGTTCATGAAGCTGATTAGCGTATTTTCCCAGTTCAATCTATTTGCGCGCTGATAATGTGCCGGTACGGCATGGCGGCAGAGATGGATGCGTGCTTTGCAGTAGACTTGCCATATGTGACATGGTGGAGCCCAGTCCCCTCCTTTAACGCAGAAGAAGTACCGGTAATTCACTCTGCAGACCTGCGTCGGGGAAGGGCATTCCTCTGCAGCAACATCAAGTCTCTCCCAGACAATAACGTGACAGGTCGCGTCGCCGTATAGCTTCTGTCTGATGCTGGAAGGGAAACGTTTTCCCCTTCTTTTACCAACGTCACGGGGGTCCGTTCGCCCAGGGGGGTCCGCTCGCCCAGGGGGGTCCGCTCACCCAGGAGTGCAGCGTCAATGCATTCACAGACGACTTCTCAAATTTAGAAGGGAAAAAAAATTGCAAAATTGGCAAAAAAAATCTTTGTGTCTCTGGGTGTGTGTCTCTGGTGTGTGTGTGTGTGTGTGTGTGTTTTCAGAATTGGCTGTTTTAGACTAAAACATGTTGTCATGTCGTCAGTGCATCTCAACTCTGTTTAGTGAATAAACCCCCAGTATCCTTTCATGTGTGTAACCGCAACTCTTCAAATGTCCTAACGAACAGATTGTTATTATGGTATTAATTACGCAATATAGGAAAATACATTTTTAAAGATCAAGTGAAAACTAGCGTTGTAAAAATGCCAATATCATACAATCCGCTGTATCACTGCATCATGTGTATATTTATTGTGTGTGTGTATATAATCGCATGCAGACGTGCCATAAATATATATATATTGTGATATAATCACTGGACACGAATATCACGGCTTCAGGTTTCTGCTCTTTATTGTGCAGCCATTGCAGGGTACAATTTCATGAATACAAAATAAAATAAACACCTACTCCTGGATGCGGAGGCTAACTTCACACGGGAACAGACCTGTCTAACATGGTGGACGGCTAAGCCGTTTACCAACCTATAAAAGTAAAATTTGTTTTACCTCAGGATTAGGCTGTCCTCCCTCTGCTCCCTGCACACTGACTGAACCGCACACACCTCCTTTAAAGGGCAGGGCAATCCCAATCAGGCCTCAGCTATAGTTAACCCTTCAGGGAAAAAGTCCTCCATTCGCCAATAAACCTACGGTCCACCCAGGGCCGGTGCTAGACTATTTTGCGCCCTAGGCAAGACCAGCTACTTGCGCCCCTCCCCAGAAAAAAATGTTAACTGTTGAAATGCGATGGGGGACACACACACTGCGGGGGGTCACACACACTGTGCACAGGGGCTGCACACGGTCGTTCAATGCCCATCTTACCCCTCCGTTGGGCTCAGGATCAGTCTGTGCCTCTTTCCTCTGCCTTTTTCTTTTTTTCCTCTGCCCTCTGTGCCTCTTTCTTTCACCTTTTCTTTCATCTGCCTCTTTTTTCTTTCTCTCCTTCATAGAAACATAGAAACATAGAAAAATGTCGGCAGATAAGAACCTTTCGGCCCATCTAGTCTGCCCAATTACATGGATACTTTACCTGGATTTATCTTTTGTTTAGGATAGCCTTATGCCTATCCCATGCCTGCTTAAATTCAATTACTGTTTTGGCCTCTACCACTTCTACTGGAAGGCTGTTCCATGTATCCACCACCCTCTCAGTAAAATAATGCTTCCTGGTGTTACTTTTAAACCTTTGCCCCTCTAATCTAAGACTATGTCCTCTTGTTTTGCTATTTTGTTTCCTTTTAAATATACTCCCTTCCTCTACCTTGTGGATTCCTTTACGTATTTAAATGTTTCTATCATATCTCCTCTGTCTCGTCTTTTTTCCAAGCTGTACATGTTAAGATCATTAAGCCTTTCCTGGTAACTTTTCTCCTTCAAGCTGTACACCATTTTAGTAGCCCTTCTCTGAACTCTCTCTAAGATGTCTATATCCTTCTGGAGATACGGTCTCCAGTACTGCACACAGTACTCCAAGTGAGGTCTCACCAGTGCTCTGTACAGTGGCATGAGCACTTCCCTTTTCCTACTGCTAATACCTCTCCCTACACAACCAAGCATTCTGCCAGCATTTCCTGCTGCTCTATTACATTGACTACTTACCCTTAGATCCTCTGAAATAATAACCCCTAAATCCCTTTCCTCAGATGTTGAGGTTAGGACTGTATCAAATATTCTATATTCAGCCCATGGGTTTTTACGTCCCAGGTGCATTATCTTGCACTTATCCACATTAAAACTCAATTGCCACAACTCCCACCATTTTTTTAGTTTACCTAAATCATTTGTCATTTGGCTGATCCCTCCAGGAACGTCAACCCTGTTGCAAATTTTTGTGTCATCAGCAAAAAGACATACTTTTCCATTAATACCTTCTGCAATATCACTAATAAAAATATTAAAGAGAATGGGTCCAAGTACTGACCCCTGAGGTACCCCACTGGTAACAAGACCTTGCGCCGAATAAACTCCATTTACATCTCCATCTTTTTTTCTTTCTTCTTTTTTTTCTTTCGTGTCTTTCTAGTTCTTTTCCATGCCTTTTATTTCTTCTGCCTCTTTTTTTTCTTTCTTTCATCTGCCTCTGGTGGCGTTCGCACGTCGTCTGGTGGCGCCTGTGTGTCACCATAAGAGACCAACCTTCTGCGCCTTCTGAGTCCACGAGCCGACAACGTCGGCTTTGCGAGCCGACACTGCCGGCTACATGAGCCACACAATGGGGAACAGGTAAAATAATGGAACCCGGGTTGGGGTCGACTGCGCCCCTAGACGGCAATGCGCCCTAGGCGGTTGCCTAGTGGGAGCACCGGCCCTGGGTCTGCCACCCTGCCCTTAATCACACTGTCAGAATATATATATATTATACGGCCTGCTGCCAATAATACATCATCAATTAATGATATCAGCATTATATTTTTTAGATATTTCACTATTTTTATGTAGTAGACCAGGGGTCAGCAACCTTGGCCCTCCAGATGTTTCGGAACGAGTGGCTAAGCGTCCTAGGAGATGTAGTTCCAAAACATCTGGGGCGCCAAGGATGCGGATCACTGTAGAAGACCTGTGCAGTAACAAGTGCATGATACAGGAGTGTGTTTTCCTTGAAGGCTCTTGGGAATCTCCAAGCTACAAATCTCACAGTCTACAATGCCAAATCCTGCTCCAATAATGTATATAATGCTTCTGGCAACGCAGTCAACGTCCATTATGAGCTGTACAAAGCCAAGACTTCTAGTAATAGAGAATGCTGTGTCACGGGACATCATAAATCACGTTTTAGTGCTCAACATAGAGCCACGTGTCTACTGGTCTTGGCCAAGGAGACATTGGTTGCTTTGGCAGACCTCCACCTGGAATTAGGAGAAACGCCTCCTCCTTTGTAGTTATTGTAGGGCAGTGCAGTTCTGACTTAGGCTAGGGACAGATGAGCGCATTTTCTGCGGCCACCGTCAAAATGTACGTCGATGCGTGCGCACGCATTTTTTCACGGAATACGCTTAAGTGGTCAGACGACCACAGTCGCACAGTCGCAGGTACTCACCAACGCAATTCTAGGAAATCCGGCTGTTTGAACGTTATGTAGGCCGCACACTAGCAGCGTCTGACGTCTCCTAATCACGCACACACGCTGCCATGCGGCCGCAGCGCACTCTGTACGTCTGTAGCAGCGGTTTCACGTTCTGAAAAAATGCGTTCATTTGCCGGTTGCGTGGTGTCGGCGCACTTTTGTACGCACGTACTGCGTATATTGTCCGTCATTGGCCGTTATGTGCTGCTACTGCCGCCGTGATTTAGTGCGCCTGCACGCGCGTTCCGACTGCCCCACTCTGACCCTAGCCTTAGTGTGGGGCAAAAAAGTATCTAGTCAGCCACCAATTGTGCAGGTTCTCCCACTTAAAAACATGAGAGAGGCATGTAATTGTCATCATAAGTAACTTCAACTATGAGAGAAAAAATGAGAAAAAAAATCCAGAAAGTCACATTGTCTGATTTTTAAAGAATTTATTTGCAATTTATGGTGGAAAATAAGTATTTGGTCAATATCAAAAGTCCATCTCAATACTTTGTTATATGTCCTTTGTTGGCAATGACAGAGGTCAAACGTTTTCTGTAAGTCTTCACAAGGTTTTCACACACTGTTGCTGGTATTTTTGCCCATTCCTCCATGCAGATCTCCTCTAGAGCAGCAATGTTTTGGGGCTGTCGCTGGACAACACGGACCTTCAACTCCCTCCAAAGGTTTTCTATGGGGTTGAGATCTGGAGACTGGGTAGGCCACTCCAGGACCTTGATATGCTTCTTACGTAGCCATTCCTTCGTTGCCTGGGCGGTGTGTTTGGGATCATTGTCCTGCTGAAAGACCCAGCCACTTTCATCTTCAATGCCCTTGCTGATGGAAGGAGGTTTTCACTCAAAATCTCACGATACATGGCCCCATTCATTCTTCCCTTTACACAGATCAGTCGTCCTGGTCCCTTTGCAGAAAAACAGCCCCAAAGCATGATGTTTCCGCCACCATGCTTCACAGTAGGTATGGTGGTCTTTGGATGCAACTCAGCATTCTCTCTCCTCCAAACACGACGAGTTGAGTTTTCACCAAAAAGTTCTACTTTGGTTTCATCTGACCATATGACATTCTCCCAATCCTCTTCTGGATCATCCAAAGACTCTCTAGCAAACTTCAGATGGACCCGGACATGTACTGACTTAAGCAGGGGGACACGTCTGGCTCTGCAGGATTTGAGTCCCTGGCGGCGTAGTGTGTTACTGATGGTAGCCTTTGTTACTTTGGTCCCAGCTCTCTGCAGGTCATTCACTCGGTCCCCCCGTGTGGTTCTGGGATTTTTGCTCACCGTTCTTGTGATCATTTTGACCCCACGGGGTGAGATTTTGCATGGAGCCCCAGATCGATGGAGATTATCAATGGTCTTGTATGTCTTCCATTTTCTAATGATTGCTCCCACAGTTGATTTCTTCACACCAAACTGCTTGCCTATTGCAGATTCAGTCTTCCCAGCCTGGTGCAGGTCTACAATTTTGTTTCTGGTGTCCTTCGACAGCTCTTTGGTCTTGACCATAGTGGAGTTTGGAGTGTGTCTGTTTGAGGTTGTGGACGGGTGTCTTTTATACTGATAAGTTCAAACAGGTGCCATTCATACAGGTAACGAGTGGAGGACAGAGGAGCCTCTTACAGAAGACGTTACAGGTCTGTGAGAGACAGAAATCTTGCTTGTTTGTACTGTAGGTGACCAAATACTTATTTTCCACCATAATTTGCAAATAAATTCTATAAAAATCAGACAATGTGATTTTCTGGATTTGTTTTTCTCATTTTGTCTCATAGTTGAAGTTACTTATGATGACAATTACAGGCCTCTCTCATCTTTTTAAGTGGGAGAACCTGCACAATTGGTGGCTGACTAAATACTTTTTTGCCCCACTGTATATACATTTTTTTTTTTTTTTTACGAACAGGCAATACCATATAGTCTCTGACGCTGGGCTTGACAAAGTCATATCAGATTTAGGAGCCAGAAAAACCATTTTATATATTTTTTGATGACTTTGGGCTGCCTAAGCTGTTGAGTGATCATAGTTTTTCAAGCCTGAACTTCTTAGAAATGCACCGTTAGGTGAGCAGCTCTAGATATCCCCATGTCTTGCTGGCACTGACTTAATTGGGAAAACCGTTTCGACCTCCATCGAATTAGGACTGGACAAAACTTTCCACGGGATATCTGCATGCCCTATGCCAGAGGTCTGTAATTTTGGCCCTCCAGATGTTTTGCAACTGAATCTTCCATAATGCTCAGACATTCAATAGGTTGGCTGAGCATCATGGGAGAGGTAGTTTCAAAACATCTGGGGGTAAGGGTTACGGAACCCTGCCCAATGCACTGTATTCTACGTTGCCGGGATTGTAAGGTGGCTATAAAGCAGATCAGCTCGGCCAATGGCAAATGCTTCGGCCAATAAACCTTTACAAAGTATCACCAGTGGACAGCTCGAGTGATCATTTTGTTTTTCTGTGCATTGCCAAGTGCTAAAGATTGTATGCAGCATTCTATGGAGGAAACGGCTTGCTGTTCTATAGAAGGACCAATGATGTTGATTTTTCTTCATCAGAGCTGGATTACCCATTAAGCAGTCCCCTGGATGGTGGTCTGGGGCCCTCGGCTCTGTCAGGGGCCTGTATGACTGCGGCATCATATCACCAGAGGCAGAGACCCCCTAAGGTGACTCCTGTGTCCAGGCTACAAAATAAGAGTTTTCAGTCTGAAGCTCCGGAAGGTGAATGATCTTCAGTTGGGGCACTGTATGTGCCCGGGTCAACAGCACCACTGCCAGAAGCCACCCAGCCATGCCGCATGGGAGAGGAATGCAGTATGAGTAGTGTGTTTTGCTTGCAGTATGTGTAATGTGTGTGTTGTGCATGCAGTGTAAGTATGTTGTGCATGCAGTGTAAGTATGTTGTGCATGCAGTATGTGTAGTGTGTTGGGCATGCAGAATGTGTAGTGTGTTTTGCATGCAGAATGTGTAGTGTGTTTTGCATGCAGAATGTGTAGCGTGTTTTGCATGTAGAATGTTGTTATGTATGGATGTGTAGTGTGTTTTGCATGCAGAATGTGTAGCGTGTTTTGCATGCAGAATGTGTAGTGTGTTTTGCATGCAGAATGTGTAGCGTGTTTTGCATGTAGAATGTTGTTATGTATGGATGTGTAGTGTGTTGGGCATGCAGAATGTGTAGTGTGTTTTGCATGCAGAATGTTGTTATGTATGGATGTGTAGTGTGTTGGGCATGCAATATGTGTAGTGTGTTGGGCATGCAGTATGTGTAGTGTGTTGTGCATGCAGTATGTGTAATGTGTTGTACTTGCAATATGCGTACTGTTGTGCTTGCAGTATGTGTAGTGTGTTGTGCATGCAGAATGTGTAGTGTAGTGTGTTGTGCATGCAGTATGTGTAATGTGTTGTGCATGCAGTATGTGTAATGTGTTGTGCATGCAGTATTTGTAATGTGTTGTGCATGCAGTATGCATAGTGTGTTATACTTGCAGTATGTGTATTGTTGTGCTTGCAGAATGTGTAGTGTGTTGTGCTTGCAGAATGTGTAGTGTGTTGTGCTTGCCGAATGTGTAGTGTGTTGTGCATGCAGAATGTGTAATGTTTTGTGCATGCAGAATGTGTAATGTGTTGTGCATGCAGTATGTGTAATGTGTTGTGCGTGCAGAATGTGTAGTGTGTTGTAGGGATAGACCGATATCGTTTTTTCAGGGCCGATACCGATTATCGGCAGCTTTTCTGTCCGATAGACGATATTTGGTGCCGATATTCTGTAAATTTAAAGTTGTGAAAAAACCACAGCACAAATCTGACATCATGCCATGAACTCAATGTGTTTAACATTTAAACATTGCACCACGTCCACTTCATTTATTCAATTTAATAAGAGTTTTTGTTTTCATTTAAGCTTTTATTTTTACAAACAATAAGGCTAGGGTCAGACGAGCGTGATTTCTACGGACTATACGTCCTTGCACACGGACGTACGTCAGTACGGAAGACACAGTAGTGGCCACACAGTCCGTTTTTTTCACTGACAAATATTTTGACGGATGTAGGAGAGAAAATAAATTAAAAATCAAAACCATTTTGTCCGTGAAAAATGCTGGACGTATAAATGCAGTCCGTCTGACCACGTT
Source organism: Leptobrachium leishanense (assembly GCA_009667805.1). NCBI lineage: Eukaryota > Metazoa > Chordata > Amphibia > Anura > Megophryidae > Leptobrachium > Leptobrachium leishanense. The sequence goes on from CM019066.1 coordinate 12,580,097, forward strand.
CCATCACTCACACACAAAGCTATGCGGACGTTGCGGACGCAGCGCACTTTGTGCGGCCGTTCTAGGGGATGTACGTTCTTGCCTGCCTTGCGTCTGTTTGCCGCGGCCGTTGTGTGTCCGCAGTTCAGTGCGGACGTACTTCGTGTGTCGGGCTCCGATGGGCTTCCTGTCATGCTATCACGGACGTACTTTTAGGCGCAATCACGGACGTGAACACTACGCTCGTCTGACCCCAGCCTAAGACCGTGTCTTTGGCATTCTGAAAGATCCCTCATATGACCCTGTATGTAACGGGTTCAGCAACCTTGGCCCTCAAAGGGTTATATTACAAAGTTGGTGCTAACTTAACCAGAGCTGTTGTAAACGTAACAACCCATAGGCTATAATGGCTCTGGGAAGTTTACAACAGCTCTGGTTAAGTTAGCACCAACTATGTAATATGGCCCCACATGTTTTGGAATAACATCTGCTATGATGCTCAGCTTTTCACTAGGCTCTTCGAGCCTCATGGGAAATGCAGTTCCAAAACATCTGGAGGTCCCAGGTTGCTGACCCCTGCTGTAGGAAATAGACCCTGCATCTCCTGTATAGGGAATTCCCTGCCAGATGGGATGGAAGCCCCATTTCTGTTGTCATCATGCTCATGCGCAATACGGTCAGTAAGCAGGGGTCGTTCTGCAGTGAGGACTCACAGCTTGATGTGGGAGAAGCCCCGGATTCGCACAGTTCTTTGGGATCTTGCATGTCGCAGCTGCAGTGAACCAACTCATCCAATTATCAGCAAATAAAATGCCGATACCGATATCAGTAATTTTCTGAATATCGGCAGCCGAAAATTGGCAAAACCAAAATATATATATATATCTATCCCTAGTGTGTTGTGCATGCAGTATGTGTAATGTGTGGGTGTGTGTAGTGTATATGTTACGGTTAAAGCCCGAAGTGCGGTTAATCCTGACATTACCCGGGCATCATTAGCAAAAGTCTGAAGTGAAATGAAACTGCAAAGTATCCAGAGGCCTCTGGGTAATCCGGTTTTCTGCTCTAGTTTAACCGGGTAATTCGCACATTACCCTAGTGTTGCTGGATAAAGTGTGATGTGCAACAAAACATCGGACTTTGGCCCATATTACATAGTTGGTGCTAATTTAACCAGAGCTGTTGTAAACTTCCCAGAGCCATTATAGTCTATGGAGGTTTTAAGTTTACAACAGCTCTGGTTAAGTTAGCACCAAGTATGTAATATGGCCCTTTATCGGGTTAATCTGCAAAGTATCCAAATGCCTCTGGGTTCTCTGCTTTTCTTGGGTTTTCAGCAGGTTACAGTTGACTGAATTCCGAGGATTACCCGGGTAAAGCTGCAAACTGTTACCTGACCGATAACAAATAGTGTTTTTTGTTATTTTTAATGAAATTGTATCCACAGTCACAAACCCCACTAAATACCGTCATGTTACTCTGTGCGTTAATTGTCTGAAAATTAATTAATGAAGATAAAGATATTATATAAAGTGTAACCTGATGGTTATTATGTTTTATAAATGATATATAAACTCATATGACACATAATAAAGATCATGTAACTCTTTCACCTTCATATAAGAAACATATCCTGTTACTCTGTATATTCATTATATCCGCAATACATTTTAATGTTTGTCCTTTGCCATTTTCGCTGATAATATCCATAGATAATAGCAAAATTCACTGTTACCCAAGCGGGGTTGGATGCTCTGCAGATTACCCAGGTGAAGCTGTGGATAGTCCTCAGATTACCCAGGTGAAGCTGTGGATAGTCCTCAGATTACCCAGGTGAAGCTGTGGATAGTCCTCAGATTACCCGGGTGAAGCTGTGGATAGTCCTCAGATTACCCAAGTGAAGCTGTGGATAGTCCTCAATTACCCAGGTGAAGCTGTGGATAGTCCTCAGATTACCCAGGTGAAGCTGTGGATAGTCCTCAGATTACCCGGGTGAAGCTGTGGATAGTCCTCAGATTACCCAAGTGAAGCTGTGGATAGTCCTCAAATTACCCAGGTGAAGCTGTGGATAGTCCTCAGATTACCCAGGTGAAGCTGTGGATAGTCCTCAGATTACCCGGGTGAAGCTGTGGATAGTCCTCAGATTACCCGGGTGAAGCTGTGGATAGTCTTCAGATTACCCCAGTGAAGCTGTGGATAGTCCTCAGATTACCCAGGTGAAGCTGTGGATAGTCCTCAGATTACCCAGGTGAAGCTGTGGATAGTCCTCAGATTACCCGGGTGAAGCTGTGGATAGTCCTCAGATTACCCAGGTGAAGCTGTGGATAGTCCTCAGATTACCCAGGTGAAGCTGTGGATAGGCCTCAGATTACCCAGGTGAAGCTGTGGATAGTCCTCAGATTACCCAGGTGAAGCTGTGGATAGGCCTCAGATTACCCAGGTGAAGCTGTGGATAGTCCTCAGATTACCCAGGTGAAGCTGTGGATAGGCCTCAGATTACCCAGGTGAAGCTGTGGATAGTCCTCAGATTACCCGGGTGAAACTTCAGACTTGCACATCATCCGGGTAAAGTGCGGATTTTTCAGCTCTTCCAGACTGTTACCCAAGGGCAGTTGGTTAGTCCTAAAATTACCCGGGTAAAGTCCGAAATTTTCATTTTTTTGCAGCTTTACCCAGCGGTTTTGGGTAATGTCAGGATTACCCAGGTAATTTTAAGATTAACCGCACTTCGGGCTTTACCCGTAACATATACATTATGTTCAATGTGTTTTGCATTTAATATTTTTTTTGGGGGATTGGAATCCCTCGCACTTGGTAACATGCCTAACATCCCATGGTGGCTTAATCCAGAGTCTATAAAGAGCATTCAGGGAGATCTGTCTGACATTTTGCAGTAAAGAATTTTATTTTTCCGTAGTTTCCATTGAAAATCACTCCAAATCCTTTTTACTTTATTTTTGCCGTCTCCTGGATCACCGGTTGAATCAGATACATTAAAGTTTGAACTCGAGCCGTTCCTTTGACCTCTGTCGCTATATAAATCTATCTTTTGATACACAGGGCATATCAGAGGGGATTTATTATATATAGGGGTCGGTCATATCTGCCATTATAATGCTGGTTTGTGCATTACTGCTTGTAGTCGGGGGGGGGGAGACAAGGTGGTCCCTTCATCCCTTACCTCTTTGAAGCTAATTACCTCAGGCATATCTGCGTCATCCGTGGGTCCGGTAACCGTCAGAATATTAGTTTGTGCCCGATAGTAATTGTTAAATTCAAGAAAGAGCAGAAAGCGGAGCGACAGGTATCGATCAAGTGGATTGTATCAGTATTTTTACTCCAGGATACCAGAAGATTGTTACCATCATCGTTCATATAGTGCCAACAGTTTCCGCAGCGCTTTACAGTAAAGAGTGGGGAATTAGGCTAAGGTCAGACGAAAGCATTTTTAACGTGCGTTTAACCACACGAAATCACGGCCGTGCTAGCAGCAAATGACGTCCAATGCCGGGGAACATACGACGAACGGCCGCACAAAAGTTTGTCCGCGCAACGCAAGTGGCAAACGAACGCATTTTTTCGAGAACGTCAAACCGCTACTACTGCCGTACAGAGTGCGCTGCGACGCATAGCGGCGTGTTTGCGTGATTGGGAGACATCAGACGCTGCTAATGTCCGGCCAACATAACGTCCACACGCAAAAAGGGTTTTATTGATGATCCGTACAAAATCATGGACGAAAATGCGCATCGTATGACCGCTATCGCGTATTCCGTGAAAAAATACGTCCATTCGTTCGAACGCACTTTTTCACGGACAACGCGAAAAATGCGTTCGTCTGACCCTAGCCTTAGAGTAACAAAATTAACCCGCCGAACACTCACGGCAAAACCAGGCGAAGGCACACCGAAACCCGCAAAAACATCTGGATTAACCCCGCCGAACACGCCGGAGAAACCCAAGCAGGAGCCGAAGAGAGCGCAGAGCAGCCGCTGGAAAAACCCGCAGACGAATGGAAAAAATAAAAAAAAACGTTTGCTTGAATGTTTGAAAAGTGAAACGCTGCTTGCAAAGAAACTACAGAACGAAAATGTCTGAAATTTACATATGAGATCCAATGAATCATAATAAAAAGGGCGGTTACAGAATAAAGAAAAAAACGATTTTAAAAAAAAATTGTCACAAAAATTCCTAAAAGATCCTAAAAAAAATCTATAAATAAAGAGACTTTTTACTGCAGAATATTATAATGAACGGTTTATTAGATATTGATTTAAAACGGGAATATTTTTAACATTGAAGCCTACGGGATTTCCTGAATAAACCTGCCGAATGAAACCACTGAACAGCAGGGCAATTCGGCAGCTTTTCACTGCTGGTTTGTGTTCTCTGAACAGCCGAAGCATTGCTTCTCTATGGGGATTTCACTGCCCTCGAACAGGCACCGAACAGGCACCGAACAGGCACCGTATGTGCAGGCAATTCGCCAACATTTGGCAAACTGCCTGCTCTCTGAATAGCCGAATGGCCAGGAAAGGTAACCGTGCGCTGAATTTCACTGTTCGGTTAACTTTTCGCCAGCAATACGGAATAACCCTGTTAGTGATGTGGGAAGGAAGCATAATGCAGCACTTAATACAGAGCATCACTCCTGCCCCTTTCCAGCAGTCTGTATTAAAATGTAACCCCCCCCCCCTTGTTTGGGTCTTATATAATTGGGCAGATGTTGCTGACAGCCTCAGCCCAATTATTTCTTTTAGTTTTGGTGATTTTACTCTCCTTTTTTCTCTCGCTGCGCGCTGCTCCTCCTCTTCAGCTCAGCGGCTTCCAACGCAACTTGTGTACATTCTGAGCTGGCAAAACTCATAAACCTTTCGACTGCTTATTATTTCCTATAAGGGAAAAGGAAAGGTCTTAATTTTTGCTCTTAAATGTCCAGGATAGACGGTCACTTGAAGGTTCATTCAATAACCGCCAAAGTTGCCACCAAATTTCACGGTACGGTGCAATTTCATGGAAGTTCGTCCATTCAGAAAGCTGTCAATTTAAATTTTTGTTTTTATTATTATGTTTTATACTGTACATGAACCGGGCTGTTACTCCTGGCTGTTGCAGCCGCTCTGGTGAGTACAGGCGCGACGCCATTTTTTCTGTATGTATGTATGTATACCAGACACATGTATACCCATACACAGATCTCCGTATCATGTCACCACACGTGTTCCGTCGAGGCATTTAGCCTCCCCATTAACCCCTGAGATGCCATAACCGCAAGAACCTCATTAACTGTATAAAATGCTTAAAAAAACAAAGGTAGAATTAAAGAATAGTGTGAAACCTATGGAAAAATTTAGTTCAACTGTTACACTCTATGTGGACATGTCAGGTGTCATTGGAAAGGGCAGACTCTGCCCTTTCCAATGACACCTTGATGAATCATGTGATGACCAGGGACAGTGATACAGCGGTCCGAAGGACCACTGTTACCCCCCCCCCCCAGGGGAGAAGTGTAGCTTCCTTCCCTGATCCAGACCGTCTTGCAGGGGGTGGGGTTGAAGCGGGGAGAGGTTGGCTGCAGCTCTCCGTCTCTGTGTGGCTTTTGGAGGGGAGGAGCTGGGACAGGGTGTGTGCCTGTCTCTCCCTCCCTGGCTGCTTGTGAGAGCTCACAGAGGGAGAGAATGTGGGCGGGCCATCAGTACCGCTGACTCACCAATGACAGTGGGTCCTGCAGTCGAGCCTCCCTTCTGTTGGTGGGTGGTACAATCCGAGTGCTCAACAGGCACCATGTTTAGTTTTTAAAACCTTTTATTTTGTGACTACACAAAAAATGCGGAAGAGATAAAAATTATTTTGGCACTAATATAACGGGGCCCAGGCGGTTTCTGGAGACAGTGCCTCTTTTAAGGACATTTAGGGCAACCGGGCACAACATGGCATTACAACATGCAGTGTTAAACTGTAAATAAGTCTTAGTTGTTGTTTCCCAGGGAATATTTTGGCACTAGATGCACCAACTCACAATAAAGAATAAACTCTTACCTGGGCAAACTTGTATTACCCCGCACATGACTTCTCGGCACATCTCATCACACTGAACTAGTGAAACCACGCCAAAGCACTGAGATATATATATATAAGGGTTGTAGTGGAGGACAAAAAGTGAGATAAAAAGCCTCCACACTATAATAAGTGTGTTTATTATTGCAGAAGCCATTTGCACATCACAGCAATTCGATGAATTGCATCCAAGAGCTCCTGTGCCACATTCCCCATATGCAGCAAGGAATTCTGGGTAGGATATGCAAATGACATCTGTCTCACTTTTATGCATCCTGGGTCTGTTATTACACAGATCCCTAAAATCAATGTTATGCCACACTGTGGCTTTGTAGCAGAGATAAGGTTATGCAACTGGTCAAATCCACTATATACAGTCAGGTCCAGAAATAATTGGACATCGACACAATTCTAACATCTTTGGCTCTATACACCACCACAATGGAGTTGGAATGAAACAAACACAATGTGCTTTAACTGCAGACTGTCAGCTTTAACCCCTTAAGGGCCGCTGACGTACCCTGTATGTCCTGTCCTCGGGTCTCCCTTAGACCCGCGGACGTACAGGGTACGTCAGCGGCGCCTAATCCCCCTCCCGCCCGATACTCACCTCCCTCGCTGGATCCCTCGGCGATCTGGCAGGGAGGAAGCCTGCCAATGTGATTTACATGGGCAGGCGAGGCTGATGACGTCGCCACGCTGCGTGGTGACGTCCTCAGCAGGCGTCCCCATGCAAAGCAATGGAGGGGAGGGGGGGCTCCTTCGGAGCCCTCTATCTCCCCAACCATTGCAGCTAGAGAGATGCTTTTTACACTGCTGAAAAGGGGAGAGTCTCCCCTTTTCAGCGGTGTATAGCATTAACTGTTTCGCCGCCGGATCACATTTCAGCGCCAATTGGCGCCAAAACGCGATTCGAACCTGGAGGGGGCTGACATCTTGGATGTCAGCCAAGCCTCCAGGTCCCCCCCACCCACTGACAACCTCACCATATGTGTGAGGATGTCAGTGGGCCAGTTAACCATCTAGCTGCCATGTAGAGAGAAGGGGATCCTAAGGATCCCCATATCTCCCGATCCATGGCAGCTAGATGGTCATATTTGATTATGGCCTTTTGCTAGGTTTCATCCCTGGTCATGCTCTGCCAGGCCTCTACTGCAATGGTCTTCAGTTCCTGCTTGTTCTTGGTGCATTTTCCCTTCAGTTTTGTCTTCAGCAAGTGAAATGCATGCTCCATGGGATTCAGGTCAGGTGATTGACTTGACCATTGCATAACATTCCACTTCTGTCCCTTCAAAAACTCTTTGGTTGCTTTTGCAGTATGCTTTGAGTCATTGTCCATCTGCACTGTGAAGCGCCGTCCAATGAGTTCTGCAGCATTTGGCTGAATGTGAGCAGATAATAGTGCCCAAAACCCTTCAGAAATTACCCTGCTGCTTTTGTCAGCAGTCACATCATCAATAAATACAAGAGAACCAATTCTATTGGCAGCCATTCATGCCCACGCCATGACACTACCACCACCATGCTTCACTGATGAGGTGGTATGCTTAGGATCATGAGCAGTTCCTTTCCTTCTCCATAATCTTCTCTTCCCATCACTCTGGTACAAGTTGATCTTGGTCTCATCTGTCCATAGGATCTTGTTCCAGAACTGTGAAGGCTTTGTTAGGTGTTTTTTGGCAAACTCTAATCTGGCCTTCCTGTTTTTGAGGCTCACCAATGGTTTACATCTTGTGGCGAACCCTCTGTATTCACTCTGGTGAAGTCTTCTCTTGATTGTTGACTTTGACACACATACACCTACCTCCTGGAGAGTGTTCTTGATCTGGCCAACTGTTGTGAAGGGTGTTTTCTTCACCAGGGAAAGAATTCTTCGGTCATCCACCACAGTTGTTTTCTGTGGTCTCCCGGGTCTTTTGGTGTTGCTGAGCTCACGGTGCATTCCTTCTTTTTGAGAATGTTTCAAACAGTTGTTTTGGCTACGCCTAATGTTCTTGCTATCTCTCTGATGGGTTTGTTTGTTTTCTCAGCCTAATGTTGGCTTGCTTCACTGATAGTGACAGCTCTTTGGATCTCATCTTGAGAGTTGACAGCAACAGATTCCAAATGCAAATAGCACACTTGAAATGAACTCTGGGCCTTTTATCTGCACATTGTAATTGGGGTAATGAGGGAATATCACACACCTGGCCATGGAACAGCTGAGAAGCCAATTGTCCCATTACGTTTGGTCCCTTAACAAGTGGGAGGCACATCTGAGTTGGATGTACATACCCTCAAATTAAAGCTGACAGTCTGCAGTTAAAGTACATTGTGTTTGTTTCATTCCTACTCCATTGTGGTGGTGTATAGAGCCAAAGATGTTAGAATTGTGTCGATGTCCCAATATTTATGGACCTGACTGTATATATACAGTATATAAATGCCCATGACAGTAATCAGAGGTAACCAGAACACGCTTGCATTTAACTGCCATTTTGTATGATCTAGTATTAGCAAATTTATTTATTTTAAGTGAAAAAAGGTAAAACTTTTAATTTTCCTTTTAAATTTTGTTTCATGTTCACCATCGCACGCTTTGCCAATAAGATCCCGATTAGCGCGTGACACTAGCGATAAAGATACACGCAGCAGTAATAGGGATTATTCACAAAAAAAGATTTTATGCCTCAAAATCGTTAAAATAAATTATGTAAAACCTAACACGCGTGATTTCTGAATTTCCAAATTTCCTGCACCTGTCCTCTAAGTGTCTCCTGAATTTCAGATTTATTCACCATAAATCTGCATAAAAACCTTAGCCTGACACATATATAAATGTGTATACGCTGCTTATGTTTCCATGCTGTCAAGCGCTCTGTGGGAGCTACTTCTGCCACTGGCTATACCCAAAAAGGAGGGTCACTCAAAGGATGTGTGCCAGCCAACCAGATGACAATAAAAGGAGATGGCCCACCTTGAAAAGCAGCAGATAAGTCCCAAAAGTGGGGGATATGTGCGGAAAAGGGGCATGTCTCAATGAGAAAACACAGTAAGTTGCTGTCTTGATGGGACAGTCCCAGAACGTTGGGAAGGCCCTGCCTAAAGCGACAGTTGGCTGGATTGACGAACGCCTGACACGCGTTTCGCCGCAACCAGTACAGCTTTATCAAAAGGCAATGTGGTACATTGTGTCAGGATTTTATATACACTCGGCGTATCTGGTAAAACCGCCCATGAGGGGAGTAGTTTGAAAATGGCCAATCAACAGCAGCTAGCGCCACAGCCTTTTCGTCATCTGGTCACATGACCTAATTTGGCCAATCAGTAGCCCAGCATCGCTTACACATATACACGGCGAAATTTGCGTCAGGCGCTGTATGATGAATCGGTTTTAGCAGTTCAATGATTTACCATCTGGTATTAACTTGGGGTGTATCATATTTGATGGGGATGAATATTGCTGCTTTCTTTAGCTCTTGCCATTGGGCACTGACACTCCTGATTGCTTTTGTATGCATTTATGGGGTATTATTTTTAGAGATAATGCAGAAATTAATTTATAACATAGGGGCAGCGATTATGAGTTATTACCTCTCTGGTTCAGCTGATTTGCACCTTCCTTGTATGACCTCTTATGCACGAGGGATGTTGGACTTGGGCACATATGGTGTCTTAGCTGTCCAAACATTTTACACATTGAAGCTGTAGGGGTATCATCTATTTCGATTACCCTACCCCATTTCCTGACACGCAAAGCCCTTAGGGAAAGGATTGAAATCTATTTCTATTTTTAGGGTTAGCGTGGCTAAGGTTATAATGTGGTTATTCTGTCTGTGCTCGCTAAATGCTCGCTTTCTTTGTCCTTTCAATATCCACTATATTTTGAGTGTGATTGTGGGATTATTGCATGCATCCCCTACACGCAACTTGATCCAATTGTTGGATACTTTTATATGTATTTTATTATGCATTATGTATTTATTCAACACATTTTTGTTTATTCTCGTGTACTCGGCACTCTAATTTAGGGCTGGTAACGATTAAAATGTTTGTGTTCGCTTAATAGATTTTTTTTAAATCGAATAATCGATTAATTTCGATTAATTATAACGCACATACAGATCCAACTACTTTTAGCTGATCTGCATGCATTGCAACTCTGCATTAGTCAGTGGTAAATGTGGTATACACTATATACACTATATACAATCACCCGACACTGGTTAGTTTCAACAATCCATGACTTTACTTCACAGTTCACACAAATACGTCTAAAATTCAAACCCTAGCACTGACGTAACTTATTATTAGACATGTGCACAGCACAAAATTTAATTTTGAACTAATGGATTAGTCCTAAAATGCAATTTATTTAGTTGCTAAAGAAATTCGTTTTCAGTTCTTTAGTATGAAAACTAATTTCATTCATCTGAAAACCAGTGGATACAATTACTATTGTAGTGGCTCCTCAGAGGGCTGAGATTGCTGCTTGTTACAGTATCTCTCACTCTCAGCACAATGTGTCAGGCAAAAGTTGTTACAGTAACTGACTGCTGTTTATCACAGCGCTCAGAGGTTCAGTAAAGCTAGTAAATAATATTTTTATATATAAGAGGTTAGAAAAATATTATTTCCTTATTTTACTGAAACTTTTAGCGCTGTTACTGTCGTTACTGTAACAGCTGAGCCTGATACATTGTACTGAAAGATAATATAACAAGCAGCCGATCTCAGCGCTCACAGCCACTAGATTAAAAGGGCTAAAAAAAAAGGCTCCTCTCTGTATAATGAAGATAACATCCTCCTGCATTAATTAATACCCCTCTCTGTATAATGTATACAACATCCACATGCACTAATTAATGCCCCTCTCTGTATAGAACATCCTACTGCATTGGCATGTGGAGTGTGCAGAACTTCGGAATGCAATGTTTATCCAGCACAGGAGAGGGAACTTTTACTTAAACTTTGTATCTCTGTGGGGGAGATACAGGAATATAAAAGCAGGGGAGAGGGAAAATATTAACGTAAATCAGTCTGAAAGCTCAGAGAAGAGATGACTGGTGCAAATTGATTTTTATAATAAAATAAAGCACTTTAAATCCAGGGAAAACATTCAAATAAATCACACTGAAGGCTCATATTGACAGAGTAACTGTGAGAGCTGGATAATAAATGTATCCGACGTAAAAAAAACAAACCTTTATAACAAGCAGCACTGGGAGAGGAGAGGGACTTTATATAAAACGTGTATTATAGATGAGGAAAGGGGGATAGTGCTCCTGGATAATATAAAATGTATCAGACCTAAGCTCCTATTATGCAGAGCGGGAGGGGAGATAACGCACGTTTTATAAAGTCCCTCTCTTCTCCTAGCGCTGCTTGTTATAAAGAGGTTTTTTACTATCCAACCCTCCTTTGTCATTAGCTTTCAGTGTGATTTATTTGACTGTTTTCCTTTTCCAGCTGCTTTGATCATCTGGTCTGCCTCATAGACATGCAAGGGTTAAGTAAAGGTTTCCTCTCCTGTGCTGGCTGTCTGTGCTGCGAGTGAGTATTCTGGAGCTCTATCACTGTCAGATTTTCGGGTAGGGGTCGGGAAGGATTACACATACAATCCTTTTCTGTAGCTTTGCGATGTTGCGCTCTTCATTATTGGACTATTTCAGGGCTCAAAATTTCCACTCGCCTACTCGCATTTGGCAAGCGGAAATTAAGTGAGGGCGAGTGGAAATGCACACCCAGGCAGCACAATTAATTATTTTGTGATGCTTGCGCAGCATATTCCGGCTGGGTATACATGTATCTGGGTATACATGTATCTGGGGTCTGGGTATACATGTATCTGGGTTTACATGTATCTGGGCTCTGGGTATACATGTATCTGGGTATACATGTATCTGGAGTCTGGGTATACATGTATCTGGGATCTGATGTCTGGGTATTAATGTTGTTATTTATTTTTGTAACTTTATTCTGAATAAAATATTTAACAGTATAATTTCATAAGATAATTTGAGAGGTTGTGTTTAGGGGCAGAGCTAAGGGCAGGGTAGGAGTTAGGTGGGTCAAGTGGTGGCGAGTAACATTTAAGGCCTGGCTAGTAGCTCAGGACTTTAAATTTTGAGCCCTGGTCTATTTCACTCATCAATGTAATATCACAAAAAGGACTGAAACTAAAATGTAGTGCATTTTATTTTAGTTTCTTTCGTTTTTTGTACTGAGCAGTTTCGTATCTCTTGAGTCAAACTAAATTATCCCAAAATTCGGACTAAATTGTTTTAGTACTAAAACGATTGCACATGTCTACTTATTATATTGCCCCAGCTCACACATGGATATATTGCCCCAGCTCACACACATGGATATATTTGCCCCCAGCTCACACATGAATATATTTGCCCCCAAGCTCATGCATGGATATATTGCCCCCAGCTCACACATGTATATATTTGCCCCCAGCTCACGCATGGACATATTTGCCCCCAGCTCACGCATGGACATATTTGCCCCCAGCTCACACATGGATATATTTGCCCCCAGCACATACATGGACATATTGCCCCAGGCCAGCTCATACATGGATATATTGCCCCAGGCCAGCTCATACATGGATATATTGCCCCAGGCCAGCTCATACATGGATATATTGCCCCAGGCCAGCTCATACATGGATATATTGCCCCAGGCCAGCTCATACATGGATATATTGCCCTAGGCCAGCTCATAAATGGATATATTGCCCCAGACCTGCTCATACATGGATATAATTGCCCCCAGCTTATGCATGGATATATTGCCCCAGCTCATACATGGATATATTGTCCCCCAGCTCACGCATGGATATATTGCCCCCAGCTCTCACCTCCTGCCGCCGCGTGTTTGACTTCCTATGAGCGTCTGAAGGCATGGAGCTTGGCCGCTTGCCTGGGGGAACTTCCTGACCAGCCGCGACCTTGCGAGAACGTGGCTGGTCATGTGGTTCCCCCAGGCGAGCGACCAACCTCCATGCCTTCGGACACTCATAGGGAGCCAAACACGTGACGCAAAGCACGTGGCGCCGCCGGTCGATTTAAAATATTTTTAATCTACCAAAAAAAATTAACGATTAATCGTTAATTTCCACAGCCCTACTCTAATTGAATAGAGGTGGCAGTTCTTAGCTGTCTCTTACATCTGTCACGCGTGGGTGGCATGTCGGGTGAGCAAGCTCGAGGCCAGTGGGTGATGATACAGAGGGGACCTGACTAATTCCAAGGCAATAAGTATGGTTTAATAAGAAACACAAGGGCAAATGGTACAACAATAAGACACAGAAGAGAATTAGGGAGGTGGCTGGATATTACTGGAAAAGGGCTAGGCATAAAGGGAGCCGACAAGGAATGTCTAAACAGTAAAGAAACTAACAAAGAATAACAAAGAACAAGGGTGAGACAGAAAGAGAGCCAACAAAGAACAGGAGCGAGACAGAAAGAGAGCCAACATAGAACAGGAGCGAGACAGAAAGAGAGCCAACAAAGAACAGGAGCGAGACAGAAAGAGAGCCAACAAAGAACAGAGACGAGACAGAAAGAGAGCCAAAAAAGACCAGGAGCAAGACAGAAAGAGAGCCAACAAAGAACAGGAGCGAGACAGAAAGAGAGCCAACAAAGAACTGGAGTGAGACAGAAAGAGCCAACTAAGAACAGGGACGAGACAGAAAGAGAGCCAACAAAGAACAGGAGCGAGACAGAAAGAGAGCCAACATAGAACAGGAGCGAGACAGAAAGAGAGCCACAAAGAACTGGAGTGAGACAGAAAGAGCCAACTAGAACAGGGACGAGACAGAAAGAGAGCCAACAAAGAACAGGAGCGAGACAGAAAGAGAGCCAACATAGAACAGGAGCGAGACAGAAAGAGAGCCAACATAGAACAGGAGTGAGACAGAAAGAGAGCCAACAAAGAACTGGAGTGAGACAGAAAGAGCCAACTAAGAACAGGGACGAGACAGAAAAAGAGCCAACAAAGAACAGGAGCGAGACAGAGAAAGAGAGCCAACATAGAACAGGAGCGAGACAGAAAGAGAGCCAACATATAGAACAGGAGTGAGTGAGACAGAAAGAGAGCCAACATAGAACAGGAGCGAGACAGAAAGAGAGCCAACATAGAACAGGAGCGAGACAGAAAGAGAGCCAACATAGAACAGGGACAAGACAGAAAGAGAGCCAACAAAGAACTGGTGTGAGACAGAAAGAGAGCCAACAAAGAACAGGAGCAAGACAGAAAGAGCGCCAACATAGAACAGGAGCGAGACAGAAAGAGAGCCAAAAAAGACCAGGAGCAAGACAGAAAGAGAGCCAACAAAGAACTCGAGTGAGACAGAAAGAGCCAACTAAGAACAGGGACGAGACAGAAAGAGAGCCAACAAAGAACAGGAGCGAGACAGAAAGAGAGCCAACATAGAACAGGAGCGAGACAGAAAGAGAGCCAACAAAGAACTGGAGTGAGACAGAAGAGAGCCACAAGAACAGAGGACGAGACAGAAAGAGAGCCAACAAAGAACAGGAGCGAGACAGAAAGAGAGCCAACATAGAACAGGAGCGAGACAGAAAGAGAGCCAACAAAGAACTGGAGTGAGACAGAAAGAGCCAACTAAGAACAGGGACGAGACAGAAAGAGAGCCAACAAAGAACAGGAGCGAGACAGAAAGAGAGCCAACATAGAACAGGAGCGAGACAGAAAGAGAGCCAACATAGAACAGGAGCGAGACAGAAAGAGAGCCAACATAGAACAGGAGCGAGACAGAAAGAGAGCCAACAAAGAACTGGAGTGAGACAGAAAGAGAGCCAACAAAGAACTGGAGTGAGACAGAAAGAGCCAACTAAGAACAGGGACGAGACAGAAAAGAGACCACAAAAAGAACAGGAGCGAGACAGAAAGAGAGTCAACATAGAACAGGAGCGAGACAGAAAGAGAGCCAACATAGAACAGGAGCGAGACAGAAAGAGAGCCAACATAGAACAGGGACAAGACAGAAAGAGAGTCAACAAAGAACTGGTGTGAGACAGAAAGAGAGCCAACAAAGAACAGGAGCAAGACAGAAAGAGCGCCAACATAGAACAGGAGCGAGACAGAAAGAGAGCCAACATAGAACAGGAGCGAGACAGAAAGAGAGCCAACAAAGAACAGGAGCGAGACAGAAAGAGAGCCAACAAAGAACAGGAGCAAGACAGAAAGAGAGCCAACAAAGAACAGTGACGAGACAGGCGAGAAGGAGACTGACAAAGGAAATGCTATACAAATAAATATACTTCGACCATTGCAAAAAAAAATCAGTATACGGCAAAATCCAAATGTAAATAGAGGCAGAATAATCTTGATCCAAAGCCAAAGGTCGATGCACAGTTAATCCAATAGTAGAACAAGAACAGAAGACAAGGACTCACAGGTCCCTTCATGCCACGTCTATGGTGGAGATCAAAAGGTTCATGTTGTGGAAGAGCCAATAAATATATATAGGAATATATATAGGAAGGCTCATTAGTGTGAGCCGAAACGTTGACTTTTTTATGGATTGAATAAAGGAAAACTTTCTGAAAATTCCTGGCGTGCTGGCTTTCCTGCTGTTCTGTGTCTGTTGAGGCCATAGCTGAGCGCCGGGTGTTGAAATCGAGTGGTGAACCGTGAGTGCATAACCTTTTTGACAATATATATATATATATATATAATTTTTTTTTGAATGAAGAATTTTATTTTGCATAAAATAGAACACAATACAATATAAGGCAGATCATGTCAGAAAATTCAAACAGTAGTTACATGAAACTGAGCAATATCTGTAAAATTTGATCAGAAAAATAAAAGAAACAGGTATCACTCCAGTTATGGTTGGAGGATCTTTCTAAAGTTATCATATACAGCCAGTATTAACATCAGAGGCTCGAAAAAGCTGTCTATTAATCTTCTGTATTCCAGACCTAATGCTGTTGTGCTTCGCTAGTGGCGGGAAGATGGCTCCTATGAATAACTTCTTAGTACACCAGCCCTTAGACCCGAATATGCCTCTCCTGCACCCTCACCCTCCTCGCCTCCCCCATTACCCCTCCCCCCCCCCCCTTTTTTTTTTTTTCGTCTCTCTCCTCCTTCTCTTCTTCTTTTTTCTCTCTTTTTACTCCTCTCTCCTTTCCTCTTCCCTTCTCTTTATTGACTGACTTTCTTTCCTCTAGTCATGATTCTTGTCTATTACTACTGTTGATCACTTAATGTACGTGTTCTAAGCTGATAGGTGCTTCCCTTGGGAGTACTGACTACAGAGCAACATTTATGATGCACACCAGTCTCCAGGTCGCATTTCCCCACTGATAATTCTGTGATACTTCTGTTATTATATGTTCTTACTATGTAATGCGACGATGTTTCTATTGTAATGGGATTGTCCTTTTTCTTGACTTGTCCTTTACTTATTTACCAAATTGCATTGTGTTATTTCTTTATTACGGAATAAAAACTTTTCATTCAAAAAAAAAGAAAAAGCTGTCTAAAGAGCATGAAATTTCCCACGGAAACCAAGACAAAGGCTCAAAATAAAGGAAGAGAAAGGACATATACATGGGAGAAGAGTGAAATGTGGGTCTTGTGAGTGAGTCGCAACAAGAAAGAGGAAATTCAGGAGTCAGGGGTATATAAAATGAGGAGATAAAATAAAAAAGGGGAGAGGTGGGGGAGATAAATTAAAACTATTATATTAGAAATAGAGTGGAAGAGTAGAGATGTAGTAGGAATGAGGAAAACAAAACAGAGGGAGGGAAAGGGATTGTTGTGTGGCGTGAAGGTACCATAACTGTTTGAGGTATTAATTGTCATTTAGACTGAGTAATAATGAGTAAACCTCTGATCTCCAGAACCTAAATCACCACCATGTCAGAATCCACCCGGCCTCCGTCACCCTCCTCCAGGACCTCCTTAAACTGTGCCGAGGAGCAATAAGTTGACCATTGTGAAACCAGACCTCCAGAGAGTGTTGTGCTTCTTTTGAAGAAGAAAGGGCAAGTCCTTCATTAGATCTTAAGGCTTTCATTCTGTCAAACAATGTTTTTAAAGGGGGAATAGAGGTCTACTTCCAAAATAAAGGAATCAAAGATCTGGCTACCAGAAGAATACGTAAGAGCACCGAATTCTTCATGGACGCCAGTGAGAATGGAAGTTGGAGCAGTAAGAATATTTGAGGTATAAAGTCCAAGTCCACATCAGTGGTCTTTCGCACAAGATCTTGGATCTTCCTCCAGTAAGTTTGAATAAGAGCACATTCCCACCAAATATGCAGATATGTGCCTACTTCAGTAGTGCATCTCCAACATATCGGAGATACATTAACATTGAACGTGGCCAAAAGGGCAGGGGTGCGATACCAGAAGGTCAACAGTTTGTAGGATGATTCTTGAAGTTTGGTGACTTGGGTACCTGAGTGAGTAAGGGACAATGTCTTAGACCAGTCTTCATCCGACATAGGAGTGTTCAGAGTGCGGTCCCAACGAGACATGTATGCCGGAGGCTCAGTGTCCCTGTCACGCAGCAGACCATACAGCGTGGACACGATATGTGCTAAAGGAAAGGTGCGTCTGCAGAGTGTCTCAAAGGGGGAAAGTAACCTAGTCAAAGACGTATTATTCGGCACGCTTCGTAGAAATGATTTAATCTGGTGGAAATTGAAGAGTTCTGCAAAAGTAAGGGTCGAATCGTCGCGTGCCTCCAAAGTTACAAAAGCTCCATCTCGCAGGACATGATGAGCTCTGATGTTGGGGGAATCCGTGAGGCGTGTCGCTAATGTTTGTATGATCTCGACGGGGAATTCAGGGTTGTGTCGCAGTGGCAGTAAAGGAGAGGGGTACATTGATAGAGCATACGTTGTTCTTATCTTGTGCCAGACAACGAGCGTACTACCCACCGGGGAAAGTTCCTTGGCTGTAAGCTTAACAGCAGCCCAAGAAAGCCACGGAAGAGTCCATACCAGGCGGCTGGCTTGTGCTTCCTCCAAGTCTAGCCATCTCTGTTTGGGGGAGCGGGTCATCCAATCGACCACCCTAGTTAGGTGCGTTGCGTAGTAGTATAGACACGTGTCTGGGAGCGCTAGCCCTCCGCTTCTTTTCGATTTACAGAGTATGTCATATTTAAGTCGGGGGCGAGATTTAGGCCATATGAACCAATAAATATATTAACCCCTACTCTATCAAGGGATTTTCTAGAAAAACAGGGTCAGGAACCGTTGTTTTTTTTTTTTGGAAAATGATTTATAATTAATTATACAGTAAGACATATTTGGGAATATTCCCATTGTATTCCCTACTGTAATAACATATTTGGCAGGCAAATGTCTCCATCTGCTGGCCAAAGGGAGTTACTGCAGCTCTGGCCTCCGTGCCTTGTGATCGAGTGTAGTCGATCTTATTAGTGAAGCCGTTAAAGATCTTTGGACTTTAAGGTCAATGGTATTGTATCTAAAATAATTAACCCAAATTGAATTGGGTAGGTGGTCCCGCAATTGTCACAATATTCAACTTTAATTCCTTCTCTGTAGACTTAACGTATCCCACTAGCAGAAAACAAGTAAGATGTATCCTGAGCATCCCTCTTCATATCTAACCAATTCTTGGAATTGGGGACTCTTCATTTGTGGAGGGATGCTGGAAAAAGCAGGTTCTAGCTATGGAGGAAGACTCGCTCCTCATCCTAGCTCCTCAGTCCTAACCTCAATATCTGAGGAAAGGGATTTAGGGGTTATTATTTCAGAGGATCTAAAGGTAAGTAGTCAATGTAATAGAGCAGCAGGAAATGCTGGCAGAATGCTCGGTTGTGTAGGGAGAGGTATTAGCAGTAGGAAAAGGGAAGTGCTCATGCCACTGTACAGAGCACTGGTGAGACCTCACTTGGAGTACTGTGTGCAGTACTGGAGACCGTATCTCCAGAAGGATATAGACATCTTAGAGAGAGTTCAGAGAAGGGCTACTAAAATGGTGTACGGCTTGAAGGAGAAAAGTTACCAGGAAAGGCTTAATGATCTTAACATGTACAGCTTGGAAAAAAGACGAGACAGAGGAGATATGATAGAAACATTTAAATACGTAAAGGGAATCCACAAGGTAGAGGAAGGGAGTATATTTAAAAGGAAACAAAGTAGCAAAACAAGAGGACATAGTCTTAGATTAGAGGGGCAAAGGTTTAAAAGTAACATCAGGAAGCATTATTTTACTGAGCGGGTGGTGGATACATGGAACAGCCTTCCAGTAGAAGTGGTAGAGGCCAAAACAGTAATTGAATTTAAGCAGGCATGGGATAGGCATAAGGCTATCCTAAACAAAAGATAAATCCAGGTAAAGTATCCATGTAATTGGGCAGACTAGATGGGCCGAAAGGTTCTTATCTGCCGAAATTTTTCTATGTTTCTATGTTTCTATGTTTCTAGCTTGTACCATTATTAAACCTCCAATCGCTGCTTTAAGTATCTTTTTTAAAAATAATTTCTGCAGGACAATTACTCTGCTTGTTGCTAAGCAACAAGGTCTCCGCTTCGGAAACAAAGGATGGGTTTTCTGTGTCTGTAGCTCACTGCCTGAAAAGCCAGCGGCCTTCGAAGTTGGAATGGACGAACGAGCCGCTGATTTGCCGGATAGAGCTAAGAAATGAGCATTATTGAGATACTCTAGAAAAAGTACTTATTTTTTACGTATTATTATTTTTCGCGCTGCAAACGCGTGTGGAATAAAAAAATGCATTGATTTATTTATGTGGATATATATCGTGGAAGGTCACTTTAGAAATCCATATAAATACGTTTGCATTTTATATCTACCATATAATAAGAATGAAGAAGGGGGACCGGACACATCGTTGTGGTTATAAAGGCACTTTATGAAAGAAAAAAAATCAACGTTTTGGCTGTGAACACAGCTTTGACAGAGCCTGAGTGCTGACAGCCAAAATGTCACGGTTTATGCTTTAATAAAGTGCCTTTAAAACCACATGGATGTACCTTGTCCACCTTTTTCCATTGACTTTTAGAACTGTGTGCACATACCGTGTTTCCCCAAAAATAAGACACTATCTTAGATTTTTTTGGCCCCCAAAAACCACATTAGGTCTTATTTTCATAGTAGGTCTTCTTTTCGGGGAAGGTCTTGTGTTGGTGTTTGTTTTGTTTTGGTGGCGTACATCTGGTATCACGCGTCACTCCGCCTGTGCCAGGAGCCGGCGCTAGAGGAGGCAACAGGTATGGCTTCGGTCACACGCGCTCACTGAGTGTCTCTATGTGTGACCGCACTTCCCTGTGTCCGTCGCAGCTTTGTGAAGGCTGGACGGGGAAGGCCACACGGGGTAGCGTGCACACTAATCGCACGTGCTACCAACGGCCGTGATTTCAGCCTCCCTGTCAAAAAGCTACGACGGCTGCAGATGGTGCTACAAAGCGTGATCCTCCTGACTGCGCTCAGCGAGGTGGCCACGCAGGCATCAGAGTGGAAGGAACGTCCACATTCACCGATGTTCCTTCTGCTCAAAGAACACTCGTGGGACCACAGCCATATGCGTCTCTGCTCCCTCCCCTGCCGCCTCGCTTGCGCCGGCATCACTCATTCTATCCCGCGGCTCTTCAAGTTTCCCTACAACTAGGCCTTATTTTCAGGGTAGGTCTTATATTTTAGCAGTTATCAAAAAAACGCATAAGGTCTTCTTTTCGGAGTAGGTTTTATTTTCGGGGAAATACGGTATATCCCACTGTTCTAATTCTTTGTTGCATTATATATATAATACAGGGCTCAAAATTTAAAGTCCCAAGCTACTAACCAGGCCATAAGAGTTACTCGCCACCAGTTGCTTCCCCTAATCCCTACCCAGCCCTTAACTCTGCCCCTAAACACACCCCCTTAACTTATGAAATTACACTGTTAAAGGTTTTATTTGGAATAAAGTTACAAAAATAACATTAATACCCAGACATCAGACCCCAGATACATGTATACCCAGACATCAGACCCCAGATACATGTATACCCAGACATCAGACCCCAGATACATGTATACCCAGACATCAGACCCCAGATACATGTATACCCAGACATCAGACCCCAGTGTGAGCAAAGCGAGGAGGCCGGGAAGCTCCTCTCCACCCCCCCTGCCAGTGACAGAGACGAGCTGGGTCAGGTTAGGCAGCTGTCCCCTGCCACCGTGCAGCCTGGGGAAGGGGAGGCTGTGCAGTGGCACATCCGGGATCTCCCCCTGCCTACTGGCGTCATTGCGCATAGTGCGATGACATCAGTTCGGGAGTTAACCCCTAGCTGCCACCTATGTTGGAGATAGGGGGTTGCAATGAACCCCCTATCTCTCAAACTGTGGTAGCTAGGGGTTAATTTTTTATATCATTGGAACAGCCAGAGCATGGCCCTTCCAATGATACCAAATCTGACTATGTTAAATGTAAAAACAAAGGGCCCTATTACAATCTGGGTGTTAAAACGCAGGCGCAAGGGAGGAAAAACTGCGCCCGCTTTTTAACGCCAGATTACAATGCAGGCGCAAAAAAATGCTGCCTGCATTGTAGCGCCCGTTAAAAATCAGGATGCTCGTGGCAGCGCTGAGCGCAGCCGCGAGCATCCACTCGCTGGAGTCCATAGGACTCCATTGAGCTCCTCTCTGCCGGTCACATGACCGGCCGGATCTCGCAAAGCGAGCCGGTCGGCGTAGGGATACGCAGGGAGAGACAGGGGGTACTTTTCCCCCCTGTCTTTCCCCGCTCCCGCCGGCCAGAGGAGGCGACCGGAGCCGCGGTCCTCACCGCGGGACAAAGGGGAAGTATGTGATTTATTTTTTTACTGTTTTAAGCTGGCGTTAACGGATTCTGCACCAGCGGAATCAGTTAACACCAGGTCCTGGCTCTGGTTAACTTTTCATTGACCAGAGCCAGGCGTTAATCAGCACTGGCACATTGTAATACCAGCGCTGATTAACACTTTGCGCTCTCCATGTTAAGTATAGGGAGCGCAAAGTGCAGTGACCTCGCGATGAGAAGCGCAAGATACCGCGTTTGGATTGTAATATGCCCTGAACACCGCAGCTAACGGTAGTGCTCACGCATGTGAGCGCTACCGTTAGCGTGCAGAGTGTAATAGGGCCCAAAATAATTAAAAATAAATTTTATTTATTTTTTAAAATTTAAAAAGTATTTTTTGTTTTGCTTTATTAATGCAGCAATATTGTACTCATTTCAATTATAATGTGAACAATGATGCTGCACAAATGATTTTTTCTATGGGGGGGTGTATGCTAAAAATTCCGTAATTTCCCCCCAAAAAAATTTAACGATTCCCAATTTCAAATTTTTTAACAAGCGCACCCCATAGAAAATATAACCGCAAAGGCTCACATAAAAAAAATGAGGAAAAAAATCACTTTACACACTGTAGATGATTGAAAATTCTAATTTTATTGCATTTTTTTGTTATAATATTCAGGCAGGACATGACGTATACATATAATAATGATATATTATGAATCTGCCGAGTCTGCCGGAAAGAACGATATATAATTTGTCTGGGTTGTATAATAAAATGTGACTTCAAATTGCGTTTACTATGGACTCCATTCAGGGGATGCTCGTGACGGCATGTTAGCGCTGCCCCGAGCATCCTGGAGACTAGCTAGCGCGGAGATGTGAACGCTAATTTTTTCCCTTAGCATTCTTGTTTTAGCTTAAGGCAAGTGATAGTGCCCCAGAATATCAGAGATAAGTAAAATTTCGTTCCGGAAGTCTTTTTGGTTTCAGAATTCCAGATAATGTGCAGCTGCCCAACATGTATTAATCTATATTAACCACTTGGCTGCTAAGGACGTGCTTAGCGCGTCCAGCCAAGTGGTTCTCCTGTGCTATGGACCCGCTGAGTGCGTCCTAGCACAGGAGGCAGCAATCGGCCGTGATTCTGGCCGATTGCTGCGTCCCCCCGGTGCGGGCTGACATCTTGGATGTCAGTCCGGCACTCCGGGACCCCGGTGGGGACAATAGATGTCATTGCGCTAGCGCAATGTCATCTTTCACAGGCACCTCCCCCGCGAGTGCGGGGAAGGTGCCTGAAAGGGAGGGGGAGAGGTCCTTTGGACCTCTCTCCCTCCCCTTCCGTAAGGGGCAGTGGTGAATGTCAGGCACCGTTTGGAAGGGCACAGCCTGCCCTTCCAAACAGTGGCTGGCTTTAACCCCTTGGGTGCCGGATCGCAAATCGGCGCCAAAAAGCGCCAGATTGCGATCCTCTCCCTGAGCTGGCCAACATCTTGGATGTTGGCCAAGCTTCCGGGATCTCCCCCTGACGACTGGCGTCATCGTGCATATGAACACCTATCTTTCGAAACATGGCAGCTAGGGGTTAATATTGTTCCCATTTCAATTATAATGTGAACAATGATGCTGCACTAACAATTTTTGTATGGGGTGCGTTTGTTAAAAATCGTGTAATTTCCCCCCAAAAAAATGTAACAAGTCCCCATTTCTAATTTTTTGAACAAGTGCAACTCATAGAAAATATAACCGCAAACGCTCGCATGTTAAAATGTTAAAAAAAAAACACTTTACACGTTGAAAATTATTGAAAATTCAAATTTTATTGCATTTTTTGTTATAATATACAGACAGGACAACATGTATACATATAATAATGACATATTATGAATCTGCCGAGTCTGCCGGAAAGAACGATATATAATATGTCTGGGTCATATACTAAAATAAGCCTTAAAAACACGTTTAAACATGATGAGCAAAACCGGTAAAAATGAGCTCAGCACAGAGGCGGGAAAAGCCTCAGCAGCGAAAGGGTTAGACATTTCACCGATCCATTATATTTTAGGATTATTGTGTGCGATTTGTTTTCATATCGCTACTTAAATAGATATATATTTTTTAATAAATTTATAAAGGCGTTTCTTTTTTTTTTTGGTCTCTGGCACCGGGGCTCTTCGTTTGCTGTAACTCCCTCGGATAGACGCAGCATCCAGCCTCAAATTCTGCGGATGTTTTGTTGAAAGCAGCATTTTTAATGTATTCTCTTCTGGGCAAGATCTTTACTTTTATTATTTATACAATACACAGTTACTTTAAAGGACAGCGGGGTTAATGGAAAAGTCTTTCGGACAGTAGGGAGGTTGACCGCCAACGGAATCAAAGGGGGAAAGGTGCTGGGAGGATTGATTAATGGCGGAAGAGAAAGAGAGGCAGAGGTTGATGAAGTAGTGACCCGGGAAGCAATATCCAAAAGCTAAAATGAATAACTTTCCTGATCTAATAAAAGTGACGGAGAAAAGCTGCCTTTTCTCTATTTAATAATTTTATTTTATTTTGTTAAATCCATAACCTATTAGGGCATTTTCATTTAGCTTAGGCCGGGGTCAGACGAGTGCACTACGTGCGCCCGTACCGACGTGCCTCCCGGCGTCCGTCGCAGCGTTGTGATGCTTCAACGGGACTGGCCACACGCTGCAGCTCGAATTGCACGTGCTACAGCGGACGTGCTGCAGCCGTGCTGAAAACCTCCCCGTCGAAGCGCTACGATGCGCGTTCGACGGGGCTGGAAAGAGCGATCCTCCATGGTGGAAATCGAGCCTTGCAACGCTGAGCACACTAACTGCACTCAGCGAGGTGGCCAGACGGGCGTCGGAGTGGAAGGAACGTCCACTCTCACGGATGTTCTTTCCGCTCTTAAAAATGCTCGTTTGACCCCGGCCTTGGTGTTATTCAAGACGCATATTGAGCTTGACGAGTGATATTATGACGCACTATTTTGTGAAAATTCGTATTTTAAGGAGATATCTCATATAGCATACCTATAAGAGGGCTGAAGGGGTTACTCACATTATTCTACGTGAATTGGGGGAGAATTGGGCATTTTACATTAACCACTGTTGTATAAAATGGCCAAATACAGCTATTTTGGCCTAAAATATGCTCCTGACTGGGTTAGCCAGAGATCCTTGTGAGTTCCCACACTTCGTTATGTTGGACTTGGTCCCCGTCTGTTCCACTGTGAGTTTCTGAACTTTTTTGTAAGTTTTGACTTGTTGATGTCAATACAGAAGACAATTAATCTTGCTTCCACCTAAAATTGTGGTCAGAGTCAAAATGCCAGGAAGTCTCCTATGCATGAGAGACACATCAACCACCAACAATCATTTCGGCCTTAATCGTAAAATTAGCTCAATTATGAAAAGTAGTAATCGCTCCCTATTGAGTAATAAATGCTCTAGTCAAGCTGATCTGCAGCAGCTTTCCTTCTCTCACAACCCTCATCCAGAACTTGAGGGAGTGTCGTATAATTCTAAGTATCACTCCCCAAACATCAGACACAGCTTAGTGCAGGGAAAGCGAAGAATCATCTTTAATTTGAAATGGGGACCAGTTATATGAGGAACAGGGAGGAGGAGGTAAAATGACACAATCAACCGAATACAATGTCTACATGAGGGGTATGTGAATTCCTTTAGAAGACATAAAAACCTGACCAATACACACTGGACCAGTGCTTTTCAACTTCAGTCCTCAGGATCCACTAACGGGCCAGGTTTTAAGGATTCCCTTGGGGAAATGCAGACTGAATCCTGCAATCACGGAGCAGAAAATCATATCACCTGTGCTGTGCTTCACATATCTGACAAACGTGGTCTGTTAAGGGGGCCTGAAGACCAGAGATGAGAAACAATGCCCTAGACAAGATTAGCGAATAGACAACATAAAATCTATCTAGGGTCAAACAGTTATACAGACAGCAGGAACAATAAGTCTACATTATTTTACTAACACAAACCAACTCCCACAATACAAACAGTTTACCAGGACATTTAACAACATTAACCCTTAGGTGTCCACTTATGCCCATCGTCCTTGAGAATTGGCTTTGCCACATTGGTCCGCAGTCCCTTGGCAGGAGGCTAGCGTCCACACTTCTCCAGCAGGCACAGAGCCCATGCAAAGGTAGAGGTTAGTGTCATTTTACTCGGTAAGGCTATTTTTCTTGACTCGAACACAAAAAGGGTCACCAAGTAGGAATCTACAAGGTTTATGCAGTGTATTAAAGGGACAGTCTCAGGGTTGTCACGTCAGTCATGTTTTCCTGGACACATACTACTCCTCTGTGCCGAGTGAGAACACAGGGAATGTAGGGCCTGGCAAAACATATAATTTTGTGCGTGTTCTTGGATTTGATTTCTTACCAGCAACATTGAATTCCATATATTGCAGACATTTTCATGCACTGACCATCCGCATGACTAAGTCATGTGTCCCGGGTCCGGGAAAACATAGATGATCTGAGATCCCAAGACATTTCTGTGGTTTTTGAACGTCACCTCAAGAACTTCAACATGTTGAAACATGATTTTTCCTAATTCAGTAAATAAGAAAAAGAGGGACGGAAGCCAAGCACTCCAATAAACAAGTAAAGTGAGATAGTGCTATTTATCCTCTTCACTACCACATTATTTATCCTCTTCACTACCATGGTCAAGTATACGTGATGTTCAGAAGCTCCTGCAGGAGCCCAACATCAAGTAAACACGATCTGGATGTATTCTGGAGCAATGCAAAGGAATTTTGTTTACGGCCAACAAACTTCATTTACAAACGGGCTCCAGAATGTGCCCCCAAATTTTCATCACCTTGGATAGCATGTCCAAGCTCTTTGAACAGCTTGGAGATCCGGCTATTTTTCTTGACTCAAACACAAAAAGGGATCACCAAGTTGGGCTCGGCAAGAATCATGCAGGTTATATAAGGCCCGTGTCAGACGAACGCTGTGATCACGTCCGTGTTGCCGCACATTTTAACGTCCGTTGTAGCATAAAATTCTGATCAATAGAGACCCGCACACGAAGTACGTCTGCACAGAAGTGCGGACGCACAGCGGATGTGGCACCGGACGCAATTTAGGCTGGGGTCAGACCAGCGCACTTTTAACGTGCGTTCTGGCGCACATAATTACGGCCGCACTAGCAGCAGATGACGGGCAATGACGGCCAATATACGATGTACGGCCGCACAAAAGTCCGGCCGTGCAACGCAAGTGGAATTTGAACGCATTTTTCTGAGAACGCTGAACCACTAGTACTGACGTACTGAGTGCGCAGCTGCGGCATAGCGGCGTGTGTGCGTGATTAGGAGATGTCAGACGCTGCTAATGTCCGGCCTACATAACGTCCAGACGCAAAAAGAGTTTTATTGACGATCCGTACAAAATCACGCCCGAAAATGTGCGTCGTCTGACCGTTTTTGCGCATTCCGTGAAGAAATACGTCAATGCGTTCGGACGCACTTTTTCACGTTCGCGGGGGAAAATGCTTTCGCTGACCCTAGCCTAAGGCAAGAAGTTCAAACCGCTAGGACGGAGGCACAGAGTGCACCACGTCCGTGTAGCTTTTTGTTTGAGTGATAGAACGTAGTCAGACGGACTGCATTTTTGACGTCCAGCATTTTTGACGGACAAAATGTTTTTTCGTACTATGTATCAATTTTTTTCATTTTACATATCAATTTTATTTCCCATCTACATCAATCAAAAAAAACGGACCGTGTGGCGTCTACAGTATCATCAGACAGAAAGTACGTCAGTTGTGCACGGACGCACAGTGTACTCAGAATGCGTTCGTCTGACATTAGCCTTAAGGAACATTCTCCGGGTTTGCCAGGTCAGCCATGTTTCCTGGACACATACTACCCTTTCATGCAGAGGGCGAGCACAGGGAATGTAGGGCCGGGCGACACATATCATCCGTGTGTGTTCTTGGATTTGATTTCTTACCAGCAACATTGAATTCTATATATTGCAGAAATTTTCATGCACCGACCATCAGCATGAATAATTTATTATCCGGGTTATTCAGAGAAAGGTGAAAACCAGGAGAATTGGCAGGAGAAGAGAACAATCTAGACCAAATAGCCAATTTGGAAAGTGAGATCAATGGAAGAATTTTTCTGGTTTGGCTATTTTGACCTAGAATTTTCACTTCTCCAGTCATTCTCCTGGTTTTCACCTCTCTGAATAACCCTGAATGTGTCTGGGAAAAATGTAGGATCTGACAACGCGAGGCATTCCCGTGATTTTTGTATGTTACCTAGAAAACTTCAGCATATTGAAACATGATTTTTTTATCCGATTTACTAAATAAGAACAAAGGGATGGAAGCTGGGCACTCCCATAAACAAGTTTTTTATTTTTAACTAGGGATGCACCGATACCGATACTAGTATCGGTATCGGGGCCGATATTGCCGTTTGCACGAGTACTTGCCGATACATCCCGCCGATACCGGAAGCCGGCGCTGGGCCGGCTTGCCGGTATCCGCGGGGCTGGGGAAGCTGGCCGCGTGCATGAAAAGCACGCGGCCAGCGTTCCCCTCCGGCACGCCAAATACTCACCCTTCCTGAAGTTCCGGTCTCTGGGCAGTGATGCGGTCACGTGGCCACCGGGCGCATCTGTGACGCTGCCTCCAGCCGAGAGGCCGCGTCACAGGAGCGCCCGGCGGCCACGTGACCGCATCACTGCCCAGAGACCGGAACTTCAGGAAGGGTGAGTATTTGGCGCGCCGGAGGGGAACGCTGGCCGCGTGCTTTTCATGCACGCGGCCAGCTTCCCCAGCGTTCGAGCTGGGGTAAATCCATGAGACCTGGGGGCAAATCCATGAGACCTGGGGGCCAATCCATGAGACCTGGGGGACATATCCATCAGAGCTGGGGCAAATCCATGTGAGCTGGGGGCAAATCCATGAGACCTGGGGGCAAATCCATGAGACCTGGGGGCCAATCCATGAGACCTGGGGGCAAATCCATGAGACCTGGGGGACATATCCATCAGAGCTGGGGCAAATCCATGTGAGCTGGGGGCAAATCCATGAGACCTGGGGGCCAATCCATGAGACCTGGGGGCAATCCATGAGACCTGGGGCAAATCCATGAGACCTGGGGGCCAATCCATGAGACCTGGGGCAAATCCATGAGACCTGGGGGCAAATCCATGAGACCTGGGGGCAAATCCATGAGACCTGGGGGCAAATCCATGAGACCTGGGGGACATATCCATCAGAGCTGTGGCAAATCCATGTGAGCTGGGGCAAATCCATGAGAGCTGGGGCAAATCCATGAGACCTGGGGGCAAATCCATGAGACCTGGGGGCAAATCCATGTGAGCTGGGGCAAACCCATGTGAGCTGGGGCAAACCCATGTGAGCTGGGGGCAAATCCATGAGAGCTGGGGGCAAATCCATGTGAGCTGCGGTCAATCTCATATAAATTTTTATATGAGGTCTGTTCCTATTGGAAAGCGTCACATGACATTAAATAAAAGTATCGGTACTCGGTATCGGTGAGTACTTTTAAAAAGTATCGGTACTCGTACTCGGTCTTAAAAAAGTGGTATCGGTGCATCCCTATTTTTAACCTTTTCACTACCGTAATCAAGTATACATGATGTTCAAAAACTTCAGAAAGAGCCCAATATTGAGTAAACTCTATCTGGTCATGTTCTAGAGCAATGTAAAAGAATTTTGTTCATGGCCAACAAAACGAGCTCCAGAATGTGCTCCCAAATTTTCAGCTTCTTGGACATGTCATCCAAGGTGCCGAAGTTGTTTGCACAGTTTGGAGATTTGGGTTTTTATTATGGAACGTGGGGGGGGGGGGGTCTGAGCTCAAGATGAAGCGATAAAAAAGGCAAAGAGACAGGTTTCTATGGACCAATGGAGGTTTATTGAAGGAACAGGCATAAACAGGTTATGTATACAAGGGACTGGCAGGAATGGAGCTGGACACGGGCAGTGGACAGGGAAGGAATGTGGCTGGACACATTCTTTAATAGAGTAGTGTAGATGCAGGGCTGGACACACGGCAGACATGTTGCAGGGCTGGACACATGGTTGAGACTTGGGAACACAGCAGGAAGCTCTGAGCATGAAGTGAGATGCACAGGCTTCAGGGAGTACCTTCCAGGTGGATTCTCCAAACCAGTGATCCCCAAAACTTGTCTTCTGGGCCCACTAACAGGCCAGGTTTTAAGGATCACCTTGGGGAAATGCAGACTGAATCCTGCAATCACTGAGCAGCAAATCCTATCACCTTGGCTGCGCTTCACATATCTGCCAAACCTGGCATGTTAGTGGGCCTTGAGGACCAGGGTTGGGAACCACTGCTCCAAAGGACTAACACAAAGCAAAAGCCCAGAGGAAAGGTCATATCTGCCTTATAAAGAGAGTTATATTAGTTAATATATGATGAGTACCTGGTTTCCTACAATTGTTGTTTTCCATACACTGAGTGGCCAGATTATTATGACCACCCCATCAGTACTTGGTTGGGCCACCTTTTGCCTTCAATACTGCGGCGATTCTTCTTGGCTTGACTCCACGAGATGTTGAAAGGTGATGCGAGGAATCTGACATCATGCCTGATGAATAGCACTGTCCAGCTCTGTGAGATTTGATGGTTGTGGAACCAGCTGCCTGATGGCTCTTTCAACTTCATCCCACAAATGCTCAAATTGGATTGAGATCTGGTGATTGTGGGGGCCACCTAAGCAAGGTAAATTCCCCCTCATGTTCTTGAAACCACTCCTGCACAATACGGGCACCGTGGCATGAGGGCGCATTGTCTTGTTGGAAGAAGCCATCTCCATTGGGATACGTCATCAACATGATAGGATGAACTTGATCAGCAACGATGCTTTGGTATGTTGTGCTATTCAGACGTTGTTCCACACAAATTAAAGGGCCCAAACCATAACACTGCCCCCACCAGCTTGAAGGGTTGTACTCATGCACGTGGGGTGCTGCTTTCATGCTGTTTCCGCCAAATTCGCACTCTGCCATCTCCAAGATACAACTGGAAACGTGATTCTTCGGACCACATGACTTTTTTCCAATTCTCGACTGTCCAATCCTTGTGTTCCTGTGCGAATTGGAGACGTTTTAACTGCAGACAGCAAAGGTATTGGTACAGGCCTTCGGCTTCCATATCCCATACGATGCAGTGTACGACGAACAGTGCGTTCAGAGATCATTTGAGAGGATCCCTGATTAAGATCTGCAGTAATTTGATGCACTGTTGCTCTTCTGTTGTCTTGTACCAGTCTTGCCACTCTCCGTTCTGCCCTAACATTGACTAGTCACTGACGGCCAGAATTCGCACGTTCAGACCCAGACTTTCGGCTGACAGTCCAGTCTTTAAACACTTTAACAACAGCCGCTCTTGAACATTTAACAAATTCTGCTGTTTTGCTAATACTCGCTCCATGGCTCCGAGCGTCAACAATCATTACACGTTCAAAGGCTGTTAAATCGCGTTGTTTACCCATATCTTCAGAAAACAATCACTTCTACTGTCGTGGTAGACAACCTGCTTCCCTATTTATCATGGTCTGGCTCTAGCAACTCAGAGCGAAATTATAGCTAATTTGCCTAAAAAGTCAGGTGGTCATAATAATCTGGCCACTCAGTGTATATCCACCGGGTCCTAGCAGTGGTTTTATGGAAAACAAGTTGGTAGTAAATGGGTTTAAATAGGAGTCTACATACTAGATATGTGCGTTTCATTTTGTTCCGAATTGGAATTCGGGCAAAATTATACTGATTCGTATTTCAGAAGCACTTCCTTCATAACCAATTGATTTCGGCAGAGACGGAACGAAAACGAAACAGTATATAAAAAATTGATTTTATTTTCAAAAATAAATTCAATATACTGTTTCATTTAGACTCAGCACCACGTCCCTGTCCATTGGCTGTGGTGCTGAATCTGTTGTATTCAGCACCACCGGCCATTGACAGCGCCATGGTGCCGTTCAGTGTGATTCAACAGCAGAGAAATTTCTTATAGAGAAGTAATAGTTAATCTATTCAGAGAACAGCGAACAGCACCGAAATGTCAGTATAATGCCCGGATTTTCGGTGTTTCGTTCGACAGGTTTAATCAGGCGAATCCCACAGGTTTCAATATTTAAAAAAATCCCTGGTTTTATTAAATATTTATTCAACCGTTTATTCTTTTCATTTGTAGCGAAAAGCCTTTTTATTTATTGATGTTTAGACTTTTTTGAATATTGTTTTGTATTTTTAGGTGAAATTTTTGGATTCCAATTATTTTAAAACGTCGAGGCTTTTTTTCTTTGGCAAACGTGACATTTTTTTTCTTTATTTTAGTCTGGCTGCATTCGGCAGTTGCTGTCCTTGGTGCTGAAACATATTTCAGCACCAAGGACAGGGGGATTACGTATCTTTTTTAACGGTAATCTAAGTAATTCATCCGTTTCACCATCCCGAAATAACGAATCAAAATTAAATAACAAATCGATACGAATTATTAATCTCCCGTAATAACGAATCAAAATTAAATAACAAATCGATACGAATTATTAATCTCCCGTAATAACGAATCGATCCGAAATATGAATCACGGTACCATAATAAACACACCGAAACAAATTAAAAAACTTAACGAATCGATCTGAAAAGAAAATAAACAATTTTTTTCCTTGTGCACATGTCTGCTACGGACTACTCCCTCCTGATCAATGCCGATGTCCTTTTATGTGTCTTGTGTAAATTAAGATGCTGTATAAACCCCCTCATGTTATATTTTGTTTTGTTCCTGTCAATATGGTAACTTGTTAAATGAAGAGTGTTTGCTTTTACAGTGCAAACAATTGTGCGTCACAATTTGTATCCTGAAATAGATGAAGGCTAATCATTTTGCCTCCAAGTCAGTTGCTGAAATCTCTGGCTACATTCTAGAGATTGTGTTACAATACCACTAACAGTAGCTGTTTTGTAAACTGCTCTTCTGTTTACACCCCTGCTGGTGCCTGCTGCATGTCATCCCTGCTACCGTCACATACCAATCACAGGTAGTGATTGCTCCTGACAAGAGGTTTGCGTCTTACGCATTCACACTGTGATACATTTTTCCACTTCTCGCAGTCTGCAACGGTTCATTTTGTAAATGATGGATCTGCTGTGCGCTGATGTCAACTCCGCTCTCCACAGTCAGCGTGAAAGAACAAAATGTGGGCTCTATTTATAGCAAAGCAATAATACCCAATGCAGAGAGCCATTATCGATCAGATCCGGTAAGTCTATAATTTCTCTCGGAGTGACCAAGTTGCTCGCCCACTTCCCATAATTTTCTGAGTCAATAGAAGACTAGCACAAAGATTGCTGTTTAAAAGAAAAAACCCGAAGAAAAGAAAAAAGCCTTGGAAAAAAACAAACCCCAACGCACAGCTTCCAACCTTCTTTTATTCTAGGAGATTGTGGACCATGGGATGTGTCCTATTGACGTCACCGGCACAAGAAAGACTGTGTGATTGTTGTCCCATGTAATCCTACCCTCAGGAATCAAAACACGAAGTATACTCGCATCACTGTTCTATAATATTGTTTTTTTTCCGAGACGCACGCATATTTATAGGGGTTTAAAGTCCCTTGATGCGTTCTCGTTGTGTACGGTAATTGTAGGCTGCACACGGATGACGCCAGGTAGCTCTTGCCTCGGTATTTCTCTATAGTATTTCTTGTTGTTTACAAAAAGCTGATTTTGCGAACGTCAGATTAGAAGAGAATCGGGAGAGCTTGGTTTTCTTAACACTTTCACTACCGGACCGTGTCTACACGATAATGCAATGAAATGCAAACTGAAAAATGAAGGTTAAATAAATAAAATTTCATTTGCGTACCTTTTTAATACGAGAGCAAGAAGCTGCAAGGAGCAGCCCCTATTCTCGCTGTAACAAAAACCTCAACAACCTTTATGTCACGTACCCTGCTGGTTCCTGGCGCCCGGCAGCATCATGTTCGCAGCTTGCGCCGAGTGAAGAACACCAGGCTCACGGTCACATGGGGCGCCGGGGGCCTGATGACGCGTCACCCGCCGGATTTGAAACTCAGCAGATAATTCCTACCAGTGCCCTGACATGGTTTCCACTTCCCTCTCTGCTTTTGTTATTTTGGCTTTCTATGTGTACCGACTTGGCATTCTCTGACAAACCCGATCTGTGTTCTGACCTGTCATTCTTTGATCACCCTATTGTACATCACGACTTGGCAAGTACTGGTGACACTGCACTTGGTATCTATATTATTATTATTATTATTATTCTTTATTTATAAAGCGCCAGCATATTCCGCAGCGCTGTACAATAAGCACAGTATAGACAGGGTTACAATACATTGAACAACATTTGACAAACAGTACAGGAGGAGATGAGGGCCCTATTCCCATAGGAACTCACAATCTAGGAGGGTTGGGGTTGGAAACAGGAGGAGAGGACTGTAATATTACCAAGCATTACCAAGCATCAAACTGGTACTAAGACCTCTGTCCCTGTTACTGTGTCTGTTGTAGTATTCTGGTGTCTGTTAACCCTCACTGGTGGTATATTGTTTGGTTCCCTGAAGGTAGCTAGTTTTGCCGACCATTCAAGGATCGGAGGGTTAGAAAGGGTTCGGTATACAGGGACCAAGATCTCAGACCAAAGGGGGATCCGTGACACTTTGCTGCTGCATTACAACAGCCAGAAAGAGGGCAGACTACAGGGAGAGCTCTGGGGTCATTCACTGCTGTACAGGGATAAGATTCAGGGGGTTATAATGATTGAAAATCCCTGGACAGTACAGATACAAGCTGTTACTGTAATTGCCATACACAGGCATTATGCAGCACATACAGATACAAGGTGTTACTGTAATTCCCATACACAGGCATTATGCAGCACATACAGATACAAGGTGTTACTGTAATTGCCATACACAGGCATTATGCAGCACATACAGATACAAGGTGTTACTGTAATTCCCATACACAGGCATTATGCAGCACATACAGATACAAGGTGTTACTGTAATTCCCATACACAGGCATTATGCAGCACATACAGATACAAGGTGTTGCTGTAATTTCCATACACAGGCATTATGCAGCACATACAGATACAAGGTGTTACTGTAATTCCCATACACAGGCATTATGCAGCACATACAGATACAAGGTGTTACTGTAATTACCATACACTGGCATTATGCAGCACATACAGATACAAAGTGTTGCTGTAATTCCCATACACAGGCATTATGCAGCACATACAGATACAAGGTGTTACTGTAATTCCCATACACAGGCATTATGCAGCACATACAGATACAAGGTGTTACTGTAATTGCCATACACAGGCATTATGCAGCACATACAGATACAAGGTGTTACTGTAATTCCCATACACAGGCATTATGCAGCACATACAGATACAAGGTGTTACTGTAATTGCCATACACAGGCATTATGCAGCACATACAGATACAAGGGGTTACTGTAATTCCCATACACAGGCATTATGCAGCACATACAGATACAAGGTGTTGCTGTAATTTCCATACACAGGCATTATGCAGCACATACAGATACAAGGTGTTACTGTAATTGCCATACACAGGCATTATGCAGCACATACAGATATTATTTTCATACTCCTAGTTTTTTTGGAAGCTGCTTTGCTAATAATCTCATTATGATCAAATCCCCATAACCGGATATCTGAGACATTTTATTATCTGCATCACATTGACAGTATCCGAGACAAAGGCCATTTCTGCCTGTATGCTGATAATGCAGACCCCAAGTGTAATTGTGCAAGATAAGGGACACCATCTAGTGTCTAGAATGTTTCCTCCGGCAATATTTCTCTGAAGGATAAATACATGAAAAATTAAAAGCTGACATAATTTTTCCCTTTTTATATATCTCAGAATAACATTTTTTGTACAAAATTGATATTTCATCCTACAATTAACCACTTCGCTGCAGAGGACGTGCTCAGTGCATCCTCCCTTTGCAGCCAGCGATCGGCCAGATTCCGTCCGATCGCTGTGCCCCCAGTGCGGACTGACATCCTTGATGTCAGCCCAGCATCCGGGACCGCCGTGGGCACTAATAGATGCCATTGCAGCAGCGTGATGACATCTATTACAGGCCCAACCTTTGGACCTCTCTTCCTCCCCTTCCGTAAGGGGCACGAGCAAAAGCCAGGTACCGTTTGGAAGGGCACAGCCTGCCCTTCCAAGCGGTGGCTGGCTTTAACCCCTTGGAGGCTGGATCACGATTCGGCACCAACAGGCGCCATATCACGGTCTCTTCCTGGAGCTGGCCGACATCTTAGATGTCGACCAAGCTTCCGGAATCTCCCCCAGACGACTGACTTCATCGCGCATAGCGTGATGAAGTCAGTTCTGGAGTTAAAGGCGAAACTGCACCGTATGGGGAAATTCAATTTCATGGCTAGTTCGGCTCTCTTTGAATAACCCTGTTAGGTTCTGGCTCAATAAAAAACTTGGGTTATTAACGAAGAAAGTCTATTTACTTACAGCAAACATCACTTTAACTAAACTATATGTTACTTGGAAACAAACAGGGTTATCCAAAGAGATTCGAAAAGTCACCGCACGTTCGGTGACTTTTCGTTCTCTTCAATTCGGTTCCTTTTGCCGATCCCATTTCGGTGACCCTGCGGTGTATTCAGCAAGCACCACAGGGTCCCCGAATTGCAGGGAAAAGCTACCGCAAACCTGACGAAAACTAACTGCAAAACCTGCCGAATGCACGCCGAAAACCCTCAAAAACATCTGGATTAACCCATCGAAGACGCCGGAAAACCCCGAGCAGGAGCCGATCGCACGCAGCGAAGCCACCGGAAAAAGCCGACACCGCGGAGGGAGGTGAATAAATTAGCAAAAGAGTTTGTATGAATGTGTGAAAGTAAAAAGCTGTTTGCAAAGAAACTACTGAGCGAAAATGTCTGAAATTTGCATATGATTCAATGAATGATAATAAAGAGGGCTGTTACAGAAAGAATAAGTAAAGTTAAAAATAAAAAATCGGACTTTTAAAAAAAAAAAATTATTCAGAAAAATGCTTAAAATATCCTAAAAAATCTATAAATAAAGAGACTCTTTACTGCAGAATTTTATAATGAACGGTTTATTAGATATTGAATTAAAACGGGAATATTTTTAACATTGAAGTCTATGGGATTCTCCTGAATAAATTTGCCGAATTAAACCACCGAATGACATGGCATTTCAGGAACCTTTCACTGCTGGTTTGTGTTCTCTGAATAGCCGAAGCAGTGCTTTTTCATGGGGATTTCACTGCCCTCGAACAGGCACCGAACAGGCACCGTATGTTCAGGCAATTCGCCAGGATTTGGCGAATTGCCTGCTCTCTGGATAACCGAATGGCCAGGAAAGGTAACCGAACGCTGATTTTCAGCGTTCGGTGACCTTTCTCAAGCAATTCGGATCTCTTTGAATAACCCTGACAGGTAGGTGGTCCTACCAGCCACTGCTATATATCTATACAGCTCCACACATGTAATAAAAAGCTATCGGGATTATTACTCTTAAATGAAGAGGGTGACAGATTGTCAAGCACCGGCTATATAAATGCAACATGATGTGACTTTACTAACCTGTTAGTATTAACTCAGGGCAACTTAAAAAAAAATGCCGTTTTGTGTATTTTATAACTATGGAAATACAGGGCCCTATCACATTGGTCGCTGCACTGAACGTCGTATTACAATGTCAGCGCAACAAACGCGTGTAATCGTCTAACGCGGGTGAACCTGCGCGAACGCTACGCGAGCTTACTGTACTGCGCGCGTCCTATACTTAACATTGTGAGTGCAAATGCGTTTGTGCGCTGGTACGCGGATGGTATTACAATCTATGCGCAGTTTGTAACGCACAGCCGTTGCGCGCTTAATTTTAGCAACTCTTAAAAGCTGATGTTAATGGCAAATTCTATCAACCTGGCCGAAACCAAATACACCAGCCCAAAAAAAAATGCAGCAAAGTATAGTTACACATTCTACACATACCCAACCAATAAAATGGAGAAGTTGTGCTTCAAATTTGTTTTCGATACAGCATATATGCGCAGATTGACTTTGACTGGCGCAAAATCTTAACGTAAGACAATTGTGGTTCTTAATTCTGATTGGCTGAATCGCGTGAAAAAAGCAGTCTGCACACTGATTTCTGCGCGCGACGTTACTGCGCGTGTGTTTTTGCGCGTCCGTTTTACACGCGTTATTTTTTGACAGATGGAAAAATGCGCGAGGATTGTAATACCAGCGCTGATTTACGCTCGTTAACGCTTGGTGCACAAATTCACGCGTTTACCGTGGGTTTTTGCGTTAAGAATGTAATCGGGCCCACAGTGTATTATAAAACAGCTATTGGGTGGAAAAAGAGAAACCGCAGAAACAAACGTTAAACATGAAATACCAATAAAGAGCATTTTAATTATTTTGTTTACATAGAATTCAGGTCCGTGCTCGAGAAAACCGACTTTGCGTTCTCTGCGAATGACACGCTTTGTTTACAGATCCTGAACATTCTATAAATCCGTTATTATGTGTGAATAGAAAGTATTATATAGTGTTGAGTGGTGTTTATGAGCTTGTGCTGCAGCTAATAGAGAGGTGCTGATACACGACTTTAATTATATCTTTCGTCACTCGCAATCTGACCTTGTGCAATACCAGCGCCCTAGGGGACGCTTCATCGAGGTCTGTCGCTGCACAATCATCGCTCAGCTTATTCATTTTAAACTGGGTGACAATGGATTCATTTGTATCACTACGGAATAACAGGAAAACGTGGATCTGTAGCATATCGCGGCAGGAAGCGAGCGCCTACTGTATGTTTTGAATTTTGCCTTCCTTGATGCACATTATAGGACTTACATACCAGATAATGTAAATGGTGTCAAGGTTTTGTATGTGTAAAATATTACTGATCAAGCCTTAAATCCCACCCCTTACATCTTACATTTACCGGGACTACAAAGTCCTAAGGCTAATTACCGCAGCGCTGTGGTAACTACAAAGTTAACTACAGCTCGAAGCTGGTGCTAACTGACTCCGCTTCTGCTGAACCCCCCAATCTGATACTCACCCCTCATCCCTCAGTGCGAACGGTGGCCTGAACCGCTGCTTCTGGCCACAGGGAGCAGAGTGAGACTGGGGACAAATAGTCTCCAGTCTCCCTCGGTAAATCACCCCAGTGCTCTCGACCCAGCAGCACAACCCTCCATGGAGTCCTATGGACACTGGTGGCAGCCCGTTAGCGTTAGTGCTGCGTTACAGGCAGGCTGCTGAAATAGCGTCCGCCCCGTAATATGCTGCTAAACCGAGGATGCTAAGGGGAAACCTGCATGCGCCGGTTTTCTCATTAGAGTCCCTGTTTTAGCAAGAGGCACAGAATAGAGCCCGATGTGTTTATTTATAAAGGGCCACATTACAGATTACAATCCCCGCGTTAAAATGAGGGCAGTTTTCCCCCTACCGCCCCCGTTTTAATGGGGGATTGCAATGCAGGCGCACAAAATGCTGCCTGCATTTGTAGCTGGCGCTACGCCCCGGAGATGCTCACGGCAGCGCTGAGTGCAGCCGCAAGCATCCACTCGATGGAGTCCATAGGACTCAATTGAGACAGACGCCGGCGGTCACATGGCCTGCTGGATCTCGCCTTGCGAGTTCCGGCCTGTCGGCATAGTGATATGCAGGGGGAGACTGAGGAACTTTTTCCCCCAGTCTCTCCCTGCTCCCACCGGAGAGAGGAGGCGGATGGAGCCGCTGTCCTCGCCCCGGGACATGAGGTGAGTATACGATTATTTTTTTTATTTTTAGGCTGGTGTTAATGGATTCTGCAGAAGCGGAATCCGTTAACACCAAGTCCTGGCTCTGGTTAACTTTTCGCTGACCAGAGCCAGACGTTAATCAGCGCTAGGACTTTGTAATCCTAACGCTGATGAACACTTTGCACTCCCCATGTTAAGTATAGGGAGCGCAAAGTACAGTAACCTCGCGCAGAGGAGCACAAGGTACCAAACGCAAACGGG
Source organism: Leptobrachium leishanense (assembly GCA_009667805.1). NCBI lineage: Eukaryota > Metazoa > Chordata > Amphibia > Anura > Megophryidae > Leptobrachium > Leptobrachium leishanense. The sequence continues at coordinate 12,620,054 of CM019066.1, forward strand.
TTACTTAACCCGTTAGTGTTTGGATTGTAATATGCGTTAGCCACCGCGGCTAACGTTAATGCTCACGCACGTGACGTTAACGTTAGTCACTATGTTACATGTTTACAGGTGCATTCTGTATATAGTCACTATGTTACATGTTTACAGGTGCATTCTGTATATAGTCACTATGTTACATGTTTACAGGTGCATTCTATATATAGTCACTATGTTACATGTTTACAGGCGCATTCTGTATATAGTCACTATGTTACATGTTTACAGGTGCATTCTGTATATAGTCACTATGTTACGTGTTTACAGGTGCATTCTGTATATAGTTACTTTGTTACATGTTTACAGTTGCATTCTGTATATAGTCACTATGTTACATGTTTACAGGTGCATTCTGTATATAGTCACTAGACATGTGCATTCGTTTTAGTACTAAAACGATTTAGTCCGAATTTTGGGATAATTTAGTTTTAGTATGACTCAAGAGATACGAAACTGCTCAGTACAAAAAACGAAAGAAACTAAAATAAAATGCACTACATTTTAGTTTCAGTACTTTTTTGTGATATTACATTGAGTGAAGGAGACCAGCATTGAAGAGCGCAACATCGCAAAGCTACAGAAAAGGTTTGCATGCATAATCCTTCCCGACCCCTACCCGAAAATCTGACAGTGAAAGAGCTCCAGAATACTCACTCGCAGCACAGACAGTCAGCACAGGAGAGGAAACCTTTACTTAACCCTTGCATGTCTATGAGGCAGACAAGATGATAAAAGCAGCTGGAGAAGGAAAACATTCAAATAAATCACACTGAAAGCTAATGACAAAGGAGGGCTGGATAGTAAAAACCCCTTTATAACAAGCAGCGCTGGGAGAAGAGAGGGACTTTATAAAACATGTGTTATCTCCCCTCCCACTCTGCATAGTAGGGGCTTAGGTCTGATACATTTTATATTATCCAGGAGCACTATCCCCCTTTCCTCATCTATAATACACATTTTATATAAAGTCCCTCTCCTCTCCCAGTGCTGTTTGTTATAAAGTTTTTTTTTACGTCTGATACATTTATTATCCAGCTCTCACAGTTACTCTGTCATTATGAGCCTTCAGTGTGATTTATTTGAATGTCTTCCCTGGATTTAAAGTGCTATATTTTATTACAAAAATAAATTTGCACCAGTCATCTCTTCTCTGAGCTTTCAGACCGATTTACGTTAATATTTTCCCTCTCCCCTGCTTTTATATTCCTGTCTGTCTCCACCACAGAGATACAAAGTTTAAGTAAAAGTTCCCTCTCCTGTGCTGGATAAGCATTGCATTCCGAAGTTCTGCACCTTCCACATGCCAATGCAGTAGGATGTTCTATACAGAGAGGGGCGTTAATTATTACAGGAGGATGTTCTATACATTATACAGAGAGGGGTATTAATTAATGCAGGAGGATGTTATCTACATTATACAGAGAGGGGTATTAATTAATGGGGGTAACAGAGAGGAGCCTTTTTTTTTTTGTAGCCCTTTAAATCCAGTGGCTGTGAGCGCTGAGATCGGCTGCTTGTTATATCATCACTCCGTACAATGTATCAGGCTCAGCTGTTACAGTAACTGACTGTAACAGCGCTCAGAGTTTCAGTAAAACAAGGAAATAATATTGTTCTAACCTCTTATATATAAAAAATATTATTTACTAGTTTTACTGAAACTCTGAGCGCTGTGATGAGCAGCAGTCAGTTAGTTACTGTAACAGCTTTGCCTGACACATTGTGCTGAGAGTGAGAGATACTGTAACAAGCAGCGATCTCAGCCCTCTGAGGAGCCACTACAATAGTAATTGTATCCACTGGTTTTCGGATGAATAAAATTAGTTTTCATACTAAAGAACTGAAAACGAATTTCTTTAGCAACTGAATAAATTGCATTTTAGGACTAATGCATTAGTTCAAAACGAAATTTTGTGCTGTGCACATGTCTAATAGTCACTATGTTACATGTTTACAGGTGCATTCCGTATTGAGGTATGTTAATAGAGATCTCTTGAGTGACTTTAGACTGGGGGATGATTTGATGGCGTCTGAGAGGTTATTCCATAATTGCGGTGCTCTGTAGGAAAATGAGGATCGAGCCACTGTCTTTTTGTATTGTGGTATTGCAAGTAAGTGCAGGTCCTTGATCGGAGGTTATAGGATGAGGGAACTGCTGGGGGAAGCAGCCTATTCAGGTATGGGGGTAGCTTCCCAGAAAACCTTCAACAGCAGGTTGGAAAGGTGAAGGGTGTTGATATGTGCTTGGTGAAAGGTCTCATCATAAACTCTTGGACAATATTCCACTCTTGTCAATGTCAGTAAAAGGGAGTCGGTAGTGGAAGAAGTCGTTGCAAGCCGATTTCCCTTTTACTGTACCTATTGCAACCCAGCTGCTGTATTAACAGCTGCCCTTTAGAATAATACATAGGTGCAGACAGATACTGACTATGGTTCTGCACACCACTGTTGGTATCGGTCCTGGAATACATAGAACTCGATGGAGCCTGGGGCGACCCTGCCAAGAGCCCGCACTAGTGGGATCGCATAGGAGCTGCCAAGGAATCAGAGTTCAAGCAACAAAATTGGACAGCACTCCAGTAGTAATAAAATAATACACCGTCCGGTGCTTCCTCAGCTCCATCTTATCCCACTGCTTTACAATCCAGGAAAGAGAAGAGACGAGGCAATCTCGTCATTAGAAGTCCAGTTTAATGGATCCCAAAGACAACGTTTCGGCTGATCAAGTTTGGACTTGACAAAGACTGGCTTGATCGGCCTAAATGTTGTCTTTGGGAAGCATTAAACCTGCCTTACAGCGACCACAGTGCCTAGTCTCCTCTCTTCTCTCAAGGAGAATCTTGGAACTATTTGTTGCAGTCTCCTGCTGCTCGTGGTGTGAGGAAGCTACAGGCCGCATTGCCCTCTCTACCATGGAATTAGAGGTAAGTGATTTTTGATTGCTTTATTTTACAGTGTTAAGTGATTTTGGAGGAGCAGAATCACTTAACACTAGTTTCTGGCAGTCAGTATTTCTTTCAGATGTACCAGCTCCAGAGGAGAAGAACAAACTACAATGAAGTAGCTCTTTCTTCTTCACCTAGGCACAAACTAAAGCCTCCAATACAAAGTATAGGGGCCACTAATTTACAGTAAGAAGCTGCCATGACTGACTGCAACTACAGCTTGCAGCAAGAATGGAATAGCAACTCAAGCCTTTATCTTAGGCTAGGGTCAGACAAACGCATTCTGTGCGGACTGTGCGTCCATGCACAACGGACGTACTTTCTGACTGACGACAAGGTCGTGGCCACACAGTCCGTTTTTGTGACTGACGTTTTTTGTGACTGATGTAGAAGGGAAAATAAATTAATATGAAAAACATTTTGTCCATCAAAATGCTGGACGTCAGAAATGCTGTCCGTCTGACTACGTTCCATCACTCACACACAAAGCTATGCGGACGTTGCGGACGCAGCACACTTTGTGCGTCCGTTCTAGCGGATTTACGTTCTTGCCTAACCTGCGTCCGTTTGCCGCGTCCGTTATGCGTCTGCAGTTCGGTGCGGACGTACTTTGTGTGTGGGGCTCTATTGGTCATAATTTTATACTATAACGGACGTACAAATGTGTGGCAACACGGACGTGATCAGTGCGCTCGTCTGACACGAGCCTTAAGGCTGGATTCACACCTGCGCGTTTTTTGACGCGTGTATCGTGCAAACGTAAAAACCGCAGGTTGCAGCGCGTTCACGCTGCAGTCTATGGCTGCGAACGCGCTGCAATACGCCTCAAAGAAACTCCTGTACTTCTTTGTGCGTAGGACGTTTTACAGCGCGTTCCTACGCACTGTAAAACGCCAAGGTGTGAACGGGCCCCATAGGAAATAATGGGATTTCCGTGTTTAGGCGTTTTACAGCGCACAGGAACGCGCTGTAAAACGCCCAGGTGTGAACGGGGCCTAAGTGCTGGATCCTTATGTTGACTGCTTGAGCTGTTATGGTTACAATGTAACAGTAATGGCAAGAGTTGAATAGAATTCCTTGTTGGGCAACATGGTATTGCACATTGTTTTCCTTCATCACACAAATCTTGAGGATCGTTTGCTTTATGTAGGGCTTGACAAGCCTGTTTCAAATGTAGGAGCCAGTAAATAAAATTATGAGCCACTTACACATTTTTAGGAACCACGCACAGCTCTATTTATAGGATTAAATGGTTTAACTGAGAAATGTAGGAGCCAGAGAAAAAAGTCTAATAGCCAGATTATTCCAGTCCTGCTTTATTAACCCTGTTTTTGGGGAGCAGGTCTCCCCAAAAGCATTGCCAGAAATGTGGAGATCGATAATCCTTCAGTATCGGATTTTACAGTTGGCACCATAGAGTCAGGTACTTAGCACTAGGAACTGACACTATAACGCATCTTTCTGGTGTTTTCAATGGATCCCGTCCAGTAAAAGAAGCATTTTAGCAATTGAATTGATTATTTTCTTTTAATTTATTCTGTGTGTACTGCGTTCTACTTTCATCTGGGGATGATTGATGGAGATGCCGTACTGTGTGATATGCTGAGCTGGAATGACGGACGGGTGGTAAATGGGAGCCGAGATCACCTGTCAGATGGGTTAAAGAAAGACTGTAGAACACAGAAGAAACATGACGTGCAACGATAGAGTTACAGCCCTTTAACAGTCTACCCAGCACACGCTCAATACAACGAGTACATGATGTTTTTAGCTATCAAAACACTCAAACATTTGTAGAAAACAAATATATGGTGATACCTCGCTATAAGAGTAAAAAGCCGTCTTCCAGGAGCTCCAGGAGCAGTTACTTTCTCACCCATCGGGGCCCTCTGCAAACAGTGAAGGATTATAACGGGGGTTAAGTCGAGCAGGAATGTGTGGGAACGCAGATCCTCCACTCTTTTAACAGGAGGAACAGAGTTCCCATTGGTCCCACACGCTATAAAGCTTTTATTTAGTTGTTCAACCATATCTTTCCATGTTAAGTCATAACATGCAGTATCTGCTGTACATTTCCCATAAAACTCTCGCTGACACAATAACTTCAAGTTATAGTGTGTGCGGTGAGTTAAAGTGCCATCCCGGACTTAAGGGGTTATTCAGAGAGTACCAAATTGTCAATTGTCACAGCATTACGGTGCTTTCTCCTTCCCCCGCACTTCGGGGAATCAGATTCCCCGACCCTGTGGTGAATTCAGCATTCACCGGAGGGTCCCCAAAAGTGCAGGGAAAAAAGGCCGAACGGATGCGAAAAATCACTTAAAATCTGCCGATAACCCCACCGATACAATTCGAAATGCCGCAGAAAACCCGCTGAACGTACCTGACGACTCACCGCAAACCTGCCGAACACGTCCGAAAAAAGCTGACAAAGCGCCAAACACAGCGCCAATCAGCTGCTGGAGAAAGAGAGGAATCTCAATGTATCTTTCCTGTTAAAATACTTTGCAGATACATAGATAAAGCCGACAAGCCGACGAACGGGGTAGAGAAAAAAAAAAACGACTGAAATTCAAAATATTTCTACTGCTGTTTGCAAAAAAACTACTGGACGAAAATGTCTGGAATTAACATATAAGGTCCTATGAGTAATAATAAAAAGGTCTGTTACAGAAAAAAGCCCCCTGTTTTAAAAAGATCCAAAAACATTTTTGCCGAAAAATGCCTAAAAAATCCTATTTAGGGCCCTATTACACTGTTCGGCACAATTTTGCGCGTCCGCAAAAGCGCATTAACGCGAGGGGAAAAGCCCTTTGCGCTGAACGTCGTATTACGACGTTCGCGCACAAAATGCACGTTAACGTCTAACGCGAGTTACCCTGCGCGAGTGCAAGTTCGTGCGCACATCCCATACTTAACATTGTGAGCGCAAATGCGTCCGTGCGCTGGTACGCGGCTGGTATTACAATTGATGCGCAAATTTGAACGAACGACGTTTGCGCGCATAATTTTAACTTCTTCTAAAAGCTGGTGTTAATGACAAATCTGAACGTCCTGGCCGAAACCAAATACACCAGCCCGAAAAAAAAATACGCAGCAAAGTATAGTTACACATTCTACACATACCCAAACAATAAAATTGAGAGGTTGTGCCTGTTTTTATTATTGCTGCAGCATATATACTCGGATTGATTTTGACAGGCGTAAAAACTGAACGGTTTTGCGGTTCTTAATTCTGATTGGCTGAATCGCGTGAAAAAACAGTCCGCCCACCGATTTCTGCGCGCAGCGTTAATTTGCACACATTTTCGCGCGTATTTTTTACGCGCAATATTTTCGGACGGATGTAAAAATGCGCTCAGATCGTAATACCAGCGTTAATTTACGCGCGTTAACGTTTAACGCTGAGCGGAAAAAAATTGCGCTGCGCAAGCATTTTTGCGGAAGGACTGTAATAAAGCCCTAAATGGTTTAGCTTTATCATCGCAAAGATTCCTGCGAATATGTTGCCCATTTGAGATAATATGCCACTTATTATATCATTAAAACAATCCTAAAGTTTACTCTTTTTGAAAAGCGGATCACACCACCCTCTTCACAGCAGCATGAGAGGTGAGTATGGGATTTTATGGGGTGTTAGATGAGCGTGTTATGTGATTTTGCTAAAGCAAAATGTCATAGTTGTTTATTTATTAGATATTGAACAAAAACGGGAATATTTTTTACATTGGAACCTATGAGATTCGCCTGATTAAACCTGCCGAATGAATCCACCGAACAGCAGGGCATTTCTCTGACATTTCTCTGCTGTTCGGTGTCTGTGAATAGATTAACCATTGCTTCTCTATGGGGATTACACTGCCATTGAACAGCACTGTATTTCACTGGCAATTCGCCAATATTTGGCTAATTGCCAGGTTTTCAAAAGCCAAATGGCCTCGAAAATTGCACCGTATGGGGAAATTCACTGTTCGTTGCAATTTCGTCTCTCTCTGAATAACCCTGTTAAACAAGGTTAACAAGTCAGATCACCCAGTTCCTCTGTTCCTCTGTTCCATCAGTCACCCCATCAATTAATTAACTGAACCGGATAATAGCCAGTCCCTTTTATAACCTCAGTGACCGGTGACATATAACCCTGTCCCCGCCGTGCGGGTACTGTCCCTTAAATAGTTCATTTCTTCTGGGATTCAGTGTCTCTGTGGCTGTCACCCGTCACAAAGTGCCACACTCTTTCATCCCGAATATATTAAAGGGTTAAACCATCGCCTGTGATCGCGCACTGCAAAGATACAAATCCTTCATTCAGTTGATGTCTGGAGCTGCTCTCACATGCATTACACTCACTACATGCCTCCCTTGTTTTATTAATGCGCATGCACCGATAATCGCATTAGTAAAAGCGACGCATGTAAATGTTGCCCTTTCACAATGTATCCAGCTATTGTCCCGGGAGAAAACCGTTTGTTGATCTTTTGACAGAGTACACAAGAATGTTCTTATAAAGTACACATCGCGTAGTAACGATAAGCCTCTGTGCTGCATAAATCAGTTACTGCCAGAAAGGTAATGCTCCGCTATGAATACCGTCACAATGAGAGACCTGGCAAGCGAACCTACAACATGCCGAATGCTGGACTAATGTTTAGAAAACAAGACAGGCGGCGAGTGAAGGAGTTTGTTGGAGTTTGAGGAAACAGGGACAGATACAGCACAAAGGACAATGTGATAGGGATAAGAATCATAAGATAACAATTTATTAAAACCAGGTCTCAATGAGAAGAAAGTCAGCCCAAGCACCGGCTCTAGATGGATGCTGCAGCACTCATTCTTCAAAAATTAAAGATTATCTGACTTCTCTATATTGGGTCTTATCTTTTATTTTGTATTACACCCTATGTGTCATTATTTAAATAAATAAGCCTATGCTGCACTGTTTTTTATTAGTGCCTGATTGTATAGCCTCCGCCACCTTCTGAGAGACTTGAATTGCAGGTGTCAGGGACTGGCTGGCGCGGGCACTCGCAGCATTGGCTGCACTACATGTGGACTTTGTGCCCTTTGGAGAGAAGCGGATGCCAGCCTCATGCCCACAGACTATGGGTGATTATGGAAGGACTGTCCATGGAGCATTTGGACATTGTCACGTTGTTTGTTTTTGTTTTAAATCTTGTTTCTGTAATGCAGTTCCAAGAGATGTTAGTTTACGTATAAATGTATTCCCCCCTGGGATTGATTGTGGAGAGATAAAATCTTATCACTGGGGGGGCTCAGACAGCAGAGAGCTATTGTTCTAGACCCCTCCATGATAAACAACATACATTGTGTCATGTTTTAACATACTGTCTGGAAAATAAACACATTCATTCCTGCTTTTACCAAAGATCAGGTCTCTCTGCTCGTGTATGTTGAATCTTGGCTCCACTGGGGAATCTCTCTGTACTGTGGAAGGTGGCTGTGGGTCTCCTGGTGTGGTTCTGAGACAGAGAAGGGACGGACAAATAACGGACTGGTTCTGGTCCTGGAATTTTGGACAGAACCCTGAGCGTTTCCGTTTCATTGGTGGCAGCCTGGCAGGATTTCCGTTCTCATGTGGGTGCCCAGAACACGGTCTTCAGTGGGAGATTGCAGATTGGCAGTGGAGCAAGAGAGGACACAGAGGAGTTGAGCAAACAACCAACACAATGGAGGAGTACCGGGAAAGCAGCGAAATCATCGCAGAGTTCATCAAGGTGGTGAAAGATTGGCTGGGGCTGTATGGGGCACATCTTGATGGCCCTGATGCCACTGAACTTATATTGATGACGTTGATAGATGCTGCAGACTTGTTTCAAGAATGCCTAGACCAAATTGCAGCAGGACTACCAGCAAAGCAGCATGGCACACCTACAGATCTGTGAGTTTGTGCAGGAGGTGAGAGACAGACTTGTGCCCTATGGCAAACTCATTTATATGGCTTGGGGATTTGATCTAATTCAGCTGACAATAGTGGAGGCAATGGAAATGTTCTGGGATACCCGAAGTGGAAAGCTTCAGCTTGCCAGGCTTCAGACAGGACCGCAGCAGACCATCATGAGGTACAGGGCAGCAGAGCTGGATTACCAGTAGACCCCCACATCTGTAATCTGTACATTGTTCCAGGAAATGGAATCTCGGCTGGTTCGCCATGACCAACAAATCCACAGCCCTGTTAACCCTGAACTGATCGGGGATATAACTGCAGTAGTTTCAATAATGTTGCAGAATAGCCCATTGTTCTCCCGCGACCTAATCTTCCAATGGATCTAATGCAGGGCTGCGATGGAGATGCATCCATTAGGGAGACTAAACAACCTCAGCTAGTGAACTCCTTGGAAGAAGACTTTCTTTTGAGTTTGCCTGAGACTACTGCTTCCACTGGTGATATCCAAGAATGCTGGGCAGCTGACCCCCAACAGTGTGCTCCCAGCCAAGGATGGGTGCGGGAGCTTGAAAAGCTAGACTTGTCCTGGTCGACACTGGATTCTATGGTTGTGGAGGAGACTGAGGCCCTCTCCACTGCGCTTGCAGGATGCAGAGCGGTCGGCTCGAATCCCTAACTTGGGTAGCCTGAACAGCCCTCAGCAGATTCAAGAGAACCGCTGGCAATGGGGCAGAGTGCAACTGAGCTCTGTCCCCAACACGCTACCCCAGAGAATGGTGAGATGAAGGACTGGGGAGGTGGTGGGCTTGAGGCCATCCAAAACCAGTTGAATGTCCAAGGAGAGGTCGCAGTTAACACACCTCTACAGTAGCAGGGTTTGGAACCAGGAGAAGTCATGGCCCTGAAGCGGCAAGATAGCTCAGTCGGGCTCCCTGGCTTTGGAGACATGTTCCCATGCCGTGCTGCAAACACAGTTACCCCTGTGTGGCTCCTGAAGGAATATAAGAAGGGGGTGAGCGTACCTGTGGGTGGGGACCAGACCACAATGACCATGGAAAGAAGCAATCCTTTTGGAACTTGGGTGTAGACTAACACATTCACAGATCCGTTTGGGATCTGGTGCCTGGTTAGTCTATTGGAAAGGGGGAGATATGTGACGGAAGCCTCCTCCACCTTCTGAGAGACTTGAATTCCAGGTATCAGAGACTGGCTGGAGCGGGCACTCACAGCATTGGCTGCACTGCATATGGACTTTGGGCCCTTTGGAAAGAAGCGGACACCAGCCTCCTGCCCAGAGACTATGGGTGATTATGGAAGGACTGTCCATGGAGCATTTGGACATTGCCATGTGGTTTGTTATTGGTTTTAAAGCTTGTTTCTGTGGTGCAGTTCCAAGAGATATTAGTTTACATATAAATGTATCCTCCCCCTGGGATTGATTGTGGACAGACGAGCACCTCTCCAGTAAGTGTCCTTGGGCAAGACACCTAACGGTACATATTCGCCACCAGGACATACTTGAAAATGAGAGAAATCTCAATGTATCCTTCCTGGTTAAATACTTTCTCAAAAAAAAAAAAGATAAATTCGAATCACTGGGAGGAGGGGGCTCAGACAGCAGAGAGCTATTGTTCTAGACCTCTCCTTGATAAGCAACATACATCGTGCAATGTTTTAACATACTGTCTGTCTGGAAAATAAAGCCATTCATTCTTGCTTTTACCAAAGATCAAGTCTCTCTGCTCGTGTATGTTGAATCTTGGCTTCACTGGGGAATCTCTCTGTAGTGTGGAAGGTGACTGTGGGTCTCCTGAAGTGGTTCTGGGACAGATAAGGATGGACAATTAACGGACTGGTTCTGGTACTGGAATTTTGGACAGAACCCTGAGCGTTTCCGTTACATAACCCTTTAAGTTTATCCTTATACAGGGGGGTGACCATAAGGATTGTTACGCACATCGCTGGAAGCCATTACATTAATTGGGACCATCACCACTAAACGTATCATTGCTGAAACCTATGAGCCTATATCTCTGAGGCTCCAACATAGGTGAGTGGTTTGCCACACTTCTATATGCTATTATACATATGAGGACCTGTTACACTAAGGGAGCGCCATCTCCATTTTTTTGTCTTTGATATTCCTTAAGCTTTACTACGTAATTCACATTCCTGCACAACATGTATAGCATAGGAACCTGAAATTGCACACACCGCTATGGACATGCACACGTTTCGTAGCAACTGCACAGGACAATGGATAGGAGTTGCTCCAGCAGCTAAAGTGTTCAGGATTGGATTGCTGTAGAATGCCCTTTTCTCGTTATTTTGTTCCTTAAGGTTACTTGTCCATGCTGCTCTCTTCACTCCCAACCAAGGCCATTTTATGGATTATGCCAACTGATTGCAGGCTTCTCTCTTCCTGTGGAAGACTTTATAAGCTCAACCACCTTCCCTGGAACGGCCCCTGTCATTCTCTGATTTCTGTTGCCTTCCCTAGTAGGAATGACTGCCTTGTTTACAACATGAGCTTCCTTCAATACTATTAATTTACAAATTGGATTCACCATTATATTGGTTAAATCCATCATACAACAGTCAGGGTCATTGACTTCTGGTATGATCCTTCACTCTAGAACAGGGGTCAGCAACCTTGGCTCCCTGATGTTATGGGAACTGCATTTCCCATGTGGCTCATTCACCCATTAGGCTGACTGAGCCACATGGGAAATGTAGTTCCCAAAACATCAGGGAGCCAAGGTTGCTGACCCCTGCTCTAGAAGAACAAAAATGCCTACCCCAGCAGATTGTTTCAGCTTCTCAAAAAACACTTGAAGTAGGGCTCATATATTTAGCAAGTTTTTTTTTTTGGATGGTTTTCCCTTTTCTATATCCACTATATGGACAAAAGTATCAGGACACACCTCTTCATATTTGAATTCAGGTGTTTAAATCAGACCCATTGCCACAGGTGTAGAAAATTGAACACCTACCCAAGCAATCTGCATTTACAGACAATTGTGCGCAGTGCATAAAGCCAGTGGTGTATTTTGGCCTAGGCCAACAAGGCCTTCTGCAAAGTATTTTACCAGGAAGGATACATTGAGATTTCACTAATTTTCAAGTATGTCCTGGGTAGGCAAGGCCTAGGCTTTCACTTTCCAGGGGGCAGCAAAAAACCTCGCCACTAAGGCTAGGGTCAGACTAACGCATTTTTCATGTTGTCCGTGAAAAAGTGCGTTCGAACGAATGGATGTATTTTTTCACGGAATACGCAATAGCGGTCATACGATGCACATTTTCGTCTGTGATTTTGTACGGATCATCAATAAAACCCTTTTTGCGTCTGGACGTTATGTTGGCCGGACGTGTGCAGCGTCTGACGTCTCCCAATCACGCAAACACGCCGCTATGCGGACGCAGCGCACTCTGTACGTCAGTAGTAGCGGTTTGACGTTCTAGAAAAAATGCGTTCGTTGGCCACTTGCGTTGCGCGGACGAACTTTCGTGCGGCCGTTCTTCATATGCAGCCCCACATTGGACGTCATTTGCTGCTAGCACGGCCGTGATTTCATGCGGTTAAACGCACGTTAAAAATGCTTTCGTCTAACCTTAGCCTAAATGGGTTTCTCCCAGAGCACCGAAATGACGTCAACATTTTGGTGTTCTGTAGTTCCCTGCACTTCGGGGAATAAAATTTCCCCACCCTGAAGTGAATTCACCATTCACCGCAGGGTCCCCAAAGTGCATAGAGTCGGCCGCTGAATGCTGCCACCGCAAACCCGTGGCCTGCTGTTTTCAAAAGAACTACTGAACGAAAATGTCTGGAATTTACATATAAGATCCTATGATTGATAATAAAAAGTTCTGTTACAGAAAAAAGAAACTGCTATTAAAAAAAGGGGTGGGGAATTTTGCCCTAAAAAAATCTGAAAAATGACTAAAAGGTACTAAAAAAAAAAATCAATAAAGACTTTTTACTGCAGATTAAAATAATAAATGGTTTATTAGATATTGCATAAAAACGTGAATATTTTTAACATTGAAACCTATGGGGTTCGCCTGAATAAACCTGCTGATATGAAACCACCGAACATCAGGGCATTTCACTGCCATTTCTCTGCTGTTTGGTGTTCTCTGAATAGATTAACCATTACTTCTCTATGGGAATTTGCACTGCCTTCAAACAGCGCCGTACTTGCTGGCATTTTGCCAAACTTATGTGTGAGCATATCACAGAGCAGTGGTGTACTTAGGGGAGTGGCGGAGGGCGGGCCGCCCCAGGTACCAGTGATTTAGTGGGGTGTCATTAGGGGGTACTAGGAGGTGCCACAGTCACTGTGTGTCAGCTTTGAGCTGTGTTCTCAAACAATGAGCAGCGGAGCAGGGTGTTTGCATACGGAATGAAATTGAATAGAATAAAAATCCCCCTCTCCTCCCTCCATAGCTCCTCCCCTGCCCCTCAGCAGCTCTAGGAGAGGGGAGGGGGATGTGATTTGTGTGCAGAGAGAGAAGATGACAGTAAACGGCAGGTAAAGGGGGTATCAGCAGAATATGAAGCCCTGTCTGCTTACTGCTGTTTAAAGTGGACCTTTCCTTAACCAGCACTGCAGTGATAGAAATTTGTCATTGAGCTGCCTGGCTCCTGGTGAGGCTGCGTGCGTGCAGGTCACGCGGTCCAGCCAGTCAGGTGGTACTGAGTCTCAGTACCACCTGACTGGCTGAAGCACGTGAAACGCACGCAGCTGCCCGCCCTTTCGTTAACACGGACTCTCACTCTATTCTGAACTGAACACCCACCGGGAAAGGGAATCAAAGCCACGGTGCACACTCTGGCAGTGGCACCCAACTGCTGACAAGATGGCTCCACGCACAGGCACAGCTGTGATCCTAACGTGGCCTGGAGGGACCTCCTGCTGAGTCCTTACACAGTCCCTGCTGACTCTGCACACAGCCCTACCGCGGACGGAGGCCGGTAAATATAGAATAAATAATTGCTGTGTGCTCATATACACTAGGTTTGCTGGGAGTTTTATTGCAGTGGATTCTGATGCACTCATACACACCGCACATTGCATTGCTGGGAGTTTTATTGCAGTGGATTCTGATACGCTGACACACACCACACATTGCATTGCTGGGAGTTTTATTGCTGTGGATTCTGATACACTCATACACACTGCACATTGCATTGCTGGGAGTTTTATTGCTGTGGATTCTGTGATACACACTGCATATTACTGTGAGTTTTATTGCCCTGGAGCTCTGGGATACGCTCATACACAGTGCACATTTCTGTGGGTTTTATTGCTGTGCAGCTCTGATATGCTCATACACAGTGCCCATTTCTATGGGTTTTATTGCTGTGCAGCTCTGTGATACGCTCATATGCAGTGCACGTTTCTGTGGATTTTATTGTTCAACCAATTAGAGCGGCTGTGATCCAGTATACTTGACATGCGTGGCTGTTCTTTGTAAATATGCTTGAATTTAAACATTTCATAATTTTATTTATTTCAATAGATACGTTTGAAATGGTATACAAAATATACAAGTAAGCACTTGGTATCCACTTTTAATATAAAGAGAGGAAAAGGCGGAGCTCTAAGAGGAAAAGGTGGAGCTTAAAGAGGAAGAGTGGGGATTAACTAGGAAGAGGTGTGCCCTTGACAGGAAGGGGTGCCTCAAATTTAAATTAGGGGGTGCACGAGTTTAGTCAGGCCTAGGGCAGCACAAAACCTAAATACACCACTGCATAAAGCAAGATATGGCTGGATGAGTTTGGTGTTGAAGAACTTGACTGGTCACACAGAGCCCTGTCTTCAACCCCATCGGACATCTTTGGGATGAACTGGAATGGAGATTGTGTTGTGAGACAGGCCTTTTCGTCCAACATCAGAGCCAGACCTCAGAAATGCTCTACTAGATGAATGGGCAAAAATTTACCACAGAAACATCCAAAAAAACCCAGCAGACACTTCCTGGTCTGGGGAGACATCTCTGCAAGACTTGAAAACCCTAGAGCAGTGATGATGAGCTTTAGCCGCCCAGATGTTTAAAGAATACATGTCAATTTTAAAGCTAATGAAGCATTGTGGGAGATGTTGTGCTTAAAGGTCTGGATGTACAAGGTTCACCATCGCTGCCCCAGGAAGCGTACCTTATGAGACCTGAGTGAGGAACTACCATAGGGAAGGCCACTAGTGCTGTTGCCAGTTCCCAGGACCCTCAGAAACCCTAATTTTTGTTCACTATACATGTACAGGGTAATCCAGCCAATCTTGCTCTAGGTACAAAAAGATTTATGAGCTATGCTTTCCTGACGAGGCCGAAGTAGGCCAAAACGATCATCGTGGGTTGCAGTTCTTCTCGTTCAGGGGAGACTTCCTTGGCATTTCATTTCAGTTTACATGTGGTATAGTCTTCTCTGTAGTGACTCTATCGAGATAAACGTATGTGAGACCTGAGCGGGGACCCACCGAAAAGGCAGGCCACTTAAACCGTTGCCTGTTCTCGTTTTTGTTCACCAGACGTGGAGCTCTTGCTCGAGATGCCTAGAGAGATATGAGCTATACTGTCCTGACGAGGCCGAAACGATTATTGGGGGTTGTTGTAGAGGAGATGTCCTTGGTGTTTCAGTTCTGTCCGTCGTTTTTGTGTTATAATAGTGTGATTTGCATATGGTTATGTCTTGTCTGTAATGGCGCCATCCAGCTAAAACCTCGTGAGACATGAGCAGGGACTTACCATAGGGCAGGAGACGAGTGCTGCTGCCCGTTCTCAGCAGTCTGGTAAAACTAGTTTTTGCTAACGAGAAATGTAGTTCCAAAAGGTCTTGAGGGCTGAGGTTGCTGACCCCTATTATAATGATTTGTAGAAATATGAAAATTGAATTACAATGCATTAGTTCCATCCCTATTAGAATCCGAGTTGACTCGAGCCAGAGTTGGCATAGTGAAGCTTCGCGTATCATCGTGTGCCGCTCTCCCTGCTTTAGATCAAAGTGGGAAATAGGCTGTGAATATTTCAGATGTCCGGTACTTCATGAGGTTTCCCAAAGCATTCATTTCTGTTGGAAAAAATTCAAGTTGGAGCGATGCTTGTGCAGCCCGACTTTACGTGCGGCTGTGCCGAAAGATAAGGCGGTAATTCTCATTGAGCCATTCCCAGTATACCCACGCTACGTTACAATATGCTGCAATTATTACACACTTACAAACGCCGCAGCGGTTATCGGCGGCGGCAGATAAACTCAATTGGCAGGAGATGGAATGCTGTTCAGAATTATCTCCGGGGCAGAAGTGGGAACAAAAAGTAAGAGAAGGCAAATTAATATCATTCGGCAGCCGTGGTTCCCCCAATTTATAATCCTGACTGGGAGCTTTTCAAGCAGGTCTTTGTAATTCACATGCTGGAATAATATGGACGCGTCCTATTTATTTCCTTGCCAGACATAAAGGCCAGTGCCGCTGAGCTGCGGTGAATATAAGCAGTGATTTAAATTGCATGTATATGTGTCTATATGGTGTTAAGGGTTAACTAGATATTCTCCAAATCCGATACATGTGTGTATATATGTATATTTGATTTGGTAGAGATCTATGTAACCCCTTCAATACCGTAATCGTGTATACACAATCAGCAGTAGCAGACAAAGCGGCTCCAGATCGTATTAACACAAACTGGGGCTAAGCTGTATCATTGTTGCAAGTGAATTTCATTTGCATTTGGGCTTCAGAACATGACCCTAATGTTTTAGCACGGTGGGCACTTTGCCTGAGGTGCTAACATTTTTTTAAAACCAGCTGGGGAATGTCTCAATGCCAAATCTCCCCCGCTGATGCACAGAGCTCAGAAGTGTAGTGACTCCTTTTGGCCAGCAGATGGTGACCTCTGCCTTCCAAATAGGTTATTACAGTAAGGAATACATTGGGAATATTCATATTACAACTTCGGACGTACCTGTGCTTTTATATCAGCTGGAATCACAGTTACAGGAGAATATACAAGTATACACATATTTAAATAGTCTCCTGTAACTGGTTTTCTTGCACATGTTGGACTCTATTCCCTAGTGAACGCTAACGGTAGTGTTCGGCTGAGTAAGGGTTACCGCAAGGATAAGTGTCTTTAACGCATGCCCCCTGTGACATAATCACTGGACACGAATATCACGGCTTCAGGTTTCTGCTCTTTATTGTGCAGCCATTGCAGGGTACAATTTCATGAATACAAAATAAAATAAACACCTACTCCTGGATGCGGAGGCTAACTTCACACTGGAACAGACCTGTCTAACATTGTGGACGGCTAAGCCGTTTACCAACCTATAAAAGTAAAATCTTGTTTACCTCGGGATTAGGCTGTCCTCCCTCTGCACCCTGCACACAAGACTGCACACTGAGTGAACCACACCGCTTTAAAAGGGCAGGGCCAATCCTAATTAGGCCTCAGCTGTTAATTAACCCTTTAGGGAAAAGAGAGTCCTCCAACCGCTGGGTGATAAACCAACCACCTTGCCCCTAATCACACCGTCACACCCCATATTAACTTCCTAACGCTAGACCTGTCACAAATCACTTAGCGCATCGGTGATTGCGCTAGATTGCGCAATCTTACTGTTCTTTGTGCTCCCCATGTTATGTATAGGATGCGCAATCATTAATTAGCATTAGAATAAGTAAGGTATTACAAAGTCCTAGCACTAATTACCACAGCGATACACAAAGCAAATTTTTAGCTACACCTAAAAGCTGGTGCTAATGGATTCCACTTTTGCAGAATTATTTAACACCCACTATGCCCCCGCCCCCAAAAAATCCCATATTCACCTCTCATCCCGCGGAGAGAACGGCTGCCCGATCCGCTGCTTATTGTCGATGGGAGCAGAGTGAGACTGGGAAGAAATAGTTCCCAGTCGCACTGCGTGGCCTCGCGAGATCGTGCAGGGCTCGCAGGCCCGGAAGCGCACCCCTCCTATGGACTCGAGGCGGTGATACACGGGTGGCACGAAAGCGCTACCGCGAGTATCACCAAGGGTAGCGCTGCATTTCGGGGCAAGGTGCCGAGGTAGCTCCTGCCCAGGAATCTCAAGCTAAAATGGGGATGCTAAAGGGGCGCAGGTTTTCCCTGTTAGCATTTCCATTTTAGCGTTAGGTAGGGAATAGGGCCCGTTGTACTATGAGCTCAATTATACGGGGTTATTCAGAGAGCGTGAAAAGCAGGAGAATGACTGGAGAATGAAAAATTCTAGGTCAAAATAGCCAAACCAGAAAAATTCTCCCTTTCATCTCACTTTCCAAATCGGCTATTTTGACCTAGAATTTTTCATTCTCCAGTTATTCTCCTGCTTTTCACGCTCTCTGAATAACCCTGATAGTTTACGATCATTTTTATGACTATTATTCAGATTTCCTCATGATGTGTATCTCACTGGTCACTGGGAATACCTCTCACAGTAATAGCCACATATTACCATTATGGATATCTCTATTTTGCCTCGCTCTGCAAGCTCTGTTTGCGCTTTGATATTGCAATTTTGTTTCCTTTTGATACTATAACTGGAATAAAAACAAACCAGCTATCAGTCAGCTGCGTGCTCAGAAGGTCTTATTATCATGATGAGACATAGAAAGTGAAATCAAGAAAGAGCAGCCAATTATCTCCAAGACATTGCAAGCCAAGGCTGTCAGTAATTTCAAAGATCTAAATTGCACTGATGACATGCTCCAAAAGCTTGCCGTATCTACCACAGCACAGGATATATGTGGAATTAATACGTGATAGAGATAAAGGATTATCAGCGCTCTACTGAGTGGCTTTATATTTGGTGACCCCTCTTCTTCTCCCCCATCAAGAGAGGTGAGTGACCTTCTTCATATAATTTGCTCGTTGCGATTAGCTGTGGGACGTAATCATATACTCATTTAAATGGGTTTATACACTGCCTGGCCAAAAAAAGTCAAACACTGCAGTATTTGGTTGGATTTGTCTTGATCCCGGCACGCATTCGTTGTGGCATCATCACGATAAGCTCGTGCAATGTCACAGCATTTATTTGCGTCCAGAGTGGCATTAATTTGTGGCCAAGATCGGGCACTATTACACTCGTCGCGCACAGTTTTGCGCGTGCGCAAAAACGCATTAACGGGGAAAAACCCTTCTTCGCGCTGAACGTCGTATTACGACGTTCGCGCACAAAATGCACGTTAACGTCTAACGCGAGTGATCCTGCGCGAGCGAAAGTTCGTGGGCGCATCCCATACTTAACATTGTGAGCGCAAATGCGTTCGTGCGCTGGTACGCGGATGGTATTACAATCGATGCGCAAATTTTAACGAACGACATTTGCGCATAATTTTAACGTCTTTGAAAAGCTGGTGATAACGGCAAATCTGAACGTCCTGGCCGAAACCAAATACACCAGCACGAAAAAAATATATATACACATTCTACACATACCCAAACAATAAAATTGAGAGGTTGTGCTTGTTTTTATTATTGCTGCAGCATATATACGCAGATTGATTTTGGCAGGTGCAAAAACTGAACGGGAGACAATTGTGGTTCTTAATTCTGATTGTCTGATTCGCGTGAAAAAACAGTCCGCACACCGATTTCTGCGCGCAACGTTAACGCGGATTTTTTACACGCGATATTTTCGGACGCTGTAAGATCTTGTATTGATGATGGGAGAATCGGGCGCTGCGTAAAGTCTTCTCCAGCACATTATCCCAAAGATTCTCAATGGCGTTAAGGTCTGGACTGTGCGGTGGCCAATCCATTTGTGAAAATGATGTCTCATGCTCCCTGAACCACTCTTGCACAATTTGAGCCCGATGAATCCTGGCATTGCCATCTTGGAATATGCAGGAAGAGAAGCTTTTTAAGGAGGAAAATGGGGCTGGGCCAAACTATCTATGTGAGTTAGGGAGAGTGGAATAATCCATTTTAAGTAAAAGCATAGGTGGGAAACAAATGAGGAATCTGGTTCCACGACAACATTTAAAAAAACAATTTATAAAGGGACACGCCAAGCCGTTGCTTGACAAATCCATGGGCAAGATGGCCACTGATACTTAGAAATTAACATCTGGGCCTAAATGTTAATTCTTTGAAAATCTATGGAGAAAACTGCTTGGCTCCTAAAAATATGCTGTTGGCTCCTACGTTTGGTACAATTTGTCGAAACTTTCTTCTGGGTTTAGAGCATATGGGCTAGGTTACATACTGGACACTAACTCTATCGTTGGGATATGTAAGGTTTACCGCTAGCGAGCGCGAGCTTGCTGTACTTTGCGCATCCTATTCTTAACATGCGCAGCGCAATCAGTAATTAGCGTTAGGAGAAGTAAGGTGTTACAAAGTGCTAGCAATAATTATGGGTTGCACAGATTTTTTTTTCTGTCACCTAAAAGCTGGTCCTAACTGATTGCGCTTTTGCAGAATCATTTAGCACTAACTAAAACCCCCCCAAAAAAATATGATACGTCTCATATTGAGGCGTGAACACAGTGCCCCGATCTGCTGCTTCTGGCCGCTGGGAGCAGAGTTCATAGGACTCCATGGAGCGTTGCGCTCCACGATCACTCCGCGGCCCGGCAGCGCAACGCTCCATGGAGTCCTATGAACTCCAGGATGTGATAAGCGGCACGGAAGTGCTACCGCTAGTATCACGAAGGGTGTCGGCAAGGTACCCTCAATTGGCAAGGTGCCCCTGAATCTCACGTTAAAATGGGGACGCTACGGGGAAACCTGCAGGCGTAGGTTTTAGCATGAGGTAGGAAACAGTGCCCTAAATATTTTAATGTGAATATTTTTATCTCTCGATCATTGCATCACTCTTTTTTTCTTTTCTTCTTTACATTGAACTTCCTGAAGGGCAGGGCTCAGCAACCTTGGCCACTCAGATGTTTTGGAACTACTTCCCCCATGAGGCTCAACCAATCTAGGGCCCTATTAGGCTAGGGTCAGACGAGCGTGATTTCTACGGACTGTACGTCCGTGCAGTACGGACATCGTCAGTACGGATGACGCAGTAGTGGTCACACAGTCCGTTTTTTCACTGAAGTTATTTTTGACGGATGTAGGAGGGAAAAATAAATTACAATGAAAAAACATTCTGTCTGTCAAAAATGCTGGACGTATAAATGCCGTCCGTCTGACCACGCTCCATCACTCACACACAAAGCTATGCAGACGTTGTGGACGCAGCGCACTCCGCACGTCCGTTCTAGCAGTATTACGTTCTTGCCTAACCTGCGTCCGTTTGCCGCGGCCGTTGTGCGTCCGCAGTTCAGTGCGGACGTACTTCATGTGTCAGGCTCCAATGGACTTTCTTTCATGCTATCACGGACGTACTTTTAGGCGCAATCACGGACGTGAACACTACGCTCGTCTGACACCAGCCTTACATTCTCCGTGCAAATTCGTACGCGCAGCGCATTTTTTTTTGCGCGCAGCGTCAAGCGTTATCGTGCGAAAATTAACGGTGGTATTACGATCCGAACGCATTTTTTCATCCGTCAAAAAATAACGTTCGTAAAAACGACGCGCAAAACGAAGAGAAATACGAGCGCAGTAACGTAGCGCATGTAAATCAGTGTGCGGACTGTTTTTTTTCTGCGGGATTCAGCCAATCAGACTTAAGAACCTTAATTGACATCAATTTACCTTAATTGACCTTAATTGACTCACTTAAGTTTTTGCGCCTGTCAAAGTAAATCTGAGTATATATGCTGCAGAAATAAAAAAAACACGCACAAATACACAATTTTATTGTTTGGGTACGTGTAGAATGTGTAACTATACTTTGCTGTATTTATTTTTTTGTGCTGGTGTATTTCGTTTCGACCAGGACGTTCCGATTTGACATTAACAGCAGCTTTTCAGAAACGTTAGAATTATGCACGCAAACGTCGTCCGTACGAATTTGCGCATCGATTGTAATACCATCCGCGTACCAGCGCACAAACGCATTTGCGCTCGCAATGTTAAGTATAGGATGCGCTCACTAACTTGCGTTCGCGCAGGGTCACTCGCGTTAGACGTTAACGCGCATCGTATGCGCGAACGTCGTAATACGACGTTGAGCGCAAAGGGTTTTTCCCCCACGCGTTAATGCGCTTTTTCGCACGCTCAAAAAGGTGCGCGAAGAATGTAATGGGGCCCCTAATGTGCACCTGAGCATCACGGGGAGATGTAGTTTCCAACCATCTGGAGGACCAAGGTTGCCGACCCCGCTGCTCAAGAGACTGAAATAATGGACAGATACACGGATACTATAGTTACACATAAAATCACTTGTAGTTGTATTTCTGCCGGTGATTTAAAGCTTCACATAAATTTCCTATTCAGCGTTCTAGCTATGCGTTTAGGGGACCTTTGTGAATTGATAAACCGCAGTCAATATCTACACGTCTGTGTTATGTAAGAAGTGAAATTATACACCAAATTGATGTATCCCATTATACTGTTACACTTTGCCTAGGGGTGCAATTAGAGTAAAGAATACAGGATGCACTTGGGGAAGATCCACCATACAAAGGCAGCAATTTAACTGCTATGCGCTGCAATTGAGACCGGGTGTGATACGGCTCATTTGGTCTACTTGTAATGACGGTATGAACAAAAGTCTTTCATAACATGTAAAGATCTCAACAGAAATGTAACTTTGACTGAGACACTGGTGGACCGGCTGGGTGGAGTAAAGGTAACCTCACTGCTCTGCATGGAGAGAGCCTGTGGAGACATGGGTTCAATCCCAGCAAGAGCACCTCTCCAGTAAGTGTCCTTGGGCAAGACACCTAACGGTACATACTCGCCACCCAGGACATACTTGAAAACGAGAGAAATCTCAATGTATCCTTCCTGGTAAAATACAATGTAATTCAAAGGTAGAAAGTATGGTAGAAACCGCATTTAACCCAAGCTGAGAACTAAGCTCGACAACTTGCTGCAGAAACTACGGTTGAAGGAACGGTGAAGAGTATGGCAGCCTACGATGGGAGTTCCTGAAATAGTGAGCTCACCATACTTCATCCGCCTCAATTAGACAATGTTCTTTCAATGACAGAACGGTGGTTACAGTGAATAACCTCTTTAGTTAGCCTAGTCCTTCTGAGGCTTCCTTCATGAAAACAAAAGCCGTTATCTTAAGGTTTTTTGCAAAATACAGGCTCCATTTCATCTGATATTTTCTCATAAGTAAGTGTATCTCTCAAGAGAACATCAGAGAAACCTCTAATTACGATGTCATTTGTGGTAGAAGACGTGCTTTATAAACTGGAAATAAAATGATCTGGAAGATCCCCTTGAAAAGCAGTAATTTAAAAAAAAATATTTGACGATAATCTGTCATGTCCATTGCATGACTATAACCCTGTTGTTAATCCATGGACATGATGCTCAGAACCAGCGAGGCTCCGTGCAGCATGTCACACACTGGGGCTCCCCAAAGGCTCCCAGCATGTGCCATGGTCTGCTACAGTACTCGTGTGCCAGGTTCCCCAATAGTACAGTTGTATTCAAAATTATTCAACCCCCACTGAAATTGAGTGTTTTGGCCAGTTTGACATTGATTTTGATCATTCAGTCATCTTGCTTACAATTAAATCAAAGAGGCTCGTGTAGGTCAGACAAATATAACATAACATTTATAATGAAATAATCACAAATGTCTTTTTCTGTGCTCACATCATTATCAGTTTTATTCAACCCCCAAGTGACATTCAATCTTAGTACTTAGTACAACATCCTTTTACAGTTATAACAGCTTTTAAACGTGAAGCATAGCTTGACACAAGTGTCTTGCAGCGATCTACGGGTATCTTCGCCCATTCGTCATGGGTAAAAGCCTCCAGTTCAGTCACATTCTTAGGCTTGCGCACTGCAACTGCTTTCTTTAAGTCCCACCAGAGGTTCTCAATCGGATTTAAGTCTGGTGACTGCGATGGCCACTCCAAAATGTTCCAGCCTTTAATCTGCAACCATGCTCTAGTGGACTTGGAGGTATGCTTGGGATCATTGTCCTGTTGAAAGGTCCAACGTCTCCCAAGCCTCAGGTTTGTGACGGACTGCATCACATTGTCATCCAATATCTCCTGGTACTGAAGAGAATTCATGGTACCTTGCACACACTGAAGCTTCCCTGTACCTGCAGAAGCAAAACAGCCCCAAAGCATGATTGACCCCCCGCCATGCTTCACAGTAGGCAAGGTGTTCTTTTCTTCATAGGCCTTGTTCTTCCTCCTCCAGACATAGCGTTGATCCATGGGCCCAAACAGTTCTAATTTTGTTTCATCAGTCCACAGAACACTATCACAAAACTTCTGTGGTTTGTCCACATGACTTTTGGCATACTGCAGTCGACTCTTCTTATTCTTTGGAGACAGCAAGGGGGTGCGCCTGGGAGTTCTGGCATGGAGGCCTTCATTACGCAGTGTGCGCCATATTGTCTGAGCTGAAACTTCAGTACCCACATCTGACAAATCTTTTCTCAGTTCCTCAGCAGTCACACGGGGACTTTTCTCCACTCTACGCTTCAGGTAGCGCACAGCAGTCGAAGTCAGCATCTTCTTTCTGCCACGACCAGGTAGCGTTTCAACAGTGCCCTTTGCCTTGAATTTGCGAATGATGCTTCCTATGGTCTCTCTTGGTATGTTTAACATCTTTGCAATCTTCTTATAGCCATTGCCCTTCCTGTGAAGAGTAATCACCTCTTCTCTTGTCTTCCTGGACCATTCTCTTGACTTCACCATGTTTGTAACCACACCAGTAAATGTCTAGAAGGAGCTGAGTATCACAGTCATTTTAAAGCTGCCTAATTGGTGCTTATTATGCTTTATTTCTGCTCCGTGACATCCACAGGTGTTTAAATACCTGATTGAAAACACTTGAATGAACCTCTGTTCTTCAGAGTGGTAGTCTTTAAGGGGTTGAATAATTGTGTCAATGAAGAATTCACAAAAGAAACATTTACTACTGTATTACAAAACCAATTGATGTCATTTTAGTTGCATATGGTTCTTTAAAAAGTCCTTGTAGGATTTCATTCGGAATACAATTACAAATGTACACTAAATTCCCTAAAACCCTTTACAGCATTGGGGGTTGAATAATTTTGAACACAACCGTAGGACCTGGCCAGAGCACCCTTAATCTAGAAATACTAAAATCCGGATGGAATTTTCAGCTTTTGGAGTCATCTGGATTTTAGAATTCCAGATAAGAGGTGCTCAGATGTTATACATTTATGGAAAATTGCTTCCTGCACCGGGAAAACTGGCTGTGACTCAATCTCCAAGTGACACCCAAGACTTTCCAAAATAGATGAATATATATAGGGTTATGCACGGGTTCAATGGAGACTCCAGGAACCATGGAGAGGCCAGACAGAACTCCACATGGAAATAAATGGAAGACGAAGGAGCCCAGCACTTCAATCTGTAAAAAGACCAGTTTATTGGGCTGGCAGCAATGGTTCGGAGATAGGGGTGGCTCCAGTGGCGCAAAAGAAATCTAAATATTGATGGTAGCTGCTATACGACAGTGAGGTATAGGCAAAGGGGCTTACGGAGGCTAGATGATGGATAATACAGAAAATGGTTCTGTGCGAAAGTAGGGAGGTTATGTGTCCTAAATGAACGGTAATTCCCCAATGTGGAATATAAGCACAGTCGAAAAGACCAGTGATAAAGTACTACCGTGGGTTAAAAACTAATGTTGTGCAAAAGTGCAAACAAAGTGCATATATTGCAAATTCGACTAAACATTGGTGTTGACACCAGTAGCATGCCACAAAAAGTGCCTATTGGAATAGATCAGTTCGTAAAAAAACATCATAAAAGAACAATTAAAAAACAATTCGTATAGACACACGTTTTGTGCAAAATGCAAAATAAAGTGCATACAGGATGTCGATATTAGCAATAATAACAATATGTCAATAAAGTGCAACAGTGTCCGTAAAAAACGAAGGAAACAGTCTTGCGGAATGTGTAAAAAAACCGCAGCTGCAAAAAAAGTGCACGCCAAAATAGTGGGCTATTCGTGAATGAAGAATAGGACTATATTAAAGTCTGTATATGCCTCTCACTCTTAGCATCTAGGCATATGTGGGAGTCCGAATAGATATCTACTCCTTGGAGTCCTAGTATGTTCCTAATCCTCGGAATAAGGAAGGAAAAATAGAGAATAATAGTACAGTACTGTCTGGACTCACTGGCTACGGTATGTACAAAAGAAGGGTGGGCACTTACACTTTCCAGAGCCTATAATATCCAGGCTCTGGTTCGAAGTACACTGGGCCAAGTAAAGAGTGGCCTCTTCCCTTCTTTGATTCTCTTATTCACCTCAAATACAGGAAATTTGGAGAGACAAAGCAATCATGGCGTAAGACACTTAGACACTTAGCCAGTCTTTGTGTGATACGAACATCATCTCATTTATCCACTTGAGACATTTGCAGGCTGCCAAAGAGGTGATGGTGCCCACCGATTAAGGAGTACCGCATGCCACTAAGTTGAGCCTGGATTAATAAGGCTCCAACATCGGTGAGTGAGACCACTTTTACCTTATACCTACTTGGCTGTCTTTTCAAGCATGATTGCTTTGTCTCTCCAAATTTCCAAAGTGCCCACCCTTCTTTTGTACATACCGTAGCCAGTGAGTCCAGACAGTACTGTACTATTATTCTCTATTTTTCCTTCCTTATTCCGAGGATTAGGAACATACTAGGACTCCAAGGAGTAGATATCTATTCGGACTCCCATATATGCCTAGATGCTAAGAGTGAGAGGCATATACAGACTTTAATATAGTCCTATTCTTCATTCACGAATAGCCCACTATTTTGGCGTGCACTTTTTTTGCAGCTGCGGTTTTTTTACACATTCCGCAAGACTGTTTCCTTCGTTTTTTACGGACACTGTTGCACTTTATTGACATATTGTTATTATTGCTAATATCGACATCCTGTATGCACTTTATTTTGCATTTTGCACAAAACGTGTGTCTATACGAATTGTTTTTTAATTGTTCTTTTATGATGTTTTTTTACGAACTGATCTATTCCAATAGGCACTTTTTGTGGCATGCTACTGGTGTCAACACCAATGTTTAGTCGAATTTGCAATATATGCACTTTGTTTGCACTTTTGCACAACATTAGTTTTTAACCCACGGTAGCACTTTATCACTGGTCTTTTCGACTGTGCTTATATTCCACATTGGGGAATTACCGTTCATTTAGGACACATAACCTCCCTACTTTCGCACAGAACCATTTTCTGTATTATCCGTCATCTAGCCTCCGTAAGCCCCTTTGCCTATACCTCACTGACGTATAGCAGCTACCATCAATATTTAGATTTCTTTTGCGCCACTGGAGCCACCCCTAACACATTTCTGTCGAGGTTTTGTGTCCCTCTCCCAGTAGGCTGCATTTACACCATAAACTATTATCCTGAATTTAGCGCCTCCACTGTATTCCCTTTTTCTATGGCAGCAATGGTTCGGCTGATGCAACAGACTTTCTCAAGTTCAGTGCTCATACTGAGCTTGAGAAAGGCTGTTGCATCAGCCGAAACAATGCTATTACTCCAATATACAGCTTTTTCCACTGATTGGAGTGCAGTGTTCCTTAATCTTTTATTTACTTACCAAAATTGATGGCATGTGGGGCACAAGATGATTCGTTGAGTGCCACATTGGATATGCACCTCACTACAGCTTCTCTTGCCCTCCAGATTCATATGACATTCAACCTCCCTGGAACTGTATTTGATAACAATGCAATCAAATATAATATATGTGCGCAATATAAAGGATATATCCAGTGGAGCTGTATGCTCTATAAAGTGACGCCATGTTCTGTTTGATGTCAATGAGGAGAATTTGAAGGGATACTGTAAGCTTAAAAACGAGAGTGGGGGAGATAAAACTGGTGGTGGGGGGAACTCGGCCCACATGATCAATTAATAAAGTTAATTTGGTGAAGGTATCTAGAGTGTCCTTTTAAACACAGACTCCTAAACCATTTTCTGTTGTTGTAGCACTATTGGAAAGTATCGTTATTTTCCTCTACCATTCACTCTGAGGCATTGTCACAATGAGCGCGTGAACCAAATTGCCTTTGACATAAGTATGTCGCCTCCAATATGGAATTTACTTGAACAGAATCCAAGACTATCTAAACAAATATGTTCCAAACTACAGAATAAGACTAAGTGAAACTGAACACCTTCTGCTTATGGCTGCCTGCCATACATAATTGATAACACTTTGAAGGACAATCCAGGCCGTTTAACACAAGGAACATCAATAATTATGAAGCATTACGCAAGTGTATCAGGTTTGCCGTTTGTTATTGTTTATTTTATGGTTCAGAGGCTGTTTCCTTCGATGCGATGCCTCGGTGTGTAATTCAGCAAGTATGAAAAGTAAAATGTGTATGTGTAATGGTATATTCAGGGTCGGTGCATCCATTAGGCCAACTATGCAGTTGTCTAGGGTGCCACTAAGAGGGAGCGGGCGAAGCAGTTATGAGCTAATATAACCGCATGTACTATGGCAGAGGTTAAGTCTGTTTTGCTCTGCCACGGTGCTTGCAGCAACCCTCTTCTGCCGTTAGCCCAGGACAGGTACTAGCTGGAAGAGCTCTCTAACTGCAAGTTCCCTCTACATGCAAGCTCATATTGCTGTCTCAGTGCGGGCAAGGTTTCTCCACCCGGGTATAGACTCCACAAGACTCATATTAAAGAAAGCAGAGACAATATTTGGTGGGAAACACTGGGGAGTGGGGGGAGGGCGGGAAAACATATGTTGGCCTAGCGTTGCAGAAATCCTTTAAGCCTTGGGTATATTCTTCCACAATGACTTGTTTGAGTCAGCGTTTTGCTACAAATAATGTTCGCTTTATTTTTCAATGACCTTATCAAGTTGCATGTTGCTGGGGTTGGAAAAGATACCATAGGACAGGGGCCACCAACCTTGCAGATGGTTTGGAACCACTTTACCCTTAAGACAATGCCAACTCACAGTAGCAGAGCATGATGGAGATGTAGTTCCAAAACATCTAGTGGATCAAGGTTGTTGACCCCTGCCTTAAGAGTTGCACGTTCAGTAGAGCACATTAAAGTGCTGCCTCAACATACAGTCTTTCAGAAATGTCCTAGTTTAATCAACACCCATGTCCATAAGAACCCTTCTCTTGAACGCTTACCAAGGAAGTCGCCACAATGATGTCATAGTGTGACTACTTACTTGCGACAAAACATAAAAACAATCGCACTATTCTGTGACTAATACTCATCTCTATGTGTGTTTGCCATTCATATGTAACCCCAAGTTTTGGGACGGAGACAAGAATGGTCAAATATGTTTATAGCCAACTAGGAGTAATGGTATCCAGTTGCAGGAATTCTGCATATGTAATGAAGAATTGATTCCCAGTTGAGAAATGGAATGAAAGTATCAATTTCCAGTTGTCTAGTCGGCTGGAAGTGTCAATATCTAGTTGTCATGAAGTTTCAATGTCCAGTTGTCGAATCGACTAGACGTATCAAATGTCCATTGGTCCAATAGACAGGAAGGGTCAATGTCCAGTTCCCCCTGGACTGAAATGATCATTTTCTACTTGTCCTACGGACTGGAAGGATCAATGTCCAGTTGTCTAGTGGACTGGAACAATCGATGTCCAGTAGTCCAACGGACTGGAAAGATTCAATGTCCATTTGCCTGAAATGGAAGGATCAATATCATTGGGTTGATTTTTCTGTGGCTGGCACTCAGTAAATCAGATTGATAAGGTCTTGCCATGGAGCAACTGAGTTAGCTGCCAAGAGTTTTAGGAGCTATGACATCATCTTTTAATCATCAATTTTTATAAAGCCTGGCAACAGTGTCGAACTGTGGGTAATTTTTGCTTAAAGGGCCACTACCACCAAAATTGAAATGTCCTTATTGTGTTTATTTGATGTTGCTGATATCTTACATGTGCTTTGTTTTTCTCTTGTATGTTTAGATAAGAAAATATTTTACTCCATATGTGTCACTGGGTGCATCCATTGTGTGATATTTTCCTCTATATGTGTCACTGGGCGCATCCATTGTTTGATTTTGCCCCCACCTCAGAATATTTTTATCACTTGCTCCTCACTGTGTGGCATTGGGCATAGAATGGAGTCTATGGAGCAGATCTCCAAAAACTGGACTCCTAAGGATTGGATGTGTGTGGAATGTATGCAAAGCACATCACCATAGGTAGATTAAAGTCTCTTAAACCCCTATGAGATGTCTCCTTCAGATGCCCTATTTTATCTCGCCTAGACAACACAATAGACCCCTGTTGCTTGTCTAACCATTCACTCCTCCACCCCATTGTCTCTTCACTGCTGCTTAATCCTATACCACATCTGTAAAATGAAACTTCCTGTAAGATTTTGATAAATGTCGCATCATGGGAAAAATCCACAAAATGGAAATGGTAGAATAAAAAAAACTAACTTTATTTTCAATTTCCATTTGCACTTAATTCAAGGAAAGGAAAAACCAGCAGCACATGTTTTATAGCGTGTTTTATAATGTGTTTTTGTTTGTAATGCACAAGTAATCTAGCTACAGATTATGTTAGTGGTAGTGTCCCTTTAAATTATAGATGTGTCACTTTTTACATGAAATTTCTATATACATTCTCTCTCTTCTACCTTCACTTACAGGGTTATCCAGAGAGAGCCGAACTGGCCACGAAATTGCACATAACAGTGAATTTCCCCGTGCAATTTCGTGGCCATTCGGATTTTCAAAAAGCTGTCAATTGACCAAATGTTGTCGAATTGCCAGCAAAATACGGTGATCTTTGGCAGCAGTGAAATCCCCGTAGAGAAGCAATGGTTAATCTATTCAGAGACACCGAACAGCAGTGACATTTCAGTGAAATGCCCTGATTTTCGGTGGTTTCATTCGACGGGTTTAGGTGACATTTCGGTGCTCTCTGAATAATCCTTGTTAGAATACTTCACCGGGACAGGGTACATGTAATCAAAATTACCAGATGCTGGTGGTTTTTATCTCTTAATTAGTGGTTTCATCTAATGTTAGAGAATCTAAAAACTTAATTAAAATTTATTTTTAAAAGTCCTATGACTGGCATTATAAGATTACATATAGTAGAGATACTTGTCATAATTCCTCCTGTTTTCCATATTTTGTGAATAATTACTTGCTATCTGCCGATCCGTTTTCCTTTGATGAGAAACCTGACTTTGGTCCTTAGATCATCTCGTTACACTTGTAAATTAATGCTTTTAGCAGTTGAATCACGAACGAATCGAGTAGGACCTTACCCTCAGCCGCCATATCATCCTAGGGAGTGGCTTTGGTAGATGCATATTCTTGGTGATGATCTATTCGAACTGCGCCTTTCAAGCACAATACAAGACGGGCTCATATAATAGGAATTAACTCCATATATATGTGAGGATACTTTTTATTAATACAGTATGGTGACAAATTTTGAGTAATTCCATATCAAAGGTTTGCCGTCTCGTGCTTCCACTGGCACGCCTAGGTCGATTAACATCCATTGACCATCCACCAGAGGTTGTCCAGCGTCTGCTGGTTGACAGCCTTCTGGGCTGAGACTTTTCACATTAGCAGTGTATATGGCCACCTGCTGTATAGTGTCAGAGCGTTTTTTTATCTGTAGAACATTTCCCACTTGTATGTCTAGGAGGCTGTACGTTTCATGCATGCCATTTGTTTTCTTCTAGAACCAGGATGGGGAAACAGAACAGCAAACTGGCTCCAGAGGTGATGGAGGATCTGGTGAAGAGCACAGAGTTTAACGAGCATGAGCTGAAACAGTGGTACAAGGGCTTCCTGAAGGACTGCCCCACTGGCAGGCTGAACCTCGACGAATTCCAGCAGCTTTATGTAAAGGTAGGCTGGGGTGAACGTGGACTTTTCTTTCAAATGAGCTGTTCAGAGCCTGGATTTGAATAGGTACTGATCCAGGCCCTGATTTAATTCAGATGGAGAGAATGGAGGCGTCATGGTTGCAAGTGAAAATTTATAGTGGTGGCATGAAGTCCAGAGAGGGGAGAGCTAGAAATATATCTTTGTAAGTACAATAATCCGGTCAATAATTAATGAGGTCTGGAATAATTGTAGAGGAATTTTGCTGCATGTGGAGTTAGGAGTATTAGTTTGCAGAGCTTGAGAGGAATGACTCTACACTCACGTAATTGTGAAGAAATGAGACGGTACTTGTGTGAGATGATTATATAGTGGTTTTGGCTGAAAGGAGATTAATTTTGCAATGTGTATGATGACTGGGTTGGAGATGGTCTTAAGGGAGATGAAATATCACCAGTTTCAACAACAGGTATAACGAAGAAAATCGCTTTGTGCTTAAGAGTTGGCACAGTTGCAAAATGAGACGTGTTTTATGAGAAGGCATTGGGGTCAGACATAGGGAAGGATAAATTATGCAGTGTGTTTGTGTTGACCATCCTTGGGATTAGGTCTAAAGTGAAATGGATGAGGTTGTATTGGATGACTGGTATGTTATGATCTGCTCTGGAATTAGGTCTTCAGGAACTGGTTTGAGGGTCTATGTAATGACCTGCTGTGGTGTTAGGTCATAGAGAAATGGATGAAGTCCTATGTCATTACCTGCTATATTGTTACATATTAAAGAAGTGGATGAGGGCCTGTGTCATGACCGGCTGTGGTGTGAGGTCTTAGGGAAACTGATGATGGCCTATGGGATGACCTGCTGTGGTGTTAGGACTTAGGGATGTGGATGTGTATATAATGTCTGGCATGTGATGACTGATACTCTAGATCTTAGAGAAATAAATGATGGCCTATGTCTTGACCTGCTGTACTGTTACGTCTTAGGGAAATGGATAGGGTCTATTTGATGACATGCTCTGGTGTTAGGTCTTAGAAAAGTGGATGAGGGCATTTGTGATGATGTGCTGTGGCATTAAGTCTAAGCGACATGGATGAGGACTTTTTTGATGACTTGCTGTGGTGTTAGGACTTCGGAAATTGGATGAGGACGTGTGTATGTGATGACCTGATCTCTTACTAGGGAAATGAATGTTGAGATAATTTCCAATGACTGATACACTAGTCAGGTGTAATGAAGGATGCATGACATTTTGTATGTAATAACATACGTTGGGATATGTTGCTTGAGGAGCTGATGTGGGTTATAACTGGCATTCTGGGAGATCGGAGGTACTCTAAGATTACCTGCATTGGGTGTAGAAATAGGAAGTGATGGATGATGCCAAGCCTATAATGGACATGATGACTGGCATTCTGCTTGGCTCATGGGGAGATGTTTTGTGTTTAGGGATAGTTAGAGATGGATGGCGCCTCGTTTGTGATGACAAGCTTTGGGATTAGACTTTAGTGAAGATGAATGTTGAGATGTGTGAGAACTGGCATGATGTGATGACCTGCTCTGGGATTAGGCTTAAAAAGAAATGTAACCAAATATGCACAATGCCTGTAGGGTTAACGGCACAGAAGGCCGAATAGTTAACTACATTTCCATAAAGGACGTATACTTTGCTTACTTTGTATAAACTTTGCGATTTGTTTAGTAATTTCTAGATTTTTGTTCTTGCATACGAGAGGCAACTGCATTCAAATTTGTTTAATGACATGTCGTATATTTTCTGTGTCAGTGGTTAATGTTCTATGTCCGTTTGATTTCCATGAGGACGATTCGGCAAGGTAATATAGTCATATGACAAATCAGCCTCAAGTGTTTTGACCTACATTATGTTGGCTAATTATCGTGGGATGGATTTTATTGCAAGAGATTAAACACTATCTCTGTGGTCGGCACGGGATTCACCCATCGTTGTATATGGAAATATTTATATTTTAATGCCAGTAAAGGAACACATATGTCTTATCCAGCAAGATGTGAAACTCGGTGAGCAAAAACAATGTTTGTGAGGGCCCTGGGAATGGGCAACAACACAAGGTTTGTGAAGGTCCGGAGAACAGGCAACATCACTAGCACCTCACTAACATCTCACAAGGTTTTAGCAAATCAAATTTAGTAAAACATATGCAAATCAGTCTGCTTCCACCGAAAAAGAATAGCCAAAACTGAATGCCAAGGTAGTCCTCTTTGCACGAGAGATACAGCATCTCAATGTGATTGTTTCAGCCTTGTAAGGCCTCATCAGGAGGGTAGTTACAGTTACAAGTATTCATAAATCGTCAACAAGTTCTGTAGTGCTGTACAATGAGTGAGACAGAATAACAAATATACATACAAGTTAAACATACAGAACAGTAGGAGAGAGAACCCTGCTCAAGAGCTTACAGTCTAAGAGGAGAGGGGTGGCACACTAGGTGAGGGTGAATAGAGTACAAGAACTAGCAGGCTGCATGTGGGCTTGGTGGGAAGATGGAGCAAGAAATGTACAGTGGGGAATCGTGGAGTGAGCCGATAGGCTTCTCTAAAGTAATGTGTTTTCAGAGACTTCTTGAAGGACTGGAGAGACAGGGAGAGTCTAATGTTGCAGGGGAGGGAGTCCCATAAAAAGGGGGCAGCTCAGGAGAAGTCCTGTAGGTGAGAGTTGGGGGTGCGGGTACGAGGAGAAAAGATCAGATCATTGTCAGAATGAAGTGGTCGGGACAGGATGTACCTGCTAATAAGGGAGGAGATGTAGGCAGGGGCGCGGTTATGGAGAACTTTGTACGTGAGCACCAATATTTTGAATTTGATTCTAAACGAACCACTTAGTCCGTGTAGAGATTGACAAAGGGGCGAGGTGTGGGACGTGAGGTGGATGAGCCTGGCACAGACATTACAGACTACAGAAGGAGAATCTAGGATATCTTAAGGCCAGTGAAAAGGAGGTTACAGTAGTCAAGGCAGGAGATAGAGTTGGGATGAGCATTTTAGAAGAGTCCTGATTAAGAAAGGGCGGACGATTGCAATGTTTTTTAGGTGGTAGTAGCCGGATTTGGTTAGCAACTGAACGTGAGGAGTAAAGGAAAGATCAGAGTCTTAAGAGGACAACAATCCAATGAGTTTGTGAGTTAGAAGTATTGGTGGCACCATTCACCTGAAGGGAAATGGGCACAGGAATGTTGGCTTTAGAGGGAAGACGAGAAGTTCAGTTTTAGAGACGTTAAGCTTTTGGAAACAGGAAGTCATCCAGTCGGAGACAGCCAATCAGTAGGCAGTAACATGGTCCCACACAGGAGCAGAGAGATCGGGAAAGGAAAGGTAGATTTGGGAGTCAACAGCATAGAGGTGATATTGGAATCCATAGGTAGAAATTAGGTTATCCAGAGAGGCGGTAAAGATCGAGAAGGGTATGGGACCCAGAACAGAGCCTTGAGGTACCCCAACTGAAAGCAGAACCGAGGGTGTATAGGCACCAGCGACAGAGACACTGAAGGAGTGAAAAGAGAGATAGGAAGAGAACCAGGAGAGAGCACTGTCACTGAGGCCAAGTTGATGCAGCGGGAGGAGCAGGAAAGGCTGGTCAACAATGTTAAATGCAGCAGAAAGATGAAGAAGAATAAGCAAAGAGAAGTGGCCTTTGGTATTAGAAGCAACTAAATCATTAGTCAGCTTGGTCAGAGCAGTCTCTGTGGAGTGCTGGTTGTGAAAGCCGGACTGGTGTGGATCATATAGGGAGTTAGCAGCAAGAAAACTGTTGAGCTAGTTATAGACCAGGCCTTCTAAGATTTTGGAAGCAAAAGGGAGCATAGAGATGGGATGGTAGTACAAAAGGGAGGTAGGATCCAGAGATGGCTTCTTCAGACTTCGGGGGATCAGCCCGAATAAGGAGCGAAGGGATGGGATGAAGCGGTTAAATGGTCGGACAGGAGGACCTGAGAAGTGCCCAGACATCCTCCTCTGAGACGGTAGTAAAGGAAGACATAGTAGAAGAGGAGGCAGGGAGTGAAGGAGTGAATGAGATAGAGTAGTTAATGGAGGAGGGCAGTGAAGAGAATTCTAGTCTACTGTATGCAGAAAAAACAGTTTTGCGCCTAATTCCTACCAGGGTGGCTGCGTAAACCAGAAGTATCCAGCCCACTTAATGTACAAAACATAACAAGAGAAAATTTGGTATTTGCGTTTACCTCTGTGGTTCCATGCAAAACAAAACACACCAGAGGTTTTGGTTTACTTGAATGGCCATTAAAGTTTTAAGCCCACCTGCCACTTCACTGCAACCTCTGGTTAGGTGGGTCCTACCTAATGAAACCTAGGGCTGCTTTCTAAGCAACTACATGTCATCATGCTGCTTCTCAGCCAAGAGGCAGACTGGTGGGTTTATATTTATACCCTCCCCAGGAACATATCCACTTTGGGATAAAAAAAAGGAAGCACGGAAAGGGGCAGCAGCAAATATGACCTGGCTGGGGATACAACAAAATATACATATGCATAAAAAAACGGTTTCTAGTATAAGTTTATTTATCTTATCGGCGAAGTAGTCAGCAAAGCTGACAGCAGTGAGGTCTGTGGACGGTTGAGTGGAAGTGGGATGCATTAACAGATTGAAGGTATGAAACAAACGTCTGGAATCATGAGAAAAGGTGGAGATGAGGGATGAGAAATACGTTTGTTTAGCGAGGGTCGAAGAGACTGTAGGACCGGAGCATGAATTTGTAGTGCAGGTATAGCTGATACCCCACTAGGCACCTCGACCAATGGCTCCACGTCTGGATTACCTTGTACGTTATGAGTGAAATAAATCAAGGTCTGTGATGGCCCTGGGAAAGCGCAACAGCACAAGGTTTTTCATGTGAGATTGATATCCAAAAGAGCTGAAGACCTTCCTATAGGCAATTTTGACTTAGGCCAGTAATGGCAAACCTTGGCATCCAACATATTTCAGAACTGCACACCCCATGAGGTGCATATCAACGAATGCCGTGGAGCATGTAGTCTAGTTCTGATACATTTTGGCCAGTTAGTCGGCACTGCTCATGAACGTCCATGATGTTTAACTAGCTGATGTATAAAGTGGATATATCCAGAAAGTTTCAGGGTACTGGATTGGAATTTTGTGGAATTCACAGTTTACAGAGCTTTAGGCTGTGGCCACACTGGCAGGAAGAGCGTATGTGGAATACCCTCTGTGGAAGACAACCTCCTATGGCGAATCACGCTTTATAGACCCATCTGACGTCCAATGTAGGATCTCGACGGGGAGGTAAAATGCATGTCCATTGTAATGTGCAACAAAAGTACTTAGTGTGCCGTGTGGCCCCAGCTTTACTAATACAAAGGAGTGGCTGTTTTTTCCATTTCTCCTGCCCGTTCTACCCAGTCAGCTGTCGTCAGCTACATGTCATTGTGATAATATCTCGATTCTTGAATACTTTTAAAAATATAAGACAGTGCTTCTATTTTCAAATGTTGCGTGCTAATATCAAGGAAAAACTAAAAACAGTTCCTGGTCAACGTTTTACTGTCGTCGATTTAATGGTCTGGTTCCCAACAAGCTACTACCGAACGAGATAAGGCTTTGAAGTTGAAGGACATTGCCTGTTATAGACGACCATAAATTTTATTAAACATTTCAATGAATGAAGAATTTTGGGCCTGTTCCACATCCAAAAAAAAAGCTTTGTTTGCTTTTTTACATTTTTTCTTTGTGAGTTTCCTGTGATAAAATTTGATCCCCTGCTGATTTAGTACGTTTTCCTACTGACAGAGAAATGATCAGTCTATCAGTGAGAGACAGAAAAATAACAAAAACATCCAGAAAAACTCATTTCAAAAAAGTTATAAATTGATTTTGTCAGATATATTATAATGGAAAATTAAAATTGATGCCTGTAGCCATCTTGTTTTAATGTAAAGTCTTTTCTTTCTCCATTTTCGCCTAGTTTTAGAAATGGACAGAGATTTTTTTTAAATAGTTTATGGCTACGTTTTTATAAATGCTGTAGACGATAAAATGTCTTTATTTGATATAATGCTGAGCTAAGTGCCAGACATGTCATATTTAAATTTATTGGTTTGTTTTAACAAGTCCTTGAATTAAAGATATTTTTCTTTTTTGGGTATAGGAACATATTTAAAATCTCTATGCAAGTGTATAAATATATTCACAAAATTTATTTTTATAATCAATATATTCTATATATTTACAGTAGAAAATAGATGTTCCAATTATTTGTAGAGTATAACTGGTAAACAGTATAATTACTGAAGAATAGAATTTCTGTTGATTTAACTAGAAAGGAATCTAGCTGATAAAGAAGTACTTTAAAATTTTTGAATGAGCAGAATAACAAGAGATTTAAATCAAATTTTGACAACCCGAGACGCACTATCTGGAATAACAATAGTTGTCCTTTGTTCAAACTAAGATAGTGAATTGACCTCTGACCCAAGATAAGAGAATTAAAATCAATTTGTGAAATTATATTTGAAGAGCAACACTGCCCTCTTGAGGCATAGTAAATATTATTTTAATTATAAATATAAGGTAATAATATTTAAATGAAGGGGTAGATTTTCAGTGACGTCAAATTTACTATAACTGGATCTGTATTGTTCGTTGAATTCATGCAGGCATTCAGATCATCCCAACACACAATGCATTCAGGATATTACCTCTCACTTAATTAGGACCACCTAAATTTTCCCTCATGGGAATACACAATTCTAACGCACATGCGTTGAATATCTGATATTGATAATTTTCACATACTCCAAAACATTACATTATATTCAAAGAATATTGCTGCTGTAACTACAGAAACATTGAATCCAGATTTGGACAGGTAATGTATGAGAAAGCAAAATTATGGAATTAATGTAATTATATATATCTGGAGTATTTCTTGCAATAGATAGATTGAGATATCTCAGATTACTGCTAGATCCGGAAACTTCAAAATATTTCTAAATCTGCAGATAGAGATATGAAGAAGAATCGGATATAAGGATTTTATCCTAAAGAAATTGTTGCAATGATATACAGATATATATATTGAATTGAAGTTACTGTGATTGAAATTAATAAGCAAGGAATTATATAACTACAAAATAAAAAGCAGAAGATTAGAAGCTTAATTCTCGATATTAGGGGAGGATTCCCTAAATAAGTTTTTATTACTTATCATTCTAGTAATAGAATAAGTGATAGCTCATCTTTTGTTGATCCACATAGCATAGAGAGATACATATATCTCTACGAGATCTAGATTGTTAAACATTGGTTTGCTGGGAAATGCATGTTAATTGTTTTCGTTAAGCAGAAATGTTTATTAACCATTTGTGTATAGATACTAACTGATAAAGTAAATGATATTAATCATATATGCAGTTACTAACAGGATATACATATATTGGGAAGCTAGTAGTCTATGTGCTGATGGATGTGGTTGTTTATAAATCTTTGTTTATGATATGAGATTTTAAACTTTTTTGTATACGTAATAAATATATATATGTTTTTATCTGGTTATTGATTATTATATTTTTCAAAGCAAAACACATACAATTAAAAGAATTTAGGAGAATATCTAGGAAATATAAACGATTGATATTTATATCGCGTAGCATTTTAATGCGTGAAATACGTATTTGACCCCTT
The DNA here is from genome assembly GCA_009667805.1 of Leptobrachium leishanense. Lineage (NCBI taxonomy): Eukaryota > Metazoa > Chordata > Amphibia > Anura > Megophryidae > Leptobrachium > Leptobrachium leishanense. The sequence continues at coordinate 12,659,545 of CM019066.1, forward strand.
CACAAAACATGACTTTATACTTGGTGGCAAAACCCTTGTTGGCAATCACAAGGGTCAGACATTTCTTGTAGTTGGCCACCAGGTTTGCACACATATCACAAGGGATTTTGACTCACTCCTCTTTGCCGATCCTCTCCAAGTCATTAAGGTTTCGAGGCTGACGTTTAGCAACTCGAACCTTCAGCTTCCTCCACAGATATTCTATGGGATTGGAGATTGACTAGGCCACTGCAGGACCTTAATGTGCTTCTTCTTGAGCCACTCCTTTCTTGCCTTCAGGGACGAACCCAGGACATACTTGAAAACGAGAGAAATCTCAATGTATCCTTCCTGGTAAAATCCTTTATAAATAAATAAATAAATAAACGATGCAAGCATTTCTGTCTATTTAGGTCAGGTTGTTTCAGTGCCCCCCCCCTTATCCATGCCATGCCATGTCAACCAGCATAGAGATGCAAAATAATCTCTATCGGGAGTGTTTGGCGTCTTCACGCAGTGCCAATCTATGCTGTGCCTGGTGCCCATCCTGTGCCACAAGGCCTATCTACACTGTGCCTGGTACCCCTCCTTTAAAAAGACAAGAGAGGGGCACGAGGCACTGCACAGATTGGCACTGTGGCACAGGAGAGGCACCAGGCACAGCCTAGATTGGTACTGTGGCAATCTAGGCTGTGCCTGGTGCCCCTCCTGTGTCACAAGGCTAATCTATGCAGTGCCTGGCGCCCCTTCTGTTCCACAGTGCCAATCTACGCAATGCCTGGTGCCCCTCCTTTGGCAATGTGGCAAAGAAGGGGCACCAGGCACTGCATAAATGGGCACGGTGCCAAATGAGGGAGAACAGGCACTGCATAGATTGGCACTGTCTGTGGCACAGGAGGGGCACCAGGCACAGCATAGATTGGCACTGCAATCTATGTTGCACCTGGTGCCCTTCCTATGCCTCAGTACCAATCTGTACAGCCTGTGCCTGGTGGTACCCTTTTGCATTACTGTGCCTGGTGGCGACCATGCACCTGCTGTGTCAATATACCCACATATTTCATACTGCCTGCCACTGCCAGTGTTTTCCTGCGACCTACCACTCTCACTCTGTGACTGTGGTCCACCTTCCGACTCCAGGTCTCAAGCAGTAGCCAGGCAGCAGGTTCCTCGCTCTGCCGCCTGTCACTTCAGTTCAGACAGGTCAGGGTGGGGTAGTGGTGGACCACTTGGTGCAGCTGCAAGTACTGATGGGGGCTGGGAGCCATTTAAGGTGTAGGGGCTTGCGAGTGGAGGTCTTGCCATCATGCCCTACCTACGTCATCATCATTGGCGGGGGCGGGCCGGTCGACTCGCTGCCATCTTAGTGGAGACCAAGATAGCGGCACAGTCTGCCACTATCTTGGCCTCAAGCAAGATAACGCTGAGTCGACCGGCCCACCCCGGCTAATGATGATGACGTAGGCAGGGCATGTCCGCAAGATCTCCTCTCGCTGGCGCAGATTTTTCCATCCTCTCAAACTGGCAGCAAGCTAGGACACTGGCTGAGGGAATTAGGTTCTCATCCAAGATTTGACAGTACATGGCCGCGTCCATCGTCCCTTTATGTGGTGACGTTGTCTTGTCCCCTTATCAGCAAAACACCCCCAAAGCATATTGATTCCACCTCCATGTTTGATGGTGTGAATGGTGTTCTTGGGGTCATAGGCAGCATTCCTCCTCCAAACACAGCGACTTGAGTTGACGCCAAAGAGCTCGATTTTGGTCTCATCTGACCACAACACTTTCACCCAGTTCTCCTCTGAATTATTCAGATGTTCAATGGCAAACTTCAGACAGTCCTGTACATGTGCTTTCTTGAGGAGGGGAACCTTGCAGGTGCTGCAGGATTTCAGTCCTTCACGGCGTAGTGTGTTACCACTTGTTTTCTTGGCGACTATGGTCCCAGCTGTCTTGATCATTGACAAGATCCTCCCATGTAGTTCTGGGCTGATTCTTCACCGTTCTCATGATCATTGAAACTTCATGAAGTGAGATCTTGCATGGAGCCCCAGACTGAGGAGATTGACAGTTATTTTGTGTTTCTTCCATTTAAGAATAATCGCACCAGCTGTTGTCACGTTCTCACCAAGCTGCTTGGAGATGGTCTTGTAGCCCATTCCAGCCTTGTGTAGGTCTACAGCCTTGTCCCTGACCTCCTTGGTCTTGGCCATGGTGGAGAGTTTGGAATCTGATTGATTGATTGCTTCTGTGGACAGGTGTCTTTTATACAGGGAACAAGCTGAGATTAGGAGCAGTCCCTTTTAAGAGAGTCTCTGCTCGATACCTGTATAAAAGACACCTGGGAGACAGAAATGTTGCTGATTAATAGGGAAACAAATACTTATTTCATTCATTAAAATACAAATCAATTTATAACCTTTTTTGAAATGTGTTTTTCTGGATTTTTGTTTTGTTATTCTGTCATTCACTGTTACAATAAACCGACCATTAAAACTACAGACTGATCATTTCTTTGTCAGTGGCAAACGTACAAAATCAACAGGGGATCAAATAAAGTTTTCTCACACTTTGTCTTGCAAACCTGGCTTGTTATGGGGATGTGATGACTAGGGATGAGCTGTTCGGTTCGATCGGTTCGGAGTTCGATTCGAACATTGGCCGTTCGAAAGTTTGTGAACTTCTAATTTTTTGCCGTGTTCGGTTCGAGTTCTAAAAAATTTTTTTTAAAAAAATGCTTAAAAAGAATACTAAAAAATCTAGAAATAAAGAGACGCTTTACTGCAGAATATTATAAGCAATGGTTTATTAGATATTGAATTAAAAACTACCCAGGGCAAGAAGGCACGCATGTGGGCGATGATTAGCAATGGACGGACTGTGTACGTCGTCAAGAAGCGGTATGTATAATATTATAAACATGTGGTGGATACATGGAACAGTCTTCCAGTAGAAGTGGTAGAGGCCAAAACAGTAATTGAATTTAAGCAAGCATAGGATAGGCATAAGGCTATCCTAAACAAAAGATAAATCCAGGTTAAGTATCCATGTAATTGGGCAGACTAGATGGGCCGAAAGGTTCTTATCTGCCGACATTTTTCTATGTTTCTATGTTTCTATGTTACATACACATAACACAGATTACATACATCTACCAACATATGTCAACACATGCTGCAGCGTAATGTATTATCTGTTTGTCAGACAAATGTGACTGTCATAAAATTATTCTGGCTTTATTTAAAATATTTGCACACGTGTACATTTTTCTGAAACTTTCACACCTCAAAATTACATGTGCTTAGAGTGCATGAGGCTTGCATAGGATTTTTTGCGCCGCCTGTGTGTTTCATCTTTAAAATGCTGCAATGGGTGATGTGGATTTTCTAGCTTACAAGGAAAGCATGCTTTCAGGGATGAGCTGTTCGGGTTCGGACGGTTCGGAGTTCGACCCGAACTTTGGCAGTTCGAAAGTTCGCGAATTTCGAACTTTTTGGGTCTGTTCGGTTCGAGTTTGAGAAAAAAAGAAATTTTGAAAAAAGTATAGAAAATGCTTAAAAAAATACTAAAAAATCTAGAAATAAAGAGACTCTTTACTGCAGAATATTATAAGCAACGGTTTATTAGATATTGAATTAAAAACTAATGTGTACGTGGAAAGATTATCAACTCTAAATGATCTCTGTTCACAAACGGGCATAACACCAGGTGCTTTTAGTCTGGTAATCAATTTGATACATTGTACAACATACTGAGGGTGGGGTGGTGTCTGCTTCTGATTGAGATTTGAGAATTAATTTCCCTAAAACATCCTAATATGCTGCATTTAACCCTTTCGCTGCTGAGGCTTTTCATACCTCTGTGCTGAGGTCATTTTTACCGCTTTCGCTCATCATGATTAACCGCGTTTTGTAGACATATTTTGATATATGACCCAGACATATTATATATCGTTCTTTCCGGCAGACTTGGCAGATTCATAATATGTCATTATTATATGTATACGTTATGTCATGTCTGTATATTATAACAAAAATGCAATAAAATTTGAATTTTCAATAATTTATTATGTGTAAAGTTTTTTTTTCACATTTTAACATGCGATCGTTTGCGGTTATATTTTGTATGGGGTGCGCTTGTTAAAAAAATTAGAAATGGGGTCTCGTTACATTTTTTTGGGGGAAAATTTAGCTTTTTTTAACAAACGCACCGCATACAAAAATCGTTAGTGCAGCATTATTGTTCACATTATAATTGAAATGGGAACAATATTGCTGCATTAACAAAACAAAAACAAAAAAAAAACTTTTTCATGCTCATGTTTGGTATCCTTGGAAAGGCCATGCTCTGGCCGATCCAACGATATCAAACATTAACCCCTAGCTGCCACGGATCGGGAGATAGGGGGTTCATTGGAACCCCCTATCTCCACCATTGGTGGCAGCTAGGGGTTAACTATGCACGATGACGCCAGTCCTCAGGGGGAGTTCCTGGAGGCTTGGCCGACATCCAAGATGTCGGCCAGCTACAGGAGAGGATCAAGATCCGGCGCTTTTCAGCGCCGATTCGTGATCCGGCTCCCCAGGGGTTAATCACAGCCACTGTATGGAAGGGCAGGCTGTGCCCTTCCAAACGGTGCCTGGATTAATCCTCTGCCCCCCGGCGATCGGGAGGGAGAGAGGTCCGAAGGACCTCCCCCTTCCCTTTCAGGCGCTTCCTCCGCACGGGGCGCGCCTGAATTAGATGTCATTGCGCCGCCGCGATGACATCTAATTGCTCCGCTGGGGTCCCGGAGTGCTGGGCTGACATCCAAGATGCTGACCTCCTAGGCACGATATTTGAAGGAATTTTTCGTTTTTATTTTTAACCCTTATTTCATGGAAAACTCACTGTCCCTTTAAAAACGATTTTTTTTTTAAACTTTTTGTCCTTGTTTCCTGTCCCCCAGGGCACTACCCAGATCCCCATACCCCATACACTTTTTATGGCAAATATCTAGCATATATGCCCTCTTGGAGGGCACTCTAAAAACCTAATTTTCAGCCCCATTGACTTGTATGGGGTCCGAGTTCGGGTTCGGGTTCGGACCAGAACATTTGGAAAGTTCGGGTTCGGCTTCGAACCGAACTCGAGGAGTGTTCGGCTCATCCCTATTTACAGTCTGCCTAATGTCTAGGTGCAACGATGCTCACCTCTAAATGACATGTGCTTACAGCAGGGCTCTCAAACGGCGTAAACAACAGGTGTTAATTAGTGTTTGGAAATAACATGTGCTTCTAATTAGTCCGTCTCATGAATTTGAAACCATTGCCTGCAGACTGCGTGTGGCTCCTGCACATGTATGAACACTGTGCTTTTGAATTCTAAGAAGTGTTCATTTCAACTACATGTACCTCTGATATGCTGTTTAACCCCTTAAGGAACAGGGCTCTGTAAAGCCAATCATTAATGATGTAGATGTTACGTCATTTGTCATCAAGGGCTTAATAAAATCTTTATCACACTCCTTAGATTTAAAGGTAATATTCCAGTATTTGTATGTCATGTACCTCTCCTGGAGGGCCTATGTGAGCATACAATTATTATTGTGTTAGAAATGTCTATCATAAAGCGTACAAGCTGAGTCCCTAGAGTCTCTGACTATCCATTGTCATATATACCTTGCTTTATACATATAATACATTCCCTCATCTAACAGGATAGTAGCCAGTCCCTGTGCATTTTATCACCTTAAGGGTGGCTAGGTGTCGTGTGTGGGTCTCTGATGGCGATGTTTCTATACATCCTACAAATCCGCCACTTCACGGGCAGGTTATGGGGACCTCCTAGGCACGATATTTGAAGGAATTTTTCGTTTTTATTTTTATCCCTTATTTTATGGAAAACTCACTGTTCCTTTAAAAATGTATTTTTTTAAACTTTTTGTCCTTGTTTCCTGTCCCCCAGGGCACTACCCGGACCCCCATACACCTTTAATGGCAAATATCTTGCATATATGCCCTCTTGGAGGGCACTCTAAAAATCAAACTTTTGAGTCCCATTGACTTGCATTGAGTTCGGTTCGTGTTCAAATTTTGAAACTTTTCGAGTTCGAATGCGAACCAAACACGGGGGTGTTCGGCTCATCCCTAGTGATGACCAGGGCTGGGAACCACTGTTCTAGATTGTAAACTCATCTGTGCAGAGACCTCTTGCCTCTGTTCTTTTTAAGTTTGTTATTTTGCTACTTTCCATTCTCTATTGTAAAGCGCTGCAGACACTGTTGGCGCTATATAAATAATAATGATAATATTAATGCTATCTTTGTGCTCATAATTAATGTACTTTATTGCCATGTTAAATGAAAGACAGACAGACTGACTTAGTTTTCTCCATAATATAGTAATCCCAGACCATTTACCCCTTCAGTACGTGGTGCTGTACCCGAGGGGCTCCCTCAAGCAATGCATAGATCCCAGAGACTGGAGGCCCACACTGGGAATTTATTTCAAAAGCTTCTAAAATGTAATATCTTGCAGTTCTGCTTACACGCACTGTGTTTTAATCCCCACGCGGGATTGAAATATCAATATATAATGCATGAGAATTTTAACTTGTTTCATCTTTGAAATATATGGGTTTCCAGCAGCAGCTAATTATTGTTTAGGTTTTCTTTCTTTTCTTGCCAAATCTTCATAAATGTAATCTCCATAAATGTCTGTCTGATTTCATTTTTTTGTTTCTGAAATAAAATGGTAACAAAAACCACGAAACATGTTTCCGTGCCCAACTTTCCATCGTCCATTGATAAATATCTATAAATTGACTTGTATGGATTTCATTGAAAGAATTGGCCATGATCTTATGATTTAAAGGGTATGGAATATTAACTCCTTCACTACCAAGTGGTTTTCCATAAATCCCTTGACCAGGACTCAATGGATTGATGGAAAACCACCTTTTTATTAGAGACAGTTTAAAATGTATGTACATTCATACATAGATTTTAGAGACAGGAAGCTTAATTGACAGAGGGCTCCCCCTGCTGGCCAAAAAGTGCTACAACATGATAGAACAGCTTCAGCACCTCAGCAGACATGTCCGAGGTGCAGAATATTTTCTGCACATTCTGAAACCAATTTGCAAATTAATTTATTTGCATTGACCCTTTGCGTCAGACTATGACTAGATCGAGTCTCCTCAATGTTAAGTCCCTGCAGGAGCTTTTGCAGGTCAAGTATTCTCGATCAGGGTAGTGATCGGTTTAAAGCATTAGGCGAGTAGAAGAGCGTTAGATTACTTGAAAAAGGAGATGGTTAGAGGGAAAGGTATTCTTTGATAGAAAAAAAAGCCTTCATTGAGGTATCATGTCATAGAAACATAGAAAAATGTCGGCAGATAAGAACCTTTCGACCCATCTAGTCTGCCCAATTACATGGATACTTTACTTGGATTTATCTTTTGTTTAGGATAGCCTTATGCCTATCCCATGCCTGCTTAAATTCAATTACTGTTTTGGCCTCTACCACGTCTACTGGAAGGCTGTTCCATGTATCCACCACCCTCTCAGTAAAACAATGCCTCCTGATGTTACCTCCAAACCCCCACCCCTCCAATCTAAGACTATGTCCTCTTGTCCCGCCACTTTGCTTCCCTTTAAACACACTCCCTTCCTCTACCTTGTGGACTCCCTTTACGTATTCAAATGTCTCCATCATATCTCCTCTGTCTCGTCCCCCTTCCAAGCCGTACATGTCAAGATCACCAAGCCTTTCCTGGCAACTTTCCTCCCTCAAGCCGCACACCACAAACATCATCCTTGCATTGGCTGGGAATCGAACCCGGGCCTCCCGCGTGGCAGGCGAGAATTCTACCACTGAACCACCAATGTCATGTGTTTATTCTGATGTATGATTAAGACCTGTTGGTCGAAACGTCACATTTTGCTTATGGGTCCACTGTCCCTGAATAAAGTTCATGCCACTTACTCCACTGGAGGTCCTGCTCATTGTTTTTCCTTGTTGAATTTGGGATTGGTGGCATCCTGCCCTGTGTGGAGACCTCATGGAGCCCTTCGGTCCGGGCTCTCCTCCAGTGGAGGCCGCAGCGTCTCTATTTCGCATGTGTTTATTCTAAAACATGGAATGTTCTTCATGTGCTCTGATACTTGTGGATTCTACCCTGGATTTGTACATTTATTTTTACAGAGCGCAACATAATTTCCATTGGTTTTGGTTATGGTTATAACTAAGACATTTCTAAGTATGGCAACTTTTATTTTGATTTTTGAGATTTTTTTTTCCTAAACATTAAACTGGTGTTCTAAATCGAGGTTGCTCATTTTTGGCTTTTTAGCTGCTGTCCTTCCAAAAGCTTTGTATGAAGCATAGTCCGGTAGAGGTTGGAGAGCAACGATGGAGCTTGCAATCTGAACAACGCAATAGAGAGAAAATTATGGAAGCGGCTGGAAATAGTTCATAATATACTCAGTTTCTACAGAATATGCTTTTGTAACATGCTGTCGGCATTATTTATAAGCGGAATTCTTTAGGAATGCTACCATGAGATATAGATTTCAGGTTGGACATTGGACACTGTTACTGTGAAAGAAGAGAGTTCATGGTTGGAACCATGGGCTCTATTTAATTCTAGTGGATGATTTTTTTTTAAAAAAAAATATCAACTGCTTACGGATGATAATCTTTTCCAAACATCGTCGGACTCAAATGAAAAACTCAGCCGAAATATCCTATGAAGAAGCTGACCACAGGGAAACGCTTATGCGGTCTTTTTGTATTGTACACTTTTAATAAAGTAGTTTTAAACGTAGCCAGAGATTGCCTGTCCTGTTTAAGTGGATGACTCACCACCACCACTGAGGACCATATCAACTAAGAAGGGGTCCGATGCCCCTTGGAATCACCGGCTGCTTGAGATTTGGTGCCTCTTGAATAATAGGCACCATTAAATGTGAGTAGACTTTTTATATTCTACTATAACCATCTCTTTTAAATGGTCTGCACATTGCATTTTATTACAGAGGAACATCCCACGGAGTAAAGACCTAATTCACCAGTATAATACTGAAAATTGGATGACTTGATCACAGTGCGAGCGCTGATATCCACTACATCCGAAATATCCTATGGACTCCATCGAGGGAATGCTCACGGTGGCGCTTAGCGCTGCCGCGAGCATCCTGAGGCTTAGCACCATGTTATTGTGCAAGCTGCTGGATTAGCGCCTGCACCGTAATATCACGCTAAACCGGGGACGCTAAAGAGAAACCTGCGGGGGAAGGTTTTTCTCCTTAGCGTCCCCGTTTCAGCATGAAGAATGTAATATGGTCCCTATGTTGGTGATCACTAGAGAAGTGGGAAATGGAATTAATTTGTCAGGAACCAAGAGAACTGTTATTCAAGAGCTACTTCCAGATCAAACGTCCCCAATCTGTTCAAACATGAAATATCAAAGTGTGCCTTTTATCAGTGCTAAATCCTGCCGACCACTGATCATACTCGTTAGTACTCATTGATTTCTTCCAGAAAAAAAAGAAGCGCAGAATGAAATTCCACTCACAGAACAAATGCTCAAATAAATCTTTATTTGAAATGTTACTTTACAGAGATTATCGTGAAGAATCCGCAGCCCGGTCTGATATACATACCTGTCAGCTTAGTAACAACAAGAGATCTGTTTTTTTACCGCTTGCGGCTCGACTCGGTGCCAAGATAAGCAGATACGGCGCTTCGAGCTGGATGTTATTTTACCAGCTTGGCAAACTGATTCAAATAATCTCCAAAAATCCCTGGACTTTCATATAATACTTACATTTTAAAAACTCTTACGTGCTTATTTCTAGGAGGGTCAGTCACTGGTTTGGGCCTAAATCTCATTGTCCCAGTTTTCCATCCTGTCGCCTCCTTTTCTAAGGGCTCATCCAGAAATTTGGGGTGTGAAGGTGTAAAGCAGGTGCCGATATGTAACCGAACTCCAAGCAAACAGTCTCTGAATTATAAAAAATGTGGTTTGAAATCGCCTGTACATAAAATACTTTGTTCTTCTTCCAGATTATGCTTTTGAGCACATAAAGTGCCACAGTAGAGGTCTTAAAAGAGCACCTCTGGCCCCAAATCCACCAACATTCCCTAAAATGCAAGTGTCACTCTTTCGCCATTTGCAATGTTGGAGGTGTGTTAGAGCGGAGTACATTTCTGCAACAAATTAAAGTAAAATAAATGCGTATATTATAATATAATCCTTGACAGACCCAGGAGCCAGGCAGGCAGCTACAAATTCCTAGACTTCAGCCACTGGCTCCTAAGTACTAGGAATAGTCTACGCAAAAACTAGATATAGAAACATTTGCTTGGTTCCTACAAATGTGTTATTGCCCTCAAAGGGCTCTATTACAATCCCAGCGTTAAAACGCAGGTGCAAGGGAGGAAAAACTGCGCCCGCAGTTTTCCCCCTTGCGTCCGCGTTTTAACGCTGGATTACAATGCAGGCGCACAAAATGCTGCCTGCATTGTTACCGCGCGGTAACCCCCGCGATGCTTGCGGCAGCGCTGAGCACAGCCGCGAGCATCCACTTGATGGAGTTCATAGGACTCCACTGAGTTTCCCCCTGCTGGTCACATGACCAGCTGCATCTCGCCTCGCAGGGAGAGACTGGGGGGACTTTTCCCCCAGTCTTTCCCTGCTCCCGCCGGACAGAGGAGGCGATTGGAGCCGCGGTCCTCTCCGTGGGACAGGAGGTGAGTATAAGATTATTTTTTTGGCTGGTGTCAACGGATTCTGCAGAAGCGGAATCCGTTAACACCAAGTCCAGGCTGTGGTTAACTTTTTGTTAACTGCGGCCGGACGTTAATCAGCGCTATTAGATTGTAATCCTAATGCTGATTAACACTTTGCGCTCCCCATGTTAAGTATAGGGAGCACAAAGTACAGTAAGCTTGCGCTGAAAAGCACAAGATACCAAACGCAAACGGGTTACTTAACCCATTTGCGTTTGGATTGTAATATGTGGTAAACACCGCAGCAAATTTTAATGCTCACGCAAGTGAGCGTTAACGTTTGCGTTAAGGTTAGGGTCGGACGAACGCATTTTTGGCGTCGTCCGTGAAAAAGTGCGTTCGAATGAATGGACGTATTTTTTCACGGAATACGCAATAGCGGTCATACGATGCGCATTTTCGTCCTTGATTTTGTACGGATCATCAATAAAACACTTTTTGCGTCTGGACGTTATGTTGGCCGAACATGAGCAGCGTCTGACGTCTACTAATCATGCACACATGCAGCTAGCGGACGCAGCGCACTCTGTACGTCAGTACTAGTGGTATCACGTTCTCGCAAAAATGTGTTTGTTTGCCACTTGCGTTGCGCGGCCGGACTTTTGTGCGGCCGTATTCTGTATATTGCCCGTCATTGGCCGTCATTTGCTGCTAGCACGGCCGTGATAAAGTGCGACTGCACGCGCGTTCGCACTGCATTCGTCTGACCCTAGCCTTAGAGTGTAATGTGGCCCAAAGTTGGGTATAAATTTGTCAAGGCCTGATCTAACATACACAGCCTGACCAATATAAAAGTCACACACTGTAGTATTTGGTTAATGCGCCTTTTGCTGTGATACCGGCTCGCATTCCCCATGGCATCGTGTCGATAAGCTCATGCAATGTCACAGCATTTATTTGCGTCCAGAGTCGCATTAACTTGTGGCCAAGATCTTGTGTTGATGATGGGAGAGTCGGACGCTGCGTAAAGTCTTCTCCAGCACATTATCCCAAAGATTCTCAATGGGTGTGCGGTGGCCAATCCATGTGTGAAAATGACGTCTCATGCTCTTGGAATATGCCCGCTGTGCCATCAGGGGAGAAAAAACCCATTGATGGAAAAACCTGCTCATTCAGTGTATTCAGGGATTCAGATGAGCTACATTTTTGGGCACATAACATAATGAACCTAAACCTGACCAAGTGAAGCAACCTGTACCATGTCACCAGATCCAAAATCCGAAGGAAGAAGAAGAACTGTGCTGTCTGTGCCAGATCTTGATTCTTTTCCACCCAGTCTGTTTTGTGTCACTCTGCTCATGCCTTTTTCGTTGCTGATTTGTAATCCATCCATGTAACCTCCATCCCTGTTCATCCACCTCAAGAGATCCACATGTGGAATCACTTTTCCTTTTGAGGAACTATTTAAGGGGTGTGAGCCCTATCCACCTTGCCTTTGCATTTGTTAGGAATCCCTGGTGTATCCTGAGCCTCATGCACCTCCTGATGCAGTATTTCGTCTCCCTCCTATCCAGTGGGCTGTAAGCTTGTGCCTCCCTGTGTCGTCCTGCACCCTGCCTGCCTTGTTCCAGCCCTGCCATTGCCATGTGCATGTCCTTTTCCAGCCCTGTAACCTTCCAGCCCTGCAACCTGCCTGCCTTGTTCCAGCCCTGTAACCTTCCAGCCTTGTTCCAGCCCTCCAACCTGCCTGCCTTGTTCCAGTCCTGCAACCTGACGGCCTTGTTCCAGCCCTGCAACCTGCCTGCCTTGTTCCCGACCTGCAACCTGCCTGCCTTGTTCCAACCCTGCAACCTGACGGCCTTGTTCCAGCCCTGCAACCTGCCTGCCTTGTTTCAACTCTGCAACCTGCCTGCCTTGTTTCAGCTCTGCAACGTGCCTGCCTTGTTCCAGCCCTGCAACCTGCCTGCTTTGTTCCAGCCCTGCAACCTGCCTGCCTTGTTCCCGACCTGCAACCTGCCTGCCTTGTTCCAACCCTGCAACCTGCCTGCCTTGTTCCAGATCTGCAACCTGCCTGCCTTGTTCCAACTCTGCAACCTGCTGGCCTTGTTTCAGCTCTGCAACCTGTCTGCCTTGTTCCAGCCCTGCAACCTGCCTGCCTTGTTCTAGCCCTGCAACCTGCCTGCCTTATTCTAGCCCTGCAACCTGCCTGCCTTGTTCCAGCCCTGCAACGTTCCTGCCTTGTTCCAGCCCTGCAACCTGCCTGCCTTGTTCCAGGCCTGCAACCTGCCTTGTTCCAGCCCTGCAACCTGCCTGCCTTGTTCCAGCCCTGCAACCTGCCTGCCTTGTTCCAGCCCTGCAACCTGCTGGCGTTGTCTCAGCCTTGCAACGAACCACGACAAGTCCTGCTTGCTGTACGCCCTGTGTTTCCCATTACTCTTTGCAACTCAGAGTACCCACAATCTCCTCCTGTTGTCAGTGTATCATCTGCTGCTGTAATAAACCTCTCTTCATTTGTGTCAGTCATCTGAGTGCCTCTTATTCCTGCATCCTGGGCTCTTCCCATGAACCCTGTACCATGGAGCATGACACTCAGATCACAACAGGCTCGTAAAGGTGGTGGTGACCCTTTTTTTGGCCAGGCAATTTATTTCTCAAATTCATTAAGTTCCGGCCCCGTAATGTCTATAGCTACATTTCACTTGATTAATTAACATTTCAGGTAGCTGCTCCATGGCCCAAGAAGTTCAGTATTCAGTATCAGGTTTCTTGTGCAGTGAAGATGACCTGTGTGTAAGATCCTCGTGTTTATACAGAAGGCTGGTTGGATTTTTATACATTTTACACTTGACTCTATCCTGTTTACATTCCAGACTTGCCACATCAGAAGCCCAGACCTGTCCTAACCTCTTCCATCAGATTTTTGGCAGACGGGAGTCTGTGTTTTTTCTGTTACAAGAAAGAGTTCAGGCTAAACCAAGAAGAATTTATTATTTTCTGATCTGTAAAACACAGATACGGGATTGAAGGGCGACTGCTTTCAGCACAAGCATCGTTCGCAAGACACACAACGTGAAAAAAAAGTCAAGCAGTCCTTATTTAATCCAGGAGAAAAATGGAGAAAATCCAGTTGTAACACTTCAAAAATTATATATAACCAAACAATTAAATTATTTATAAAGCACCAACATATTCCGCAGCTCTGTACAATGGGTGGGAAGAGACAAACATAAAATGAGCATTTATATTTGACACACAGAGGAAACGGGGGCTCTGCTCAAGAGCATACAATCTAGGAGGAGTGGGGTGACACACAGAGATGAGGGTAAACAGTAATTTATTTATTTGCAAAGTATTTTAGCAGGAAGGATACATTGAGATTTCTCTCGTTTTCAAATACGTCCTGGATTCAAGAACATTGAAATTTTACAGTCGTTACAGAAATACAAAGTAATAAATGCTAGATATTGAAAACAAAACACAAATATACAGATTAACACAGAAAAGTAAAATAGTCATTATGTTACATGTTTACAGGTGCATTCTGTATTGAGGTATGTCAATAGGGAGCTCTTAAGTGACTTTAGACTGGGGGAAGATTTGATGGCGTCTGGGAGGTTATTCCATATTTGCGGTGCTCTGTAGGAAAATGAGGATCGAGACATTTTCTTTTTGTATTGTGGTATTGCAAGTAAGGTGCAGGTCCTGGATCGGAGGTTATAGGATGAGGGAACTGCTAGGGGAAGCAGACTATTCAGGTAGGGTGGCAGCTTCCCAGAGAAGCTCTTAAACACCAGGTTGGAAAGGTGAAGGGTGCGTCTAGATTCCAATGACGGCCAGTTTAGCTCTTTTAACATGTCACAATGGTGGGTCATGTAGTTACATTGTAGCACAAAGCGGCAGAATGAGTTATACAATGTAGTAAGTTTCTGAAAGTGTGTTTGCGGGACCGCTGCATACACTACATCTCCGTAATCAATAGCCGGCATAAGCATTTGTTGTACAATCTGCTTTCTTGCTGCGGGGCTCAGGCAGGATTTGTTTCTGTACAGGGCACCTAGTTTGGGGTAAAGTTTAGATGAGAGTTTTTCGATATGGGGGCCAAAGGATAGATTTGGGTCTAACCACATACCTAGATATTTGAGAGAAGTGACTGTGGTCAGCGTGCCATTTGATTTTGTCCTGACACAAAGATGGGGTGTTTGCAATTTGTGTAGTTTAGGTGCTATGCCAAAGAGCATGGTGACAGTTTTGTCAATATTTAACCCCTTAAGGGCCGCTGACGTACCCTGTACGTCCTGTCCTCGGGTCTCCCTTAGAGCCGCGGACGTACAGGGTATGTCAGCGGCGCCTAATCCCCCTCCCGCCCGATACTCACCTCCCTCGCTGGATCTCTCGGCGATCTGGCAGGGAGGAAGCCTGCCCATGTGATTTACATGGGCAGGCGAGGCTGATGACGTCGCCACGCTGCGTGGTGACGTCATCAGCAGGCGTCCCATGCAAAGCAGTGGAGGGGGGGCTCCTTCGGAGCCCTCTATCTCCCCAACCATTGCAGCTAGGGAGATGCTTTTTACACCACTGAAAAGGGGAGAGTCTTAGCATTAACTGTTTTGCCGCCGGATCACGTTTCGGCGCCAATTGGCGCCAAAACGCGATTCGAACCTGGAGGGGGGCTGACATCTTGGATGTCAGCCAAGCCTCCAGGCCCCCCCCACCCACCCACTGACAACCTCACCATATGTGTGAGGATGTCAGTGGGCCAGTTAACCATCTAGCTGCCATGTAGAGATAAGGGGATCCTAAGGATCCCCATATCTCCCGATCCATGGCAGCTAGATGGTCATATTTGACATCATTTGAAAGGCCTGATTATGGCCTTTCCAATGATACCAAACAAGACCAGGTTTGGTTTAAAAAAAAAAAAGTTGTACTTTTACAGTTGTGAACACATACAGTTGTGTTCAAAATTATTCAACCCCCAATGCTGTAAAGGGTTTTAGGGAATTTAGTGTACATTTGTAATTGTATTCAGAATGAAATCCTACAAGGACTTTTTAAAGAACCATATGCAACTAAAATGACATCAATTGGTTTTGTAATACAGTAGTAAATGTTTCTTTTGTGAATTCTTCATTGACACAATTATTCAACCCCTTAAAGACTACCACTCTGAAGAACAGAGGTTCATTCAAGTGTTTTCAATCAGGTATTGAAAACACCTGTGGATGTCACGGAGCAGCAATAAAGCATAATAAGCACCAATTAGGCAGCTTTAAAATGACTGTGATACTCAGCTCCTTCTAGACATTTACTGGTGTGGTTACAAACATGGTGAAGTCAAGAGAATGGTCCAGGAAGACAAGAGAAGAGGTGATTACTCTTCACAGGAAGGGCAATGGCTATAAGAAGATTGCAATGATGTTAAACATACCAAGAGAGACCATAGGAAGCATCACTCGCAAATTCAAGGCAAAGGGCACTGTTGAAACACTACCTGGTCGTGGCAGAAAGAAGATGCTGACTTCGACTGCTGTACGCTACCTGAAGCGTAGAGTGGAGAAAAGTCCCCGTGTGACTGCTGAGGAACTGAGAAAAGATTTGTCAGATGTGGGTACTGAAGTTTCAGCTCAGGCAATACGGCGCACACTGTGTAATGAAGGCCTCCATGCCAGAACTCCCAGGCGCACCCCCTTGCTGTCTCCAAAGAATAAGAAGAGTCGACTGCAGTATGCCAAACGTCATGTGGACAAACCACAGAAGGTTTGGGATAGTGTTCTGTGGACTGATGAAACAAAATTAGAACTGTTTGGGCCCATGGATCAACGCTATGTTTGGAGGAGGAAGAACAAGGCCTATGAAGAAAAGAACACCTTGCCTACTGTGAAGCATGGCGGGGGGTCAATCATGCTTTGGGGCTGTTTTGCTTCTGCAGGTACAGGGAAGCTTCAGCGTGTGCAAGGTACCATGAATTCTCTTCAGTACCAGGAGATATTGGATGACAATGTGATGCAGTCCGTCACAAACCTGAGGCTTGGGAGACGTTGGACCTTTCAACAGGACAATGATCCCAAGCATACCTCCAAGTCCACTAGAGCATGGTTGCAGATTAATGGCTGGAACATTTTGGAGTTGCCATCGCAGTCACCTGACTTAAATCCGATTGAGAACCTCTGGTGGGACTTAAAGAAAGCAGTTGCAGTGCGCAAGCCTAAGAATGTGACTGAACTGGAGGCTTTTGCCCATGACGAATGGGCGAAGATACCCGTAGATCGCTGCAAGACACTTGTGTCAAGCTATGCTTCACGTTTAAAAGCTGTTATAACTGTAAAAGGATGTTGTACTAAGTACTAAGATTGAATGTCACTTGGGGGTTGAATAAAACTGATAATGATGTGAGCACAGAAAAGACATTTGTGGTTATTTCATTATAAATGTTATGTTATATTTGTCTGACCTACACGTGCCTCTTTGATTTAATTGTAAGCAAGATGACTGAATGATCAAAATCAATGTCAAACTGGCCAAAACACTCAATTTCAGTGGGGGTTGAATAATTTTGAACACAACTGTAGGTGAACTGTCTCAGCAGTGAAGGGGTTAAAAAGCAAACGCATGTAAAAATTGGGTATTTCTAGTCTCGGGACAAAATTTTGAACCTATTTAGCCGGGGTCTTTTTGGGTGGTTGTAGCTTTTGGGGATTAAATTACGAAAAAGTGTGTTTTTACCATTTTTTCATCATATTTCATATTTTTTTTATAGTAAAGTATTCGATATGATGGAAATAATGGTATTTCTAGAAAGTCCATTTAATGGCGGGAAAAAGGGTGTATAATATGTGTGGGTTGAATAAACGAGTAAGAGGAAAATTTGACCTAAACACTAACAGCGCAGAAACGTAAAAACAGCAGCGGTCACTAAAAGACGGATTTGTGTAAAACCGCCCGGTCACTAAGGGGTTAAGAAAAGTTTGTTATCTTTGATCCACTTTTCTACCTCTGTGAATTGTTCTTGCAGCACGGCCTCCAGCTGGGGGAGATTTGGTTTGCTGGTATAGATTACGTTGTCGTCTGCATACATGTGTACAGTTGAGGCTTTGCAGATATTGGGCAGATCATTTATGAATATCGTGAATAGCAGGTGGCCGAGTATCGAGCCTTGGGGTACTCCACATGTGACTGGGAGGGAGGAGCTGCCAGAAATGGACACATGTTGCGATCGTTTGGATACATACAATTGAAACCAAGCTATGATTTTTCTTTTTTCGTACCTTTATTACTTTTGTAATCTTTTCTGTGAATTTGCATAACTATATTGATTAAGCTCCCTAAATACTTATAATAAACCTTTGTCCAAAAGAGAGATCCTGACGATCTGTGGCACAGGGGTTCAACTTTGGCCCTCCGGATGTTTTGGAACTACATTCCCCACGAGGCTCTGTCAACCTAGTGAGTGGCTGAGCATCATGGGAGATGATGTTTCAAAACACCTGGAGGGCCGAAGGATGAGAAACCCTGATCTATGGCCGGTTGTATTGTTTTCTCATTCTGTTATGCTATAATGTGTAACAAGTGTAAAGATACAGAACGTCCTAGTATATGCAGTCATGTGAGCCTTCCGTAATCAGTGTAGAATTATACAATAGTCTTATTTTGTTAAATTTTTTAACTCCTCAAAATGACTAAACTTTGATAATTAAAGTACGACTCCATTTTTGTAACGATAATAATAGTACTCATAAATAAAACAATTGTCACGTTGATTTTTCTGCCATTAGGTTTTGTAAATAATACAGAAATCAATAAAAACAAATGAAAATTAAAGGATATGGGAAATAATATAAAAACAAAAATGTAGAGCAATTTGTAAGGGTTATTCTAAAAGTAAATGTGTGTTATCAGATAGAAGAGGAGATATTCTGCTTACCTAAGCAAAGCTGTGAGGTGTGGATGCTTTAGACTAGCTAAGTCTGTATATGACCAGTACTCACACGATGAAGTTCGGCAGATAGCTTCAACTCAGCAAAACTGACACGTAGAAAGATGAATCCAGTTGAAGAGTTTAATGATCAGACTGACAATCTTCTAATGGTGTACAGCAATGCAGGTAAAAAGACATTAGTTTTGTCCAGCAGTGAGCACAGAATGGCTGCTATGTAACCAGGAAGTCCCTTAGAACCAGACACTGAGCAAAGGGGTGGAAACTAGCTGGATACAGCAAGCTAAGGAAACCCAGCAGGAACAAAATAGCTATGAAATCAATAGCATGTAAGCAGCAAAGGCAGATTCAACACAAAACAGAAAAATATACAATAAATCCTAAGTCACGGGCATGACAGGAGATCTCTGAGTACGTAATACTCAGGTCTGGACATGCAGGTGTATATTTATTGTAATGGTGGAGGAAGGTAAGGGGGAGCTCTAGTCTATCCAATACCTGCAGAGAATATTGAATGTTTCAGAGGTGTTCAAAATGTATGTGTTTTGGGACTCGTTGTATGTGTAGCGCTCACTCCCGGAGGAGCCGCTGAATTTGAACCTCGGGTCAGTCTCCCCGCACTAGGGAATAAATATACTCCAGCACCGTCGTGGATTTTATAAATTATATAGTTTACTAGAATAAATGGCATATAATGAATAACACGGTATACGTATATTTACAGTACTTCGTAATGCGGGAAACGCGCAGCGGAAAAGGGAAAAATGTATCTTTAACCCCCTTTGTGGTTGGGGAGTGAGTCCCGTACAGGTTATGTCCCAAAAATATAGGTGTGTGTGTGTGATGGTACCCGGGTACAATATTCAACTGGCCAGTGAGTTATTTATGAGGTATCTTCGACTTGTCAAGTTGGGGCCCTGTGGGTTTTGAAACAAACAGCAGCGTGCTTTCTATTTTCACAACGGCCTGGAAGGCCTCTCACCCATCCGCCCGATACTTGGAGCTCCGCTCGACCCAGGACGTCTCTCCGCTCGATTTTGACTGGGATTCTATGGGTTACCGGATCCGCTGTCTTGCTTTCCTTTATCTGCCGCAAGATGTCCAGCTCACCACCTGCACTCCCTGTCAGATCGATCTGCGGTGCTCCTAACTCGGGGTCTTCCAGCTCACTCGATATCAGCGTGGGTATTCTGGTGAATCACTGGGTCTTCCTCTTGTAAGGCTGAATAACCCGGTCCTTATCTCTGTCAGGCCCCAGCTGCGCTCCGGCCTGGTCACTGTCACGTTCTGCAGCACTGTGTCTTGCTTCTCTCACTCCCTGGCGCGCTCTGCCAGCTCTCTCCACGAGGCTCAGGATGTCAGCGTCTCTGTCCCACCCACTTCCTGTGTCCGCCCAAAGCATGCCGGGAAATGTAGTCCCAATGTTCAGTGTCTCACATCGCACTTGTCTCCCTCCGGTGGCCAAAAGCAAGTACTACACGGCAGGGGATTTAAAACCAGCGCTACATATGCATGAAATCAATCTTGTTTAACATTTCAGTAAAACTCGGGCTAATAGATGTCCAAGATCTTCCAATGCCACTTCTATTGGCTGGACACTCTCTGCCGCTATAGTCAACTGGCAGCAATGGAAAGCAATGGAGTCGTATATCCAATACGGGCAACTCTGGAGTGTGTAGGCACATCCGTACCCAGGACTCTTAGGAGACTCTCTTATCCAGAGAGTGTCTGAAACAGTCGGCAACCTCTGTAGAACATGATAAAGGTAACCCACACACGCAGGCAAGCATCTACCTGATTCATTTTGAAATGGTTTAACTGGTAGCAAAGGATGGAGATACCACCTATAGGACATTCTGTATGCCCTTCTTTATATCTTCTTACACACACACAGTTTGTATATAGGAAACATCCTTCACTGCCACATTAGGGTTTCATCCATGTGTCCCCGGAGAGTGATGAACAAGAGAGAACTACAGGAAAAATGGCTGCTGGGAATCTAGTTCATCTTCCTATTCATTTCCCTCTATCAGACCCTAATTTACAGAACTCTGGAGACCCATATGTGTGTATTGATTTGTAAATATTGAAAATGAGCCCTCAGAGTCTTCCTTTAGTGTGCCGCATTCCGGTAAAGAGATGAACTTGAATGTATGATTGCAAGACTTTATTGAGTCAACCCCATCTCTGATCTAAAAGTAGTGACCCCGGTAAGATTGTGTCCACTCACTCCGTGAGATCAGCGAACGAAAGTTGGAAGTTGTGTCCCAGCACTTAAAATATTCAGTATCGAGCTTCACCAGTAGGAGTAGCCAGACGAATGAGAACCAATACCAGGTGGGTGAGGTTGTTTTCTTTCATCGCCTTAGTCCAAATAGCATTGGTATGCCTCAGCATTGGGTTGGCTTGGGCAGAAAGACTGGGAGAGGGATTATCTAGGATGATGATGGCAAATCGTGGCACCCCAGAAGTTTTGGAACTACGTGATTCTCTGCCAGCGTGATTAAGCATCATGGAATTTTTTAGTTTCAAAACATCTGGCGCAACGAGATTCGCCATAACTGATCTAGAACACACCAGGCCTAGTCAGAAACAACGCTCCACAACACTTTCTGTGCTAAATGGACAGCTGTGTAACCTGATGTGCAATTAGCTTAGATTGATGAAATCTTTATGCTGTCTTAAACGTTTTGAATAAATAATGCTTTTGCTAGGTTTTGGAAGATCCAAGCCAAACGTCACAAGTCCAAATGTTCCATCAGTTTCTCGGCTGTCCATGTACGAACCCTCTAACCTGATTAAATTTCTCTGAGGCACGCACGTAGTCTCTCATACACGGAATTCGTTCATTAGAAACATCAGAAAGGAAAGAGCAACTTACAGGGTTAATTAGAAACACACGTCCCTCTGCTCTTCTTCAATAAACACTTTGATGTTTGGCTACAGGTATCCTTTCTCCCCAGGTTCCTTACGCCTCATTCTATGTAATCTGGCGATTCGAGATGTGCATACGGAGGCCAAGAGATAATAGGATTTCGTCTAGAGCAATCAAGCTTCAGCTACCTGACCTGAAGGCCCTGTTCGGTTTGAGTCTAATTCAGTTGATGATTTACTGGCAGCCGGGCAGCTCCCTATCCTCATGACTATTTCTTTTCTCTCTTTATTTATTGAATTCCATTTAAATTTATCTTGGCTTGACAGATCCTCAGTGTTTCCCTAAACGCAAATCGACAGTTCCTGGAAAGTCTTGCTTTGATCGTCCAAAGGCCTCTGTAAGGAAATGGGTTAATTAATCAAAGCGATTCCCTTTGGGATCTTCATCGATTTATTCAGGGATTGATCTCCTTCCTGCAGAATGCTATCAAACTGTCGTGCGACACATATCATTTGCTAGTGCTCCTCAGGATTTAGAAGTGAGTCGTAGTCAGACTTTCCCACCCAAACTGGTCTGGATCCGAGGTCACAGAACCCAACTTTGTCAAGGAGGTGCCAGTGATCGGTCGTTTTCTGAGTGCTAAAAGCTCTTTTGTGTCCTCCCTCATGCTCGCCTCCTTTTTTATAAATTACATGACGTATGCATAATAACAAGATAAGAAGATACTCGCATTGATTGTGCCTGAAATTTAAGAAAAAAAGTATGTCAGGTTTGTGGTTGCTTGCATGTCATGTATATATATAAATGGAGTTCAAGTGGTAGCATCACATACATCCATTAAAGGGACATGATGGCCTCCATGCCCACTTAAGGTTAAGTTCTCATGTTGTGCCTATTTACGGTAGTAGGGAGGAATCGGGGAACTATAGGCCAGTTAGTCTTACGTCAGTAGTGGGGAATTTAATGAAAACCATGTTAAAGGAAAGGATTGTTGAACATCTAAAAATACGTAGATTACAAGATCAGAAACAACATGGGTTTACCTCATGACAAATGATTTAGGTAAAGTAAAAAAATGGTCGGAGTTGTGGCAATTGAGTTTTAATGTGGATAAGTGCAAGATAATGCACCTGGGGCGTAAATACCCAAGGGCTGAATATAGAATATTTGATACAGTCCTAACCTCAACATCTGAGGGTTGGGATTTAGGGGTTATTATTTCAGAGGATCTAAGGGTAAGTAGTCACTGTAATAGAGCAGCAGGAAATGCTGGCAGAATGCTTGGTTGTGTAGGGAGAGGTATTAGCAGTAGGAAAAGGGAAGTGCTCATGCCACTGTACAGAGCACTGGTGAGACCTCACTTGGAGTACTGTGTGCAGTACTGGAGACCGTATCTCCAGAAGGATATAGACATCTTAGAGAGAGTTCAGAGAAGGGCTACTAAAATGGTGTACGGCTTGAAGGAGAAAAGTTACCAGGAAAGGCTTAATGATCTTAACATGTACAGCTTGGAAAAAAGACGAGACAGAGGAGATATGATAGAAACATTTAAATACGTAAAGGGAATCCACAAGGTAGAGGAAGGGAGTATATTTAAAAGGAAACAAAGTAGCAAAACAAGAGGACATAGTCTTAGATTAGAGGGGCAAAGGTTTAAAAGTAACACCAGGAAGCATTATTTTACTGAGAGGGTGGAGGATACATGGAACAGCCAACCGGTAGAAGTGGTAGAGGCTAAAACAGTGATTGAGTTTAAGCAGGCATGGGATAGGCATAAGGCTATCCTAAATAAAAGATAAAGCCAGGGAAAGGATCCATAGAATTGGGCAGACTAGGAGCTCTATTAACTACTTCGCGCAAACGTTAACGCTTTCGCAAAAACGCATTAACACGAGGGGAAAAACCCTTTGCGTAGAACGTCGTATTACAATGTCCGCGCAAAAAAAAGCGTTAACGTCTACCGCGGGTGAACCTGCGAGAACCCTTTGCGAGCATAATGTACTTTGCGCGTCCTATACTTAACATTGTGAGCGCAAATGTGTTTGTGCGCTGGTACGCGGATGGTATTACAATCTATGCGCAAATTTTAACGGACAGCGTTTGCTCGCATAATTTTAACGTCTTTGAAAAGCTGGTGTTAAAGGCAAATCTGAACGTCCTGGCCAAAACCAAATACACCAGCCCGAAACAAAAAATACAGCAAAATATAGTTACACATTATACACATACCCAAACAATTAAATTGAGACGTTGTGCGTGTTTTTATTATTGCTGCAGCATATATACGCAGATTGATTTTGACAGGCGCAAAAACTGAACGGGAGACAATTGTGGTTCTTAATTCTGATTGGCTCAATCGCGTCAAAAAACAGTCCGCACACTGATTTCTGCGCGCAGCGCTAATGCACGTCTTTTTTACGCCCGTTACTTTTTGACGGATGGAAAAACGCGCTCGCATTTTAATACCGTTATTTTTCGCGCGTTAACGTTTAACGCTATGCGCAAAGAAAATAGCGCTGCACATGCGCTTTTGCGTGATGAATTTAATAGAGCCCTAGATGGGCCGAAAAGTTCTTATTAGGGATGCACCGAAATTTTGGCCACTGAAAATGGTGCTTTTGGCCGAAAGGAAAAAAATGGCCAAAAAAAATCAGCCGAAAATCAGCCATTGAAACCTGGGCCTGGAGGCCGGGCCGAGTCGGGGACTTGCCTTAGCCTGGAGGTGGGTCGAGCCGGGGACTCGGACGGCCTCCAGGCCTAGGCAAGCTCTCATTTTGGCTGGGCCTGGAGGCACGACCAAACCGGGGGCTCAGCCAGTCTCTGTTACGAATCCCCACCAGGAGGAGAATATGATCCTTGTACGCAGCACCAATCCTTTCCCTCCGATCCTTATAATGGTCGGTTTATATATATATCCCTAGACGGACGCTGAAGAAGCCAAGCGTGAAACCATATAGCCAAACCAGAAATGCCAGAGAATATCGTAAGCCGTTGCCAGGGGTCAGTACACCAGAGAATATCGTAAGCCATTGCCAGGGGTCAGAATACCAAGAAATACCAAATCTCAACAGGAGCAGCTCTAAGGGATGTTAAACCACGATAGGGCAATGTGTGACTGCATTGCCTGTGGCTTTAAACCCGGCGGGTCTGCGTCATCACGCCTGGCTCCGCCCCCCGCCGTCTCACGTGGCCGTCTGGACTCCCTTCATTACTCGGCGCCCGGCCAGCGAGCAGCGAGGACAACACTGCCGGGTGCCTGCGGACTGTAGCGCGGTACGTAACAGTCTCCAGGCCTAAATGAGCCCGGCTCAGCCGGACCTCCAGGTCTGGGCTCCAGGGCCCAGGTTCGGATGACTAATTTGGGGGGTTCACATACTTACATTCACATCACATACTTGTGATTGTGCCCTGGGGGTGTGTGTTAACGCCAATGTCTGGCTGCTGCGTCTGTCCCCAAAGCTGCCAGCGGGGTATGCTATACCATCCCACGGTGTTCAGTCCCACCCACTACGGAGACGGCAATGTAAACAATAAACAATATTTTGTTAAAAATATTACTTTTTACATTGAATCCCATGGGATTCGCCTGTTTAAACCTGTCGAACGGAATCACCGAAAATCAGGTCATTGCGCCGTCACTTCAGTGAAGTTCGGTGTTCTGTGAAAACATGAACCATCACTTCTCTATGGGACAATTTCAACTGCGGCAAACTGCACCATATTTCGCCATCAATTTGCCAGTATTTGAAGAACTGACAGCTTAGTGAATAGACAAACTGCCACGAAATTGCACCGAAAGGTGAAATTCACAGTTTGGTGCACGTCAATGGGACGTTCGGTGCTTAGTGAATAATCTCTATACAGGGTTATTCAGAGAGAGGTGAAAACCAGGAGAATGACTGGAGAAGTGAAAATTCTAGGTCAAAATAGCCGATTTGGAAAGTGAGATAAGTGGGAGATTTTTTCTGGTTTGGCTATTTTGACCTAGAATTTTCACTTCTCGGCGACATTTCGGTGCTCTCTGAATAACCTCCTTAACCCTGCCCTAATGATTGACAGGGAAATGGATTTTTTATTATGACTGTGTGCATGTATTGATGCAATCAGAGAAGCACAAATTTAAGTCCCATAATACTTTGTACCGATTTACAAAGCTCTACCCATTAAATCCAACGTCGCAGGACCGCTCCATCTTTCCTTATCTCAAGCGTGTGACAGCTCGGACAGCAATGTATCGCTCAGCTTCTCTTCTCAAAACCCATCTGAGAGACTCGGTGACGTCTTTGTTGCGTCACCTCTTCTGCATACGTTAATCCAATGTATAATAAGACCTCTGTGCGCTTCTTTTTCCTATGCTTACCCTAACATCTTTAACGCGCGCACACATCCTGACTCAGTGACTCAGCGAAGCATGAACACAGACCGTTGTTTCCCCGGCGGAATGAGAGCGTTATGAGATACTGACTCACCACCTTATAATAGCACTCCTGCTGAAAATATCCAGGTGAGGATGTGAAGACCAGAGGCCAGAGTAGTTTTTTTATGGGCTTCTTCTGTTTTTGTGTACAGATACAGCTTATATTGTTTAAACTGAGGATTCAGAGTATTTATATAAGTCTGTCAGGAAGATAAACTGCGAAAAACACTTCTGAATCAGTTTTAAGGGACTCTCTTAACCCCTTCACTACCAGGTGATGTTCCAAACAAACATTGTCAGAAACCAGTGTTTTTTTGTAAAATCATTTTTAATTAATTATACATTAATACACATATATTACTGTAAATAACCTATTTTTGGCCAGTAGATGGCACCATCTACTGGCAAATTGAGTTACAAAGGTCTGAGCACTTGATTTATTTTCTTTTTTTTCTCCCTGCATCAACTGCTGAAAGTCCGATATTTCAGAGCATTCACCAGCTGATTTTACAGTTTTAGCTCTTCGGGCATTATGCCCACAGGGCTAAAACTTTGGGGGCACCTTCTGCAGCCCAAAAGCAATCGAAATTCATTTGCAGCAAACTAATTTAATTTGCTTTTGGGCTACAGATCAGCAGGTCGAGATATCTCGACATCAGAGCTTCAGATGGTGCCTTTGAAGCCCGAGATATCACGATATCGGTAGTGAAGGGGTTAAAGGAACACTCTCCTTATCCTGACCACTGTATCTTGTTAAAGTGGTCAGGATGTGAGTAGTGCCCCCCCTTTTCCCCCTCCCTTCCAGCCCCGGTAAGGTGAAATCAGAGTGAAGTGGAGGAGTTTCCTCCACCCCACCCAGCGTCACCAGCAGCCGGGATTTCAAATTTCCCAGCTGCCGGTCACCAGATCGGTCACTAATTGTTTTCCGTTGTCACCCTCTCGGAGACTGCCCATGTTAGCGATCGGTCTCAGAGGCAGTGATGGATCGGATCTGCGTATGCACGATACATAAAGTGCCCAAGTACATAACAGTGCACAATTTAACAACAAATATGAGTGTTCAAGTGTTTTCTGACCTTTGACATTAAAGCTGGAGTCATACCATACCATACCATTCTGGCGCACATAATTACGGCCGCACTAGCAGCAGATGACGGGCAATGACGGCCAATATACGATGTACGGCCGCACAAAAGTCCGGCCGCGCAACGCAAGTGGAATTTGAACGCATTTTTCTGAGAACGCTGAACCGCTAGTACTGACGTACTGAGTGCGCAGCTGCGGCATAGCGGCGTGTTTGCGTGATTAGGAGATGTCAGACGCTGCTAATGTCCAGCCTACATAACGTCCTGACGCAAAAAGAGTTTTATTGACGACCCGTACGAAATCACGCCCGAAAATGCGCGTCGTCTGACCGTTTTTGCGCATTCCGTGAAAAAATACGTCAATGCGTTCGGACGCACTTTTTCACGTTCGCGGGGAAAAATGCTTTCGTCTGACCCTAGCCTCAGCTGTCTTCGAACAAGACGGTCAAAACGTTTCTTCTTGAAAATGTTTATTTGCGAACAAGGGGCTCATTTTAATAAGACCCGATAGACGAAATCTGCACCTTTTTCGACTGCATTTCGGCCATTTTTCAGTCGAAGAGACTCAAATTCGGGCTTAACCGCCCTTTCAATTCCCAACAAAAGATCAGTTCATATATCGGCTCACGAGGCGATACTTTTCAATGGAAATAACGGCTTTAGCGATTCGATTCCAATTTGTTGAGATGTCGATTTCTGTAAAATTATCAAGTTCTGAAAGGTGTTGATAAATGTATTTTCAGGCAGGGAAATGGAGGGAATGAGACGGGAATTCTTTTAAACATCTGATTTTTCCAATAGTCGTGATTTAAAAGCAAAAATCTGTATGACGCCAGCCGAAAATAAGCTGTTTCTGACCTTTTATCAGCTGGCTCTTTTTTTGGACCAGCATCGTTTTTCAGATTTCTTCTCTGGCCGAATGTTTTCAATTGAGTCCGACAATATGTCGTTAAAAAATACCGGCCAGCAGAATTAAATCCAGTCCGAGGTTAGTTGTTCCCTATTAAAGGGCTAATATGTCTCTATGTAAGTCCAAATAACAAATTTTTAAGGTGAATGATCGACACTCATGTAGGGGACATTTCTGGTCAGTATTGACCATGCAGTAAGCTCCAAATCCGTCGCCACTAGATACTAAACTGCTGAAATACAGGGTGTCCATAAAGTCTCTTTATAATTTCAAAAATTTATTCCAAAGGCAAATGAAAAGACAGATAAGTGAAAATTATTACAAAATGAGACGTATATATTTAAGGTTTTTTTTGCCTCATTTAATACACCTCTATATGGGCACCATTAGTTGCACGAAGCACATCAAGAGGGTACTGGATTTCTTGCCATGTTGGCTGTAGCATCCCCTCATCAATGGTGGCAATGGCATCAGTGATCCTCTACTTTAGATTAGTGATGTCCCGTACCTTTGTTCCATACACCATATCTTTAACATAACCCCATAGAAAGAAGTGGAGGGGAGTGATATCTGGTGAACGAGGTGGCCAGGGAATTGGGCCACCCCTTCCAATCCACCGCTCTGGAAATGTTTAATTTAGGAACCCACGAACATGCAGTCCCCAATGTGGTGGTGCACCATCTTGCTGGAAAATGATGGTTGGTTGAAGGTCATGTAGTTGTGGTGCCACATATTCATTCAAGAGGTCAAGGTAAACATTTGCAGTAATTGATGTCTCGCCGAAGAAAAAGGGGACCAATGATTCGATAGCACATGATCCCACAGCACATGTTTATCTAAAGCAGAGGATCACTGATGCCATTGCCACCATTGATGAGGGTATGCTACAGCCAACAATTATCTGTCTTTTCATTTGCCTTTGTTCTAAGTTTTTGAAATTGTAAAGAGACTTTATGGACACCCTGTATAATAAACATGTTGCGCAGATGTTCACATCTATCCGTTTTTTTTGTGTGTGTGTTTAACGTGTTAATACCCCATGCTTAATTGTGAAGCAACAGCATGGCATAGAGATGCTTTTCCACCTGGTGATTATTTGTTTGTGTTACTAATAAGCCACTCAGGCCCGACCTTGGTTAATTTTTTCCAGGTAGCCGTTATTCGCCGGCTTTACGATTAAATGAGGTGTCATGTCTGTGCTTGTCCAGAACTTCCAAATTATTTGATGTTCCAAACCATTTGTCGTGAATTAGTCAGGCGTGTAGAAGTATTTCATATACACAAGCACTGCGAGAGGAAAATTGACATAGTTACTGATGACGAGTGACTAGGACCTGCTTTGGAAAATGATACGTGCCCTTATACATTAATCTACAGCAGGGGTCAGCAACCTTGGCCCTCCAGACGTCTTGGAACTAGAATTCCCATGATGCTCAGCTACTCATTACGTCAACAGAGCCCCCTGGGAAATGTAGTTCCAAAACATCTGAAGGGCCAAGTTTGACAACTCTCCTTCTACGGGAAAGGTAGTTATTGACCAAACTAGAGATTTCTGTGGATAAAATCGATCACGATTACTCATACCAAAATGTACGGCCAATATGTACCTTATTTTCTTCAACAATACCTGCTCACCTGTTTTTCTACTGTTACATTGGTTTTTAGGATTCTCATGGTAGCAAAATCAGCAGGACATGGGCTTCTTGGTCTAAAATGAATCCAGACGCACAATCCTTACCTGCAAAGCCAGCTCAGCCATTCATTTTATTTGTTTCCATTTTTTATTCATTGATCCATTTTCATATACCGATAGGATACAGAAAAAAATATTTTTTTAACATGATTGAACATCATGCCATATAGTTATTTATTATTGATATTTATTTATTTATAAAGTATTTTACCAGGAAGGATACATTGAGATTTCTCTCATTTTCAAGTATGTCCTGGGTTCAAGAACATTGAATTGTTACAGTCGTTACAGAAATACAAAGTAATAAAATGCAAGATATTAAAAACAAAACACAAATATACAGATTAACAGAAAATAAATATGTAGGAAATATACAGGGTTATTCAAAGAGAGACAATCTGGCCCCAAAAGGTAACCGAACAGTGAAATTCAGCGTACTGTTACCTTTCCTGGCCATTCGGCTATTCAGAGAGCAGGTGGTTCCCAAATCTTGGCGAATTGCCTGCACGTACGATGCCTGTTCGACGGCAGTGAAATCCCCCCATAGAGAAGCAATGGCTAATCTATTCAGAGAACACCAAACAGCGGTGAAAAGTTGCCGAAATGCTCTGCTGTTCGGTGGTATCATTTGAAAGATTTATTCAGACGATTCCCATATATTCACTATGTTACATGTTTACAGGTGCATTCTGTATATACCAAAAACAGTTTGTGTGAGATCCCTACACCAATAGATAATACGTATCTGTTAGGTACTCCTTAAACGTCTCCTCCTTAGAACGTTTTCACAACAATCAAGAAAAGATGTATAAAATACAACAGCAAAGTGGTACCTAAACGTAAAAATATATATAATAGTGTAATCCTGTCATTCAAATTACACCATTGAAGCCCCCTACATGAAGCACTCACTAGATGTAATAAATCTAAAGGCACATCATAACACAAAGTGTTACCCTCCTCCAGCCAAGCGTGGATTTGCAGCGAGGTCTCAATTTCAGAGCGATTCTCAATGGGGATTCGTAAATGCAGCCAGATCCTCTGTCTGAAGGTTGAAACAGCAAATAATCGCCAGGTACTCGTAAAAGTAAGATACAACAATATACAAAATTTTATTGTTTTAAAATTCGCGTATCATTCAACGCGTTTCGTGGTACAACACCACTTCATCAGGATTTCAAAAGTTCGAGTTCGAACGCGAACACGAACCAAACTCAATGCAAGTCAATGGGACTCGAAAGTTCGATTTTTAAAGTGCCCTCCAAGAGGGCATATATGCAAGATATTTGCAAGATATTTGCCATAAAAGGTGTATAGGGGTCCGGGTAGTGCCCTGGGGACAAGAAACAAGGACAAAAAGTTTAAAAAAAAAAAAGTTTTTAACCACTTCGCTGCTGAGGACGCGCTCAGCGCGTCCTCAGCAGTCCCGCTGGTGTGCTGAGGACGTGCTGAGCGCGTCCTCACATTGGGGTCAGCGTTCGGCCGGGTTCCGGCCGATCGCTGGCCCCTCCGGTGCGGGCTGACATCCTGGATGTCAGCCCGGCATCCGGACCAGCAGCCGCCAGAATTAGGTGTCATCGCGGGGGCGCGATGACACCTAATTCAGGCGCCCCCCCGCATGTGCGGAGGAGGCGCCTGAAAGGGAGGGGGGGGAGGTCCTTCGGACCTCTCTCCCTCCCGATCGGCGGCACACAGGGGGTTAACCCAGGCATCATTTGGAAGGGCACAGCCTGCCCTTCCAAATGATGCCTGGCATTAACCCCTGGGGAGCTGGATCGCGAATCGGCGCTGAAAAGCGCCGGTTCGCGATCCTTTCCCGGAGCTGGCCGACATCTTGGATGTCGGCCAAGCCTCCGGGAACTCCCCCAGAGGACTGGCGTCATCGTGCGTAGCACGATGACGCCAGTCCTAGAGTTAACCCCTAACTGCCACCAACTGTGGAGATAGGGAGTTCCAATGAACTCCCTATCTCCCGATCCGTGGCAGCTAGGGGTTAAATTTTGGTATCGTTGGATCGGCCAGAGCATGGCCGTTCCAACGATACCAAACACTACAGTGAAAAATTTTGTAAAAAAAAAAAAAAAAATGAAAAATAAAAAAAAAAAAAAAATTAAACACTTTTTTTTTATTTTTTTGGGTTTGTTAATGCAGCAATATTGTTCCCATTTCAATTATAATGTGAACAATGATGCTGCACTAACGATTTTTGTATGCGGTGCGTTTGTTAAAAATAGTGTCATTTTCCCCAAAAAAAAATGTAACGAGACCCCATCTCTAATTTTTTTAACAAGCGCACCCCATACAAAATATAACCGCAATTGCTCGCATGTTAAAATGTGGAAAAAAACACTTTACACATTGTAAATTATTGAAAATACATATTTTATTGCATTTTTTGTTATAATATACAGACATGACATAACGTATACATATAATAATGACATATTATGAATCTACCGAGTCTGACGGAAAGAACGATATATAATATGTCTGGGTCATATACTAAAATAAGCCTTCAAAACACGTTTAAACATGATGCGCAAAACAGGTAAAAATGACCTCAGCATAGGGGCGGGAAAAGCCTCAGCAGCGAAAGGGTTAAAGGAACAGTGCGTTTTCCATGAAATAAAGGTTAAGAATAAAAACGAAAAATTCCTTCAAATATCGTGCCTAGGAGGTCCCCATAACCTGCCCGTGAAGTGGCGGATTTCTAGGATGTATAGAAACATTTAAAAACAAAAAATTACGTTTCAAATGACGGTAAACGGTTTTCCTTTTAATCTATTCCTAAACAACTGCTTGGGGTGGCAGCCTGTATGAAAAGAGGAGACATTTTAGGATACGCAGAACAAGTTTAGTGATTTTTTGACTAAATTATGGTGAAACTTATGCAGGCTTTGGATGAAAGTAACAATAGGTGCTTTAAAATTGGGCCTTTAGTGTCTGCAACAGTGCCGTCACACCGTAACCCCTCTGTGGTATTGTGGAAGAGTGCAGGGTTGGACCCTGCGGTCCATTATTAAAATGATATGAATCTGGTATAGGCGGCAGTGGCAGTGCACCCAAATATTGTGCCTTTGGTGGCAGCAAGTGCCTTCACACCGTAAGTAACCCCTCTGTGGTATTGTGGAAGAGTGCAGGGTTGGACCCTGTGGTCCAATATTAAAATGATATGAATCTGGTATAGGCGTCAGAGGCAGTGCACCCAAATATTAGGAATTTGGTGCCAACTAGTGCCTTCACAACGTAACCCCTCTGAAGTATTGTGGAAGAGTGCAGGGGTGGAGGTTTTGGTAATGCAGAAGAGATCCCCAATCTATTCAGTTACGTCAGCATCAGGGGATTGATAGCTGCTGATCCAGGACTGATTCATTTTTATAAATGTCAGCCGGTCTACAGAGTCGGTAGACAGACGCACTCTGTCTGTGACAAAACCTCCAGCGGCACTGAACGTCCTTTCAGAAAGTATGCTGGATGAAGGGCAACCTAGTAGCTGCATAGCATATTGGCTAAGTTCTGGCCAGTGATCCAATCTCAACACCCAGTAAGCCAGTGGATCATCTGCTGTAAAGGTATCCAGGTCTGCCCTTGCCCCTAGGTAGTCCTGCACCATATGGTGAAGACGCTGGCAATGGGTGCCTACATTTGACGTCTCTGGGCGTCGGGACTAAAAAAAATTAAAAATGCATCAGTCAAGCGGCCCCGGCCTTCACCGCTTTTCCTCTGATCATCCGCAGCCTCAGAAGCACCTGTGTCATCACTTGGTAACCTACCAGTGCCTGGAAAGGTGTTACACAAGTGTCGCTTTAGAGCGTACTCAAGTTGTTTCATCCGGTCCTCCCTCTGTGCGGGCAGGATGAGCTCTGCAACTTTACCCTTGTATCGTGGATCAAGAAGGCTTGCCAACCAGTAATGATCCCTCTCCTTGATAGCACGAATCCTGGGGTCCTTTAGCAGGCTTTGCAGGATAAGGGAGCCCATGCAGCGTAGGTTGGAGGTGGCATTAGCTTCCGAGTCTTCCTGGCCAATGAGGATGACCCCATCGTGCACTTCCTCCTCCCAGCCACGTACTAGTCCTTGGGTTTCTGGGCACACAAAACCCTCCCTTGAGGAATCCCCACCTTCAATGCCCCCACTACTTAAATATTCCTCATCCTCCTCCTGTCTGATCTGAGGACCCGCAGGAATGCTGTCTGCTTAAAGACTGGGGCCTTGAGAGCTAGGGAAGGCCTCCTCTTCCTTCTGCTGCTCTGCCTCTAGTGCCACATCTATAATTCCCTGCAGAGTGTGCTCCAGCAGGAACACTAAAGGAATTGTGTCACTGATGCATGCACTGTCCCTGCTCACCATCCTCGTTGCCTCCTCAAATGGTGACAGCACAGTGCATGCATCCTTGATCATCAGCCACTGCAGGGGGGAAGAAGTTAACCTGAACCTGTCCTTGTGCCATACTCACACAGGTACTCGTTGATGGCCCTCTGCTGCTTGTGCAGATGCTGCAGCATTGCCAATGTCAAGTTCCACCTGGTGGGCATGTCACAGATCAGATGGTTTGTGGGAAGGTAGAATTCTCTTTGACTTTCTGCCAGGCGAACACTTGCTGGGAATGACTGTCTGAAGTAGCTGCAGACTTTTCTGGCCTGGCTGAGAAGCTCTGCCAGTCCTGGGTACCTGGTTAGGAAACGCTGTACCACCAGATTTAGGACGTGTGCTAGGCATGGTACATGCGTCAGCTTACCCTGGCGTAGGGCAGAGAGAAGGTTGCTGCCATTATCACAGACGACCATTCCCAGCTGTAGCTGGTGTGGTGTTAACCATCTCTACACCTGTCCCTGCAGAGCTGACAGAATTTCTGGCCCGGTGTGGCTCCTGTCCCCTAAACAAACCAGCTCAAGCACAGTATGGCATCTTTTTGCTTGAGCCATTGCGTAGCCCCTGCCACGCGTCGGTTTAACTGTGACTTCACCAGAGACAGAGAAGGAGGAGGAGGAAGAGGTGGTGGAGCAGACAGACCTCAAACAAGCAGCTTTCTGGAGGCGTGGTGGATGAACAAGCTCCAGCACAGAGCCCCGTCCTGGATCCCTCCCAGCTGCAATCAGTGTTACCCAGTGTGCCGTGAAGGAAATGTAACGGCCCTGTCCATGCTTGCTGGACCATGTGTCTAAAGTCATGTGCACCTTGCTGCTGACTTCCTTTCCCAATGACTCCATAACATTGTGTTCCACGTGCTGGTATAGTGCTGGAATGGCCTTCCATGAAAATAAATGGCGTTTTGGAACCTGCCACTGTGGTACAGCACATTCAGCAAATTCACGTAAGGAAACCGAGTCCACCAGCTGGAAAGGAAGCAGCTGTAATGCGAGTAATTTTTCTAAGCTGGCAATTAGACGCTGTGCTTGGGGATGGTTGGGACTATATTTTTTCTTACGCTGCAGCAGCTGGGGCAATGTAATCTGACTGCGTAAATCTTCAGCTGATGGGATGCTTTCACATTCTGAGGAAGGACCTGGTACACCCATTACTGTAGCATCGTCCCTGTCAGTGGAGGTTGTAGGCAATGACATGGCAGGACATATAGTGGGGGTAGAGACAGATGAGGAGGGGGAGGACCTATGCAAAGTGTTGTGCCAATGGGATGCGTGGCAGGTGGTATCTTCCACTTTTCAGCGCGAGGTTACTGTACTTTGCGCTCCCTATACTTAACATGGGGAGCGCAAAGCGTTATTTCAGCGCTGGATTACAAAGTCCTAACGCTGATTAACGTCCGGCTTTGGTTAGCGGAAAGTTAACCAAAGCCAGGACTTGGTGTTAATGGATTCCGCTTCTGCAGAATCCGTTAACACCAGCCAAAAAAAAATAAAAAGAATCGACACAGTTCCACACAAAAGGTTACTATTTAAATTAAGAAAAATTGGTCTAGATGAAAATACTTGTTCTTGGATAGAAAACTGGATAAAAGATAGGGTACAGAGAGTGGTCATAAATGGTACATTTTCAATATGGACACCAGTGGTAAGCGGTGTCCCTCAGGGGTCTGTTATAGGACCAATACTATTCAATTTATTTATAAATGACCTTGAGATAGGCATTGAAAGTCATGTATCAGTGTTTGCAGATGACACAAAACTAGGAAAAGTAATACAATGTGAGCAGGATGTTACTTCGCTGCAGAGGGATTTAGATAGATTGGGGGACTGGGCACTTAAATGGCAGATGAAATTTAATCTAGATAAATGCAAAGTTATGCACTTTGGAGTGAAGAACACACAAGCAATTTATACCCTAAATGGTACGGAGTTAGGGAAATCCAAGCAGGAGAAGGATTTGGGAATAATCATAGACTTCAAACTAAGTAACAATGTGCAATGTCAAACAGCAGCCGCCAAGGCCAGCAAAGTATTGGCATGCATTAAAAGGGGAGTTCACTCACGGGATGAAAACATAATTTTGCCTCTGTATAAATCAATGGTCAGGCCGCACCTTGAATATGCCGTGCAATTTTGGGCACCTGTCTTAAAAAAAGATATTCTAGCGCTAGAAAAAGTGCAGAGACGGGCAACTAAATTAATAAGGGGGATGGAAGGGTTAAGTTATGAGAAAAGACTAACAAGCTTAAACCTGTTTAGTTTAGAGAAACGGCGCCTTAGAGGGGATCTGATAACCTTATATAAATATATACGGGGCCATTATCAACCATTGTCTGATAACCTATTCATTAACAGGTCTATACATAGGACAAGGGGTCATCCATTTAGACTGGAAGAAAGAAAATTTAGCTTAACGCATAGGAAGGGTTATTTTACGGTGAGAACAATAAAGCTGTGGAATTCTCTGCCTGTTGAGGTGGTTGGGTCAGAGTCTGTACAGACTTTTAAAAAACGACTGGATGACTTCCTGCAGACACAGAATATTAAGGGTTATAATATTTAATATGTGGGTAAAAGCTTCTTGATCCAAGGAGAAATCTGACTGCCATTCTGGGGTCAGGAAGGAATTTTTTCCCAGTATGTTGCATATTTCAGACTGGGTTTTTTGCCTTCTTTTGGATCAACAGCAGTAGGTTATGTGGGAGAGGCTGAACCCGATGGACGCATGTCTTTTTTCAGCCTATGTAACTATGTATACTCACCTCCTGTCCTGCGGCGAGGACCGTGGCTCCAACCGCCTCCTCCGTCCGGCGGGAGCAGGGAAAGACTGGGGTGAAAAGGTCCCCCCAGTCTCTCCCTTTCGTATCACTACGCAGACCGGCCAGATCTCGCGAGGCGCAAGTCCTATGGACTCCATCGAGTGGATGCAAGCATCCAGGGGCGTAGCGCACACTACCAATGCAGGCAGCTTTTTAAACGCCTGCATTTTAATTCCAGGCTAAAAACGGGGGGCGGTAGGGAGACAACTGCAGGCACAGTTTTTTCTCCCTACCGCCCCCGTTTTAGTGTGGAGAATGTAATGTGGCCTGAAATATTAATGTACATTGACTGGATAATTTTGCACAATAGCTGGTGGACCATGGTTGGACCCTGTGTTTGCTCTGGTTTGTATCCTCTGATGTAGAGTTTCACAAATGCCACAGATTTTCTAGGCGATTGTAATGTTTCATTTAAAATTATAGTGGCGGAAAATAAATACATTAGAAATATATCGAAAATATCTGAAATCAAGAATCTTAACTTTTGTTGAAGGGAGCAATGGCCAAAACCAATGTGAACGGACGTGGAGTGCTCTGGTACACAAATGTTCCTTTTGGACATGTAAGCCGTGGCAGAATGAGACAATATTCAGTTTGATCTGAGCATTTGAATAGTTCAGAGCATTTTACCCCCTCCTGTGGTTAGAAACATCAGGCAGCCTACTCTGGTCCAGAGATCAAAAAAGCTATCCAGGAACACCCGAGGAGCCATCGTCCTCCAGTGCAAAACCTGTCATACCTGACACAGACTTTTTTAATGCCACACATGGGGTGCAATGATCATGTCATGACTATACAAAAAATAAGCCATTATCATACTGCGGGGGTTAACATTTCTAGACACATCCAGGATGAGACAAACGGGATTATGCTCTGAGAGTATTTTAAACCAAAAAAAAAAAGTGGAATTTTAGATTTTCACAGCTCCTCTCCAGCAAGCGTCCTTGGGCAAGTCACCCAATGGTACGTACTTGCCTACCGCACAATGTAGGATGTGGCACATTCTGGCAATGTCTCTCCTCTACAATCATGGAGAAGCAGGGTCAAATCCTGATCAGAACAGCTGACCAGCATGCCTCTCCTCTACTACCATGAAGAAGCATGACATTGTCTTACAACTGTGAAGGAGCAGGTTCAGTCTCACCACTGTGTCTCCCCTGCTCTACAACTGTGTAAAGCAGATTCATTCGGATCCCAGTCACTAGTAGTAGACCCCACCAACAAGTGTCCTTGGGCAAGACACCTAACAATATGTACATGCCGACCACACAATATATCTCTTACAGAGTGTAAACCCCCTCGGGTGCAGGGTCCCCCATGGGTACAGGGTCCCCCACTGCATTGTATCATCCTGGTTCAGCTACGTCTGCTTTCATAATGTATCACCTCCATTTTTCACACATCTTGTATAGGGATGAGCTGTTCGGTTCGATGTGTTTGGAGTTAAATTCGAACATCGCCAGTTCGTATGTTCGCGAACTTCGAACATTTCTGCGTGTTCGCCGCATGTTCGCCCACAATGCACCACAATGGACCACAATGCACTTTTCCACTGGCCTGAAGCTTGTAATTGGCTACAGCCTGCACCTGACCACAGTTTAGGTGCAAGACAGGTGCAAGACTATGCCAATCACGGCTCAGAGTCCTGATTGGGCAACTTTTGCCCAATCATGGGCTCACAGAGCTAAGTCCCGCAGCACACTATATAAGGCTTCACACAGCGCTTCAGCACGTGTTTTTTGAGAGGAGATTGTTGTGTTAGTGTGTGTTCTCACTGCCAGTCTGCCAGCAGCTATTGGGGGGGGTCTCATTTCTACAAAATATCTGGGAATTGTTCTAATCTTTGTGTTCTCACTGCCAGCAGCAATTGTGGGGGTCTCATTTCTACAAAATATCTGGGAATTGTTGTAATGTTTGTGTTCTCACTGCCACCAACTATTTTGGAGGGTCAGTCATTTATACAAAATATCTGGGAATTGTTGTAATCTTTGTGTTCTCACTGCCACAAACTATTTTGGGGGTCTCATTTCTAAAAAATATCTGGGACCGCAGGGTCCAACCCTGCACTCTTCCACAATACCACAAAAGGGTTACGGTGTGAAGGCACTTGCTGCCACCAAAGGCACAATATTTGGGTGCACTGACGCCTATACCAGATTCATATCATTTTAATATTTGACCGCAGGGTCCAACCCTGCACTCTTCCACAATACCACTGAGGGGTTATGGTGTGACGGCACTGTTGCCGACACTAAAGGCCCAATTTTAAAGCACCTATTGTTACTTTCATCCAAAGCCTGCATAAGTTTCACCATAATTTAGCCAAAAAATCACTAAACTTGTTCTGTGTGTCCTAAAATGTCTCCTTTTTTAATACAGACTGCCGCCCCAAGCAGTTGTTTGTGAAAAGATTAAAGGAAAACAGTT
Source organism: Leptobrachium leishanense (assembly GCA_009667805.1). NCBI lineage: Eukaryota > Metazoa > Chordata > Amphibia > Anura > Megophryidae > Leptobrachium > Leptobrachium leishanense. The sequence goes on from CM019066.1 coordinate 12,698,765, forward strand.
TACCATCATTTGAAACGTAATTTTTTTGTTTTTAAAGGTTTCTATACATCCTACATATCCACCACTTCACGGGCAGGTTATGGGGACCTCCTAGGCACGATATTTGAAGGAATTTTTCGTTTTTATTTTTAACCCTTATTTCATGGAAAACTCACTGTTCTTTTAAAAACTTTTTTTTAAAAACTTTTTGTCATTGTTTCCTGTCCCCCAGGGCACTACCCGGACCTCCATACACCTTTTATGGCAAATATCTATAATATTCAGAGCTTTGATCAGCTGATTTTACAGTTTTAGCTCTTTGGGCATTATACCCACAAGGGCATAACTTCTACAGCCCAAAGCAAACGAAATTAATTTGCACCAAACAAATTTCATTTGCTTTTTGGGCTGCAGATCAGCAGATCGAGATATCTCGATATCGGGGCACCAGATGGTGCCATTGAAGCTCGGGTTATCTCAATATCGGTAGTAAAGGGGTTAATATACTGTTTTCTCATGTTGCTTCTGTTGTAACACCATGTACTGAGCAAAGAACCTCTAGCTTCAAGTTTCCAGCTGAAGTATACAATTACATTATGATTTCGACGTGAAATGTTTTTATTTGCTGGGGCAGTGGCTTGATCTTTTATACTTCTTTACTTGCATACACTATGGATTAATTGTCATATTATTATGTTAACAAAACGGGGCCCAAGCCTTATCCCTTCACTACCAAGTGATTGTTCAGAAGTAATTCTTTTGAAAGAAATATATATGAATATTCCCAATGTATTCCTTGCTGTTGCCTATTTGTCGGGCTGATGTTGCCATCTGCTGGCCAAATGGAGTTACTACAATTCAGAGCTGCATTTATAATGAGATGGGGAGATGTTAGAGACGTTCCCCAGCAGGTTTTAAAAAGTCTTAGCACCTCAGTGATCATGCCCATAAATCTTTAGGGGCATGTTCTGTGGCCCAAATGCAATTTGGTTTTGTCCTCCTCCAGCTGCAGACCGAGATAACGATATTGGGCACCTGATGGTGTCTTTTTGAAGACCTAAGTTATCTCTAGCTTGTTAATGAAGGGGTTAATAAATACTTTTTTTTATTAATTGTCTTCAAATAGTTAAAAGGACACTCAAGTCACCATGGCCACTCCAATCCAGGGTGTCTCAAGAGGCTAATTCACTCCTCTAAGAGCAGGGGATTAATCCCTCCTAAAGTGCAGATCAAGGATCTGAGATTTCAGGAACTTTGGTATCTAGATTCCACCAATGGCTCTCAATGCCAGATGTGCTGTAAAAATTGAGGATCATATGGACGGTGTCAGGAGGAGTTCATGGTTAACCCCTCCTGCCCCTCCCATTTAACACCACAGAATTCCTTTATTTCTGTTTTTTTCAGCAGCCATCTAAAACCCGCCGATACCTTTGCTTCCTGATTCACAGCAAGGTGGTGAGAGTCTCTGTCGTTCTGTGCATGCAGGACAGGATTGGTATCATATTACAGAGTAAGAGAGAAACAGAAAGCCAGCTGTAAAACATAGAATAAGCATCCACTTTGCTTTTTTTTCAAGTGAAATAGCTGATAACAGTCATTATCTGGTGAGCCTTTTCAACTCTTTAATCATGATGCAGCTTGGTAGCAAACAGAATATACAGTTGAGTTCTGCTAGATTATCCCTTCAAGAATATCTCTCCAATTCCACAACAGATTCTCTATAAAACGCGTGGGATGGATATAGATAATACCGTTCTACAAAAATATACCAACTGCCAATAAATTCTATCTTTATTCTCAGAAGCTCGAAATGCACTGTGTGTTAACCCTTTCACTCCAGGAAACTTGATTTTTGCCTTATAAAACTAATTACCGTTTTCAATACCTTTTTAGTGCAAGGATAGTGTGCCCTGGAAGATTAACTAAATTCTGTGTGATCCTTCACCCTGTATTACTATAAAGGTAGCTGCAAGAAGCAGCCCCTACCCTCATTGTAAGAAAATGCTCAACAAACTTTGCTGCTGCATTACAGCAGCCAGGGAGAGGGCAGAATACAGGGAGAGCTCTGGGGTCACTCACTGCTGCCCAGGGATAAGATGCAAGGGCTATAATGACTGAAAATTCCTGTACAGCACAGATACAAGGTGTTACTGGACATTTCCATTCACAGATATTATTTTATATTCTACTGGTATTCTTTGGAAGCCGCATTGTAATACTCTCATTATGATCACTGCAAATCCCCATAAGCAGGAGATCTGAACATTTTATTTTCTATCTTTATCACAAATAACTATTTGACATAAAGGCCATTTCTATCTGTATGCTAATAATGCAGAGCCCGTGCGACATTGTGTAAAATGAGAGACACCATCTAGAGTTTAGAACCTTTCACCCCATCAAATTATCTGTAAAGGAAAAAGGAATACATGAAAAATTAATGAGCAAATTTACATAATTTCGATATTTTTACTATTTTGGAATAACAATCTTTTCAAAATTGCTATTTTACCAGATATTTCATTATTAACTACACATTCCTAAGTTTCAAATAAAAGTTATAATACTATTTATTCAACAATAGCACTTCATAGCTTCGGGGTTAATCGATCCAGATCTTCTATGTCTCATCTTGTACAAGCATTGCAGATTCTTAATTGTGATTCTTTACTACAATGGACTACATTGTGTTTTATTCCGAACCTTAAAGGGATACTCTAGGCAACATGACCACCTAAGCTATTTTAGGTGGTCATGATGCCCGGAGTATGCCGCCCTCTGTCCCCCCTCCCTCCGCTCGGCAGTTCAGCAGATAAAGCTGAAAACAGCTGAGAGAGGCGGAGAGGTTTACTCCGCCCTCCCAGCTGTCAGTCAGCAGAGCGGGAATCATATTTCCCGCTTCTGCCGACTTTTGCTGAGTAGAAGACGTCCTCGCGCTTTCAGCGCGATGACGTCTCCAACTCGCCGCAGTAGCTGGCGGCAGCGGCTGAGGGTTAGTGTTGCGCGCATCCTCTTGCGCGCAACACTAATCCTCAGAGGGAGCCGGGTGGAAGCCTGCTGATTGGCTGGCTTACGTGAGAGGCGCGCATGCGCGCTTCTCACGTAAACCAGAAGGCAAGTCCGATGCAAGAAGGACGGGAGCGGAAGAGGAGGGAGGTGAGTATAAAAAAAAAAAAGACGCCGCTCTGGAAACAAGTGGATTTTAGGGTAAGTATTACAGTTACACAAAAAAAAAAAATACTTTTTATTAAGGGAATAGGGATAGATTAGGATAAAAAAAACGGGGGGTGATTTTTGAGTAGAGTGTTCCTTTAAGTGTCAAGATACTTTATTCATCCTACCCCTGCTTCATCGAAATCTTCTATTTCGGGGGCTGCCGAATTGGGTTGAAAGGAGATCTTTCATGTCTATTTATAGACATTGCACCCTGGAATAACAGCGTGGGCAAAAATAAGGAATATGTCGATTTGTTTGTTTGCTCGTGTAGTTTTAATGAACCCCTTATGCGCCAGGGAATAAATCCATAATGTCTAAGTGAAGAATTCAGTGAGTGCTGTGCAGTGACATTTTTTGAAGAAGAAGACACGTGGTATAGACCAGTGGTTCCCAACCACGGGCCTCAGGTTCCCCTAACAGGTAAGGTTTTCCAGATATCTGAAGCACAGCACAGGTGATAGGATTTGCTGCTCAGTGATTGCAGGATTCAGTCTGCATTTCCCCAAGTTAAGGCCTGTTAGAGGTACTTGAGGACCACGGTTGGGAACCACTGTACTAGACTATCTTTTATTTAAGGATTTTTTTTTGTCCTGTTAGAAATGCTAAACATAGTTACATAGGCTGAAAAAAGCCGTGTGTCCATCGGGTTCAGCCTCTCACACATCACCTACTGCTGTTGATCCAAAAGAAGGGAAAAAACCCTGTCTGAAGCGCTCACCAATATGCAACACACTGGGAAAAATCCCTTCTTGACCCCAGATGGCGTCAGATTTCTCCTTGGATCAAGAAGCTTTTACCCACATATTAAATATTACAACCCTTAATATTCTGTGTCTGCAGGAAGTCAGTCTTTGTTTAAAAGTCTGTACAGTCTCTGACCCAACCACCTCAACAGGCAAAGAATTCCACAGCTTTATTGTTCTCACCGTAAAATAACCCTTCCTATGCTTAAGGCTGAATTTCCTTTCGTCAAGTCTAAGGCTAGGGTCAGACGAAAGCATTTTTCCCCGCGAATGTGAAAAAGTGCGTCCGAACGCATTGACGTATTTTTTCACGGAATGCGCAAAAACAGGCAGACGACGCGCATTTTCGGGGCGTGATTTTGTACGGATCGTCAATAAAACTCTTTTTGCGTCTGGACGTTATGTAGGCTGGACATTAGCAGCGTCTGACATCTCCTAATCACGCACACACGCCGCTATGCCGCAGCTGCGCACTCAGTACGTCAGTACTAGCGGTTCAGCGTTCTCAGAAAAATGCGTTCAAATTCAAGCCTGGTAAAATCCTTTTATAAATAAATAAAAATAAATAAATTCCACTTGCGTTGCACGCCCGGACTTTTGTGCGGCCGTACTTCGTATAGTGGCCGTCATTGCCCGTCATCTGCTGCTAGTGCGGCCGTAATTATGTGCGCCAGAACGCACGTTAAAAGTGCGCTGGACTGACCCCAGCCTAAATGGGTGACCTCGTGTCCTGTGTATAGTCCTGTTAATGAATAAAACCTTTCATTATTTGCTCTTCTGCCAGGGCTCTTCTAGGTTTAGGCAGCGTTCAATTTAAAATAGCCGTGTACCTTCCGCCTGACTTTTTGCTAACGTCCCCGGTTCACTGAATGAAGACAGCAAAAATAAGAAAAGCAAGAAAAAAGAGGAAAAAATCAAGTATGTTCTTTTCTTCTTAAAACTTCTTGTACTTCAAACAGGCGGCAACAATGTATTTAATGTACAGATGCAAATCTATTGTGTAGAATTCTCCGGAATCCTTTTGTAATTTGTAAATTCTGATTTGCACCATACAAGGTCATGGCTACGCAGAGAAGAATATTAATATTGCTATTCGCTGTTTCCAAACTGGAGTCTAATCCGATTTCTATGGAAAAAAAATCCTAGGCTGGCTTGCTGTGATCACATCTCTATATCAAGCATCTCTGAATTTTTGTTGGAGCACATTTATGGATTCTCAACCCCTTCACTACCAAGGGGACCCAGACCAGTGCTTTTATGGTTACATTTCTTTCCGTTACCCACAAAGGAAAAATATACAGAAACATCTTTACTGTATCTGTTCGCTGTAGCAAAGCCCTATTGACCAGGACAGGGCTCCCTCTGCTGGCCAAAAAGAACTACTACATGTGCAATACATCATTGGCTCCGTATTTCCTTGAAGGAAAAATTGAACTTAAAGCTTTTCAAACAGTTTCAGCACTTTGGATGTCATGCCCGAAGCATAGAAACTTTAGGGGGAAATTCTGGAGCCCCTTTGCAAACGACTTTAGTTGTTAATCAGTATTTCACCAAAATATGACCTGATCGAGTTTACTCGGTGCTGAGCTCCTGCATGAGCTTTTGAAGCTTCATCATGGTAATGAAGGGGTTAAGGAAGCCTTATGAGTTCTAAGGAATCCCGTTTCCCTTCTGTTAGATAATTGATCATGTTTCCATTTCTGCCAGGTTTGTTCTTCATGGAAGAAAAAAAAACTTTCGGAGGGTTTTTGTGTGTTTTTTTTCTTCCTTGAGGTACAGCATTTTCACATGATAACGACTCATTCCAAAATCTGCAGCTCTGTATCTCCCATCGACAATCATCTCTATGGAAATCTATTTGAAATGCATAATGCGTTACCGAAACCCTGATGTGGTTCACACAACTTCATATATCTCCATAGGAAATTAAATTCTACCTTTGCATTGTAGTCATCAAATTGAAAACATATTATACAGGGGCGGTGCGACTCCTAAAAATACAAGTATTTTTGGGGTAAATTAGTGTTTGCCTTCACTATGCTTCTTTGTTTCTAATATAAAACGAAACCCCTTCACTACTGCGATCATGTACACACAATCAGCAGTAGCAGAGACAGGAGCCTGAGATCGTGTTAACACGCTATGCCGTATCATCGCAAATTACATTTTTTGTCACAAATTACTGTATTTTTCACTCCATACGACGCACCTGACCATAAGACGCACCTAGTTTTTAGAGGAGGAAAACAGTGTAATAATGGATTTTGCCCCAGCTCCTCTCATGGATTTTGCCCCAGCTCATGGATACTGTCCCCCAGCTCATGGATAATGCCCCAGCTCATGGATATGCCCCAGCTCACACATGGATATGCCCCAGCTCACACATGGATAATGCCCCAGCTCACACATGGATTTGCCCCAGCTCATGGATATGCCCCAGCTCACACATGGATATTGCCCCAGCTCACACATGGATTTGCCCCAGCTCACACATGGATATGCCCCAGCTCACACATGGATATGCCCCAGCTCATGGATATGCCCCAGCTCACACATGGATTTGCCCCAGCTCACACATGAATTTGCCCCAGCTCACACATGGATATGCCACAGCTCACACATGGATATGCCCCAGCTCACACATGGATATGCCCCAGCTCATGGATATGCCCCAGCTCACACATGGATATGCCCCAGCTCACACATGGATTTTGCCCCAGCTCACACATGGATAATGCCCCAGCTCATGGATATGCCCCAGCTCATGGATAATGCCCCAGCTCACACATGGATATGCCCCAGCTCATGGATAATGCCCCAGCTCACACATGGATATGCCCCAGCTCATGGATATGCCCCAGCTCATGGATATGCCCCAGCTCACACATGGATATGCCCCAGCTCACACATGGATATGGCCCCAGCTCATGGATATGCCCCAGCTCACACATGGATATGCCCCAGCTCACACATGGATAATGCCCCAGCTCACACATGGATTTGCCCCAGCTTATGGATATGCCCCAGCTCACACATGGATTTGCCCCAGCTCACACATGGATATGCCCCAGCTCACACATGGATATGCCCCAGCTCACACATGGATATGCCCCAGCTCATGGATATGCCCCAGCTCACACATGGATATGCCCCAGCTCACACATGGATATGCCCCAGCTCATGGATATGCCCCAGCTCACACATGGATATGCCCCAGCAGCTCATGGATATGCCTCAGCTCACCTGCCGCCGCCGCCGCGTTCGTCTCCCTCTGAGCGTGCGTCCGGCGGCAGGAAGCTTGGGCACTCGCCTGGGGGAGCCACGTGACCGCGATCTCGCGAGATCGCGGTCACGTGGCTCCCCCAGGCGAGTGCCCAAGCTCCTTGCCGCCAGACGCATGCTCAGAGGGAGCCGAACGCGGTGGCGGTGCCGGCGGCGGCAGGTGAGCGGAGGCATATCATGGGGCATTCGCTCCATAAGACGCACCCACTTTTCCCCCCACTTTTTGGGGGGAGAAAAGTGCGTCTTATGGAGCGAAAAATACGGTAATTTAATTTGCTTCTGGGCTTTAGAAGGTGTCCCCAAAGTTTTATCCATGTGGCATAATTTTCAAGGTGCTAAAACTGGTAAAAATCGGCTAAAGAATATCCTGACATATCGGGCATTGCCCAGCCAACACAGAGGCACGGGCTGAAGTTCTAACTGCAGTAACTACATTGGCCAGTAGAAGGCGATAGCTCCCTGCCAAATAGAATATTACAGTAAGAAATACATTGGGAATATTCCCAAATATTTCTTACTGTATAATTAATTCTAAATGATTTTCCAAAAATCCACTGGTTTATGGTAGTGGATTTTTAGTTAAAGTGTAAAAACACACATTTCTTAAAATAAACAATTCAAAAGCATAGTATGAATCACAGTAATGTCTACCATAATCAATCAGTAATTGCCCACGCACAAAATAAAATATAAAACGTCCTACAAATGGAGAAAAGTATGACCAAGTCATCCCATACACATACGTTCTAGCAAATGGATTTCTGCGAGAGCTGCGCAGAATATAATGAAACGTGTTCACCATATGACGATATGTACCAGCATTTTAGACATGCTTACTCGTGTGGTTCAAAGGTCCCACCAATCAGCACTGGCTGCAGTGGTACTACGGACCCCAAGATGCTGACAGTGAAATAATAACCTTCATGGTATCAGTGGCAATCAGCCCTTTGGTTTTATTTTGAAGACTTTAGAGGGAACAAGGTCGCAACGTGCTATATATAGTCGGCATATGGATTGTTATGTCGTGCAATGCCGGTGTCTTCCTGAAGCATTTTGTCCATTGCAGATTTTATCAAATTCTGGAAAGCATAATCAAATGTAGAGCTAATTTGTAAATTCTGGATAAATCTCTTAATACGTCTGAAAATTAGATCATTGGCACATGGGTCTCTGTGCCAATACAGGTGAGAGCTGTAGCGCCACCCTATGGGCAGTTCTCTTGATCTCTGCAGCCACTCTGTAACTGCTAATATGCTGACAAAGCATTGTCGTTATGTTGAGTCAATGCAATCTCTCATAGTGCCTCTCCATGCAGAAAGTTCGCCTGGTGGTCCTGTGGGTCACCTCTGAGAAGTGGGGAAGTGCAATCTCTGCAGCACACTCCTCTCATTAGAGAGGAATTGACTTCTTAATTGCTGACCCACTGGACCTGCAGGAAAAAAAATCAATCCCGATTGAAGATATGTAAATGCAGGGCCACCATCGGGGGGGGGGGGTTATAGCTCATGATATGATGACATGATCAGGGCTATCAGGAGGCCCTGGTCCTTCTGAAGTCCCACAGCATAGATGTAATGGTGTCACCATGCCACCCAGGACTGGGCCCCCCCCCCCCCCGATACCGAAATTTTTTCCAGTGGGCCGCAGTATCCGTGGTCAGTAAGAACACTGATTTATTTCTTAGAGGAGACAAAATGTTTTATTTTTAATTGGTATGCTGAAATGGGCAGCTGAGGGAAGGGGACCCGATCAGTGGTTCAGTAGGGCCCCCAATATATTGTGATGGCAGCCCTGTGTGTGTGCATGGATTTTGCTTTTCCCCTTAAGGCCATGATCCAGGGTCCTACTCATAGATCCGTAAAAGAGACTTTGCGCATATCTCTTAAAATTCAGAAAAGGACAGAGTGTGGCTTACACGGTGGGAGTGAGACAATCAACTCCATACCTTTCGGGTGCTCCACCAAGGGGTCCACCGTCCCACATTAAACTTCAAAGTCCAAGTAACGATAGTAAGTACATTCTTCTACTCCCAATCCTTAAATACAATAAAATCTATCGAAATCCTGATAAGGAGGTGGGGTTTAGGTTCTCTGACACAAGGTGTCCAGTCTGAAAATCCTTTTTTTTTTTTTTTTCCTTTTTCAGCAACCCTGCCCGATTCCCCCCCCCTTCCCCCGTCTTAGTTGTGCCACCCTGTCTATCTCTTTGAAACACAATTGTGACACTGTATGATTTGTATCGCAAAACTGTTCTGGTACTGGCAGATCAAGTTTGCCGGTACGGATTGTAGACGTGCTGAGTTAGGCTGGTGTCAGACGAGCGCATTTTGTACAGACTGTGCGCCTGTGCAGTACAGACGCACTTTCTGACGGAAGACGCAGTAGTGGCCACACAGTCCGTTTTTTTAACTGACATTATTTTTGACGGATGTAGCAGGGAAAATACTATTAATATGAAAAACATTTTGTCCGTCACAAATGCTGGCCGCACGAATGCAGTCCGTCTGACCTCGTTCATCACTCACACACAAAGCTATGCGGACGTTGAGGACGTTGTGGACGCAGCGCACTCCGCACGTCCGTTCTAGCCATTTTACGTTCTTGCCTAACTTGCGTCCGTTTTCAGCGTGCGTTGTGCGCCCGCAGTTTGGTGCGGACGCACTTCGTGTGGAGGGCTTCATTGGCGATTATTCTCTGCTGCGACGTACGTTATTATATGCACAAAAACGGACGTTCACACTGCACTCGTCTGACACGAGCCTAACCCCCTTTAATTTTCCTAGTGGTCTCACCCACATATAGGCCCATATTACATTCTTCATGCTAAAACGGGGACTCTAAGGTGACTAATGTGCGCCTGCAGGTTCTCCTTAGTGTCCCCGTTCTAACGTGATATTACGGTGCAGGCGCTAAACCAGCAGCCTGCACCGTAATCCAGCGCTAAGCCTCGGGATGCTCACGGCAGCGCTAAGCGCCTCCACGAGCATCCTCTCCCTGGAGTCCATATCACTCCATTGAGGCTGATGCTGCCGGTCACATGACCTGCAGGATCTTGCCTCGCGATATCCGGGTCGGCATAGTGATCTACAGAGGGAGACTGGGGGACTTTTTTCCCCCAGTCTCTCCCTGCTCCAGGTGGCAAGAAGGAGCAGATGGAGCCAATGTTCTCGCCGCGGGATTAGAGGTGAGTATGTGATTTTTGGGGGGATTTTCTGCTGCTGCTGACGGATTCCTTAGAAGCGGAATCCGTTAGCACCAGCTCCTAGCTGCGGGTAACTTTTTGCTAACCGCAGCTGGACGGTAATTAGTGGTAGTATATGTATAAATGTTGCTGCTTATGAAATAGCCTCTCAGACTCCAGCTGCAGTGCTATGGTAAATTTATTACCAGAATAACTTATAACAAGATCTATAAACTTCAGCTCTAACTTCTAGTCAGTGTCTATGTCTCTGACTTCCTGATTAACTACTTCCTGTTGAGCTGCAGTGCAACATATATTAAACGTCCCCTGGAACCAAACACTCTCTGTTCTGGTTCCATACATATTGGTACAGTATATTGTAATCCTAATGCTAATTTGCGCTCCACTTGTTAAAGATAGGGAGCGCAAAGTACAGTAACCTCGCGCTGAAAAGCGCAAGATCTGAATCACTAACAGGTTTTTTAACCCATTAGCATTCAGAATGTAATATGGTGGGCCCACGCTCGGGCCACCAGAGCTAACGTTAACGCTCACACAGGTGACCGGTAACTTATGATTGTAATAGGGCCCATACAAGGACACAAGGACATTTTATCAAGTAAATCACAAACGTGCTGTTACACGTGAAAAAATCTTTCATTTTAAACCCTTGGCCTGTATGTGGGTGAGTAAATACGTCTCCCTTAATCACTGCATTACAGCAGCTGCAGGACACGCAGGGGTATGTCCCATATTGTTGTCCTCCCAAAAAGATCTGCTTCTTGTTCTTAAAAGAGCCAACATTTAATTTCAATATTCAGTAGTAGGAATCCTATTAACATGCTGGGTTTTTGAAACCAGAGATTTTCCGAAGAAGAAAAGAAAGAAAAGTCTGAGAATATATATATATATATATTCTGTTCCTTTCATGTTCTGCAATAAAGGGTAATTATTTGGTAATTATTTTGAAACAGAATCACAGTGTTCTGACAATTTTACAATGTAATTTTTGTTCTCTTTATTCCCTCGCCTGCAAAATAAGTGCTATCTCGTTTCACAGTTTAATTATAGAGGAGCTTGCTTTTTTCCGATTTACCTTCTACATGTATCGGAGCGATAAGGCAGATACTTTTCTGTGTAAAGAAGCGCCCGTTCTAATACGGAAAAATAAAACATCCCAAATAATAAAGAAAAAAAAAACGGAATCTGTAATGACTTGTTTTCAACAAAGGGCAGTAGTTTGAGTTAAGTACATGGAAAAACGCTTAGCTCCCAGCAAGATCGGGATTAAAGTTCCTGGCTACATTATGGGTCTCGAGTCGCATTTTGGTCAAAGCGTATTTCGGTGTAGTGTTTAATTATTTATCTTGGCACGCAGTTCTATATAAGCTTACAGAAGCTATACAACATTATGGGGGATTTGTACTGTAGACCTATTTCACAAAATATACACCGCCTGGCCAAAAAAAGTCACCACATGCCTTTAACCTCCCTGGCGGTCTAATTGTTTCAAAATTTCATGTCTAAAAGCGTCTCAATTTTTTTTTGAAAGGAAACGTGTTTTTGTACATAGTTATAATAATTGGGAATCACGCACTGAAATCCGTGCAATCAAGAGTCCTTACTGGTAAAATCCTTTATAAATAAATAAAATAGTAAATACTCTGAGTCCGATAAAGTTTGAAACACAAAATAATAATTTATTATCCCAAAAATAATTATCCAAAATAATGCAAATAAATGATATTCAATAAAATACAACAAAAAACACTGAAATCGGTCTGAAAACAAGGGTAAGAAGATGTATGGTCTATTTCTTATCCTGTACTGCCACCTAATGGCCGTTCATAAACATTGCACTTTGGATTACAGTGTTTTATGAATTGTTTCTAAGTTTGCTGCTGGTCCCTCCCACCCTGCACCGTGTGACTCACAGGGAGCCTTACCAGGAAGCAGCTCGCCCCGATCACACTGCGGGGGACAGCAAGGGAGCCAGGAGGAGGTGAGTGAAGAGAATAATTGTCTCCAATTGTCCGTCCTTTAACCCCTAAGGCTAGGGTCAGAGTGGGGCAGTCGGAACGCGCGTGCAGGCGCACTAAATCACGGCGGCAGTAGCAGCACATAACGGCCAATGACGGCCAATATACGCAGTACGTGCGTACGAAAGTGCGCCGACACCACGCAACCAGCAAATGAACGCATTTTTATCAGAACGTGAAACCGCTGCTACTGACGTACAGAGTGCGCTGCGGCCGCATAGCAGCGTGTGTGCGTGATTAGGAGATGTCAGACGCTGCTAGTGTGCGGCCTACATAACGTTCAAACAGCCGGATTTCCCTAGACTTCTTTTCACCCCATCGTCATGAAATACGTCCAGAATTGCGCATCGTCTGACCACTTAAGCGTATTCCGTGAAAAAATGCGTGCGCACGCATCGACGTACATTTTGACGGTGGCTGCAGAAAATGCGCTCATCTGTCCCTAGCCTAAGACCCTGTCTTAGGCACACCTTGAGTTAACTCTCCTTCTGCGCAGGGAGAGAGAAAATCCTTTCAAAGAAGACACACGAGGCATGTATTTTTGTCTGGCAATTTCTCTCTGCCTTTCAACGGTTCTTGACACATATTTATACCTGTGCCAAGGCGTTGTCTCTTTATTTCATTGGTTAACATTTCAAAACATAACATAGTTCATTGGCCAGTTTCAATGCAGGTCTGGTGACACATTTCTGGACAGTCCCGTGGCCTCGGCATGTGATTTCTTGAGACATGCTATCTCTTGAGACATGCTAGCCATCAGCATTTCTTGAGACATCAACATTTCTTGAGACATCAACATTTCTTCATTCCAGAGACATTTACAAACATATTGAGAAGTGAAACTTAATCCTATAATACTGCTGATTATCAATTTATCTTAAAACTATTTCTTATATTTAAACCTTAATTTATCTATTAATATTATAATTCATGGGGTGTTATTTAACTACTTATAGGGTCCTTCTTATAGGTTAGCAGATGGTGGTCTGAGGATTCCTTTTCCTTCAATCCCCTCTTAGAATCATAGTATGATCATACTATTTGATTCTTTCTTTGTTTCATCTATCTACTGTAAGTTAGTATGGGTTGGGGAGCGAGACCCTGTAAAGCTTTGCGAGTATAATTAACAAATCTCTGCTGGTTATAATATAAATAGTTAATCCAATCTACATTCTTATTAATAGTAACAAGAGGTGCTAGGAATGACTCAAACCCTGCCTTTACCTGATCCCTTGCTTTAAATTCATCAGGGACCCCTCTTGGTACCCCCTATAGCATCAATATAGACATGCGGATCAAGACTACCTTGTGGGCTTGGGACTTCCCTTTTCCTGCGACGTGAGCTAATATTTGGAATTTCCTCAGGATCCGAAACAATATGAAATCCCATTATGGCCTTAGCTAGGGCACATTCACCTGACCATTGAAGGGGCAGACGCGCCCTAATCTTGAGGTCTCCACATATCCAGTAGAGATCCCCAATCAGAAAAACTTGATTCTGTAACTTAGTACTGTTGATATTGCTATAATTGGCACAATAACCCTCGGGGAAGAAGGTGAGGTTCCTACCTTTTTCTGCTGACCTATAGCAGGTATAGTTCCCTGGGTAAACATGTATCCCTTCTCCTGGTTGTGGGAGGCGTGTTAGTATGGGGTAGCTATTCTTCCAATATTCACATAAACTCTGGCTATCAGTGGTGTTAGTATATAAACTAAGAAAACATTCTTCTACATCTTGCGGAATATTAAAAGGTACGGTGCCTAGATGTGGCCTAGCAGCACCACACACATAACAATTTGTACGGTTATTGTTTAGGGCACTAAATTTTACCCATTCTAGCCAAACATTTACATCTGAAAATCCTGTTTCCATTACTATGCTGTCTTCATAGGTGGGATTGGCTATTGATTTGGTGTTAGGTAGGAGAGGAGGAGGTCTCACTACCTCTCCATATTTCCTGGGTAGGAATGGGTTCTCTTCCTTCTTATAAATAGCCATATCTTGGAGTTTGAACTTGTATCGAGGGAATTTGGTTGTGGCAGTTGCGTATATTCCCATTACATAGACACCCGTGTCGGCCTGGGAAGGGTGTTGTATAGTCAGCGTCAATTGTACTGTCTGAGCTCCGCTTCTGATTGAGCACCGCCACCCACCTCTCCCAATTAAAGTCATACGATTTAATAGGCTTTGTCCCTCGGAACTGCGTCGTCGTGCGGCGCTATCTGGTTTATATCCCCATCTGTTAACTACTGCATCAGAGGTACCATATCCCATATTGCCCGTGTCCCACCCCACTGCGCCCCAATAATCACAATTATGTCCCCAGTACTCATCGGTTACACATATATATACAGTTGCCTTGTACAGTATCATACTGCAGTAATGGTAGACAATAAAAAAAACAACAGTGGCCAGACAGTGATGGTTTGGGTTGGGGTTCTTTCTGGTAGGGGGTGTGGACAATAGGGGTTGTGACATATGTTCCAAAGGGGGGGGAAACATATTATTTCAGTCTTTTTCTTCCCCCACATGCGTCTCCATACTCTTCGAAAAGGATCCTTGGTTGTCATCTTCTCCTTGTTGGAAGCCAGGGCTATCTGCCCTCGTGAGTGTCTCTTGTTGAGTCCTTTGTTGAATCCGCTTGACTCGAGAGGGTCCCTTGTTGAATCCGCTTGACTCGAGAGGGTCCCTTGTTGAATCCGCTTGACTCGAGAGGGTGAATCCAGACTGGGCTGTCCTCTGTCAGTATAGCTGTGCGGGTTACGGCTACCACCGTGGTCTCTGGTCCATAGGCGAAATCCTCTGGTCTTTTTCCTTTCTGTAGCCGCTTTACCAGCACCTTGTCTCCTGGATTAAATAGGTGGGTAGGTTTGTCTGAAAGAAAGGGGAACTTAAATATAACTTCGTCTCTGGTTTTCTCGAGGGTTGAGATCAGCTGCCTAACATATTCATCCCTTAGCTGCTCTAAGTCCCCTGTCTCCACTGTTAGCCTACCTGTAGACCATGGTAATGGAAAGGGTCTGCCCATAAGTATCTCGAAGGGGAGTAGCCTGTGTTCCTATTAACCGCCATTCTGATTTCAGCCAGAATGATGGGGAGTACCAATTTCCAATTCTTTAGCTCTTCTGTGGTTGCATATTTTTGTAAGGTACAAAATAATTGGTCCCTATCCATTGTGGGAGGTTGCAAAACCCGGCATTACTAGTTTAGCTATGTCCTGTTGTGCTGCTCGTTTAGCTGCTTGGTCAGCCAGATGATTCCCTTTTGCAATAGGATCTGAGGCTCTGGTGTGTGCTCTACAATGTAACACTGCTATCTGAGAGGGCATAAGAATGCTTGCTAGGAGGTCTGTGACCAGGGTCGAATGGGAAATCTTCTTGCCATTTGCGGCCACAGTGAGTATGTATCCAGCCCGAGTGTGGCTCGGGGTTACCGTTCACGGTAGTGAAATTTAACCCCGAGTCACACTCGGGAATACCGCCAGGGAGGTTAACTAAGCAAACAGGTGCAGCCTTCCATTGGATAATTACTGCAGTATTTAATATGTTTCAGCTGCATAAAATGAGATCATGTGACTCCCTGAATATACTGAATGAGCAGGTTGTTCCATCAATGGGTTTTTTCTCTCCTGATGTCACAGCGGGCATATTCCAAGATGGCAATGCCAGGATTCGTCGGGCTCACATTGTGCAAGAGTGGTTGAGGGAGCATGAGACATCATTTTCACACATGGATTGGCCACCGCACAGTCCAGACCTCAACCCCATTATCTTTGGGATAATGTGCTGGAGAAGACTTTACGCAGCGCTGCAACTCTCCCATCATCAACACAAGATCTTGGCCGCAAATGAATGCGACTCTGGTGGGAAATAAATGCTGTGAAACAATGTCACGGCGAATGCGTGCCGGCATCACAATAAAAGGCGCATCAACGAAATAAATATTAGAGCGTGTGACTTTCTTTGGCCAGGCTGTGCATTTTTTATCATGTGTATCAGGTAATACTCGGAATCTATTTATCAAAGACAAAACTGGGTCAGTTTTAGTTTTGGGTGGGAGGGGGTGTCTCCATGTATCACAAATGAAAGAAAATATTTTGTAGACATTACTGGGAAGAATGACTTTGTCCCAGAAATGTCTGAGGCGTAAATAAGCGTCTTTGTGAAACATGAAGTGGCTATGTAGAAATAGTCCATCATGTTCAACTATCCCAATACCTATTATTGGTGGGGATACAATAGAAGAAGAAAACCAAACAACAAACCATTTCGCCTCAAAAAGGGAAAACTAAAGATTCTTGTCGACTCTGTAATCAGATTTTTTTTTCGGATTAACATGTTATCGCATTTTTTTATCTATTAAATCCTTGAGAATTCTTTTTCCAGAACAGATTCTAATATTTTGGACGATATTGAAATATAGGATAGGGTTGTTTATTCTTTATTTGTAAAACATCTTTAAGTGACGGGGTTTTATCTGCACTTTTTGATAAAACGTTTATGGTTTTGAAATTTACAGCGCAAATTAACTGAAGGGGTTTTTCAAAGCGATCCGAATTGGTCTCGACATTGCACCGAATGTTGAATTTCCCCATACGGTGCAATTTCGTGGCCATTCGGCTATTCAAAAAGCAGGCAGTTCGCCAAATATTGGTGAATTGCCAGCAAATACAGTGCCTGTTCAACGGCAGCGAAATCCCCCATAGAGAAGCAATAATCTATTCAGAGACACCGAACAGCAGTGAAATGTCAGTGAAATGCCCTGCTGTTTGGTGATTTCATTCGGCAGGTTTAATCAGGCGAATCCCATACGTTTCAATGTTATAATATTCCCATTTATATTGAATATCTATTAAATCGTTTATTCTTTTAATGTACAGCAAAAGTTCACTTTATTTTTTAAGGCTTTTTTCCGGATTTTTCCGGCAATTTTTTTTTTTCGATATTTATTTATTTATTTTTTTAAATAGCGCTCTTGCTAAAACTTCAATTACTCTGAATCAAAAGCAGAATAGCTGTCAAATGGACTACTGGTGCACCGGTCACAAATAAGCAAAATTCTATACATCTCAATACATTGGTTTAAATAGAGACGTATTTTGTTGGGCTAGGAATCAGGGGTAAGCAACCTTGGCTCCATGATGTTTTGGGAACTACATCTCCCATGATGCTCATTCACCCATTAGGCTGACTGAGCCACATGGGAAATGTAGTTCCCAAAACATCAGGGAGCCAAGGTTGCTGACCCCTGGGCTAGGTGGACAACGCACGTGACTCTAGTTAAATAACACCACTGGACCAGTAGATGGCGACATCTCCCTGCCAAATAGGTAGTTACACTAAGGAATACATTGTGAATATTCCCAAATATTTCTTACAGCATAAGTAATAAAAAAAAATGATTTTCCATAGAATCAAGGGTTTCTAACGGGTTTTCAGGAAAATTCCTTGGTAGTGAAGGGATTAATATTTCAAGTCACTAGTGTAGCCTATTCCCAGACTTGGCTATATATGTCTATGCAGGGTGGAGCAGGAAAGTGCTGCTGTC
Organism: Leptobrachium leishanense; assembly: GCA_009667805.1. Taxonomy (NCBI): domain Eukaryota; kingdom Metazoa; phylum Chordata; class Amphibia; order Anura; family Megophryidae; genus Leptobrachium; species Leptobrachium leishanense. Next base: position 12,716,752 of record CM019066.1, read on the forward strand.
TTACCATGAGTCATATTAAACCTGCGGTGCAATAGCTACTGTGGACTGCATCTCCCATCACGCACAACCAGTGGGTTTCGTGAGAGATCTAAGCGGCGGCAGAGATTGAGCCCTGTTTTTATTCTTTTGCTTTCTTTCTCCAGAAACAGTAATACATCGCAGCGTGTTTTTGTTTTTTATTATTTTTATTTTAAAGCAACCCCCCCCCCCAGCAATTCAATGCGACCGGATCCCAGTCATTCTTCTGATGCTATTTAAAGCACCGTTCTTCTCTGGTGTAACTAAATATATAATTCAATAGAATTGGGATTTGAGTCTCAACTCTGACAAGCAGCTCCTGAGCCACTGTTGCTAAGCACCGGGGCTCCGCATGTAGCGGCGCACAGCGAAAGAAAAATGCAGGGCTAGCGGAGCTTTATAAATGAGTTGGAAAATAGAAAACTAATTAATATGTTTTTCCCCATCTCAATAGTATCTAACTTACAGCGAGACTGCAGCTCAGGTCCTGAGCCGGCACAATGTACGGCTACTTGCACAACACAATAGGGACTTTGTTATCCACAAACCTCAGGGACGTCTTTAAAGGGCCACTACAACCAAGAAATGTCCTTACTGTGTTTATTCTATGCTGCTGATATCTTACATGTGCTTTGTTTTTCTCTTGTTTGATTAGTTAAGAAAATATTTTCCTCTATATGTGTCACTGGGGCATCCATTGTGTGAGCTTTTGTGTTGCAAACTGCCCCCCCCTCCCCCGGTATCTTTCCATCACTTGCTCCTCACTGTGTGGCTTTTGGCCATAGAATGGAGTGAATGGGTCGATCACTGACTCACATTATGCGGGTTGTATTCAAAGGACATTGTCAGGGGGTAGATTAGAAGCCTTTTAAGCTCTCTGTCTTATCTCAGCTCTTATCTCAGTTAGCCTAGAGAACAATAGCCTCCTGCTGCGTTATCTAAACATTCCCTCCTACTGGTGTTAATTTCGTTGACTTAATATTTTAGTCGACTAAATATTTTTGTTTTTGACTAAAATATGACTAAAATTAAAATAATTCAGATGACTAAAATGTGACTGAAATTAAATGACATTTTAGTCAAAAGACTACGACTAAGGCTAATGTCAGACGAAAGCAGTGATCACGTCCGTGTCGGCGCACAGTTTAACGTCCGTCATAGCATAGAATCATGATCAATAGAGACCCACACACGTATGTCCGCACCGAACTGGGCACGCACAACGCACGTGGCAAACGGACGCAAGTTAGGCAAGAACGTAAAACCGCTAGACGACGCGCAGAATGCGCCACGTCCGCATAGCGTTCTGTGTGAGTGATGAGATGTCAGACGCAGCGCATTTGCGACGTCCAGCACCATGACGCACAAAATGGCTTTTCATATCATTTTCAAATTTTTATCATTTTTCATATTAATTTTGTTTCCCATAATTCCTTTTTTTTTCTACGTCTGTCAAGAAAAACGGATTGTGTGGTGTCTACGGTATCTTCCGTCAGTACGTCTGTCCGTTATGCGTAGGGACGTACACACTTTTTTTTTTCGTTTCGACTTATCTGAGTCAGAACCATGGACAGTCGTCGATGGTGAAACACATATTATCGATCTATTTCTTCATATCCGCACCATGGATAACGACAGTCGTATCAAAAGTCATTGCTGAACAGAACACATACGGACGGACAGTGAGAAGATAATCCAGCTGTATGTGTTCTGCAAAGAAAAAAACAGACCTCGTTATACATTTAAAATAAGTTAGGAAGAACCCTAAATATTAACCCAAAAATTCCCGAAAAATGCAAAAATAATCCTAACAAATAAATAAATGCAGACACTTCTTGCTGTAAGTGAAAAAAATAAATGCTTTAAGATATATTTAATTAAAAATGGGAATTTTGCACTGGAACAAGTGAAAAAAATGACGGACGATACGAAATTACGAAATCAGCAACAGAACTGAAACGGACTCGAAACTATATGAAAATACGTTGTCCGAAAAGAACCGAAACGGAACCGAAATCGCGAATAGAACAAAAATGACTTAAGATTTTACAAACTTCATGTCCATACGAAATAACAACATTTTTTCATTTTGTATCGGGAAATATTTCAGATGGTGTCTATTTCGTTGCCGGTCCGGTTCGGAACATCGTATGAATCCGAAGCACCGAATCGGCCCATTTCATGAAAAAAACAAATCGGTACAAAACGAAACGCACATCCCTAATTATGCACGCACACAGACTGCGCTCAGACTGCGTTCGTCTGATATTAGCCTAAAACTAAATGACTTTGCTGTAAAAATGGAAACTAGATTTTAAAATAAATATTATTTATAACATAACAGTTATATCTGCGCCTGTATTGCGTGTTCAGACCTTAATAACATAAATAATAGCAGGTTAATAGAGGTTTACTCCAGGAGTATACAATGAGAAATGCTGAAATAATGCATTAATTACACTTTAACTAAACCCATTAGATTTTAGGCTAGAGTCTGACGAGCACAACGGACAGACGTTCTGACGGAAGATACTGTAGACACCACACAGTCCGTTTTTTATGCGTGAGCATAAACATTTGCTGCGAAATTAACCGCATATTACAATCCAAACGCAGATGGGTTAAAAAACCCATTTGCGTTTGGTACCTTGCACTTCTGAGCACGAGGTTACTGTACTTTACGCTCCCTATACTTAACATGGGGAGTACAAAGTGTTAATCAGCGCTGGTATTACAAAGTCCCTGCGCTGATTAACGCCTGGCTCTGGTCAGCGCAAAGTTAACCAGAGCCAGGACTTGGTGTTAACGGATTCCGCTTCAGCAGCACATACTCACCTCCTGTCACGCGGTGAGGACCGCGGCTCTTTTCACCTCCTCCGGCCGACGGGAGCAGGGAAATACTGGGGGAAAAAGTCCCCCCAGTCTCTCCCTGCGTATCACTACGCCGACCAGCCGGATCTCGCGAGGCGAGATCCGGCTGGTCATGTGACCGATGGCGTCTGCTTCAATGGAGTCCTATGGACTCCATTGAGACGATGCGCGTGGCTGCGCTTAGCGCTGCCGCGCGCATCCCGGGACATAGCGGGCACAAACAATGCAGGCAGCATTTTTTGAGCCTGCATTGTAATCCCCCGTTAAAACGGGGGCGGTAGGGGAAAACCGCAGGTGCAGTTTTTCCTCCCTACTGCCCCCGTTTTAGCGCAGGATTGTAATAGTGCCCATAGTCTGTCTGACATGTGAAAAAAAAATTTAGTTTGATACTCTCCCCTGTACGCGGGTGTGTACATGTACTCCCTTTAAGGATACCGTTACAATGATTACAATGTAAACATGGACCTGTACCATGTGTAGGGGTAGACATGAAGGTTTGTCTCAATCTTGGTTGGGTACCAGCTCTAATAATAAGATCTTGCATATTTTTATTCCTTTGCATAGTGAAGACAGGAGCACTAGGAAATAAGTGTCTTATATCTTTGTCACTCTGTAAAATATGCCAGTTGGACCTGATAATACCTTTAATCTCCCGAGACAATGGGGAAAATGTACTCACAAAGGACACCCTCTCGAGTTTTTCCTAGGGCTATCTTGTAATAATTTGTCCCTAGTAACACCCGATGCCTTTAACTGGGCTTGGTTAAGCACCCGCTTACTGCAGCCTTTCTCTCGAAAATTGGCTCTAAGAGCTCTCAATCTAGAGTCTAACCTGGTATTGTACTATGTACAGGTGAAACTCGAAAAATTTGAATATCGTGCAAAATTTCATTTATTTAACTTAAAAGGTGAAACTAATATAGGAGAATCATTACATGCAAAGCAAGATAGTTCAAGCTGTGATTTGTCATAATTGTGATGATTATGGCTTACAGCTCATGAATACCCCCAATCTCAGAAAATTAGAATATTGTGAAAAGGTGCAATATTCTAGGCTCAAAGTGTCCCACTCTAATCAGCTAATTAAGCCATAACACCTGCAAAGGGTTCCGGGGCCTTTAAATGGTCTCTCAGTCTGGTTCAGTAGGAATCACAATCATGGGAAAGACTGCTGACCTGACAGTTGTGCAGAAAACCATCATTGACACCCTCCATAAGGAGGGAAAGCCTCAAAAGGTAATTGCAAAAGAAGTTGGATGTTCCCAAAGTGCTGTATCAAAGAACATTAATAGAAAGTTATGTGGAAGGGAAACGTGTGGAAGAAAAAGGTGCACAAGCAGCAGGGATGACCGCAGCCTGGAGAGGATTGTCAGGAAAAGGCCATTCAAAAGTGTTGGGGATTTTCACAAGGAATGGACTGAGGCTGGAGTCAGTGCATCAAGAGCCACCACACACAGACGGATCCTGGACATGGGCTTCAATCTCGTATTCCTCTTGTCAAACCGCTCCTGAACAACAAACAACGTCAGAAGCGTCTTACCTTGGCTAAAGAAAAACAGACCTGGTCTGTTGCTCAGTGGTCCAAAGTCCTCTTTTCTGATGAGAGCAACGTTTGCATCTCATTTGGAAACGAAGGACCCAGAGTATGGAGGAAGAATGGAGAGGCACACACTGCAAGATGCTTGAAGTCCAGTGCGAAGTTTCCACAGTCTGTGTTGATTTGGGGAGCCATGTCATCTGCTGGTGTTGGTCCACTGTGCTTCATTAAGTCCAGGGTCAACGCAGCCGTCTACCAGGAGATTTTGGAGCACTTCATGCTTCCTTCCGCAGTCGAGCTTTATGGGGATTGTTCTGTTTCTCCACCAAAGCACTGAGAATGTGATCTCTTAACTTACTGTTGTGATGAGATGGCGATAACTCCCAGTCTAGATGAATTACAGACAGTGACTCAATCCAGATGACACCTTGAAGATCTGTTGAAGTTTTATTCCAAAACTGTAGAAAATCCACAACAATATACATCGGATAGGTCAAAAAATCATAGTGAATCTGAGTCCATAAGGCTTGCAAAGGATTTCTGGGAAGAGAACAAGGGTGGAGCTATCTAGACAGGAAATTACTGCACCATGAGGAGGGGAGGAGAGAAACTCAGGGGTAGATAAGACATGTGCAATTCTTAAAGGCATATCACAAGTCATGTGAAACATGACAGGGATGCTGACTTCATTTTCCAGCAGGACTTGGCACCTGCCCACACTGCCAAAAGCACCAAAACCTGGTTCAATGACCGTGGGATTACTGTGCTTGATTGGCCAGCAAACTCGCCTGACCTGAACCCCTTGGAGAATCTATGGGGCATTGCCAAGAGAAAGATGAGAGACATGAGACGGAACAATGCAGAGGAGCTGAAGGCCGCTTTTGAAGCATCCTGGTCTTCCATAACACCTCAGCAGCGCCACAGGCTGATAGCTTCCATGCCATGCCGCATTGAGGACTGCCTCAATGTGGCGTGGGGCTGCAAAAGGGGCCCAAACCAAGTACTGAGTACATATGCATGCTTAGACTTTTCAGAGGTCTGATATTGTTCTATGTACAATCCTTGTTTTATTGATTGCATGTAATATTCTAATTTTCTGAGATTGTGGATTTGGGGTTTTCATGAGCTGTAACCATAATCCTCACAATTATGACAAATCACCGCTTGAACTGAATCTCATATATTAGTTTCACCTTTTAAGTTGCATTACTGAAATAATTGAACTTTTGCACGATATTCAAAATTTTCGAGCTTCACCTGTATATATACGGGTTTATGTCTGTCTAGGGTTTGGGCACTACACACTGAGGAAGGGGCTGCTACCCCGAAACGTCTGTATTATCTGGTCCTCATTGGAATAAATTTGGGTGGCACAAGTGCACCTTTCTAAAGCAGCGCTGGTATCGTATTTATTTTTTTGTTACAGATTGTAAATTCCCTTGGGAACAGGATCCCCCTGAATCAGGTCATCATCCATGTGTGGTATTCCAGTGTATCAATTTACCCCTTGTGAAAACTGATCTTGTAAAGCGCTGCAGAATTTGTGGTGCTATATAAATAAATGATACTGTATAATTTATTATAATTATTATTAAGAAATATTTTGGAATATTCCCAATGTATTCCTTTCTGTAATATCCTATTTGTCAGGCACATGTCACCATCTGCTGGCCAAACAGAGTTACTGCAGTTCCGATCTCCATGTAGGATCAGCTGGGGAGATGCAATTTAGAGACACTTCCAGCTGGTTGTAAAAAGTGCCCACAGTGCTATAACTTTAGGGGCATGTTCTAGAGCCCAAATGCAGACAAATTTCATTTGCAATACATGAAATTCCTTTGCATTGTTCCTGTAGAACTCTTTATTGACTATACTTGTTATCGGGGCACCAGGAATTGCCTTGCAGATCAAGTATAGTGAAGGGGTTAATAAGAAAAGAATGAAATAACAAACAAAACAAGATTCACCTTCTGGAGCCCAAATGCAAATAAAATCACACAGTACAGCCACAGTCTGTGTTAACACGATCTTGGTGTTGCTGTGTCTGCTAGCATTGACCATGTATACACATAGGGCTAAATTACATTCTTCGCGCAAATGTTTGCGCCGGCGCAAAAACGCATTAATGCGAGAGGTAAAACCCTTTGCGCCTAATCCCGTATTACATTGTCAGCGCAACAAACGCGCGTAATCATCTACCGCGGGTAAACCTGCGCGAACCCCGCATGAGCTTACTGTACTGCGTGCGTCCTATACTTAACATTATGAGCGCAAACGCAAATGTGCGCTGGTATGCGAATGGTATTACAATCTATGCGCAGGATTTAACGCACAGCCTTTGCGCGCATAATTTTAGCAACTCCTAAAAGCTGGTGTTAACGGCAAAAATGAACGTCCTGGCTGAACCCAAATACACCAGCCCAAAAAAAAAATACGCTGCAAAGTATAGTTACATATTCTACACATACCCAAACCAATAAAATGGAGAAGTTGTGCGTGCATTTATTATTGCTGCAGCATATATGCTCAGATTGACTTTGACAGGTGCAATTTTTTAACGTGAGATAATTGTGGTTCTTAATTCTGATTGGCTGAATTCCGAGAAAAAAACAGTCCGCACACTGATTTCTGCACGCAACGGTACTGCGCGAGCATTTGTGCGCGTCAGGTTTACGCGCGTTATTGCTCGGTGGATGAAAAAATGCACGAGGATTGTAATTCCAGCGGTGATTTGCGCACGTAAACGTTTAATGCTTGGCGCACAAATTCACACATTGCGCATACAATTTTGCGTGAAGAATGTAAATTAGCCCATATTGTATAGTGAAAGGGTTAATAGTATCGTTTATTTTTGGAAGACATATACTCCTTTAATGAAGAATCTGCTAATCAATTTATTCATAGACCAATTAGAACAGTGTTTCCCAAACCTGTCCTCAGGACCCTCCGCCTCACCAGGTTTGCAGGATATCTGAAGCACAGCACAGGTGATATGATTTGCTGCTCAGTGATTGCAGGATTCAGTCTGCATTTCCCCAAGGTGATCTAAAAAATCTGGCCTGGTTGAGGGTCCCGAGGACAGGTTTGGGAGACAATGAATTAGAAGAATAGCTCCATATATGATGGTGTTTTTTTTTTGTTTTTAGTTTGCCTTCATAAAGTGACAAAAAACATAAAATAACTACAGTTTGGTTTTACAGCATAAAAATAGTGAGATCACAGTTACAAAATATAACACAAAGCAGGCGAGTGTAATAATGTCAATATAGCATCCAGGAGACATTTTGCATCTATCTGATTTTTCTGGGGAGGTTTGTAACATGATGATCTCCCCCTACTCTTGATTTAATTGTGTGATTGACGATATTCATTGCTTTGCATTGAACCGTGTGCAGCTCCGTCATTCAGTTGGCGATGGAGAACAGTCCAGCGATGTTCCTGCCACCACTTCAAGTTTCCAGGCCTGGCTTGAGGCCTAGTACTGCTGCCCATCTGTGTCCTGAACAGCTGTAGGTGATTCTATAGATCCACTGCAGTCACACAGTTAACAATATGGAAAAACAATCCTTGTGTTCGCCAACGGTAGCAGAGGCTGACTCAGTTTGAGTTAATTAGATTTTTTTTTGGCAGTCATATACCTCTGGCATTCGTGCTACAAGATTATGCTGCTTCATTCTAACTGTGATATTTATGGGTCCAAGAAATGTATTTGTGATTCGTGTATTTGAGGAAAGACTGACTCTATGAGGGCCGTTAACTTGCCAGGCTTTTAGGATGCAATTGACTAATTAACTTTTGTGTATCACAGAGCAATATGTCGAGTATTCTGCTAAGATCCTTGTTGTGTTTCGATGGCTGGATGGCTCTGCTACATGTGAGCCCAAGAATGTCAATCACAAGCTCGTTAACTGGGAAAGCGTATCTGAAAACTACAACTAGAAACCTATTCCCCTCTAATATTAAATAGGGATAATAGCCGATAATGGCATTTGCATGAGTACTTGGTAATAGATAGGGATGCACCGATACCGACACTAGTATCGGTGCCGATAACGGCATTTGCATGAGTACTTGCTTGGTAATAGATAGGGATGCACCGATACCGACACTAGTATCGGTGCCGATAACGGCATTTGCATGAGTACTTGGTAATAGATAGGGATGCACCGATACCGATACTAGTATCGGTGCCGATAACGGCATTTGCATGAGTACTTGGTAATAGGTAATAGCTGGGCTGGCTTCCCGGTATCTGTGGGTCTGGGGCTGCCAGCAGAATGCATTAAGAGCGTTCCACTAGCATTCCCCTTGCTGGCCGCGAGGTCCGAGCATGCTGGCTCACCCGCATCACGTGGTCCTCTGAGCGGGTGCCGGCCTGTGACACGGCATCCAGCTGTGATCTCGCATCACAGGCCAGCCGGCGCTTGGACCACGCGGCCCGCAATGGGAATGCTAGCAGTGGGGTATATACATATTGAGGTCTGTGAGGGGTATATACATATTGAGGTCTGTGTGTGGGGTTTATACAAATTGAGGTCTGTGTGGGTTATACATGTATCTGAGGTCTGTGTGTGTGCAGGCTGTGCAGGTGGTAAATGGTGTGTGGCCATACATTTCAATAGTAACATAAATTGGACAAGCTTTCAGCAAAATCCTAAATTATTTATTGGAATGCGTCACATGACATTATATAAAAGTATCGTTACTCGGTATCGGTGAGTATCTGAAAAACATTATCGTACTCAGTCTTAAAAAAAAGTGGTATTGCTGCATCCCTAATTATTATTATTTTTGTCACCGGTTATTCATCACTAACTGTTCATCAGCGCTTTACAATGTGGAACTAAAATAACCAAATTTCCAAATTTAGGAACCAGAGAGGAGGTGCAGAGAGGCCTGCTCACAGAAACTCTGTGAAACGTGATACGGAAATTCATAATCCAATAATTATTTTAAAGCATAAGCTACAACTCGGTTTGATGCTTGCCTAATATTGATCATATTGTACAAAACTAATATTTTTGTGAGAGTGAGTGCCTCTCCTTGTACCAGTTTGGATACAAATTAATTTCAAATGTATCAACCACGGTTGTGCCGTGTTGCTATTTTGATAACGCCTGTTTGTTAATTTCTTTACCTTCATTTTGCATATTAATTCCCAAAGTGAAGATTTTCAAGATGTATTTTGGACTAGACTAGTTGACAGATGCTGGTGTGAGTGATCTATGTCTCTGTCACTATTAGCCTTCCAAATCTGACTGTCTAATTGGGATATTAATAAATTAATGGGCCTGTCAGGGCGATCCTACGATTTCCCCACCAGTGCGTAGACTGACATGGTTTGTCCCTTGAGCAGGTATGACAGGAGGATCTACTTGGACTGGATGTGGACTTTCTTAGATCTTAATAGTTCTTTCTCAGTTCTTGAGCATTGTGGTCACTTTTGGTGCTTTTGCCAAGTTATCCCAAGAGACAGCCTGGCCCTAGAAGTACCTCATGGCAGTGCGTGTGTTACTCCCACATTATTTTAGGTTTTTATTTTTATTTCCCTCCACCTAAAAGATTTCAGTTTGTTTTCAAAATGAGTTGTACAGTTTATGGGTCACATTAAAAGGTGGAAGAAGCTCTGAAATTATTCATCTTTGTCTCATTTTTTTACCTCACAGAAACCTGACATTTTAACAGGAGTGTGTAGATTTTTGTTATCCACTGTATATACACTATATTGCCAAAAGTATTCGCTCACCTGCCTTGACTCGCATATGGATGGGTGAGCGAATACTTTTGGCAATATAGTGTATATATATATATATATATATCAGGGCTAAAAATTTCCACTCGCCTACTCGGATTTGGCGAGTGGAAATTAAGTGAGGGCGAGTGCAAATGCACACACAGGCAGCACAAAAAATGATTTTGTGTTGCGTATTCAAGTGGTGCCACCGAGCAGCCTCTCCTTCCTCAGGCTGCACGGTGGCAGGGATCAGCTGCCTAATCTGGCCTAGTTTGTCTCTGTCATCACACTGGGGTCTGATGACTGGGGTATACATGTATCTGGGGTCTGATGACTGGGTATGCATGTATCTGGGGTCTGATGACTGGGTATTAATGTTATTTTTGTAACTTTATTCTAAATAAAACCTTTAACAGTGTAATTTCATAAGATAATTTAAGGGGGTGTGTTTAGGAGCAGAGTTAAGGGCTGGGTAGGGGTTAGGTGGAGCAACTGAGCAACTGGTGGCGAGTAACTTTTATGGCCTGGTTAGAAGCTTGGGACTTGAAATTTTGAGCCCTGTATATATATATATACAGGGTGTCCATAAAGTCTCTTTACAATTTAAAACATTTCTTACAAAGGCAAATGAAAAGACAGATAAGTGAAAATTAGTACAATATGAGACGTATATATTTAGTTTTTTTTTGCCTCATTTAATACACCTCTGTATGGGCACCTTTAGTTGCACGAAGCACATCAAGACGGTACTGGATTTCTTGCCATGTTGGCTGTAGCATCCCCTCATCAATGGTGGCAATGGCATCAGTGATCCTCTGCTTTAAATGAATGTGTGCTGTGGGATCATGTACAATCGAATCATTGGTCCGTTTTTCTTTGGCGAGACATCAATTAATGCAAATGTTCACCTTGTCTGAATACGTGGTGGCACCACAACTACATGACTTTCAACCAACCATCATTTTCCAGCAAGATGCTGCACCCCCACATTGGGGACTGCATGTTCGTGGGTTCCTAAATGAAACATTTCCAGTAGGGATGCACCGATACCACTTTTTTAAGACCGAGTACGAGTACAGATACTTTTGTTCAAGTACTCACCGATACCAATTACTGATACTTTTATTTTATGTCATGTGACGCTTTCCAATAAGAACAGACCTCCTATAAAGCCCCCAGGTCTCATGGATTTGCCCCAGCTCATGGATATTGCCCCAGCTCATGGATAATTGCCCCCCAGCTCATGGATAATTGCCCCCCCAGCTCATGGATATGCCCCCTTGCTCATGGATATGCCCCCCCTGCTCATGGATATGCCCCCTTGCTCATGGATATGCCCCCTTGCTCATGGATATGCCCCCCCTGCTCATGGATATGCCCCCCTTGCTCATGGATATGCCCCCCTGCTCATGGATATGCCCCCCCTGCTCATGGATATGCCCCCTTGCTCATGGATATGCCCCCTGCTCATGGATATGCCCCCTTGCTCATGGATATGCCCCCCTGCTCATGGATATGCCCCCCTGCTCATGGATATACCCCCCTTGCTCATGGATATGCCCCCCTTGCTCATGGATATGCCCCCTTGCTCATGGATATGCCCCCCTGCTCATGGATATGCCCCCCTTGCTCATGGATATGCCCCCCTGCTCATGGATATGCCCCCCTGCTCATGGATATGCCCCCTTGCTCATGGATATGCCCCCTGCTCATGGATATGCCCCCCTGCTCATGGATATGCCCCCGCACTCTCCGCTCATACTTACCTTCCTTCAGCGCCGCCGGTAAAGTCTTCGCGCGCGCGCGCTCCTTGGAAGGACCCCAGCCGCGACCACGTGGGACCATGTGATCGCGGCTGGGGTCCTTCCAACGAGCGCGCGCGCGGGAACTTTCCCGGCGTCGCTGAAGGAAGGTAAGTATGAGCGGAGAGCAGCTGCAGGGCCTGTCCGAATGCTCTATCGGCATTCGGAAGGCCCTGCAGCTGCTCACTTTGTTTAATACTTACCTTCCTTCAGCGACGCCGGGAAAGTTTCCGCGCGCGCACTCGTTGGAAGGACCCCAGCCGCGATCACATGGTCCCACGTGGTGGCGGCTGGGGTCCTTCCCAGGAGCGCGCGCGCGCGAAGACTTTACCGGCGGCGCCCAGGAAGGTAAGTATTAAACAATGCAGCTGCAGGGCCTGTCCGAATGCCGATAGAGCATTCGGACAGCCGCCGCAGCCCCTCGGATACCGGCAAGCCGGCTCAATGCCGGCTTCCGGTATCGGAAAAAAATATCGGGGGTACTGCACGAGTACCAAGTACTCCTGCAGTACCCGGTATCGGCACCGATATCGATACTAGTATCGGTATCGGTGCAACCCTAATTTCCAGAGCGGTGGATTGGAAGGGGTGGCCCAATTCCCTGGCCACCTCATTCACCAGATATCACTCCCCTCCACTTCTTTCTATGGGGTTATGTTAAAGATATGGTATATGGAACAAAGGGACATTACTAATCTAAAGCAGAGGATCACTGATGCCATCGCCACCATTGATGAGGGGATGCTACAGCCAACATGGCAAGAAATCCAGTACCGTCTTGATGCAATTAATGGTGCCCATACAGAGGTGTATTAAATGAGGCAAAAAGAAATTAAATATATACGTTTCATTTTGTAATAATTTTCACTTATCTGTCCTTTCATTTGCCTTTGTAATCCATTTTTGAAATTGTAAAGAGACTTTATGGACACCCTGTATATTAACAATCTTGGAATACTTGGGTATGTGTAAAACAATAAAGTTTATTACACTTAAAATCTAATCTGACGTTTTGGCTCACACAGGAGCCATTAATAATTTTATCAAGGCAAAACGAAACGTCGGATTAGATTTTAAATGTAATAATAAACTTTATTGTTTTAAACATACCCGTGTTATTCAAAGACTGTTTATATTTTTGAAGCGGAGCCAAGCAGTGGGACTGTCATTTTCTTAGGCTAATGTCAGATGAACGCAGTCTGAGCGCACTCTGCGTGCGTGCATAACGGACGTACTGACGGAAGATACTGTAGACACCACACGGTCAGTAGTTTTTGATGGACGTAGAAAAAAAGGGGAATTCTGGGAAACAAAATTAATATGAAAAATGATAAAAATTTGAAAGGGATATGAAAAGCCATTTTGTGCGTCAAGGTGCTGGACGTCGCAAATACGCTGCGTCTGACATCTCATCACTCACACAGAACGCTATGTGGACGTGGCGCACTCTGCGCGTCCGTCTAGCGGTTTTACGTTCTTGCCTAACTTGCGTCAGTTTGCCACGTGCGTTGTGCGTGTGCAGTTCGGTGCGCATGTACTTCGTGTGTGGGTCTCTATTGCTCATGATTCTATGCTACGACGGACGTTAAACTGTGCGGCAACACGGACGTGATCCCTGTGCTCGTCTGACGCCGGCCTTACTGTTTTGTCAGATTTTTTCATCCAGATAGGTAGTTGCTGGGACCTAGTTAAGTATATATATATATGTAATATAATTTATAATTCTAATTAACATATAGCAGTAATGGCACAGTGACTCTTATCTGTCAGACTCTTGTGATGCTCATTTTTTGCCACTGGTTTAATTTAAGGTTTGGGACATGTTGACGGAGAGATTTCGTGCTGATTTGGAAATGAAGCTTCCGATCTCAGCCATGGATCAATTTCATTCTCCGCAGGACACTGAGCTGTGTGAAAACACGGAGAGATATTTTCAATAATTACAGTAGAAAGGTGTTTTTTCCTCCTAAAATCAAAGATAGCAAAGTCAAGGTTAATCATTAGTATTATCATACGTCAAATCATTTTGCAATGTGAATAAGGATGTTTTCAGAAAACAGGATCCACAAACCATCCTTTCATGTTCATTACTGCGTATCAGAATCCCATATGGATACAACAACAGAATTTACATTGAATTCTAAACCTGTCAATCATGAGAGCCAAGGTTCTTTCTGGAGAGTGATCCACAACTACAAAATTGCCAATTACTAGGAATAGGGATAGTCAGTGGGTATTACCTGGTTTGTTAGGATTAATGTTGTATATAGGAATCATAGTGCGGGTAGAATCATCATTCAGAGATCATGGATATGTATGTTAAAAAGTGTCAGTGTGTGTGTGTAATCATATTCACTGCCTGGCCAAAAAAAGTCATCACTTGGAATTAACTAAGCCAATAGGTGCAAGCCTTCCATTGGATAATTACTGCAATGATTAATATGTTGCAGCTGCAAAAAATGAGATGCCTTAAAAAAGACTCTTTTGTGAGTCGAAACGTCATCTCTGTTTGACGCTATTTCAATAACGTCTTTCTGAATTTGAATTTGAATTGGAGTGCCCGAATTATCTCTTGTGTGCAAAAAATTAGGTCATGTGACTTCCTGAGTATACCGAATGAGAAGATTTTTCCATCAATGGACTTTTTCACCCTGATGGCACAGCGGGCATATTCCAAGATGGCAATGCCAGGAATCATCAGGCTCAAATTGTGCAAGAGTGGTTCAGGGAGCATGAGACATCATTTTCACACATGGATTGGCCACCGCACAGTCCAGACCTTAACCCCATTGAGAATCTTTGGGATAATGTGCTGGAGAAGACTTTACGCAGCGTCCGACTCTCCAATCATCAATACAAGATCTTGGCCACAAATTAATGCCACTCTGGACGCAAATAAACGCTGCGACATTGCATGAGCTTATCGAAATGATGCTATGACGTATGCGTGCCGCAATGACAGCGAAAGGCACGCCAACCAGTTACAATTACAGTTACAAGTACTTATACAGTGCCAACAGATTCCGTAGCGCTTTACAATGCTTTACAAACAGGTAACAATAAATAATAAAACATAAGGAACAAACCATAGGATAATTGTCCTGCAAATGCAGCACTTTATACGAGCTCAGCCAGAGATCAGCCAGAGATCCCGTGAGTTTACAATCTAAGTGACAAGGCAAGTGAAACAAAGTGTGTCCAGGCACAGCAGTGTATATCATTTAAAGCCTGAATATGCTGTCCTCTGCCCTGCTCTCAGTTTGCTATATCACAAATGCATTAATTTCAGATTTCAGGGAATAGTGGGTGGGTAATCTCTTAGCAACAAAAGATACCTGGTTGTCTACCTGGTTGCAAACGATGGTGGAGAGGACAGGGAGACTTTGCTGCTCCCCCTCCATGTCCTGGCCAATGTTTGTAGTGGAGTATTGTGGAGAATTAACCGTCTCCTGTCCGTCCTCTTTCTCTTATCTCGAAACCCTGTCTCGAGCTGATATTGACACCTTGGATTAAAATTTTCATCAACGTTGAGAGAGAAGTGATTTAGACATGACAAATTAAGACACGGAAGCCTTCTAGTCGCTCAAAACACATCTCTGCAGATTTTTTATCTGGACACATTATTTATACATTTCTGCAAAAAAAACTGAGTTTCTCATCTCATGTTATAATTGGTAGAGCGGGAGGTAGTGGCTACAAAGCCCCCCCTTAACATACAGAGCATGTGATTTCGGGGAAATTGCAGAATCATTTCTTCAAAAACGAAACTAATCCTGCAGAATACAGAAACAAAACTTAATAACAGGGATTCTGGATATATGTGTCCCATATTAAACTAAAGAAATATATATAGGTTGCTACTGATCAGTGCGAGGAGTTTAATGGTCTTGTTCCCCTCAAGTATGAAGGCCTGTTTTTCTTGTCAGGCAATTTGTTGTAGCTTTACACTCACTGTTTCTGAGGGAAGTTTGTGTATCCTATATCCTGGTCTCAGAATTTCCACTCGCCCTGTGCAAGTGGAAAAACCAAACAGGGCGAAAGGAAAAATGGTCTCTTTAGGGCAAGAAAAGGGTTTAGTTGTTTGGGCCACTACAATGTTGAGCGCACCATTTGCTTTACTGCAAGCAAAACATGCAATACAATCAACAATGGAGCCTCCATTGCGGTTGCTAGGGGAAAACGCCCCTAGCAACAAACCTGTGCAACCATGATCTGTCATAGACCTAGCAGCATCATGATAGCAGGTAGCAAGACTGTCATCAGGGTGTGACAGAGCCCCAAAGGAAAGTGGGGGCCCTCCCTGCTGTGTCTATATGCGATACTGACCCTGATTTCTTACTCTCAAAATTTGCCTTATTCCTCACCCCATTTTGCCCCTGCCCCACCTCTTGCTTCCTGAGTTTGCAGGACTTGGGGAAGAAGTAATGAACTTTTTCCCATGTCTATTTTGAAGAAATTGGAAGCCACATTTTGCTTTTTTAATTTTTTTTTTTATAAAATCATGTTTCCTGGATCCGATTACGTTTGTTACAATGTATAATTATGTATCACTCTTGCTTAAAATATTTCCACTTTATAATAATTACAGAACACAGAAAATGGTTTACAGTCAATTGAAACACGTAAAATCCTTTCTAATTCGCCCTTTTTGAAATGTGTGTGCGTGCGTGTGCGTGCGTGAAGTAAGTTAAAAGCTTTGTACTCAGCCAAGTCATTATTTAACCCCAAGTATGAGATATTAACGTGTTAATGTCTCCATTGTTAAAGCTCCTGAGATTGTCAGGAGAAAAAAAAATATTGAACTGAAAGAATGGTATTTATGGAGAAGTATTTCTTTCCTTCTATTGTGCTAAAATCCATTATTCATTTTTGGATGCATATTTATGAGCCTTGTAACGATTCCCTCTTTCTTACACGTTTTAGTGGTATCGGTGTGTGATGTACTGCGTAATGCATCATTAGAACAGTAACCTTGTTTTACAAGTCATTTTATACAGAGAGGAGGGATTCAGGGCCTGCTTGTTGCGCTGTTTGCTTGCTTGCTTGTTTTTTTATTTATTAATTTATTAAAAAAAATAAAGAACTACTAAAGAATATCAGTGCTTCAAAAGGTGATTCTTCATAAGAATAACACTGAATACACCTCTTTTGTGGTGGTCTGCAAGACCTATCATTGAGATGTTAGCCATTTGCATGTTGCATGCTCCATTATATACTGTACATGTAGGTGTGTGTATAATTATATATATATATATATATGTAATCCCAAAAATTCCTGCACTCTGTCCAGTGCTTAGCCAGGATGTCAACGTTCCCGGAGTGCTCCACCATGCACACTAGGTGGTGAGTAGTCTGATATATATTGATATATATATATATAAAACAAAATTTCCGAAATTTTTAAGAGAGTTTAGGGTTAAAAACCTTGTAGAAAATCTGTAACGGGCTAAAAACTGTTAAGATCTTGAAAGGGTTTAGAGTTGTTAGAATCTTTAAAGGGTTAAAATCTGTTAAATCTTGAAATGGATGAGCTACTGTTAAAGTTGTTGAATATATGAGTTGGGGGTGCTCTCCTCCTGGTTTGCTGTATTTTTTGTCTTGAGAAGCACCAGCCCTTTAACCCTTTCGCTGCTGAGGCTTTTCACACCTCTGTGCTGAGGTCATTTTTACCGGTTTTGCTCATCATGTTTAAACGTGTTTTGAAGGCTTATTTTAGTATATGACCCAGACATATTATATATCGTTCTTTCCGTCAGACTCGGCAGATTCATAATATGTCATTATTATATGTATACGTCATGTCCTGTCTGTATATTATAACAAAAAATGCAATAGAATATGTATTTTCAATAATTTACAACGTGTAAAGTGTTTTTTTTCACATTTTAACATGCGAGCAATTACGGTTATATTTTGTATGGGGTGCGCTTGTTAAAAAAATTAGAGATGGGGTCTCGTTACATTTTTTTTTGGGGAAAATTACGCGATTTTTAACAAACGCACCGCATACAAAAATCGTTAGTGCAGCATCATTGTTCACATTATAATTGAAATGGGAACAATATTGCTGCATTAACGAACCAAAAAAAAGAAAAAAAAATGTTTATTTTTTTTTTTTTATAATTTTTTTTTTAATATATTTTTATTTTTAATTTTAATTTTTTTTAAAAAACTTTTTTCACTTTCATGTTTGGTATCGTTGGAACGGCCATGCTCTGGCCGATCCAACCATACCAAACATTAACCCCTAACTGCCACGGATCGGGAGATAGGGAGTTCATTGGAACTCCCTATCTCCACCGTTGGTGGCAGTTAGGGGTTAAGTCCAGGACTGGCGTCATCGTGCTACGCACGATGACGCCAGTCCTCAGGGGGAGTTCCCGGAGGCTTGCCCGACATCCAAGATGTCGGCCAGCTCCGGGAAAGGATCGCGAACCGGCGCTTTTCAGCGCCGATTCGCGATCCGGCTCCCCAGGGGTTAATGCCAGGCACCATTTGGAAGGGCAGGCTGTGCCCTTCCAAATGATGCCTGGGTTAACCCCCGCAGAGCCGCCGATCGGGAGGGAGAGAGGTCCGAAGGACCTCCCCCCCTCCCTTTCAGGCGCCTCCTCCGCACATGCGGGGGGGGGCGCCTGAATTAGGTGTCATCGCGCAGCCGCGATGACACCTAATTCCGGCGGCTGTGGTCCCGGATGCCGGGCTGACATCGAGGATGTCAGCCCGCACCGGGGGGGCCAGCGATCGGCCGGAACGCGGCCGAACGCTGACCCCAATGGGAGGACGCGCTCAGCGCGTCCTCAGCACACCAGCGGTAATAATTGAAGTGGTTAAGCTTAGTAAAGGTTGAGTGCTGCCCTCCTGGTGTATTCTGTATGAAAATGGCTGACAACCCTCGGCAAGCACCTCTCCCTGTCAGAGGTGTTCCACTTCCAAGTTCTATTTAACCTTGAATCTCTGGGACCCCCAGCAAGGATTCTGTCCTCAGTAAGTGAGTTAATCCCATAATGGCTGTCATGGCCGGACTGACCATCGGACATGGTAGGCTGCTAGCCTCTCGGGTTGGTCGGACGCTAGCCTCCCGGGCCCGCGGCCGGTCAACACAACCAGCCGCCCGGCAAGGCAGCCTAGGCTGACTTTAAGATCACGGCCGGCCAGCCATCCGGCGCACCCTATGACCTAATTAGAGAGAGCCGGCCATCGGCTCCCGCTGATTAGGTCACAGTAATCAGAAGGGGCCGGTCACCTTGGAAGTTCCTAGGGCAAGAGCTACTCAGTAATGTGAGGTGAGTATGAGGGTATCACAGAGTTCCACAGTAATGTGCAGTGTTTACTGTGGAGCTCTGTGCACCCTCATAAACAATGCACATTACTGTGGAGTTTTGTGCACCCTCATAAACACTGCACATTACTGTTGAGCTCTGTGACACCCTCATAATGTGCAGTGTTTATGAGGGTGCAGAGAGCTCCACAGTAAAGTGCAGTGTTTGAGGGTGTCACAGAACTCCACAGTAATGTGTAGTGTTTATGAGCGTGTCAGAGCTCCACAGTAATGTGTTGTGTTTATGAGGGTGTCACAGAGCTCCACAGTAATGTGCAGTGTTTGAGGGTGTCACAGAGCTCCACAGTAATGTATGGTGTGTATGCGCGTATCACAGAGCTCCACAGCACTAAAACTCACAGTAATGTGTGCTGTGTAGTAAAAAAGTGGGTTTCTCAAAAAATGCCCGTGCCTATTTTTTGTCCCAGGCTGGGCCTGATGGCAGTCATAAGTCGCCTACTGATGACCGAGTCGCACACGAGGAGGCAAAAAATACACAAAAAGACACGAACACTTGACTGTGGAATAATATATACAGTGGCCAGAAAAAGTATGTGAACCCTTTGGGATTACGTGGAGTTTTGCATGAATTGGTCATAAAATGTGCTCTGATCTTCATCTAAGTCACAACAATTTGAAAAACACAGTCTGCTTAAAATAATACAACACAAACATTATATGTTTTCATGTGTTTATTGAACAGAACATGTAAACATTCACAGTACAGGGTGGAAAAAGTATGTGAACCTTTGGACTTAATAACTGGTTGACCCTCATTTGGCAGCAATAACTTCAACCAAACGTTTCCTGTAGTTGCAGATCAGACCTGCAGTTGCAGATCAGACCTGCACAACGATCTGGAGTAATTTTGGACCACTCCTCTTCACAAATCTGTTTCAGTGTAGCAATATTCTTGGGATGTCTTGTGTGAATCGCTCTTTTAAGGTCATGCCACAGCATTTCAATCGGGTTGAGGTCAGGACTCTGACTGGGCCACTCCAGAAGGCGTATTTTGTTTTGTTGAAGCCATTCTTTTGTTGAATTACTTGTATGCTTTGGATCATTGTCCTGTTGCATCACCCATCCTCTGCGGAGCTTCAGATGGCAGACAGATGGTCTTACGTTTTCCTGCAAAATGTCTTGATAAACTCTGGAATTCATTTTTCCATCAATGACAACAATCCAGGCCCTGAGGCAGCAAAGCAGCCCCAAACCATGATGCTCCCTCCGCCATGTATTACAGTGGGGATGAGGTTTTGATGTTGGTGTGGTGTGCCTTTTTTTCTCCACACATAGTGTTGTGTGTTTTCTCCAAACAACTCAATTTTGGTTTCATCTGTCCACAGAATATTTTGCCAGTAGTGCTGTGGAACATCCAGGTGCTCTTTTGCAAACTTCAAACGTGCTGCAATATTCTTTTTGGACAGCAATGGCTATCTCCGTGGCGTCCTCCCATGTACTCCATTCTTGTTTAATGTTTTCCTTATTGTAGGTGTGTCAACAAAAATGTTAGCATGTGCCAGAGATTTCTGTAAGTCTTTAGCTGACACTCTAGGATTCTCCTTTACCTCATTAAGCATTCTGCGCTGTGCTCTTGCAGTCATCTTTACAGGATGACCACGCCTAGGGAGAGTAGCAACAGTGCTGAACTGTCTCCATTTGTAGACAGTCTGTCTTACCGTGGACACATGAACATCAAGGCTTTTGGAGATACTTTTGTAACCCTTTCCAGCTTCATGCAAGTCAACAATTCTTGATCGTAGGTCTTCTGAGAGCTCTTTTCTGCGAGGCATGGTTCACATCAGGCAGTGCTTCTTGAAACCAGTAAACCCAAAACTTGTGTGTGTTTTTAAAGGGCAGGACAGCTTTCAGCAACACATCCAATAATATCACACTGATTGGACTCAAGGTTGGCTCACTCCTGGCTCCAATTAGCTCTTGGAGAAGTCATTAGGCTAGGGGTTCACATACTTTTTCCACCCTGCACTGTGAATGTTTACATGTTATGTTCAATAAATACATGAAAACATATAATGTTTGTGTTGTATTATTTTAAGCAGACTGTGTTTTTCAAATTGTTGTGACTTAGATGAAGATCAGAGCACATTTTATGACCAACTCATGCAAAACTCCACGTAATCCCAAAGGGTTCACATACTTTTTCTTGCCACTGTATATTTATTATATATAACGACCACAGCTAAAAACGCCACACAAAATATCCGTATCCATGACCTAAAATGGCCATAACATAAAAGGACAGTGCTGACAGGGTTCTCCACACAACCACCACACACCTCCAAACCAACCAACTACAAATTCCTCCCATCTCCCAACCATCAGATCCACAAATAACCTAAATAAAAGGAACCCCTACCCCAGCACTGCCTACAAGCCCCCGCTGTGACAAAGGGGAAAACATACAAAACAAAAAACCCAACCAAAAAACCAACCCGCCCCATAAACAAATACAAAAAGGTTGGAGATTTCTTTTGAGCTCTACTTCAGGAGAAAAAGGCGCGCAGAGCCTCCCAGCACGCGACATAAGTACCCTCCTGTGGCTCCGCCCCCAAATCTCCCATTCAATCCCTTCAAGCGCTCCATCCCAAACATAAAAATCCTCCTTGCGTCCTGGCATCAGAGGCAATTTAAGGGCCCTACGCCTGAGTTGCTTCAGGCCTTCATTAGGTGATTTACAGTAGGACCTGTCACGATGGGATGCAGGTTTTCTTTTTTGCGTCCCCATTTTTTTAGTGTAGCGTTTCTTTAAGCACGTAGTGTTTGTCTGTACTTGCAAACTTGTGACTTTAGTGAAGATGACATGTTATGGCCAATTCGTGCAGAAAACCTACTAATTACAAAGGATCACATACAGGGTTATTCAGAGAGCGGTGAAAAGTAGGAGAATGACTGGAAAATGACTGGAGAATGGCTGGAGAATGACTGGAGAATGAAAAATTCTAGGTCAAAATAGCCAAACCAGAAAAATTCTCCTTTTCATCTCACTTTCCAAATCGGCTATTTTGACCTCGAATTTTTCATTCTCGAGTCATTCTCCAGTTATTCTCCTGCTTTTCACGCTCTCTGAATAACCCTGAATATTATTCCTAACACTGTCTATATTATTTATATAATATATATATAAAAAAAGAATGTTGGCTGCACTCAGGAAAAATAAAACAAAAAAAGTTTATTGATATCTCTTAAAATAGAGCCTTCTATTTTAACAGATATCAATAAACTTTTTTTGTTTTATTTTTCCTGAGTGCAGCCAACATTCTTTTTTCTGTGTAACCTTTTTGGCATTGCACCAGATATATTCTCTAGTGCTGTGATTTGAAAGGCTGTGCTGGAATATACTTTGGCTATATATATATATATATACACTCATATACTTACATAAAGTAAAAATACTGGGTTTCTTTTAGGCATTAAGCAGATGCATTCGATCGGACTCCCCCACTAAATCATTCTGTTTCGAGCCCTTGAGAACCAACCCTTAAAAAGTTAGGACAACCTACTCTGAGACCATTAAAAGCTACTTAATTAGTGACCTGTGGGAACCGAATGTCCAAAACCACCCGCTCATGTCTTAATATAGATGCTTCCCTGGTCTTGCCCTCGGCTTTCATTCACTGTGCGCAGAATAAGTGACACTTCAGCTCCTGCGCAATCTATTTCGGAGCCCTTTGCACTTAGCTGTTCACTCTGTCTTCTGTAAAGCCTACAGGAAATAGATGGGTTGTGATAGTGCCAGTCTACATCTTGTCAGATCGTAGACTGAGGCTCAAAAGGCTCTCCCATGTTTCCTAGGGAATAGGTATATGTGTACTCTTGTTATCAGCTCATAATGTGAGGCTGCTGATTTAACATCGTGGACCAGATTTGAAATTAACAAGCAGGTGGCTCTCTGTCTGCGAACACATCAAGGAATTCACACTCTCTTCTCTTCGGTTATTAAAGGCAGGTTTTCAGAAAGTAATATTTTTATATAATCTATGGGAGGATGACCAGGAATACACCACCTGCTAGGAGAAACGGCATATAAGGTATATTGCTGTTGAGCTTTGTCGTACACTCATACACACAGCACCTTACTGTAACTATTAATTTTTGTGGAGCTCTGTGATACACTCCTACACACTGCTCATTACTGTGAGGTTTATTGCTGTGGAGCTCTGTGATACGCTCATACACACTGCTCATTACTGTGAGTTTTAATGCTGTGGAGCTCTGTGCTACGCTCATACACACTGCTCATTACTGTGAGTTTTAATGCTGTGGAGCTCTGTGATACACTCATACATACCGTACATTACTGTGAGTTTTAATGCTGTGGAGCTCTGTGCTACGCTCATACACACTGCTCATTACTGTGAGTTTTAATGCTGTGGAGCTCTGTGATACACTCATACATACCGTACATTACTGTGCGTTTTATTTCTGTGGAGCTCTGTGATAAGCTCAAACACGGCGCACAGTACTGTGAGTTTTATTGCTTTGCAGCGTTCTGATACGCTCATGCACACCGCACATCACTAAGTTTTATTTCTGCAGAGTTCTGTGATACGCTCCTACACAAGTGAGCAGCTCTGTGATACGTTCATACACACTACACATCACTGTGAGTTTTATTGCTGTGGAACTCTGTGATACACTCATACACACCACACATCACTGAGTTTAATTTCTGTGCAGCTTTGTGATACACTCATGCACCTTGCACATAACCACATAACTGTGAGTTTTATTGCTGTTGAACTCTGTGATACGCTCACACACAACATGTAGTCAGATTTTTTTGCTCTTGTCAATTTGTAATTGTATATTGAAATTCAGTGGAATCCCCTGCCCCCCCCCCGCGCGCAAGCCGTGCAGTGAAAGCATTACTTGGCTACTATGTAATGCAGACTCCCTGGCCGGTGTCCTTCCTACAACATCTATCTATTTATATCTTCCGTCTCCAGATGTTCCTCCGTCTCCTCCCTCGCTACCTGAAACTGTCACTGTTCATTAGACTCGCAACCGTGGGCACATTGCCTTCTTTCTGCCTGAATCTTATCAATTTCCCGTGCAGCAACAAGCGCTTTGTCCTGTCCGTAACCATTTTAAATAGATGCCTCTGGCAAAAGCAAAATAACAAAACATGTCACCCCTTTGTTTCGGAAGACATGGAGCTATTGCTGTGATAGGAAGTGTCATGCTCTCCGTTGTTATGGTTGGAGAAAGCCGCTCATCCAGCTGGAATTTAAAGGGACACTCTGTGGCTAAAACAGCTGGGGTGGGGGGGGTGAGGGGTTAAACATTCACCCCTCCTGACATCCTATGAGCCCCCTCTCCAGTTTTAATCCTAACTTTTGTTTAAAAAAACCCTGCCTTTTATTCACGTTCTGACATCCCTCGGCACGGGACGAACGTGACGAGCTGCCGGCTTCCTGTGACGTAACAAGCGGGTGGTTGGAGGCTCAAGGGAGCATCCAGCCAATACAATGGCTATCAATGGGAGTGCATTGAGAGACATTTGTGAGGCAAGGGTCATGATCCTCAGGACTCAGAGATCAGCGCTCTCTGATCTAACTTTCTGGGCGAGACTTATTCCACACACTTGGAGGGCTGAATTATCCCTGTGAGAACCCTCCACAAGGGGTGGGAGAGGTTGGAGCACTCAGTACACTGTGGCCACTCAAAAATTGAGTGGTCGTAGTGCCTAGAGCAGGGCTCAGCAACCTTGGCCCTCTAGATGTTTCGGAACTACATCTCCCTTGAGGGTCTACCACCATGATGAGTGGTTGCACATCACAGGACATATAGTTCCAAAACATCTTGAGGACCAAGGTTGCAGACCCCTACCCTAGGGCAGGGCTCAAAATTTAAAGTCCCAGGCTATTAGCCAGGCCTTAATAGTTACTTGCCACTAGTTGCCCCACCTAACCCCTACCCTGCCTTAACTGATTGAGTGAAAGCACTCAATGCCAAAATAGGTAACCAGGATCCCAGATGGAGATAGTTGTTTATAAATAGTCATTAGTAATATTCTAGGATATGGTGCAGTGCGGCATAATGGGTATAATGATCTAAAGCCCTGGTTTCTCTGCGTCTTCTGCTCTGATTTGTTAATTGATTTTCACTGTTACACAGTGCTGTTGTGGTTCAGTCGTTTTTATTATGAATTATTTATAACGGTGCTGTCTGAAGGTCAGCTTTTACTGGCTTGCTCTAGAAATTACGCCTGTTTTTTCTAATTCATCAAAATTCTGATTAAAAAAAAAACTGTGCAACAGATATGACACCTAGAACACGTCGATACTATCAAGGTTATTCAGAGAGAGCCGATCTGGCATCGAAATTGCACCGAACAGTGAATTTACCTGGCCATTCGGCTATTCAGAAAGCAGGCAGTTCGCCGAGTTTTGGCCAATTGCCAGTGAAATGCGGTTCCTGTTCGGTGAAATCCCCCATAGAGAAGCAACGATTATTCCATTCAGAGAACAAGCGAATCCCATAGATTTCAATGTTAAAAATATTCCCATTTTCATTCAAATTCTATTGAACCATTTATTCTTTTAATCTTCAGCAATAAGTCTCTTTATTCATTTTTCTGGATTTTTTTCAGCAATTTTTTTCAGATTTTATTTTTAAATAGTATTTTTTTTCCTGTAACAGACCTTTTTATAATTATTCATAGGACCTTATATGTTAATTCCAGACATTTTCCTCCAATAGTTTTTTTGCAAACAGCATTTCAAATTTGAATCTTTCAATCGTTTCGTTTTTTTTACCCTGTTTCTCGGCTTTTTCTGGTGCTTGTTCGGTGCTGTGTTCAGCGGATAGTCTGCTTTTCTTCGGACGCGTTCAGGTTTTTCTCAGCGGTTTTGTGGCGGATGGTCGGCTTTTCTCAAATGTGCGAGTTGTTTTTCGGCGGTTTTGCGGTGGATTTTAGGATGTGGTCGCCGGATTTTCCCTGCACTTCGGGGACCCTGCGGTGGTTGCAGAAATCACCGTAGGGTCGGAGAATTGGATTCCCCAAAGTGCGGGGAATGACAGAGCACCAAAATGTCGGTGACGTTTCGGCGCTCTCTTAATAACCCTGAAGGTTTCTGCGTCCACAGAAAAATGTTGCATGTCTAAAAACGACACCTATTATTTTCCTATCCCCACACTTGATGCGTGTAGTAGAGATATTCATCGGAAAATGCCAAATGCGTCATCGAACTGACTGCGGTCGCTCACACCAAAAAGAATCCGTTCCCAATTTATCAGAGGGGGGGGCATATGTTTGCTGATGCCTGATGCTCCTTCCATGCTGATATAAAATGAGAAAATGAGACGTGCTCCTTAGTACAACTTTAATCACGCTGCCAGATGTCTAAGGAGGGGGGGTCAGAAGAATTTAAAGGAGCATCTGTTGTGTGTAAAGATTAAGGCCAGTGAATGACATGGGTCTCTACTACAAGGAACAAGTAATTAGTCTGCCGAACAGTTACAGCTTCTTATTGGAAGAATTCATGTAACACTGAAGAAATTCTATGGATAATTAATAATCAATACTAAAGCTATAAAGCTATGCCTTTGCTAACGGTGGCTTAATGGAAGAGTTTTATTAGATATCAGCCAAGCAGACTAATGTATCGATTGGCGAGAGCATCTAATTCTTGAGGCGTGGTGGGCTGACTGGAGCAGAAAGCTTCTTTGAATAAAGAATTAAAGAAAATCTGCAAAAGAACATCAATTAATTTATTATTAATAAATTTATATTATATAATTTATAATTTATATTATAGTTGTCCCACCATAGGTTTTTGTTTTTTCCAAACCAAGGACTATATTCCACAGTGGACGCTAAAATGCAGACGCGTTTCCCAATTTTTTTGAGAAAGGATTTTACCAGGAAGGATACATTGAGATTTCTCTCGTTTTCAAGTATGTCCTGGGTGGCGAATATGTACCGTTAGGTGTCTTGCCCAAGGACACTTACTGGAGAGGTTGCTTGCTGGGATCGAACCCATGACTCCACAGGCTCTCTCCATGCAGAGCAGTGACATTACCTCTACTCCACCCAGCCGGTACCAAGTGTATTACAAACCTCGTGCAGGTGTGGGCACTTGAACGATTAGCGCCTCGGCACGAAACACTAAATTTACAGCTCGAGATGCTACAGTTATCGTTGCCAAGTGCAATCAAGGATGCGCCTGCAGCTTATGACCGGTTTATTCCAATTTTTGGTCTTGTTTTTACCTGCCACCAGTTGCCCAGGTGCTATAAATACCGGCTGCGCGCACAACACAGTGACTGTGATGGCATTTCCTGCGTCAGACACAGGTCCGCTGGCGTTTGGTGGTTTATTGTGAGTAGTATAGAGGTTGTAGAGTGCAGTTTGTAGGAAGTTGTTTTTTGTTACTGTCTATTGTTACTCTTGTTAACCCTTCATTACTTCTTAGATTAACATGTCATTTCACATAAATACACATCACACATAGTAGCATATATACATACACATAGGCCAATACAGTTGTGTGAAAATGTGTTGGCCCCCTTCCTGATTTATTTTTTTGCACGTTTGTCACCCTTTAATGTTTCAGATCATCAAACAAATTTAAATTATAGTCAACGATAACACAAGTAAACACAACATACAGTTTTTAAATGAAGGTTTTTATTATTAAGGGACAACAAAATCCAAACCCACATGGCCCTGTGTGAAATAGTGTTTGCCCCTAAACCTAATAACTGGTTGGGCCACCTTTAGCAGTAACAGCATCGGGCAGCAGCAAACATATGGCCCTCCCTCTGATAAATTGGCAACAGATTTATATGGCGTAAGCAACCGCAGTCAATTCGATGACGCATTTGGCATTTTCTGATGAATATTTCTACTACACGCATCAAGTGTGGGTATAGGAAAGTAATAGGCCTCATTTTCAGACATGCAACATTTTTCTGTGCATGCAGAAACCTTCAGGGTTATTCAGAGAGCACCGAAATGTCACCGTTTTACTCTTCAAAAATGTAATGTTGTTTACTTCACATTGTACATTAATGTGCCTGCCAAAAAAAGGTGCCAGTAGGCCTTCAAGTGAGGGAGAGAACCTTTTCTTTGTCCCCATCTGCAAAATAAAAGTGCATTCAGCGATATGGATGTTATGCCTATAATGCATACATACTGACCCAAGTCTAATGGGGCCAAATTTCTCAGTTCTGTACATCTGCTACATCTTTGTAATTCATGCCAGCATACCTCCCTGCATGTAAATATATTATATGTTACATATGTCAATGTGACATTATCAGGGTTATTCAAAGAGATCCGAATTGCTTGAGAAAGGTAACCGAACGCTGAAAATCAGCATTCGGTTACCTTTCTTGGCCATTCGGCTATCAAGAGAGCAGGCAGCTCGCCAAATCCTGGCGAATTGCCTGACCATACGGTGCCTGTTCGGCGCCTGTTCGAGGGCAGTGAAAACCCCATGAAAAAGCACTGCTTCGGCTATTCAGAGAACACAAACCAGCAGTGAAAGGTTCCCGAAATGCCCTGCCATTCGGTGGTTTCATTCGACAGGTTTATTCAGGAGAATCCCATAGGCTTCTATATTAAAAAATATTCCTGTTTTAATTCAATATCTAATAAACTGTTCATTATAAAATTATGTAGTGTAGAGTCTCTTTATTTATAGATTTTTTAGGATATTTTAAGCATTTTTCTTTTTTTTTTTTAAAAGTCAGATTTTGTTTGTTTTTTTAAAAGTCCGATCTTTTTTAAAAAAAAATTTAAGTTTACTTATTTTTTCTGTAACAGCCCTCTTTATTATCATTCCCTGGACCTCATATGTAAATTTCAGACATTTTTCGCTCAGTAGTTTCTTTACAAACAGTGTTTCACTTTTCAATCATTCATACAAACTGTTTTCCTAATTTATTCACTTCGCTCTGTCTGCGGTCTCGGCTTTCTCGGCTTTTTCCGGCGGCTTCGCTGCGTGTGATCGGCTCCTGCTCGGGTTTTTACGTGGTTTTCGGCGGGTTAATCCAGATGTTTTTGAGGGTTTTCGGCGTGCATTCGGTGGGTTTTGCGGTTCGTTTTTGTCAGGTTTGCGGTAGCTTTTCCCTGCAATTCGGGGACCCTGTGGTGTTTTTCTGAATACACTGCAGGGTCACCGAAATGGGATCGGCAAAAGGAACTGAATTTAAGAGAACGAAAAGTCACCGAACGTGCAGTGACTTTTCGAATCTCTTTGAATAACCCTGTATGTCTTTTTCTACCTACTACGTTGACACAATTGAAGTAATAAAATATTGATCTACTGCTTTAATAAAATTGCGTTGAATGAATAACACTTCTTTATTGTGTCCTTGTCCCATCAAAGGTACACAAGACATCATGATTGAGATCCATTTAGAGTTAACATTATGCAGACTTTTACACAGAATTGTCGTTAAATGTGGTGTGATGTCCCTTTAAGGTGCATCAGTTAGTGTCAAAATCTACAGGGGAAAATACACACATTATGAACACATTCATGACTGCATTTTCTAATCAATCACAATAAATGCTTGAACTATTTCAAGGTAATGATGGGAGAATGTATGTCATCAAGACTAGCTGATTGATCTCTTGAAATAAACATGTTCCGATACTTTTCTCATTCATGATTGTTCTGACAGGTGTCTAATGGCAGTTATATGTGACACGTGTTGAAAGCATTATTGACTTATGTCAAACATATACATAGCTCTTCAGGGGGATACTTCTCAAACAACTGACACACATATTTGATCAATATGTGCAGTCCTTACTTGATGGTGCTGTGATGTCCTGGATTTCAACATTCTTCAAAGTGCAAAGTACGGTAATGTGGCCAAGCAATGCAGTTTTCTCCTTTGGTTGTAATCAACATTTCTCCATCTGGTTTTGTGTGCCTAATGGGCAATGTTGTCCTGGACATATATACCTATTTCCACGCATAGTGCAGTACATGTAAAATTGTTGCCCTGCAACATGTATAATGCATGTGCTGCAGTAAGGCAATCAAGGCATGTCATTTGTGATTCTTTTCTGATATCTTTTCTGCAGCGTATGGATTGTACATGCTGCAGAGTGGCATTTTTTCATGCAGTGTCCTTCAGCATGAATGAAGTATGTGTCCAGGAAAGCATAGCCTATCTGTCACCCCAATATGTAATATGCAGATAAACACACCATTGCAAGGGAGATACATGCATGTGCATCTTAAATGCAAAATACTGCTGTACAATCCTCTCTTGGACCTCTGTGCCTATGTTCTCTGATTCATCGGGGTGGAGTGTTGGGACATCGTCACCAGCCACAGCAGCATCTTCTTCCCCCTACATCAAACTCCCATCAGTTAGTGCCACATTGTGCAACATAGCACACGCCAGTACGATGAGGACCACTCTGGCTGATACTGCAGCGCTCAGCCAGACCTTGGAAGCGGATCTTGAGCATTTTTTTTCCCCTTTAGTCTGGTTGCATTCCGCAGGTGCTGTCCTTGGTGCTGAAACATATTTCAGCACCAAAGGCAAGGGGATTTTTTGCTCCGGAGCCCAGCGGTGCTGTCCTTTGTGCTGGAACATATTTCATCAACAGGTACAGGGAGATCACGTATCTTTTAATCCTCAATTTTTTAACCCTGATCCAGGGCTTGACAAATTTGCTTGGAATCTAGGAGCCAGATAAAAAAGTTGGGAGCCATTTATTTTTTATGGTAATAAGAGCGATAGTCTTCAGGCTTTGCCTCTGTCGCAGTTATTACAGTTTGAAATGTTCGAAGTTCTTAAGCATCCTAAGAAGGTTATTAGACAAAGCTAAGAGGCATGACTGTGTGTCTGTAAACATACACATCAGAGCAACATAAGAGAAGGTGTGCTGTGCTGAGCATTCAGGTCTCTGTCTGTGTGATGCCTGGAGGGAGGAGCAGTGGGGGAAGCGGGTTCCCTGACAATCATCAACAGCATGAGGTGGAGCCCACCAAGCTGCAGACGCTGCACAGAACTGTAATAACGATTTCTCCTGCCTGTACCAACAGTGAATGGGCTGAATAAAGCCCAGGCGCCAGGATGCAATTTCTATTCACCATGGCGACCTGGCACCTGGGATTTATCGAGCCCTGCCCCAATCTAACAGTAATTAATTCATCCGTTTCACCATTTAAAAAAAAACAGAATAACAAATCAAAATGAAATAACAAATCGATACGAAATATGAATTACTAATCTCCTGAAATAACGAATCGATCCGAAACACGAATCACGGTAGCACAACAAATGCACCGAAACTAATTAAAAAATGTAACAAAATTGATACGAAACAAACAATTTTTTTCGTTATGCACATGTCTGCTATAGACTGTTCGCCATAGTGCCATAAAATAGTTTTTTTGGTCTGGTACAGTGCCGGTTTACCAATTAGACAGACAAGGCAACCGCCTAGTGCTCGCAGCAGTTCAAATTATGCCCCTTTCCATCCTTTCTGCTATAAAGCACATTGGCTATTTTTCTTTTTTTAGATACCATACTCTGAGACTTGCTGCATAAGTTGATTGTGATGAGCTGTTGTGATTGTAGTACTGGTCAATTTGGTAACTTTTCCGACAGATCCAAAATAAGGAAAAATAAAAGAAACACACTTAAGTTGACCTTGATTTTACATTTCAAGCATTCTTTTTAATCATATACAGTATATAGAAAATACCAAAGGTTACAAAATATTTTTGCAGTTTGCCAAGTTTACAGGTATGAAGAGTGGAGAAATTTGCAGAAACAGCTAATAAGTCACCTAATCAGTATAATGCCCCAAGTGACGCATAGGGCAACCACGGCGCCATTTCTGTTTTATACCATCTCAGAAACTTGTTATGTATAATGTTTTGATTTGTATGTTCTGTACTAAGCAATGACTTGCTGTAGCATCCGCTTTATTTCCACTGTCCCCTAGAAAGATAGCACAGCTATTGAGCAAACTGCTAAATGGATAGACTTGTACTGTTAGTTTCCATGACAACTGCTCTGCCTTTAAATTTCTGCCCCTTTTTGTGTGATATTTCTGGATGGATAGGTGCATTGCACGCCCACCCGAACTGAATCCAGCGAAATAAACGGTGGACGTGGGATTTCCGAGCACAGCTTTATTGCTATTCCCATGGCGTTGCCGCAACATTTGAAGACTTCAGCCGTCAGTGCTAAACCCTGTGAGCGTCTTTCCATATGCTTACATGTTCCCAGATCTGTCGGAGATGAAAGCAAAAGGAAAGGCTTAGAAGTGGTTGCTACGTGATTTAAACCTGAACCTGGCACCAGCAGGGCGCATTTGCAGCAAAGTGTTTAAGACGCCCTACAAGAGGGAAAAGCACATCATCGGCTGCAAATGGAAATGCAACGAGGACAGGCGTGAGAATCCGGCTCGATTCGTGATGGGGAAATGCTCCTCACAGATCTGTTTAGCAGTAACACTGAATGTATATGATTCTGCGGAAAGCTGTCTTTTAGACGCTATAGGCGGGCTTTCCCCCCTCCGCTATATAAATATTTATTTAAGCTACATACCATAACCCATTGCAAACAATCTTGAGCTGTATTTGTTGCAACATGCATTTTTCTCGTGCTTGAACCCTCTGAGTAATTGAAAACATCTTACAGTATATATATATATATATATATATATATATACATTCCTGAGGAAAGTCCCTTCGGGGACTGAAACGTTGAAACTGATGCCTCAATAAAATGGAATTTTACTCATCTCTAACAAGAAGTCTCCGTGTGCGTCCGGATTTTGATTCTCTTATCACTCGCAGCTGGATTGAATCCACCAGAGCATAAAATTTCTGGTATGTGGAGTGCGGGACCTCTTGACTTTTTATATATATATATATATATATATATATATATATATTACACCAGGAGGGCAGCACTCAACCTTTAGTTGGCTTGAATGGCCGGTGCTTCTCAAGACAAAATGACAACAAACCAGGAGGAGAGCACTCCAACTCATATATTCAGCAACGTAAACCGTAGCTTATACATTTAAAGATTAAATAGATTTCAAAGACTCTGACTCTTAATCCAAGATTTCAAGAATTTAACAATTTTTAACCCATTGAAGAATTTTCTCAAACGTGTAATCCTAAAATCTGTTTAAAAATTATGGGAATCTTTAAATGCATGAGGTACTGTTAAAAGTTGGGGAATATATGAATTGGAGTGTTCTGCTCCTTGTGTTATTAATATATATATATACCTGATCTCTGCAAAAAAAAAGCCATCTAGTATGGCATGGCATTGGTTGAAGGGTTCTGTGTGAAAGCCGACCCAGGATGGGTCTATATGGGGAATGTAGCACAGGGGCTCTTGGATGCAGTTCTTTGAATTGCAGTGATGTGCAGATGGCTTCTGCAATAATACACTTAATTATTTCATGGAGGCTTTTTATCTCACTTTTTGTCCTCCACCACAACCCTTGTAAGTACTAATTTACCCTACGGGTCCAAGCATCCACTGCAACTGGTCATGGCTAGCTTTTAGCTGATGCGGGTCCAATAAACCCGAAACAGCGCTGTCCTAGGAGTGGCTTTGACCTGTTGCATAAACCTGATCTCTGCTAAAAAAAAAACATCTAGTATGGCATGGCATTGATTTAAGGGTTCTGTGTAATAACAGATGCAGGATGCATGAAAGTAAGACAGATGTCATTTGCATGTCCTTCACCACAACCCATATATATTAGCCCAAACCTGGATGGACTCACTCATGGACTTATTCTATGGGTAATACATAATGCTTTACCCATAGCCTAAGTCGCTGAGTGCCCATACAGGTTTGGGTTTGCATATTTTGTATTGGACTTTTGCACATGGGCAATTCAGGTTTGAGCTGGTTTTGATATATACATATATATATATGACAACTTTATTACCTGTAACTAAAAATAAAGTTACATACCATTTCTCGTGTAAAATAGTGGAATAGCTGTTGTTTTGGAAGCGTAAACCACTGACATTTATTCAAACAAACCTTAACACTACAATTTTAATAAACTGCCCATTGTTCTCCATAAGGCAGTGATGGCGAACCTCGGCATGTCATTTTGAAATTACATGTCCCGTGATACTTAAGACCTAGGCATCATGGGAGATGTAGCTCAGAAACATTGTGGGGTGCCAAGGTTCGCCACCTCTGTTGTAGAGGGTTACTCCCGAATTAGAGATAAGATATGAGTTTCGTTTCGTTCCGAATCGCAATACGAATGAAATTTACCGATTCGTATTTCGGAAGCAAGTCCAAAATAACGAATCGGTTCCGTCCGGAACGAAAACGAAACGGAATATAACGTATTAATTCTGTTTCTATGAATCGATTTGTTTCATAGATTCCGCAGCACCGCATCCCTGTCCATTAGCCATGGTGCTTAATTTCTATTGTGTCCAGAACCACAGGTCATGGACAGCGCCATGGTGTCGTTCGGTGCAGTCCAGCGGCAGTGAAAATCCCCATAGACAAGTAATTGTTAATCTATTCAGAGCCCGTTAAACAGCACCAAAATGTGAGGGAAATGCCTCGGTTTTCGGTGGTTCACTCAACAGGTCTAAAAAGGCGTATCCCATAGGATTCAATGTAAAAAAAAAAATACCCGTTCTTTATTAAATATTTATTCAACTGTTAATTTTTTAATTATTTTAAAACAACGGGGACTTTTTTCTTTGCTGAATGCAGCGGTTATTTTTCTTTTCCTTCATTCTGGCTGTGTTCGGCAGGACTGTCCTTGGTGCTGAAAACTATTCAACACCAAGGACAGCAGTACCACGGGGCTCCGGAGCCCTGCGGAGCTGCTGTCCTTGGTGCTGAAATATATTTCAGCACCAAGGACAGGGGGATTACATATCCTTTTTTTTACCCTAATCTAAATAATTATTTAATTTGTTTCACATTCCTAAATAACAAATAACTAATAAGAATGAAATAACAAATCGATACAAATTATTAATCTCCCGAAATAACAAATCGATCCGAAATACGAATTACTAATCTCGTGTTATAAGGAATCGATCTGAAATAACGAAACGAATGCCCTGAAATTAACTAAAAAACATAACGGATGGATCCGAAACAAAATCTGTTCAGAATGCTCTGGTGTTTGCCGGTGTTGCAAACACCAGTGAAAATACAGCAGCAGACCCCAGCATATTGAAAAAGAAGAATCCTAAGAGGCACAGGAAAAGCTTCACTGTGAAATTTGTCCTGCAGCTGTTCAGATTTTACTGCTGTGGAATGCTGACGTTTGTCATTGTTGTAACAATGGTGATTTTCTCAATTAATTTTTTTACAACATCGCCAAACGCAGGCAATGTCTGAGTATCCGCCATAGTTTCACTATAATGAAACTACAATGAACTTCTATTTAAGCAACTGTAATAGTTTATAGTCTTTTTTTATCCATGTGACTTTTTCAGTTACTGTTAATAAAGTTGGCCACAAGGTGTCGACTCTATTATGTGATGCCATAATAAAGATTGGCCATTTTTCAGGAGATTTAAAGGACATACAGTTGTGTTCAAAATTATTCAACCCCCAATGCTGTAAAGGGTTTTAGGGAATTTAGTGTACATTTGTAATTGTATTCAGAATGAAATCCTACAAGGACTTTTTAAAGAACCGTATGCAACTAAAATGACATCAATTGGTTTTGTAATACAGTAGTAAATGTTTCTTTTGTGAATTCTTCATTGACACAATTATTCAACCCCTTAAAGAACAGAGGTTCATTCAAGTGTTTTCAATCAGGTATTGAAAACACCTGTGGATGTCGCAGAGCAGCAATAAAGCATAATAAGCACCAATTAGGCAGCTTTAAAATGACTGTGATACTCAGCTCCTTCTAGACATTAAGGCTAGGGTCAGACTGAGGCAGTGCGAACGCGCGTGCAGGCGCACTTAATCACGGCCGCACTAGCAGCAAATGACAGGCAATGACGGCCAATATACGATGTACGGTCGCACAAAAGTCCGGCTGCGCAACGCAAGTGGAAAATGAACGCATTTTTTCGAGAACGTTAAACCACTAGTACTGACGTACAGAGTGCGCTGCGTCGGCTAGAGGCGTGTGTGCGTGATTAGGAGATGTCAGACGCTGCTAATGTCCGGCCAACATAACGTCCAGACGCAAAAAGGGTTTTATTGATGATCCGTACAAAATCACGGATGAAACTGCGCATCGTATGACCGCTATCGCGTATTCCGTGAAAAAAATACGTCCATTCTTCGAACGCACATTTTCACGGACAACGTGAAAAATGCGTTAGTCTGACCCTAGCCTTACTGGTGTGGTTACAAACATGGTGAAGTCAAGAGAATGGTCCAGGAAGACAAGAGAAGAGGTGATTACTCTTCACAGGAAGGGCAATGGCTATAAGAAGATTGCAAAGATGTTAAACATACCAAGAGAGACCATAGGAAGCATCATTCGCAAATTCAAGGCAAAAGACACTGTTGAAACGCTACCTGGTCGTGGCAGAAAGAAGATGCTGACTTCGACTGCTGTGCGCTACCTGAAGTGTAGAGTGGAGAAAAGTCCCCGTGTGACTGCTGAGGAACTGAGAAAAGATTTGTCAGATGTGGGTACTGAAGTTTCAGCTCAGACAATACGGCGCACACTGCGTAATGAAGGCCTCCATGCCAGAACTCCCAGGCGCACCCCCTTGCTGTCTCCAAAGAATAAGAAGAGTCGACTGCAGTATGCCAAAAGTCATGTGGACAAACCACAGACGTTTTGGGATAGTGTTCTGTGGACTGATGAAACAAAATTAGAACTGTTTGGGCCCATGGATCAACGCTATGTTTGGAGGAGGAAGGACAAGGCCTATGAAGAAAAGAACACCTTGCCTACTGTGAAGCATGGCGGGGGGTCAATCATGCTTTGGAGCTGTTTTGCTTCTGCAGGTACAGGGAAGCTTCAGCGTGTGCAAGGTACCATGAATTCTCTTCAGTACCAGGAGATATTGGATGACAATGTGATGCAGTCCGTCACAAACCTGAGGCTTGGGAGACGTTGGACCTTTCAACAGGACAATGATCCCAAGCATACCTCCAAGTCCACTAGAGCATGGTTGCAGATTAAAGGCTGGAACATTTTGGAGTGGCCATCGCAGTCACCTGACTTAAATCCGATTGAGAACCTCTGGTGGGACTTAAAGAAAGCAGTTGCAGTGCGCAAGCCTAAGAATGTGACTGAACTGGAGGCTTTTGCCCATGACGAATGGGCGAAGATACCCGTAGATCGCTGCAAGACACTTGTGTCAAGCTATGCTTCACGTTTAAAAGCTGTTATAACTGTAAAAGGATGTTGTACTAAGTACTAAGATTGAATGTCACTTGGGGGTTGAATAAAACTGATAATGATGTGAGCACAGAAAAGACATTTGTGGTTATTTCATTATAAATGTTATGTTATATTTGTCTGACCTACACGTGCCTCTTTGATTTAATTGTAAGCAGGATGACTGAATGATCAAAATCAATGTCAAACTGGCCAAAACACTCAATTTCAGTGGGGGTTGAATAATTTTGAACACAACTGTACTAACATTTCAACTCTTGTTAAAAAATCAGCTCAGTTATCGTCTCTCTCTCCACTTTCAATTGAATTTTCAGCTTTAGTGATTCAATTTGAATTTATCGGCGAAATTTGGAAAAATATCAAGTGCTGAAAGGTGTTGATAATTGGCTGTTTGGGCAGAGAAGCAGGGAAAATAACCCCAAAATCCTCAAATTTACTATTAGTGTTGATTTTGCTATAAAAACCAGAACCCTAACCCTAAAAAATAACTGTAAGCTTAAAAATAACCCTAACCCTAAAAATAACCCTGGATAAAACCCTAACCTTAAAAATATCCCTAACCCTAAAAATAACCATAAATAAAACCCTAACCCAGGAGTCAGCAACCTTGGCTCCCTTATGTTTTGGGAACTACATTTCCCACGTGGCGCAGTCAGCCTAATGGTTGACGGAGCAATGTGGGAGATGTAGTTCCCAAAACATCAGGGAGCCAAGGTTGCTGACCCCTGCCTTAACCCTAAAAATAACCCTAGATAACACCCTAACCTTAAAAATATCCCTAACCCTAAAAATAACCCTAGATAAAACCCTAACCTTAAAAATATCCCTATCCCTATAAATAACCCTAGATAAAACCCTAACCTTAAAAATATCCCTATCCCTATAAATAACCCTAGATAAAACCCTAACCTTAAAAATATCCCTATCCCTATAAATAACCCTAGATAAAACCCTAACTCTAAAAATATCCCTAAATCTAAAGGCGATCTTAACCCTAACCGGATACTCTTAAGGTTATGTTCCTAACAGGGGTTACAGACAATTATGGACAGAAATTCAGATTTTTTGGGGGGGATTATTTACCATCAAAAATGGGTCATTTATCAGAATTCACGTAAAAAACAAGTTCAGGGGCGCTAACACAGAACAAAATGTATTACCTATATGACTAGGGTTCAAAGGCAGCTATGTCCAAATAGGCACCTCCCTTAGGAGCACTATAAGTATACATGGGAAACACAACAAGAAAAGGATAGGAAAGCGCTCTTTAAACCTTTAGTCAAATAGTAAAGGTCACCCATATACAATCGATACACCTGTTCAGATATATTCTAAACCAGTATCAGGTGATCACCAAAATTGTACACCCGTATGTGGATATATTTATCTAGAGGGATCAAAAGTAAATCCTTCACCCTCACACAGGAAAAAGCAGCAAATGTTTACCCAAAAAATGTCCACGGCATATGGGTCAATCACACAGCAGGTTACATGTAAAATATAAAGAGAACCAAACAATAGTGCAATACAGTTGACCATATAATTATTATATCATACACAGTATGGGGTCCACTCACATGGAATAGAGCCTATAGTATGAGGCTCAATCAGTTAGCATCGGGTCCCTTTAGGGATGACCCCGTCCCTTTTGGGCTTGTGTTCTTATACAGCATATGCCATGTGAAGATAAAATATAAAAATCAACCATAGCGTAATATTGCACCATTTATCAGAATTCGTCTGTCGCTGAATCAGCCGAGATTCCCAAAAATATATCAATCAAAAACAGGTGATATTTTTTCCTACATATAAAAAGGCTGATCTGATAGAGGCCTGCGTTGATAATGGGGATCCACTAAAGGAAAATATTCACGTGAGCTGATAACCCTTAGCGACTTCCTTTTACCAACTCTGTTACGATCAAGCCACTGTATTAACAACCCAAGTCTGAATATTTGGGAGCCATTCGTAGATGCCACCAGTGGCAGGACTCGAAAGAGAAAAGCTCCACCCTACACTAGATTGTGTATATTCACTAGAAGGACAGCGGGAACTCTTTGTTCCTAGTATTCAGCTACATACTGGCAGAGGAAGTGGGGGATTGCTCTGCCCCCTGCCCATGGGATCACGGGTTAGGTATAGAAATTGTTGAGGCTATTTTTCAGTGTTAAGTGATTTTGCAAAAGCAATTTCTTGCAATAATGGCTCAAGATGAGAACATCTACCTGAGTCCCTACCATGGACACATTCTTCTCTGGCTGAGATCTTATAGAACGTATAGGAGCCATTACTGTATAGTAAGCAAAGCTTGTGGCAAAGCTTAGATATAACAGCTCCAAACATTAACCTTAACAGCAGGGTCGGAATAGTACCCTGAGGTGGTTAAGGCATCATTTGAAAAACACTAGATTGCTCCCTTAGGCTGGGGTCAGACCAGCGCACTTTTAACGTGCGTTCTGGCGCACATAATTACGGCCGCACTAGCAGCAGTTGACGGGCAATGATGGCCAATATACGAAGTACGGTCGCACGAAAGTCCGGCCGCGCAACGCAAGTGGAAAACGAACGCATTTTTTCAAGAACGCCGAACCGCTAGTACGGACGTACAGAGTGCGCAGCTGCGGCATAGCGGCGTGTTTGCGTGATTAGGAGATGTCAGACACTGCTAATGTCCAGCCTACATAACGTCCAGACGCAAAAAGAGTTTTATTGACGATCCGAAAAAATCCCGCACGAAAAATGCGCATCGTATGACCGTTTTCGCGCACTCCGTGAAAAAATACGTCAATTCGTTCGGACGCACTTTTTTACGTTCGCGTGTAAAAATGCTTTCGTTTGACCCTAGCCTTAAGCTTCAGCCGTTGGCTTTATCAATAGAAAATTTTGCTTATTTTTTTTTTTGTTACACATAATCGAGCAGATCAAGTATCCCGCAAAGGGTTAATAGTTGTCATAATGTTACGTATGGGAAAATATGCACAATGCGGGGGCTTCGGTAATAGAATCAACGGTAATTATAATTATAGGTATTCATACAAATGTATCTCGGAGGATTAATTAAACAATGGAAAACACAAAAAAATAATAAAGCAATAGATTAGTCTAAGGCAAGAGGGCGAGGAAGTAACTTGCTATGTGTGATGTTTTCAGTGACCGTAATAATCGCTGTTACATTCTTTTATCATTATTTCCTTATTCATTTTGCTATACTATGCTCTGTTAGTTTAGGCTTATAGGCAGATATACACTGATCAGCCACAATATTAAAACCCTTGAAAGGCGAAGTGAGTAACCTTGATTATATGTATACAATGGCGCCTGTCACGGGGTAGGATATATTGTCACAGAGTGGGATATATTGTCACAGGGTGGGATATATTGTAGACATGTGCATGGCAAAAAAATCCATTTAGTTTCAGCAGATCATTTCGTTACATTATTTTTTTTTCATTTCGGATCGTTCAGTATATTACCGTGATTCGTATTTCGGACTAATTCATTAATTCGGACGGCCGGTATTTCCTATATCGGATCACTTCGTATTTCCTTTTTATTAGGTATTTTGTATTTTGGGTTGATTCGTATTTCATTTTTCTTAGTTATTTTGGAATGTGAAACGGATTAATTAATTACTTAGATTAGGGTTAAAAAACAGATACTTAATCCCCCTGTCCTTGGTGCTGAAATATATTTCAGCACCAAGGACAGCAGCCAGCCAGTACTACAATTAAATGAAAATACCCGTGGAGCAGCTATCCATGATACTGAATAGGTTTCAGAACCATGGACAGCAGCCCCGCAGGGCTCCGAAGTTCGGTGGGACTGCTGTCCATGGTTCTGAATTGGAATGCAGAACGAAATACAACAAATTAATTCCGACAAACTGAATTAATTTCGTTGTATTTCGTTCCGATTCGTTTTCGGGTCATTTTCGTTAAGGGTCACAGGGTGAGATATATTGTCACGGGGCGAGATATATTGTCATGGGTTGGGATATACTGTCACGCGGTGGGATATATTGTCACGTAGTGGGATATACTGTCACGTGGTGGGATATACTGTCACGGGTTGGGATATACTGTCACGCGGTCGGATATATTAGGAGCAAGTGAAAAGTCAGTTCTTGAATTTCATGTGTTGGAAGC
This sequence comes from Leptobrachium leishanense, assembly GCA_009667805.1. NCBI lineage: Eukaryota > Metazoa > Chordata > Amphibia > Anura > Megophryidae > Leptobrachium > Leptobrachium leishanense. Next base: position 12,758,517 of record CM019066.1, read on the forward strand.
AGAAAAAATGAGTGAAAAGATCTGAGTGACTATGACAAGGACCAAATAGTGACGGCTAGACAACTGGATCAGAGCAACTCTGAAACGCCAAGTCTTGTGGGGTGGTCCTGGTGTGCAGTGATTAGTACCTACCAAAAGTGATGCAAGAAAGGACAATAGGTGACCGTATTCGGGGTCATAGGCACTCAAAGCTCAGTGATGTTCATGGGAAGTGATGTCTAACCTGTCTGGTCTGATTACACAGAAGACTACTGTAGCTCAAATTGCTGAAAAAGCCTAATTTCGGCCATGATACAAAGGTGTCAGAACACACATGACACGTACCACCTACCTAAAGATTGTTGCAGACCATGTACATGGTGTGAGAAACAAGAAGGGTGTTTGTGAGGATCCTGAGAACGAACAACAGCACAATGGCCTGCTCTACGGTGGGTGCCCGCTCAGGTCTCACAAACAAGGTTTTAGCTTGATTGTGCCATTACAGGGATGAATTTTCTATATGCAAATCAGTCTGCTCTCACCCAATGAGGGTGGCCAGTGCTGATTGCCAAGGACGTCATCCCTGCACGAGAGGTGCAGTAACCCCCGACGATCGTTTCGGCCTTCTTGGGCCTCGTCAGGAGGGTATAGCTGACACCCCTCTAGGCACATCAAGCAAGGGGTCCACGTCTGGATGACCCCGTATACTTATAGTGAGAAACAAGAGGGGTGTTTGTGAGGGTCCTGAGAACGAGCAACAGCACAATGGCCTGCTCTACGGTGGGTGCCCGCTCAGGTCTCACAAACAAGGTTTTAGCTTGAGAGCAGGCTGATTTGCATATGGAAAATTCATCCCTGTAATGGCACAAGCAAGCTAAAACCTTGTTTGTGAGACCTGAGCGGGCACCCACCGTAGAGCAGGCCATTGTGCTGTTGTTCGTTCTCAGGACCCTCACAAACATCCTTCTTGTTTCTCACTATAATTGTTAAGGGTCATCCAGACGTGGACCCCTTGCTTGATGTGCCTAGAGGGGTTGTCAGCTATACCCTCCTGACGAGGCCCAATAAGGCCGAAACGATCGTCGGGGGTTGCTGCACCTCTCGTGCAGGGATGACGTCCTTGGCAGTCAGCACTGACCACCCTTTCTGGGTGAGAGCAGGCTGATTTGCATATGGAAAATTCATCCCTGTAATGGCACAAGCAAGCTAAAACCTTGTTTGTGAGACCTGAGCGGGCACCCACCGTAGAGCAGGTCATTGTGCTGTTGCTCGTTCTCAGGACCCTCACAAACACCCCCCCTTGCTTCTCATGTACATGGTGTACCTGATGGCAGTGGCCTCTTTTAGGACACTGCAAATACTGTTCAGGAATGGTTTTGAGGAACATGACAAAGATTTCAAGGTGCTGCCTAGGCCTCCAAATTCCCCAGATTTCAATCCTGTTGAGCATCTGTGGGATGTTCTGGAACAACAAATTTGACCCGTGGAGGTCCCACCTTGCAGCTTGCAGGACTTAAAGGATCTGCTGCTAATGTCATGGTGCCATATACCGCAGGACACATTCCGACGTCTTTTGAAGTCCATGCCATAACGCATCAGAACTCTTTTGGCAGCACAAGGGATACCTACACAATTATAGGCATGTGGTTTTAATGTGGTGGCTGACCAATATATATATATTACTCATAGTTGACTCGCTAGTAATGGAACTCTTGGCGCGTCAATTGCTCCCTTTTTCTTTTGTAATTGATTCCTTATACTATGTGTCCACTATAGATTCCAATAATTGTATTTACACACTAAATTGTGAATTTGTAGAGAATGCAATGCAACCCCAGGGATGACAATACAATTTGGAGGATTGTGAAGAGGTGTTTATTAACAAAATAATTAAAAGAAATGAGTTAGGTTCGATCTCCTTCAGTCTTGTATCTAATAGTGATGGAAACCTAAAAACTATCGTCATACAAGAACCAACCAGCCCATATAATTTCAGCTTATGGGTTTAGGTTTATTGGTGTGTGGTTTTTGGGTTTAGGTTCATTCAAGAAAGCCTTTCACATGTCATTTGCATCCGTGACGTCCTTTATCAGCTCCATATAAAGCAGCTTTCCCGCAGATCCCATAGTATTTCTCACATTACCCCACGGTATTTCTAAAATTATCATGGCGCCATGATAACTCCGTCCCCATCCAAAGTGGCCCATGTGGCACACAGGCTGCACACTGATATCTTCCTTCAAATCACTGTAGATTTTCTATAGACTTGTCTTCTGGATGAGCCATCAACCTTTCACAGCGAGCCCGGCATTGATTAGCCGCCGCTGTGCATTCCGCAGCTTCTTTATTTCTCACTGACTATAATGAATGAGGCTTCACGCCATTCGTCATCCCGCAGTTATTCTCTGGTGCTCGCCACTGCTTTATATTGTCAGAAGAATTCCAGAAATCTAATAACTATATATATATATATATATTTTTCTTGCTTCTCGGATAATCATTTTATCCACTTACCGTTATATCATCATTATGTAACAAGTCGGTGTAAAAATACATGCTTTCCTGGAAAATTGCTTTTGGTGAGAAAAATAAATTGTACATAATGTATTAGAAATCAGACATGATTTGAATGTGAAGGCTCTTATTACACTAGTTATTGTTTATGTCAAATGCAATTTCTCAACACAACCCCATAATACAGTATCTATGCCCTGATAGTCAACAGCAATACATTAGTAGATGTGTCTAAAGGAAATTATGTGTATATGTTACGGGTAGGGTCCAAAGTACGGATAAACCTTGTATTACTTGGGTAAAAGTGACATTACCCAGGCAGCTTTGGGTAAGAAATCAAACTCTGGGCATTACCCAGGTAATCCTAGGTTTATCCAGGTGTCCATCAAGCTTCAACCAGATCTACCCAAACGCTGCTGGGTAATGTGTTTTCTTTGGAGTGGCTTAGTTCTCTCAAAACCTAGGATTACCTATATCTATGGCCAGTAGTGTACTAAGGGGGGAGGGGCACAGGGGTGCCTGGGCTTCAGAAACCCTGTTCAGAGTGTGTGTGTGTGTGTTGATGAGTGACGTGGTGTACACGGATGAGTGACTGTGTACGTGCAGATGAGTGACTGAGTGTGTGGGTATATGGATGCATATGTGGTGGGATATGTGGATGTGTGGAGCTCTGTGATACACTCATACATACCGCACATTACTGTGAGTTGTATTGTTGTGGAACTCTGTGATATGTTCATACACACTGCACATTACTGTGAGCTTTATTGCTGTGAAGGTTTGTGATACGCTCATACTCACCGAACATTACTGTGAGCTTTATTGCTGTGGAGCTCTGTGATATGCTCATATACGCCACACATTACTGTGAGCTTTATTGCTGTGGAGCTCTGTGATACGCTCATACACACCGTACATTACTGTGAGTTTTATTGCTGTAGAGTTCTGTGATTCGCTCATACACAGCGCACATTGCTGTGAGTTTTAGTGCTGTGGATCTTCAAAGTAGCTACAATATTGTCTGACACTTGCAGCACACTGTCTACAACTCCTATCACTCTCAGGCACCCCTAGCGTATATGGAGGACTGCCTGAGAGTGATAGGAATTGTAGGCAGTGTGCTGCAAGTGTCATATCAGACAATATATATGGAGTTACATGGGATATGATTTATTTTGAATGGTTTGGGAATGGGTTATGGTTCTTAAAGAAGGGTCTCTCTAACAGAGAAATGCTCTTAAAAGACAGTGTAAAACATTGAGAGCACCTGTGTTAGTGAGACCCCCTTCAGGACCCATTACTCACCACTATTGTATGCTCTAATGGGGCTTGGAGGGGTCTCTTTCTAATAGAGACTGTATAAAGGACACTGAGAGTGCCTCTGTTGGTTGGTGAGACTTTTTTTCTTGTTGGGGGGGGGGGTGCAAAAGGGAGTATCTGCCCTGGGAGCCATATACCCTAAGTACGCCTCTGTCTACAACCAACCCTAACTTTGACCCTAACCCCAAACCTAACTGTAAGCCTAAATCTAACCCTGCCCTGACCCGACCCTAATGTGTCCTAGCACCAAAACCAAACCCTGACCCAACCCCTAAATATCACTTTTACTCAAGAGGTGTTGGTTAGTCTGCAGATTACTCGGGTATATCCAGATACAGTATATCAGGGTTATCCAAAGAGATTCGAAAAGTCACCGCACGTTCGGTGACTTTTCGTTCTCTTCAATTCGGTTCCTTTTGCCGATTGCATTTCGGTGACCCTGCGGTGTATTCAGCAAACACCACAGGGCCCCCGAATTGCAGGGAAAAGCTGCCGTAAACCTGACGAAAACTAACCGAATGCACGCTGAAAACAAGCAAAAACATCTGGATTAACCTTCGAAAAACCCGAACAGGAGCCAAACATGAGCCGAATCACACAGAGCCGAAGCAGCTGTGACGTAGAGGAGGCAGTGAATAAATTAGAAAAACCATTTGTATGAATCTGGGAAAATGAAACGCTGTTTGCAAAGAAACTACTGAGCGAAAATGTCTGAAATTTTCACAGGAGGTCCAGGGAATGATAATAAAGAGGGCTGTTACAAAAAAAATAAGTAAACTGAAAAAAAAAGAAAAAAAAAAAGAAAAATGCTTAAAGTATCCTAAAAAATCTATAACTAAAGAGACTTTTTGCTGCAGAATTTTATAATGAACGGTTTATTAGATATTGAATTAAAACGGGAATATTTTTAACATTGAAGTCTATGGGATTCTCCTGAATAAACTTGCCGAATTAAACCACCGAATGACAGGGCATTAGGGGAACCTTTCACTGCTGGTTTGTGTTCTCTGAATAGCCGAAGCAGTGCTTTTTCATGGGGATTTCTCTGCCCTCGAACAGGCACCGAACAGGCACCGTATGTGCAGGCAATTCGCCAGGATTTGGCGAATTGCCTGCTCTCTGGATAGCCGAATGGTCAGGAAAGGTAACCGAACACTGATTTTCAGCGTTCGGTTACCTTTCTCAAGCAATTCGGATCTCTTTGGATAACCCTGTATGACTTTATTTCAGGCTTCACCCAAAGCTGCCTGGGAAATGTCAGGTTTACCCTGGTAATCCTAAATTTTCTCATACTTTGCACTTTACCTGTGACATACACACACACACACACATATATATATATAATTTTATTATTTTTGATTTTGCTGATTTTTATTTTGTGAAAGCACTCTTTATCCTCAGATTACGTAGCTCTTGTTAACGTTTTGAAAAGCAGTCAGCAAAACGGACGCCCTGTGGTGCAGTCACAATCCGCTTTCAATTCCCCTTTATAAATTAACGGAACGGCTGAAATATAATGATGCTTGTATCCCATAACACCTTGATAGGCTTTTTTATTAACCCTTTGACAACTTGGGTAGTTTAGAATTTTATTCTTGCAGGAGACTCCGTTTTGAGTGTTATTTTCCTATAAAATGTGTATTATTTTTTTTTTACATGAAGCGTCTGTTCAGGAGTTAGATTGATATTACAAATGCTTAGTTGACGTTACATTTATCATGAAAAACATACTAAAGAAACAAGATGGTATAAGTAAAAATACATATTCTAACATATTGCCTAAAGCAGTGATGGTGAACCTTGGGACCCCAGATATTTCTGAACTACATGTCCCATGATGCTGCACCAGCTTTAAGGCTGACTGAGCATCATGGGAAATGTATTTCAGAAACATGTGAGGGGCCGAGGTTCACCATCACTGGCCTAAAGTAACTGCAACACAACTGGTGCAAGTAAACAAATCTCCCTCAAAGCAGATATGTCACTGGTTAGTGTTAAATTAGGGTAAGGAGCAGGGCCAGCCTGTCCATGGAGCGGGGTGGAGCAGCCGCTCCAGGCAGCACTTTGTCAGGGGCAGCATTTTGCTGCTCTTTCAGAGGCCGCCAGCCCGGACACGGCTGCAGGACAGTGTTCCGTTGAAAACCAAACCGTGACTGCCCCTTTCAGCGGGCCGGCGCCCGCCTTTCAGCAGGCATGGAGGCCAGCAGCTTAAGTTTTACCAGCGATGCAGCCTGGCTGTGGTCTCTCCTGCAGCGCAGTGCGCCTGTGAGACAGAACGTGGTGTTTAGAGCCTGAATGTCCGGCCTCCCCGAGGTCACGTGACCCCCTGTAGCATACAGGAAGCAGACTGCGCGTCACATCCACTGCAGCATTGAGGGAGCCCGATGCTGGAAAAAGTGAGTTTTTTTAAAACAAGTGAAGGGTAGAAACAGGTGGGATGTACAGATCTGATCATGAGGGGTTAATTTTTAACCCCTCCGTTTTCCCTCCTCACATTTTAACCCCAAAGTATCCCCTTAACAGTAGAATGAGGGCATAAGGACACATTAAATTGTAGGAGTACTGCTTAATTTGGAGGGGGGGGCTTCACGTGATTCAGAAATAGTCAAAAGGTATCTACTTTGAACTTTTTTTTTTTTTTAAATGCCATAATTTATGGAATCCTGGGTATGGATAGGTACGTTAAGGTCAATGGAATAATTTCTAAATTGCATATTGTCAGAACCTTTGGAACCTACAGAGTCTCTTTATTTCTTTGCAAAACAAAACAATCTGCAGACAACGTGAACGTTAACTCCTACCCCACATGCAACGCTCCTTTCATGGCTTTAAAATAAAATGGTTTTAAAATGATGTCTGCAGAGTATTCGTTAGACTAAGTAATAATTAGCAAAGTAATTATAACATAAGTCGTTATTGTAGGCGTAGGAGCCCACTGCCCGTGTATTAGGTTAAACACATACGGAAAACTGTAAACAATCACAATGTATTTTCAAGGAGGACCTAAACCAGTGGACAAGCAGGACCAATTCATTTACCATAGAATATTGGACTGATTTATGAAAAAATTATGCAATGCACTATTCACCTATTGTTTGGAAAATGAAGAAAAAAATCATACAATTTTAAAAAATATATTTAAATAAACTAGTACAACTGTAGATATGAAAATTCCTTTAATGTTTTTTGTCTGAGCAGATAATGAGCTTGGGATCCTTTATGAGACCTCCAAAGGTTTTTGCTTGTAAATAGTTGGAGCATCGAGAGCCGCAGGGTCCCCCCCTGCCTCAGACCAGGCACAGGAGTCTTCGCCATCTGTTCTCGGCTCGCAACCGCTTTCTGTGATTTGCTCAATTCTCGGCTTGTGTTCCAAAATCCTGCAGGAAAATGTAAAAAAAAATAATAAATTGCTGCTGCCCTTGGCTTTTACAGTACAAGTGTATATCACATGGGGATTTTATAAAGAAAGTGGCATTTTGGGTCTCAATGAGTCTTTTTTCTCACCTTTTTTGAGATTGTGATGCGCACATGAAGATTTAGTGCAAGGGAGAAAAGTCAAAACTTGGAAGATATTCCGGAACCCCAGGGTCATATGCGAGAAGTGAATGTCACATGCAGGATATGATTGAAGTCAGATAGCTTGACTCATCGGGCCCTATTACAATCTTCACGCAAACGTTAACGTGTGCCCAAAAACGCATTAACGCGAGGGGGCAAAACCCTTTGCGCTGAACGTCGTATTACAATGTCAGCGCAACAAATGCGCGTATACGTCTACCGTGGGTGAACCTGCGCGAACGCTACGCGAGCTTACTGTACGTCGCGCGTCCTATACTTAACATTGTGAACGCAGATGCGTTTGTGCGCTGGTACGCGGATGGTATTACAATCTATGTGCAGTTTGTAACGCACAGCCTTTGCGCGCATAACTTTAGAAACTCCTAAAAGCTGGTGTTAATGGCAAATTCTATCAACCTGGCCGAACCCAAATACACCAGCGCAAAAAAAAATACAGCAAAGTATAGTTACACATTCTACACATACCCAAACAATAACTTTGAGAAGTTGTGTGTGTTTTTTTTTTTTGATACAGCATATATGGGCAGATTGACTTTGACAGGTGCAAAAACTAAGGCTGGGGTCAGACTAGCGCATTTTTAACGTGCGTTTAGGTGCACTTAATCACGGCCACAGTAGCAGCAAATGACGGGCAATGACGGCCAATATACGAAAGTCCGGCCGCGCAACGCAAGTGGAAAATGAACGCATTTTTTTCGAGAACGCAGAACCTCTAGTACTGACGTACAGAGTGCGCTGCGTCCACTAGCGGCGTGTGTGCGTGATTAGGAGACGTCAGATGCTGCTCATGTTCGGCCAACATAACGTCCAGACACCCAAAGTTTCCTGGTTTGGATCCGTAACAAATCACGCACGAAAATGCGCATCGTATGACCGTTTTCGCACGCACTTTTTGACGGTCGCTGCAAATAATGCGTTCATTTGACCCTAGCCTTTTAACGTGAGACAATTGTGGTTCTTAATTCTGATTGGCTGAATCACGTGAAAAAAACAGTCCGCGCACTCATTTCTGCGCGCAACGTTACTGCGCGCACGTTTTTGCGCGTCCGTTTTACGCACGTTATTTTTTGACGGATGAAAAAATGCGTGAGGGTTGTAATACCAGCGTTGATTTCCGTGCGTTAAAGTTTGATGCTTCGCACAAAAATTCACGCGTTTACCGGGCATTTTTGCGTGAAGAATGTAATAGGGCCCTTCCTCTTTTGGAAGCGCACAAAGTCCTGTATATTGTCTTCACTTTATTGGGAAAGTAAAAGTAAATAAAAGGTATCTTGTAGGAAGCTTCTCTGGTGTGCTTTGTTATGGGAGGAAGGTAACACAGGATGCAATAGCCCAGTATATACAGGATCAGGGCCGGTGCAAGCATTTTTGTTTACTCAGGCAAAGTTGCGTTTTGGTGCCCCCCTCCACCCAATCCGTGCCATGCCAATCGGGAGTGTTTGGTGTCCTCACGCATTGCCAATCTATGCTGTGCCTGGTGCCCCTCCTGTGCCACAGGGCCAATCTACAGAGTGTGTGGTCCCCTCCTTTGGCAATGTGGCATAGGAGGGGCACCAGGCACTGCACAAATTTGCAATGTGGCCTGGTGGTGCCCCCTGGTCTTGCTGTGTCAATATACCCACATATTTCAAACTGCCTGCCACTCCCAGTGTTTCCCTGTGATCCTGCTACCTACCACTCTCACTCTGTTGCTGTGGTCCACTGTCCGACTCCAGGTCTCCAGAAGCAGACTGGCAGCAGGGTCCTCGTCCTCTAATTCAATTCACTCCCCCTTAATTAATTTTTCCCCTTTAATTACTTTCACCCCCTCCCCCCTTAAATTCATTTCATATAGCGTATGACAGAGCTCCACAGCAATAAAACTCACAGTAATGTGCGCTGTGTATGAGCGTATGACAGAGCTCCACAGCAATAAAACTCACAGTAATGTGCGGGGTGTATGAGCGTATGACAGAGCTCCACAGCAATAAAACTCACAGTAATGTGCGGGGTGTATGAGCGTATGACAGAGCTCCACAGCAATAAAACTCACAGTAATGTGCAGGGTGATATGAGTGTATGACAGAGCTCCACAACAATAAAACTCACAGTAATGTCCCGATATCAGTTTACTCAAACCCCCCAGCAGAACATTACACACACCCCAGCAGCACATTACACACACCCAGCAGAACATTACACACCCCCAGCAGAACATTACACACACACACACACAACCCCCCAGCAGAACATTACACCCCCCCGCAGAACATTACACCCCCAGCAGAACATTACCCCTCCCAGCAAAACATTACCCCTCCCAGCAAAACATTACACCCCCCAGCAGAACATTACACCCCCCAGCAGAACATTACACACCCCGAGCAGAACATTACACACACACACACCCTCCCCTCCCTCAGTTTATTCAGACCTTTTATAAATCTTCTCTCGGCCTCTCTGCCCAGTCCTCCTTCACACCACAATGGAAGCACCCAGGCTGACCCTGCTGCAGGGCCGCACCATAAGCTTTGGGGTTTGTCCTCCAGGCTTTTCTGCTGCTGCGTGCCCTGGCTATGTGTGTCACGTGAGGGGGCGGTGCCAAATTATGCATTGTGCCTGCCCATGTTTAGAATGTGGGACTGAGGCAGGCACACTGCATCGCTTTGAGGGTGCGCGGCTGGGCCCCTGGTTGATGTCTGAAGATCATTCATAGCTCCGCTTCCGGTATTTTAAAAACAGAATTTTTCCGCCCCTCACACTGACAGCAAGCCAGGACAGTATGGCGGCCTCTTGTGCCGCCTTACACTAGTGCCGGCCCTGTACAGGATGTTTACTCACATGCCTCTATGGTTTACTCTTATAGACTAAAGGAAAGCAAGCTTGCTGAACAGGAAATGGGGCTGGGCCAAACTAACTATGTGAGTTAGACAGGGAGAGTGGACCAATCCATTCACACGTAAAGCATAGGGGGAAACAAATGAGGAATCTGGTTTCTTTGATAAAAGGTGTGGTTGAACCTTAGATGCAAAACCCTCTAAGAGCCAAGGAATACGGCTCAGAGTAGTGTGAGTATTCTGTACACCCACCTCATGTGATGATTTTTTATAACTGAAACATGTTTGGGCTGTGATTTGTATTCTCTCTTTTTCCTTTATGAGGGTTGTACACGGACTGTTATTTCTACTGCCAGTAATTGTCGTAAAGAAACAAAACATATTTTTCGTGCTTAAGTTTGTGGAAGCTTTGGGAATAGTTTGTTGCTGCTCGCTGGTGTTGCACATAGTAGTAGATATTCGGAAATTCATTAAATAAGAACGCTCCACTGAGAGGCTGGCTGTTTATCACCTTTACGTTTTTAATTGTTCTATAAGCTGTGTAGTTTGGACTACAGTTACAAGTTTTTATAAAGCGCTAACAAGTTCCGTAGCGCTGTACAATGGGAGGCAGAACAACAAATATACATACAGGTTCAACACACAGTACAGTCGGAGGACACTGCTCAAGAGCTTACAATCTATTCTGCTCGAGTGTAGACGCGTGATATATATTAATCATTTTGTGTCCGTTTTTTTAAGATGCATACTACTATACTTTTTTGTGATTGTAACCATTTGCCCAATTATTTATTTATATTTTAAATTTTTTTTATTGTTTGTATTTTTGAGGCGAAAATACTCCCTTTTTTCCCCCCCTCCGCACTGCTCCTTCTCTTTAACTCAGGTCTTCTGTAATGAGCTATACGTACGCAAATTCCGTAACTTACTTAACACAAATTGCATAACGCGCAGAACTTGCGTACTTTTGTAAGATGGATCAGTGCTGCGCAGGCATACACAGAACCAATCCGTCAGCTGCCATCTCCCAGAACACTCGCTGCTGCGAGCGCTCAGAGGGAGGATGATGTCAGCATGCAGCCTCTCCTGGACAGCTGTTTCAGGCTTTTTATGCCACGAGGCATAATACAACCCGAAGCAGCTGTCCAGGAGTGTCTGTGACTCGTTGCATAACCTGACCTTTGCTAAAAAGCCATCTAGTATGGCACGACACTGGCAAGGAGGGTTCTGTGTTAAGAGACCGAGGATGCTAACAAGTGAGAAATTGCAGACTTCATTTGCATGTCCTACCCAGAGTTCCTTGCTGCATATGGGGAATGTAGCACAGGAGCTCTGTGAAGCAGTTCTCTGAATTGCTGGGATGTGTAAGTGTCTTCTACAATAATAAACTTTATTATTTGCTATGTGGAGGCTTTTAATCTCACTTTTTGCCCTCCACCACAACTTAAATAAGTGTTAATTTTGGATAAAAACATAAAAGTTAAGCTGTATAAGTAGTCTTAGAAGTTGAATTATTCTTTAAAACTCATTTGTATGTCATAGATTTACAGATGAGGCTGACGAGACACACAATAACACTCCGATTTGATAGACCCATGGCATTTTTAATGGCACATACAAAGTCTCTTAAGAACTGAAATGTTATTTATTAAGAAGAAAGGCGCAAAGGTTTTATGCAGCAAAAGAGCAAAGTCATATTAAAGTCATTTTCTAACCGGACGTTCTCTTCTTTCTCTCCAGTTTTTCCCATATGGGGACGCCTCAAAGTTTGCCCAACATGCGTTCAGGACCTTCGATAAGAACGGAGACGGAACCATTGACTTCAGAGAGTTTATCTGCGCTTTGTCCATCACTTCAAGGGGAAGCTTCGAACAGAAACTTAACTGGGCTTTCAACATGTACGACTTGGACGGAGATGGCAAAATCACCCGAGTAGAGATGTTGGAGATCATAGAGGTAAATGTCATGATTCAAGCTCCTTATGATAGCCAAACTGTTCCTTTCACAATAGATCAATGTCATCCATCGTTACTCATCAAGTTCACGAAGTACTGCCCGACCAAAAAAACCCCATCACACTCTATATTTGGTTGTGTTGCCTCTTGCTGTGATTGCGGCACTCATTCACCGTGGTATCATGTCACTAAGCTCATGCAATGTCACAGCGTTTATTTGCGTCCAGAGTGGCATTAATTTGTGGCCAAGATCTTGTATGGATGATTGGAGAGTCGGACGCTACGTAAAGTCTTCTCCAGCACATTATCCCAAAGATTCTCAATGGGGTTAAGGTCTGGACTGTGCAATGGCCAATCCATGTGTGAAAATGATGTCTCATGCTCCCTGAACCACTTTTGCACTATTTGAGCCTGATGAATCCTGGCATTGCCATCTTGGTATATGCCCGCTGTGCCATCAGGGGTGAAAAAACCCATTGATGGAAAAAACCTGCTCATCCGGTATATTCAGGGAGTCACGTGACCTCATTTTTGCAGCTGAAACAATAAAATACCGATAGAGTATACATTAGTAACAAAGTTAAATTCTTCGCAGCCACTTCTAGAAACAAGAGGTAAATATGTCACTTTGCCTAAATCTGCCTTGTTGCCATGTGCCTGCGTAATAAAATAACCAAACATATGTAATTGGACAACATCTCTGTGAAGTACAGCTAATTCGAATTAATCGAGGGACTCCCTGGAGGTCAAGGCAGGTTCCTTATCAAATGGAAATGACATACTTAAAAGGCGTTTTATCAGCTCGTTGGAAACTAGTCATCATTACAAACCTGGGCTGGGCAAGTGTTTGTGATATATCAATGCTTTATTGAGCGTGAAATGTGTAATACAAGTCATGAAGCCGTCAACCCAGTGTGTGCAGAGTAATGGACACAATAATATTACATGCATGGGATGTCATTAGAGGTTTTTTATATATTTATAATACTATAAACTGAGTTTTATGTGATATATAGGTTTATTATTGCAGAAGCCACTTGCACATCACAGCAATCTGTTAGTCCAGATGCCAAAATCACGAGTATAGCAGTACGTAGTGATACCTTTTAAATTAGACTAACGTTAAAAAGACGAGACAGAGGAGATATGATAGAAACATTTAAATACGTAAAGGGAATCCACAAGGTAGAGGAAGGGAGTATATTTAAAAGGAAACAAAGTAGCAAAACAAGAGGACATAGTCTTAGATTAGAGGGGCAAAGGTTTAAAAGTAACATCAGGAAGCATTATTTTACTGAGAGGGTGGTGGATACATGGAACAGTCTTCCAGTTGAAGTGGTAGAGGCCAAAACAGTAATTGAATTTAAGCAGGCATGGGATAGGCATAAGGCTATCCTAAACAAAAGATAAATCCAGGTAAAGTATCCATGTAATTGGGCAGACTAGATGGGCCGAAAGATTCTTATCTGCCAACATTTCCTATGTTTCTATGTTACATTTAAAAGACGAGCTTTCGAGAGAATAACCTCTCTTCCTCAGGTCGGGATGTTTACTGATCAGTATAGCTTCCAGACCTGAGGAAGAGAGGTTATTCTCTCGAAAGCTTGTCTTTTAAATGTAACGTTAGTCCAATTTAAAAGGTATCACTACGTACTGCTATTCTCGTGATTTTTATATTTATATATAGCATATATATACATATACACACAGTATATTTTTTCTGTATCAGCAATTATTATTATTATTTATTAGGCGCCAACATATATTCCGCAGCGCTGTACAAAGGTGTAATGGGTAGAGACAGGACAATTCTACAATACATACAGGAGACGGGTCAGTATTCCTGCCAGTAGATACATGAGGGCCCTATTCCAGTGGGAATTTACAACCTAGAATAGCAATGACTAGAGAAATAATTTAAGCCAGGACTGGCAGGCTTTATGCACTTGCTCTATCCATTAAATGTAAACCCAGTGTGGCTGGTCACAGAGCTGTGATACGGAAGCAAAGAAATGAGAAGTTATTCACAGAGAGCCGATCTGGCACCGAACAGTGAATTTCCCCGTACGGTGACATTTCGAAGCCATTCGTCTATTCAGAAAGCAGGCAGTTTGCCACATTTTGGCACATTGCCTGCACGTACGGTGCCTGTTCGACAGTGAAATCCCCATAGAAAAGCAATGGCTAATCTATTCAGAGACACCGAACGGCAGAGAAAGGTTGCCGAAGTGCCCTGCTGTTCGGTGTTTTCATTCGGCAGATTTATTCAGGCGAACCCCATAGGCTTCAATGTTAAAAATATTCCCCTTTTAATCCAATATCTAATAAACCGTTTATTCTTTTAATCTGCAGCAAAAAGTCTCTTTATTTATTGGTTTTTTTAGGATCTTTTAGGAAATTTTTGGGATTTTTCTGGAAAAATAATTTCATGGTGTTTTTAACCGCGGTTTCTCTTTTTTCTGTAACAGTCCTTTTTATTATCATTCATTGGATCTTGTATGTAAATTCCAGATATTTTCGTTCAGTAAAAAAGCAGTCCGCACACTCATTTCTGCACGCAACGTTACTGCGCACGCGTTTACTCACGACCCGGAATCCGAACCCTCCTTAGAGTCTTATGGACTCCAGGAGGTGATACTCAAGGTGGCGCGGAAGCGCTGCCGTGAGTATTAGGGAGGTTAGCGCTGCGCTACGGGGCAAGGTGCAGAATTAGCGCCTACCCTGTAATATGGTGCTAAAGCAGGAACGCGAAGGCGAAACCTGCAGGCTTTCCCCGTTAGCGTCGCTGTTTCAGCACACGGCAGAGAATAGTGCCCCCTGATGGGTAACCCAGAGACTGAAGTCAGATGTATTTACCTTGGACGGGTAGATTGCCACTGAATCATGGCTTGTCTTACCCCATGCCTTATTGTTTACAAATGTGTATTATGTGTTCCTGTTGTTGCTTGTGTAAAAGGTTTCCTTCGGGGCGAAAAGGAATAAAAAGCTTCCGTGTGCTCTTAGCGCATCTCCAGATATAAAGGTCACTTTGTTTACCATCGTAACCTTCTAAAGCAACTGATGAAAAAAAATTGTCACGAAAGGTTCTGCATTAATGTATCACTCCGAAGCGGCACTGTACTATTCATCCATTCCATGCCGCGATATAGGGCAGCCTAATTACAAGGCACGCCATCTGAATGCTTTTAACGGTAAAATAGTTATAGCTTTAAGCACTAAACTAAATTAGGAAGCTACCTTGAAGGGCACTCTTTCCATCTGACATCTTAACGAGATGGTCCAAAGAATCCTGCGTTTTAACCTCTGCAAAGGAGTTCTCTTACTCTCATCAGCACACAACCAATCTGCATGCCGTTTGGCTTTATGCCAGTGGGAATACGACCAGCTTGCTCACGTATTGGCTTAACACATCCAGAGCAGGAGATAAACCATTTTCCGAGGGTTAATAGGCTTAAAATTACACTGAGAAAGGAAGAGGTTTGTGAGGGTCCTGAGAACGAGCAACGGCACTAGTGGCCTGCTCTATGGTGGGGCCCGCTCAGGTCTCACAAGGTTTTTGCTCGATTGTGCCATTACAGGTACGAATGCTCCATATGCAAATCAGACGCTATCAGCCAGAAAGGGCGGCCAGTACTGACTGCCAAGGACATCATCCCTGCACGAGAGATGCAGCTACCCCCGACGATCATTTTGGCCTTATTAGGCCTCGTCGTGAGGGTATAGCTGACCCCCTCCAGGCACATCGTGCAAGGGGTCCCATTTGGATATCCTGGAAACTTATAGAAAGTAAGAGGTTTGTGAGGGTCCTGAGAACGAGCAATGGCACTAATGGCCTGCTTTACAGTGGTGCCCGCTCAGGTCTCACAAGGTTTAGCTCAATGGTGCCATTACAGGGACAAATGCTCCATATGCAAATCAGCTGCTCTCACCCAGAAATGGTGGCCAGTACTGAAATTCCAAGGAAGTCATCCCTGCACGAGAGATGCAGCAACCCCCGACGATCATGTGTGTGTCTGCATAGCAGTATCTCTTTCCTGGTTGAGCATGACTGGTTGAATTTCTTGGCTTTCAGGAACTTGGCTGTAAACTCCTCCTGGGCTCTATGGAATGCAGTTATTTTTCATAGACTTAAAGGGCATTCTGTTGATATTTAATATATTCCCTAACTATATAACTATTCTCTGCTAGGCCGTCTGATCTGTGTAGTGTGCATTCCATAATTCAGGGGAGGCGGGTCGTACCATAGGACAGAGATTGTGTGTTGCGTGCACTGCTGAGCTGAGTAGAGGAGGAGGTCTCGGATCACAAAGTGTATTCAGTGTTATTGAAAAAGCCTTCCAGCATGATGGTGTCGCAGGTGTAGTCAGACACTCATTACTGGGCAAATTGGTCCCTACTCAGGTCGGTACCTACATTTTAAATTGTTGTTTCATGATAAGGAGCAGGAAAACTAACTTTATTCCAGTTTACACTTTATTATTTCTGAGAAACATGTATTGAAAATCCTTAAAAATTGACCCTGGGGGTAAGGTGTCTGCAGCACCCAATGCAAATGTACAAGCAAGCACTAGCTGCTGCGATGGTGGAAGGTCCCATCCTGTGCATCTCAGACAGAAAATCTGTTAAAGGCAGACAATCAGAAAGTAAGAACTGCCAGAGCTGCTGAGAATAAATGTCCACTGGTGTGACCAATTTACTTCAAGCTGAGAAGCAAAAGACAATACATATTTTTTGGGGTACAACCCGTTCCTCAGTGTACAATGCTCCTAGTGAGATAAATAGGCAGCCATATGTATGTACAGGAGATACAGTAGGGGGAAGCTAGGTCCCAACCACCCATTCCGAAACGATCAGTCCTTTTCCAATAGATAGTCCGGTGTACACAACATAACATCGTGGTTATAGCGTTATCAGATAAACACACTGTGCTGTATCCAAGTTGGTGGAGTTGGAGGGTGCTTGGCATCCCATCTCGCAAGATGACGGAGAACTGTTATTTAACACATGCGCAAGACTCGACAAGCCTCGCGGGAGGCTTGCAGAAGGTCCCAAATGTGATGTTTCCTTCCTACCTGTTTCTGTGTCAGCCAGACATGGGGCGCTAATCCAAGGTCGGCGTAAAGTTAACCAGAGCTGTTGTAAACTTGACAACTCCTGCGGGGTTGTCTTTAACCCGTGAAGGTCCTGTTCCCCATAGGGAAGGCGAAGGGACCTAGAAAACACATAACATCCATACCAACCACACTTAAACACTTAATGAAAACACCCGAATACATAAATGTGTGTCCAATATGTACAAGGATACATATTCAGTGTTAAATATAAAAGTAAGTAAAATGGTCACACTAGTGGAGCAGTATTAAAAGAAAAAGAAAACCCAGAGGTTTTAGTGTGGAGGCGCTATATAATTTAGATCAGTAGCAAAGCAATATACTTTTAAGCAGCTCACTAGTTGAGTGTATCCTTCACCCCAAAAATAGAATGCAGAAAAAAATCACTATACAGTGAAATAGGAGCGCTAGAGGTTAGACAAAGATCACATGTATATTAATATATATAAAACGGAAAGACAAGACAAAAAGAAGGTCTATTTTTCTTTCTTTCTTTCCCTTGTTCTTATTTCTTTCAGTAGAATAGTAAATCTGTTAAATGTCATCAATTTAAACAGGGAGTCTGCGAGACTCCAAATGTATGCCTTTAAGCCTCTTCTGGGGGGCTCCACCCATCAACAGGAAAAGAGGTTCACAATCCTTATTCCTCCAGGCTTGATAATAGCTTTGAACCGGAAGTGTATTTGTGATCTCGAGAAAGAAGTCAATAATAGTATAATACTGTAGGTTACTTGAGAATAAAAAATCAAGAGAGGATTACACTCACGTGTTACAGAGCCTCTATTGAAAGTGGCTCTGTATAGGCGCCTGGGACCACTAATCAGAGGGGGTCCATCCTCGATATTAGATTTCCGCTGGAACACAGCTCCGCCGCATAACAGTGCAACCCAATACACAGAGATGTATCAGGTGTAGAGGTACAAAATGAAATGGAAAAATAAAAATGGAAATAAAAAATGGAGGACCAATATAAAGAACCATAAAAATTTATTAAATGACAAAACACCAAAATTAGGTGTATAAAGTGCGAGACGCGTTTCACCTACTGCTGCAGGCTTCCTCAGTCAAAAAAAAGTGATAAAAAGTCCCCCAGGGGCCATCTTACCCCTTATATAGTCTGTGTCCATGTAAAAAACCGCATGTATTCGGCGTGCGGTTCACCTGCGTTCCACCTGTGATTGGTTGACTTCCGTATGACGTATTTCCGTTTTCGGATCTTCAGGCGGATGTTTACGAATTTTCATTTCGTTTTTATTATCGTTCGGATCTCCGATTCTGCTATCGCAGCGGCAATTTCTCATTTAAACATAGAATCGCTCGGATCTTAACTTACAAATATTCGAACGAACGATTCGAACGAAAAAACGAAAAAAAAGAAAAAGAAAAGAAAATAGAAAGAACACACATATAAATAAAAAAGATGTAATATACAGCGTATAGCCTAAAACTATAATAACAGCTGGTCGAAACTCATAGCAGTCACCTCTAATAAAGATAGAGACTACATAATTAGATGGCCAATAATCGACATAAAAACATAGAAAATCTATATTTGTGCATAACCCAGGTCATATAATAATATTTATGTTAAATATAAAAGTAAGTAAAATGGTCACACTAGTGGAGCAGTATTCACAGCAGCGACGGTGGTTTTCTTATTCTTTGATTGCCTTCCTATGAGAAAAATTTACGTTTTCAGTCTAATTTTCCTTTCTTAGGCTGCAGTCACACGAGAGCACCGGACGTGATTTAAGCCTCCCCATCAAAATGCTACGACGGACGTAGGACGAGGCTACAAAGAACGACCTTCCTTAGGAGGAACATGCTTTGTAGCGCTGAGCGTAACAACTGCGCTCAACAAGGTGGCCACGCAGGTGTCAGAGTGAAAGGAACGTCCACTCTCACAGATGTTCCTTCCGCTCTCAAGACCGTGTGACCGCAGCCTTAGTCCTCCCCTTCAAGTAGTTTGTAATCCATGGGTTCGCTCTCTTATGAAATGGGATCTGCTCGCCCACCCATGACTACAACCCTATGGAGATCGAATATCGATGCTGAAAGCTACTGTTCAACCTTTTTGGGACCAGTAGTGGTGGTCTCTCTGTTTTTATTTCTCACAAGATCATATAGCAAAAGGTTTTGGAGTTGTTGTTGATGGAAAGTTTGTTCGTCTCATTGACTCGCAATCCGATTGCGACTCCCAGTTGCCATAATCCTGTGACCAGTGGAGCATAAAAAAATTATATTGAAACCGAACAACAAAAAGAAGGCAAAGAAGGTCAGATATGCTGCAAGCGTCTTATCATTCGCCCCACAAAGCACATTCAATAAACACAGCCGAGCGCGACGCGGAGAATTTAGAAATGCAGATTTTTTTGGGACTAATGAAATCATGAATAAAGCATTTTTTGCATGACCCAATTTCACGTTTCTCCAAACTCCCCTGCACGGAGCGGCCTGACTGTATGGAAAGTCTTACGATTTGACTAACAATCTCACATTAATATTTTCTTGACATAATTTCCTGTTGGTAACCCAATTCCTAGCGCCTTTGAACGTCCCTTATGTAATTCCTGCAGACCGACATCCTAAAGGTAAAAGCAGACGCCGTGCAATGGGTTCTTCTCGATCTCCCGTAAAGTTAATGTTACCGGAGGGACTACATTTATTTTCGAGAAAATATTTATTTAATGTTGCGCCTAGTTCAGCGAACTGGGAATTGTTCTGGGGTTCACTGAACCAAAATTACTGGACTGTGTTTATTAAACTTTTCGGGGTCACTGCACCGACTCAGATTCTTTTTAATGGCATTATTCATCAAACCCTCTTCCAGGGAAACAACTGCACTTACTGGCGAACATCTTAAATTGGATGCAGTCAGTGTTCCCAGTGTATATGCCACATTAGTTCACATTCGTCAGCGTTCCCCTAAGCGTTTTCATTGCTCCAGCGCTAATATCATTAAAGAGGCATACCGTATACCCAAAAATAAATTATAATAAATTATAGGGAAAAAATAACAATTATTATACATTTTTTTCATGATGCTCAGCATTTTCTTTTTTTTTTTTTAGCTTTCTAAAATGATGAAGCTAATGCAGCTCTTCTTCAGTCCCAGCCGAGTTACATGTTACTAAAACATAGCTGTTCACGGCAGACCTGTGCGCGCCCCACTTCACCAGGGCGTTTGACAAGCAGGAGTTCACATTATTTTAGCCATGTATTGATTGATGTAGTTTTTTTTCCTTAGGATATTTTCAAATTGGACAAAAAAATAACATAAAAATTCAGTTAATATGCTAGAATAGCAATTTTGCAAAAATAATTTTATTTATTGTTAAATTTGTTTATGCTTTACAGAAAGTCTGCTGCGATGAAAGGTTCTAAACTCTAGATGGTGTTCCTTATCTTGTACACTTTTACATGGGGTCTGCATTGTCAGCATACAGGCAGTATTCATTTTTGTGTCAAATACAGTAAATGTGATAAAGATAGATATTAAAATGCTGATCTCCTGCTCCTGATTTGAATCTATCATTATGAGATTATTAGTAATGCAGCTTCCAAAAAATACCAATAGAATCTAAAAATAATATTTGTATGTGACATAATGCCTGTGTATGGAAATTACTAGGGATGCACCGATATCACTTTTTTAAGACCGAGTACGAGTACCGATACTTTTTTAAAGTACTCACCGATACCGAGTACCGATACTTTTATTTTATGTCATGTGACGCTTTTCAATAAGAACAGACCTCATATAAAAATGCCCCCAGCTCACATGTATATATCCCCCCCGAGATATATATATATAGAATGCCCCCAGCTCTCATGGATATACCCCCCAGCTCATGGATATGCCCCCCAGCTCTCATGGATATGCCCCCCAGGTCTCATGGATATGCCCCCCAGGTCTCATGGATATGTCCCCAGCTCATGAATATGCCCCCCAGCTCTCGTGGATATGCCCCCAGATCATGGATTATGCCCCCAGCTCTCATGGATATGCCCCCCAGCTCTCATGGATTATGCCCCCAGCTCATGGATTATGCCCCCTGTACTGTCCTCCCTCCACGTGTCACTTTTGCGAAGTTTGACAGTCAGCTAAACTTCATCTATCATAGAGTCACGAAGAATCTAGGTTTCAATTCCAATCTTTATTGAAGAAAAATCATAACCTCTATGATGGATAATAGTGAAAGTAAAATAAAAGAATTATAACGTAATTAGTCTCTAACTATACATGTTCAAATACAACCAAATATATACAGAAATACCATTGTCATTACACACATCTGGACATCATATGAGACTATTAAGGATATACTCTACATAGAAAAACATATGATAACATGCTATGTATTTAAATGGCAACATTACACCCACTCTACACATTAGAAACAGCAATATGTGTTGATGGAAGCAGATAAGGTAAATAAACTTACAGCTATTGCTCTTCAGAATGCTTAAAGACAAGGGTTAATAGAGATTGTCCATTCAGGACTGTTCATCTGCTCACCACATAACAGGCATGAGGTAACTCACACTTCCTGGATTTCTAAGAGCTGTTTACTTCCTGGTTTCTAAATTGCCTGCAGTTTCTTAAAATGACCACTAGGTGGACTTACCAAAACAAAAGAGCTTAACTGATATTAACCTGGAGACAGAAGCACATGGATATGCCCCCCAGCACTCATGGATATGCCCCCCAGCACTCATGGATATGCCCCCAGCTCATGGATATGACCCCAGCTCTCATGAATATTGCCCCCAGTTCATGGATATGCCCCCCAGCTCTCATGGATCATGCCCCCAGCTCATGGATCATGCCCCCAGCTCATGGATATGCCCCCAGCTCTCATGGATATGCCCCCAGCTCATGGATATGCCCCCCAGCTCTCATGGATATATATTACACATACACACACACAGACCCCAGACCAGACTTGGGGCACTGTCCAAATGCTCTATCGGCATTCGGACAGGCTCCAGCAGCTCATCGAGTTAATACTTACCTTCCCGAGCGACGCCGGCAAAGTCTTCTCGCGTGCGCTCGATTGGAAGGCCCCCAGCCGCGATCACGTGGGAGTTCGCGAGATCGAGGGGCTGGGGTCCTTACAACGTGCAGACGCATGGAAACTTTGCCGGCGTCACCTGGGAAGGTAAGTATGAATGCGGTGAGCAGCTGCAGGGGCCTGTCCGAATGCCGATAGAGCATTCGGACAGCTGCCCCAGCCCCTCGGATGCCGGCAAGCCGGCTCAAAGCTGGCTTCCAGTATCGGGGGAAGTATCGGAGGCACTGCACGAGTACCAAGTACTCCTGCAGTACCCGGTATCGGCACCGATACCGATACTAGTAATACTAGATACTAGAAATTACAGTAACACCTTCTATCTGTACTGTACAGGGATTTTCAGTCATTATAACCCCCTGAATCTTAGACTGGCCATCCACTGTGTCTGTAGTTGTCTAAAGACGGCTTTTTTCAAAGATCCTGAATGTTCTAGGTTGTCTACTGGCAGCGAATATGAGTGACCAAGATCGACCGTCAGGAAGACCGCCGAACTGAGAAGAAAAAATAAAAACCCGCTGCCGGACACATGCCCTTTCAGCACCAGGGACAGCACCGGAGACCCCTGCATGTGTTCTGCAGCGGGTTTTTGTTTTTTCTTCTCAGTTCGGCGGTCTTCCTGACGGTCGATCTTGGTTAAAAGTCCTTTTTTAGTTAAAAGCCCTGATTTTATTAAAGCCAAGCACCAAGAACAGCACCGGACTTACCTGCATGTCTTTCGCAGGTGGGGTTTGTTTTGTCAGTTCGGTGGCGATGGGAAAAAAACACATTTTTAAAAAAATTGGGAATTAAAAATTTTGCCAAAAAGATACTCAAAAAGTTCAATAAATAAAAAGGCTTTTTGCTGCAAATGAGAAGAATAATTGGTTGAGTAAAAAAAAGGAAAATATTTATTTTACATTGAATCCTATGGGATTCGCCTGTAAAACTGAATCACTTCTCTATGGCACGGCGGTTTAACAATACAATTCATCTTTTTTTCATGTAAATTGTACCCGATCGGGCCGACTTCATCTGACAAATCCCTTTGAAATGGAGTCTGTTGTAGTCACACAAAGTTGACTGAAGTCGTCCGATGGGAGTTGGAGGCAGTGGATGGGGGCTGAATCTCTGAATTTCATGTTGTAGGAGTGGTCGGACGTTGTGGATGACGTCGGACGATTGCACAAATAGTGAAAGGCCAGCCTTATTCCTCTACAGTAGTGACTGACCCCAGAGCTCTCCCTGTATTCTGCCCAGTAAAGTTTGTTGAGCTTTTTGTTACAATGAGAGGGATCTGCTCCTTGTAATACAGGGTAACAGGACGAATCTTGTATTAAAAAGGTATGCGAACTTCAATAGGAATAACTCACTAAACGTAGGAAATAAACAACGGATGTAAATGAGGAAAATGCTTATTTTTACATGCATAAATGACTTGTGGCTCTTAGAATGCCCTTTTAGCCTCCCTTACTCAATATGCCGTGCAATTTTGGGCACCTGTCTTAAGAATGGATATTATGGCGCTAGAACATGTGCAGAGACGGTGACTAAATTAATAAGGGGAATGGAAGGTTTAAGTTATGAGGAAAGACTAACAAACTTAAACCTGTTTAGTTTAGAGAAACGGCGCCTTAGAGGGGATCTGATAACCGTATATAAATATATACGGGCCATTATAAACCACTGGCTGGAAACCTATTTATTAACCCCTTAAGGACCGCTGATCTACATAGTACGTCCTGGGGAAAATTCTCCTTAAGGACCAAGGACATACTATGTACGTCATGGTCCTTTAATCTCCCTGACGGATATCCAAAGTGTGGCTCGGGGTTAAATTTCACCGCTGAAAGCAGTAACCCGGAGCCACACTCGGTCTGGATTAGATACATACCTTTACCTTTGCTCCCTCGCTGTCCCCCGCAGTCTCCTCCGGCGAACGTGCCGTTCTGCTACCTGGTTCCCTTCTCGCGAGAAGGGAACCAGGAAACAGGAGGTCGCGATCGCAGGAGACAGGCCCGTAGGGAGGGCGAGTCGAGTGAGGCACTCGCCTCGGGCACCGCTGCAACGGGGCGCAGGCGCAGACTGCCGGAGCCGAACGCATTCACTCGCTGAGAGCAGCGAGATGGGAGACGTGTAGGAGGATGGGAAGGAGCCTCCCATCCTCCTGCAAGACTTCCTGTCCCCACACCATGTGGAAGGGAGGGAGCAGGAAGAGAAGAAGCAGGACAGGAGAGCAGAGCACAGGAGAGCAGAGCACTGCAGCTGCAGCCAGGGGGATACCTCTTAGGTAAGATCACCCCAGCTGCTCTCCCCTCAAACAGCCCCCTCTCCTGCAGCTCCCCACCCTCTATAAGATCTCTACCCCCTCTTTAGCAGCTTTCCCCCAGCTCTCTACGCCCCAGCCCCCAAGCTCTACCCCCAGCTCTCTACCCTGAGCCCCCCCACATCTCTACCCCCAGCCCCCCAGCTCTCTACTCCCACATCTCTCCCCCAGAGCCCCCCAGCTCTCTTCCCCCACATCTCTACCCACCAGCTCCCTTTATAAGCTCTCCTCCCCTCTCCGATTTTATGTCAAATCAGTAATTTCTTTTAAATTGGATTTTTTTTTCTGCATCCCCCCCCCCCCCAGCATCACGACGCAGGCAGGGAAGGGGACCCGGGAAGCAGTGTGCTGCAATCGGCTGGGGACACAGCAGGAGGACATTGAGGGAACGCAGGGGCAAGGAATGTACAATCCCGAGTGTGGCTCTGGGTTACTGCTTTTGGTACTGAAAATTAACCCCGAGCCACACTCGTGGTTACTGCCAGGGAGGTTAATATACATATAATAATGCTCCTCTCATTGAATAAAACACAACGCTCTCATGTTCAATACGCAATCCACAACGCTCTCATGTTCAATACCCAATCGATACACATTACTGTTAGTTTTATTGCTGTGGATTCTGTGATATACTCATACACACCACACATTACTGGGAGTTTTATTGCTGAGGAGCTCTGTGATACACTCATACACAGCGCACATTACTGTGAGTTTTATTGCTGTGGAGCTCTGTGATACACTCATACACACCGCACATTACTGTGAGTTTTATTGCTGTGGTGCTCTGATACACTCATACACACACGGTCCTCTAAAACATCTGGGAATAGCTTGGTCTCTGGCCCTGTGGGGCCTCATAGCTGAGCTTCACCTAAGACCTCACCAAATCTGGAGCCGCCACTGCTGACTAACACAGGGGAGACTAACGTTATTTAGGATTATTAATTTTCTTGTTATTTATTACCTATTTTCCTCTAAATAACCTCTAAAAATATTGTGTCTGGGGAGGGCACAATTTTCTATTCTTGCCTCAGGTGCAAAAGGAGCTAGCTACGGCTCTGGCCGAAGAAGACTGCGGGGGATGGCGAGGGAGCGCAGGGACAGTTATGTATCCAGCGGCATCCCGAGTGTGGCTTGGGGGTTACCACTTTCAGCATAGGAATTTAACCCCGAGCCACACTTGGGATAACCGCTAGGGGATACAAAAAAAATAAAATTGTCCCGATTCTAACCCCCCCTTCCCTCCTTATACTCACCTCTCTGGCCGGGGTCTCATGTTGATCTGGCTTCCTTGAAGCCGTCCTGACGATTTTATGGGCCCCAACTTGCTGTTGTGACGTTATCGCCGTGCGTAATAATGTCACTTTCAGGTGTCTCCTGCGTCTGCAGGGGGAACCTGACAGGGGAGGGGGTCATTTGGACGCCTCTCCCTCCCAAACAGCTAGGGCTAGAAAAACCAGAGAGGCACCGCTGGAGAAGGCAGAGTCTGCCCTTTTCAGCGGTGCCTCTCTTTAGCCACTTAGGTGTCGGATCGTAATTCAGCACCAATCGGCGCCAGATCGCGATTCAAACCCAGAAATGGCTGACATGGATGTCAGCCAAGCCTCCGGGTCACCCTCCAACCACTGCGTCGTCACCGTATGTGCGATGATGTCAGTCAGCCAGGTAACCCCCTAGCTACCAAGTGGAGCTATGGGGATCCTTTGGATTCCGATCTGTGGTAGATAGAGGGTCATGTTTGGTATCATGGCCTTTCCAATGATACCAGACATGATTAGGTTTGATGTAAAAGTAAAACAAAGAAAATGTGTGTTTTTTTTTTTATCTGGGGGTATAATAAAATAGGACTTCAATTGACTTTTAAACATGGTGAGCATAAAACGGTCAAAATGAGCTCAGCACACAGAGGTGAAATGTCTCAGATGTGAAGGGGTTAAAAAGCAAAAACATGTAAAAATTGGGTATTTCTAATTTCAGGACAAAATTTCAAAACTATTTAGCCTGGGTCTTTTTTGTAGATTTTGAGGATTAACCCCTTAAGGGCCGCTGACGTACCCTGTACGTCCTGTCCTCGGGTCTCCCTTAGACCCGCGGACGTACAGGGTACGTCACCGGCGCCAAATCCCCCTCCCGCCCGATACTCACCTCCCTCGTCGGATCCCACGGCGATCTGGCAGGGAGGAAGCCTGCCCATGTGATTTACATGGGCAGGCGAGGCTGATGACGTCGCCACGCTGCGTGGTGACGTCATCAGAAGGTGCCCCCATGTGTTTCAATGGAGGGGAGGGGGGGGGGCTCCTTCGGAGCCCTCTATCTCCCCAACCATTGAAGCTAGGGAGACGCCGTTTGCACCGCTGGAGAGGGGAGAGCATTAACCATTTCGCCGCCGGATCACGTTGCGGCGCCAATTGGCGCCAAAACGTGATTCAAACCTGGAGGGGGGCTGACATCTTGGATGTCAGCCAAGCCTCCAGGTCCCCCCCACCCACTGACAACCTCACCATATGTGTGAGGATGTCAGTGGGCCAGTTAACCCTCTAGCTGCCTTGTAGAGATAAGGGGATCCTAATGATCCCTTTATCTCCCGATCCATGGCAGCTAGATGGTCATATTTGCCATCATTTGAAAGGCCTGATTATGGCCTTTCAAATGATACCAAACATGACCAGGTTTGGTTTTAAAAAAAAAATTAAAATAAATAAATAAATAAAAAAAAATAATAAAAAAATTAAATAAAATAAAAAAATGATTTTTTTTTTAAAAGTTTTTTTTTGTCTGGGGGGAGTTTAATTAAATAGGACCTAGGCTGTCATCTAAAAATAATTAGCACAAAATGGTCAGAATGAGCGCAGCGCACATAGGTGAACTGGCTCAGCAGTGAAAGGGTTAAAAGGTAAAAACATGTAAAAATTGGGTATTTCTATTCTCGGGATAAAATTTGGAAACTATTTAGCCGGGGTCTTTATTGGTGGTTATAGCTTTAGGGGATTAAATTACGAAAAAGTGTGTTTTTACCATTTTTTTCATCATATTTCATATTTTTTTATATTAAATTATTGGATATGATGGAAATAATGGTATTTCTAGAAAGTCCATTTAATGGCGGGAAAAAGGGTGTATAATATGTGTGGGTTGAATAAACGAGTAAGAGGAAAATTTGATCTAAACACGAGCAGCGCAGAAACGTAAAAACAGCAGCGGTCACTAAAGGACGGATTTGTGTAAAACCGCCCGGTCACTAAGGGGTTAAAGTTCGAAAAGGTATGTTTTCCATTTTTTTCCCTCATGTTTCATATTTTTTTTATAGTAAATTATAAGATATGATGGAAATAATGGTATCTTTAGAAAGTCCATTTAATGGCGAGAAAAACAGTGTATAATATGTGTGGGTTGCATTACCGAGTAAGAGGATAACTAGAACTAAACCCAAACAGCGCAGAAACGTAAAAACAGCAATGGACACTTTCGGACAGATAATCGTAAAACCGCCAGGTCACTATGGGGATAACAGAAATATATAAAGGACACGAGGTCATCCATTTAGACTGGACGAATGGAAATTCGGCCTAAAGCATAGGAAGGTTTATTTTACAGCGAGAACAAAAAAGCTGTGGAATTCTCTGCATGTTGAGGTGGTTGGGTCAGAGTCTGTACAGACTTTTAAACAACGACTGGATGACTTCCTGCAGACACATGATATTAAGGGTTATAATATTTAATTGTGGGTAAAAGCTTCTTGATCCAAGGAGAAATCTGACGCCATCTGGGGTCAAGAAGGAATTTTTTCCCAGTACGTTGCATATTGGCGAGCTCTTCAGACTGGGGTTTTTTTGCCTTCTTTTGGATCAACAGCAGTAGGTGATGTGTGAAAGGCTGAACTCGAAGGACACACGGCTTTTGTCACGTCATGTTACTCACTGTTTTGCTTATTTGTCCACAAAACCTCCCCCACCATGACAGATAAACCAGTTCTCCCGATACCCTTTTCCCCTTGATTTCTGTCTCACTCACTTGGGATTCTCACCTTGGATTCAAAATCTTTTGTGTAAGAATCTGAATTGCATGAAACCAGAGGGGCGAAAAACCTACAAAAAGAGTAAAAGAATAAAAGAAGTAATTAGTCCCTTGTCTACTGGTGTAATAATCGCTCTTATCACAGAAGCTGCCGATCCCTTTTAAACTCTAGGTTAGTGGTGGCGTGTCCCCCCCGTTCCAATGTGTGTAAGTTTATATGTTGCAAAGAAACATGTATGGATGGGTTTGAATGTCAGGATGACATGAAAATAAATTATTGTCCTCCAAACCGTATTAAAACATTCAAGAATAACCTTGATAGCAAGTGTCAGGAGATGTTTGTTGAACGCCCGCTAGATTAAGTAAGTTATCTTCCTTTTGACATGTATTATACAGGCAGTTTACGCCTCTCTGGCAGCGAGCCCAGCAGCCCATTGCAGAGAGTTCAATAGCACTAAGGAAATCTATACGGCAGACGTGATTGGATTTCTGCAGTGTGGTTTTAGATGTGTCTTTCGGACAATTTCCTCTAATTCTGCACGTACGGTTCTTTATGCGATTATTTAAAAAATAAAAAAAATGTCTCCTCGTTCGCTATTGCTTTGGTTACTCTATACCAGGGAAGTGCCGTCAGGGTAGGCAGGTAAGCAGTAAGCGTTAAACTCACCTGCTCCGCTCTCACCCGCCATCAGCTCCGTCCTCTGACTCCATTCTTTTCAAGAGCCTACGCAATTTGTGTAGCTGGACGCTTCCCCACTATGCTGATCATGTAAGCTGCTCAAGAAGTCTGCAGCGCGCGTCTGTTCAAATAGGAACACACGCGCGCTGCCTACTTCCTGCACTCTGCCCGTCAGAGCCTCAGAGAGGCCCTGACAGAGCAATCGAATAGCTTGGACCAATGGGAATGGAAAATTGGTCCAAGCCATTCAAAAAACCGCCTGCATTGGAGGCTGGCCTCTGATTGACAGGAAGGAGCCAAGGCAACTCCCTCTGCACCCTCTAGTGATGGATACAGAGTATGACAGGCACAAGCAGCTCTCTCCTCCCTCTAGTGGCGGGTACAGAGTCTGACAGGCACAGAAAAACATTTTTTTTTTTTTTTATAATTAATAGTAAAGTATATGATATGGAGAAAATAGCGGTGTCTTTAGAAAGTCAATTTAATGGCGAGAAAATCGTTATATAATATGTGTGGGTACAGTAAACGAGTAAAGGATAATTTACAGCTAAACACAAACCACAGAAAGTTAGTTAATATCTGTGTATATCTGGCTCTGATACTAGCCAGTGCCTCACCAGCCACTGACCTCATGGCACTTCCCTGATCTATATGTGTGAGTGGGGTGCCGGACAAAATCCCTACAGCCAGGTTCCCTAATGCCAACATCCCGACGGCCAACTTCCAGACAGAACAAGTGCCGGACATACCAAGTTCCCTACACAGCCAACTTCCAGACATCCATAATCCCAGCGGCTAACCCTAATACTAACACCCTAAGCCTTAGGGAGTTAGGGTTAGGGCTAGGTTTAGTAGGGTTAGGGCTAGCTTTAGAGGGGTTAGGGCTAGGTTTAGGGGGGTTAGGGCTAGGTTTAGGGGGTTAAGGCTAGGATTAGGGGAGGTTAGGGCTAGGTTTAGGGAAGTTAGGGTTAGGGCTAGGTTTAGGGGGGTTAGGGCTAGGTTTTAGGGAGGTTAGTGTTAGTGCTAGATTTAGGGGGTTAGGGCTAGGTTTAGGGGATTAGGGCTAGGTTTAGGGGGTTAGGGTTAGAGCTAGGGTTAGGGCTAGGTTTAGGGGGTTAGGGAAAGGTTTAGGGGGGTTAGGGTTAGGGCTAGGTTTAGGGGGTTAAGGAGTAGGGTTAGTGTTAGCCGCTGGGATTTTGGATGTCTGGAAGATGGCGGTCAGGGAGTTGTCTGTGTAGGGAAGTTGGCGTGTAGGGAAGTTGGCCGTCAGGGAGTTGTTTGTGTAGGGAAGTTGGCCGTGTAGGGAAGTTGGCCGTCGGGATTTTGGCATTAGGGAACCTGGTTGTAGGGATTTCGACCCAAGCCCATGTGTGTGCTTCTGTATCTGGTGTGTTTTTTTTTATCTTCAGTTTCATTATAAAGCGATATTACCACCAACACAAGCTGTGACTAGATTTCTTGGCTAATTCGTTCTCTTTGAATAACCCCTATAGTGAGGAGCAAGTTTTGTAAAGATGGGGGGGGGGGCGGTTTACAACACAAAAGATCACACAATGGATGCACCCAGTGACATGAATAGAGTAAAATATTTTCTTAACTAGACATACAAGAGAAAAACAAAGCGCATGTAAGATATCAGCAACATAAAATAAACACAATAAGGACATTTCATTTTTGGTGGTAGTGGACCGTTAACAGCGAGAAGTGTAGAGGGTTAAATATAATAATGCACAATATGGAAACCGAAGAAACATGGAATACTATAGTGCAGAAGGAATATTCTTGACTTGTTTGATTGTACCCTAAATATATCCTAGCTGCTTCCATCTGCGTCATGTTCCTCTTTACATCTTCACTACCAAGTGGTTTCCCATAAAAACACTAGGAGGACCTACTAGTTTTATGGAAGATCTCTTTCCAGAAAAAAGCTGTTCAAAAAGCTTCAGCACCTTGGCTGACATGTCCAAGGTGCTGACAGTTTAGTGGGTACATTCTGGAGCCCATTTTCCAATGAATCTGGTTTCAAAATCCTTACCCTGACCTACAAAGCTCTCACTAACTCAGCTCCCCACTACCTGTCCTCACTAATCACCAAATATACCCCAGCCCGCTCCCTAAGATCAAACAGTGAGCTGTGCCTAGCTTCTCCCCGCATCACCTCTTCCCATAATATACTGCATGATTTCTCATGCGCAGCCCCCCATCCTCTGGAACTCTCTCCCTCGTACTGTCAGACTTTCCCCTAAAGACATTCCTATTTAGGGAAGCCTATCACCCGACTCACTGACGCAACCAGTCCATCACTCTCACCTTGCAGTCCATCACTCTCACCTAGCAGTCCATCACTCTCACCTAGCAGTCCATCACTGTCATCTAGCAACCCATCACTCTCACCTAGCTGTCCATCACTCTCACCTAGCAGCCCATCACTCTCACCTTGCAGCCCATCACTCTCACCTAGCAGCCCATCACTCTCACCTAGCTGTCCATCACTCTCACCTTGCAGTCCATCACTCTCACCTTGCAGTCCATCACTCTCATCTAGCAGCCCATCACTCTCACCTAGCAGTCCATCACTCTCACCTTGCAGTCCATCACTCCCACCTTGCAGTCCATCACTCCCACCTTGCAGTCCATCACTCTCACCTGGAAGTCCTCTCCTCCTGTTTCCACCCCAACCCTTCTAGATTGTGAGTTCCCACGGGAATAGGGCCCTCCTTTCCTATTTTACCGGTTTGTCAATTGTTGTTCAATGTATTATAACCCTGTCTATATTGTGTCCATTGTACAGCGCTGCAGAATATGCCGGTGCTATATCAATAAAGAATAATAATAATAGTAAACAAAATGTGTTTGCAATGCACTAGAATAAGACCTGATAGAGTTTACTCGATGATGGGCTCCTGCAGGAGCTTTTGACCATCAGCCATTGTGGTGAAGTGGTTAAATGGTCCTTTTATAAATCGCAGCAGGTGGCAAGAACCAAACACATAGCTACCTAATAGCCGGAGTGTATAACCAATGAGATGTTCCATTTTTGGTGTTTAAATTGAAATGTGTCTATTACCGAATGTTTAGCTGACGGCCGCCCTCTTCTTCTCTCTCCCGAAGGCTATTTATAAGATGGTGGGCACTGTGATAATGATGAAGATGAACGAGGACGGGCTGACGCCTGAGCAACGCGTGGACAAGATATTCAGCAAAATGGATAAGAACAAAGACGACCAGATCACACTGGATGAATTCAAAGAAGCGGCAAAGAGCGACCCATCCATTGTATTACTCCTCCAGTGTGACATTCAGAAGTGAGCGCCTCCTCAGCGAGCGTTACGGACTGCACAGAAATTTCAATGTTCCATTCAGTTTGCAGCTATTTCCACGACTAAATCAAAAATAATAATATTAATAATAATAATAATAATTGCTTGGACTACCTATAAATGGACTTGCTTCTTGTGTTTGAAACACTCGTGTGCATGAGAATGTCATTTGCTAAAGAATTTTAAAAGTATATAAATAGATACAAAAAAAGATATATATATAAAAAAAAACAATCCTAAAAAAAAAAGAAAAAAAAAAAAAAAGACTGCCACAATGTGAAGTGTGCAACGTAATTCCATAAGTCTTTATTCCGGGAAGCCTGTGCATCAGTAATGTACTGCATTTAATGATGATACTATTTAATGTTCTACTGATGCTCGCTTTGTGTCTTCTATGCTGTTAGTGGTAGTGACACTGACCCCATGGCAATATAACTGTTCCCAGAATTGCTCGTTTCACCTGCTGTAAAGTAGTCGGGGCAGGCAGAGGGCCGGCTCGTGGCTCGTGGCCCTGCCCTCACTCATGTGCTTGTGATGTCAGTGATTTGTAAATGTCATTCATTTGCATGCCTGTTAGGATTGCCTTAATTCTTACCTCATTTCCGCCCCCTTTGTATGGAAAGAACCGTGTCAGAGAAATGCAGTATGAACAAACGTGCACACCTCGTACCCTCCCAATAACTTCATATAAATTAGAAAGTCTACAGATCTCCCTCTATGCATATATACTAATATATATATATATATATACAGGGCTCAAAATTTCCACTCGCCCACTCGCCTAGGGAGAGTGCAAATGTAAACTGGGCTAGTGGAAATTTTGCACTTGCAAACTGTGGAGTTTTTCATTAACCTCTTTGGATCAGAGGTGGCGAGTAACTTTTCAGCCTGGCTAGTACCTTAGGAATTAAATTTTTTAACCCTGTATATATATATATATATATACACACACACATATGGAACTGTGTGGAGTATATATGCCTGAAGATTTAATTTATACATGCAGCTATAATTACTATAATTATATATATACAGATGTATATGCATATGTACTATATATATATACATATGTACTATATATATAGTGTGTGTACGCATGAATACACATATATATACATATATGTATGCATACACACACCCACATATTTATATGTATATATATATATATTTCTGGATGTGAAAACAGTATTGTTTTATTGGAAACGTATTGATTATTTCTGCCTGATTTTCAAAAGTTTGCAATATATGTCCCCTAATAAATAATTTGTAACATTTGACTCTTTCCCCCCATATACCTACGCTTTGTAGATACGGATTTGCGAGGAGTGGGCTTATTCTTTCAAATAGATTTCGCAGTGAATTTGTATTCGGCAGGTGACCCATAACGGCCGATTCCAGGTGCAGGAGGGTGGGCAACGGCCAATGTTTTGTTAGAATTGTTATAAATGTTTTTCTGGAATTTTTTAAATCCTATGAATACATAACCAGAGCTGAAAGCATGTTAAGGTTTAAAAATGAGAATACGTGTCGGGTAGAAGCCATGTCTATTAGCGGGAAATCTGTCTGGTACCACTTGGGGAAAAAGCTTCCAGGACTTTGCCTTTGATACATTACTCCTTTTACTCACAACAAGTGTCAGCGAGTTTGCTGTAATTTTTAGGGGTGACATTGACACCGGCACAGCTGATAGAAGTCAAAACACACCGACTTCAGCAATACCATCATCAATAAAATGAAAGAGGGTGAGGTCCTACGTCAACCACTTCCTTGTCACCGGGATCCAGTCGAGCTGACAGGAGCAGCGTTCTTGTGAAAGAAATTGTCATTTGTATCATTATTATCCCTTTACCCTTTATACATCGGAGCCGTCTCTAGTTGTGTCATCTTTACTGTCAATTTTTGTCAACAAAAACCATTGAAAGGATGAACGCAAACCCAAAACACATGACTTTAACGACCCCTGAGATGATAATACAATGCATTCTGCTAGTCATGCCTCTTTTTTTCAGCTTCTATTTAAGACTTGACGTTTTGGTAAAACACTTTACATTGATCAGTAAGTCATTTAAACGTAGTCTGTCGTGTTAAGCGTTTCAAGCTAGTCCGGCAGTTATTAAGGTGCGTTTAGCCATCGATTCCTGTCTGTCTGGGGAAGCGTTACAATGCAGGTGATTAGAGTAGACGATGACATCAAACTCTTTGTTTTAGCTTTTAGTTCTTCTGAATGTTGAGTTGTCGGGGTGCACAGACATATAAACACGAATGCAAGAAGCGCAGCCGTCCATCAGGCCTGGAGCCTAGGTATATCAGCTAACCCATAGGTCCCCTTAATTTGGGGATTAATGTCGTTTTCGAGACGTACAAGGTGAACAGAAGAGAACACGAGTGCGATGTGTCCTTCCATCAATCAACCCAATTGGACCCATATTGAGCTGAAGAATAAAACCTTTATGGGGGTGTCTGAATTAAACATTTGATTTGAATTAAACATCTCCTTCCTAATGGTTCTCCAACTAAGGGAAGATTATGGGGCAAAATTGCATGGTCTCCAGATAATCCAATTATTTTATTTATAAAAGATTTTACAAGGAAGGATACATTGAGATTTATCTCGTTTTCAAGTATGTCCTGGTAATTAGTGGATCCTAAGTGCGTGTCTGGAATCATGCTCTAACTACAAAAGAGATATAGTGTTTGCCGTTAAGTGTAGAACCACTCAATGGGTTTAAATTAAATATAAGACAACAGACAATGGGTTCCATCCAGAATGTGAATGTTGGTATTCCAGTGATTGGTGGTGGGACTCTGTCAGCGAGCAGACGATTCTCATGCTTAGAGCTCTCTCAAAGGCTCAAAGTGCACATGGAGCGTAGGAAAACAGTTTTACCCACTTAAAGCAATTTCCTTTTGTTTCATCTATGGGCTCCATTTAATTCATCCCGATCACCAAAGTTGGCAGCATTCTGGGATGCAAATCGACACTTATTACGTGAGATTAAATAAAGGCTTACCAGCATTTTGATTCCCGTTAAAAATTCAGTTGGAATATCGGCTCAAGCAGCGCTACTTTTTAAAGGAAATTTGCGCCTCAGAAATTCAATTCGACAATGAGGCAGGTAAGCCGATTTCTGGAAAAAAATCTAAGTTCTGAAAGCAGTTGAGAAATGTATTTTAAGGCAGGGAAACCTTTTTAAACCTCAGATTTTTCTAATAGGCTTTCTTAATAGCAAAAATCAACATGATTCTGGCTGAAAATACGCCTTGATGGGGGTTTTACCACCAGCTTTTTTCAGACAGGTATAATTTTATGGTTTTTGGCTGTGGACAATTTTTTTTCCCAAAAAAATCAGTTGATACTCACCAATATATGTTTCAAAATATTTCACAATGGAATTAAATCAAACCCTATCTCCCAGAGAATTAGAAGACCAGATAAATAACGGAGGGAAGTTAAGATTTAGAATAACTTTTTTGTTGGTGGAATCTGCCATTCGATGCATTATGGAGATATCATGGTCCCGTCCTATCAGGAAATTTGGAGAACTCTCAGAAAGTCACACATCTCACCTCTCTTCATATGAGATCACGGTTTGGATCACTTGAACATCCTGAGTTTGAGGCATGCCCCTCATTTGATCTCTTTGAAGGGCTAAACTTGTGGGGTTTATAGAGAGGTTACCTGGAGAACCTCAAATTATTAATCTAGTATTTCCTAATTATGGTGACCACTGTTCAAACATTATTAAAGATGCTTTTGGGAAAATATAAATTCTATACCAAAGCCATAGCTTTACTATAGCTTGAAAGCCATAATCATAAGCGTTCCTGTAGGATGCACAAACAATTGGGTCTTAATTAAAATTATCAAGTGGTTCCTACAGCCAAATGACCTTCAAATGGTTCCTACAACCATCAAACCCACGGAACCACCAAGGTTTTGTAAGTGTTCTCCTAGTCAATGGCCAAATATAGTGGTATGCAACTTCCATTTACAGAAGAGCAAGAGGTGCAGTCGTCACTTTGATATTTTGTTGGCTTGAACCTCCCATGGGGCAGAACCTTTTTATGAAAGATGCATTTCTTCATAAGACATTCCCCCAAGTGCATTTAAATGGAGTTGTCATTGGCCAACAGGGAAAAATACACGATTCTCCCATGAGGCAGACATTCTTAAAATGTTTGAGGCCTCGCTTCGATCTTATTTGTCATGCACCTAGGGCTAGATTACATTCCTCATGCTAAAATGGGGATGCTAACGGGGACCTGCACCTCCAGGTTTCTCCGTATCGTCTCCCTTTCAGCGTGCGATTCCAGGGCAGGTGCTACTTCAGCACCTTGCCCCGGAACGAAGCACCACCCTCGGTGATTCTCACGGTAGTGCTTCCACTAGGATTCCACAGTCTCACTCACAGTCTCACTCAGCTCCCGGCGGCAAGAAGCAGCCGATCGTACCACTGTTCTCACCGCGGGATGAGAGATGAGTAT
The DNA here is from genome assembly GCA_009667805.1 of Leptobrachium leishanense. Taxonomy (NCBI): domain Eukaryota; kingdom Metazoa; phylum Chordata; class Amphibia; order Anura; family Megophryidae; genus Leptobrachium; species Leptobrachium leishanense. Next base: position 12,795,669 of record CM019066.1, read on the forward strand.
TGGACTTTTTGGGGGGTTTAGCTGGTGCTGACTGATTCTGCAAAATTAGAATCTTCTAGCACCAGCTTTTAGGTGATGGTAAAAATTTGCTTAGCCCATCGGTGCGGTAATTTTTTTTTTTGAGAAAGGATTCTACCAGGAAGGATACATTGAGATTTCTCTCGTTTTCAAGTATGTCCTGGGTGGCGAGTATGTACCGTTAGGTGTCTTGCCAAGGACACTTACTGGAGAGGTTGCTCGCTGGGATTGAACTCCACAGGCTCTCTCCACGCAGAGCAGTGATGTTACCTCTACTCCACCCAGCCGGTGTGTAATATCTTACTTATCCTAATGCTAATTACTGATTGCGCTCCCCAAGTTAAGTAAAGGATTTGCAAAGTACAGTAAGCTCAAGCAAGCTAGCACAATCACTGATGCGCTAACGGATTTTTACCGTGTTCAGCGTTAGGAAAGTAATATGGGGGAATGCGTTAAAGTCACTTATCCTGACGTTGACGCTTACATATTGTAACACTACAGTTAGCGTTAACTATGTAATCTAGCCCGTAGACCCTTCTATTGGAAATCATTCAGTGTAACCTTTTTAGATTTTTACCCATTTATTCCTCAACCCCCAAACCCTCTACAATATAAATGATCTATACTATGGTAAAGACTCCATGACACACTTTCTGAAAATGGTGAAATGAGTAGAATCATGGAGATGTGAGTCAATGCAATTCATTTTTTTTAACAAAAACGATCTCCAGCCTCTAAAAAGACTGAACCATTATAGTAAAGAATATTTTGTTGAGACAAAAAAAGGAAAGACATGTTGAAGGTAATGTACATTTAGTGGAGGACTCAGATGATGATTATTTTCTTACCATACTTTAAGATGAATGGATATGCAAAAGAAATAATCTCCTACTCCGCTGACCCAGAATTCCTACTGGGCTTTCAGTCATAAAGGGAATTAGAAGGAAACAGCAGGGAAATGTGAACTCCGGCCCAAAAACATAAAGCTGAGCTTGAGAATCAGCTTAGAGAAATGTTCCAGTTTTGGGGGTAGTGTTCTAGTGCCCTCTTTCCCATATAACGTTAACATGTTACGAATACAATTGTATATGGGGAATTTACGCAAGAGGTAGCTTGCGGCTAGTTGTTGGAAATCCAACCCCCTTGGACCAAACTTTCCATCATGGTAAGCCAATAAAACAGGCTGTGAATGGTCAGAGATCTGTAAAGATCCAGTGCTCCATGTATTATCTGCTGTTGCATGTTGATGTTTGACACTGGAAAAGACGGAGCAAACTATGGGCCGAATACCTTCAGTGTAAAATAGACATTTCACACATTCCATTCCTGCAATAATCCATGCGAAATTATGTGCCAACAGGAATGTTTCATGACTTGTACATCTTTAACAAATCAAATAAACAAAACATGGAAAAGATTATGGTATTGTATATTATTGTACATGCCGCCAACTGATCTTTAACGTGCATCTGTCATGTAGAAATATGACACGGGCACTCAGGACAGGGCACACATCAGTGCATGGTGATAGCCCGTACGCCAGATAGAGGGTAGTTGTGTGTATTACATCACACTGGCATTGTCTGCTCATTGAAGAGCGTTTTGATGACAAAACTATATGGACAGTTGGGTTATTTTTACACATCCTCATGACTTTGTGGGAAATTTCGGATTCTGTGCCTCAATTTGTCTCAGCGCCCATTGTGGTGCTTTGTGGCTATACGAAGAATCCCTAACAAAACCTGTTTTAAACACGACAACTTACCAGCTTTCAAAGTTTGGCAATAAATAGATGCGATAACGGTGTCGCTTTTGGGTTGCGACAAACACATCGACCTGTGATTCAGGAAAACGTATGGCTAGATCTCAAGAGGAACTCGCGAGCGGAAAGGTATAAGGTTCAATAAGGGTTTTAGGCTTGGTTGGGTTGGAGGTTCCCTGGTTGCAAGTATAGGAACTAGAACTCATGTAGGAGCACACGTTTTTTTTAACCAGATCAGAATTTGTGTTTAACCCATTCAATTCCAAGTGCTTTTCCATTAAACCACTGGCAGGACCCAGTGGTTTTATTGAAAATGACTACCCATTACACACACAGTAAATATATACAGAGCCATCCCACTGTGTATGTTCACTGTAGCTAAGCCCTGTGTGACAGGCAGAGGGCTCCCTCTGCTGGCCAAAAAAAGCTATTACATTTATTTATTTTATTTTGAGCTTCGTGTTTCCTCGCAGGAAAAACAGATCTCAACGTTTTTGAAAAAAAAATCAACTCATCAGCTCTCATGTCCAATGTGTTGTATTTTCAGGGGCGTGTCTTGGAGCCCATTTGCAAAAGATTTTCATGTACAATAAACAAAATTCCTTGGCTTTGCTCCAGAATATGACCAGATCGCGTATACTCAGTATTGGGGCCTACTAGCAGGGGTTTGTGAAGATCAAGTATACTCTAGTGAAGTGGTTATACAGAGAAAGTAAAAAAGGCATTTTGCAGCTGAATTATAAGATGTTTTCACACACAAATAAATAAAAGTAACCTCAAGAAATTGTTATGGATGAATGAATACCTGGCGGTCTTGCAAGGTCAGAGCTACCCAGGCTCACAGATAAATCAACTCATAAGTCCAAGGCAAGTCTGAGTCAATTTCACTCCAAATGTGAGATTCTGTCAAAGAGGAACAGAAGACCCAGCTGTCCATCCCATCACAAATTCTATTAAGACTTGTAATATCACTCTGGTTACTCTATTGACCTGGAAGCGTCACTATAAACTTGCATCTTTTAATTAATTGATTCTTAACCCCTTATCGACGTGGGCGTACTATGCCATCCTGCAGCAGGCAGGTTTCAACGCCGCGTGGCAGCATACCGCGTCTCCTCTAGCCCGCCTCTCTTCTTGATCACCGTCATTGGCTGCAGAGGGACTACCTGAACTTGGCTCAACTGACTGGAGCTGCACTTGAGAAGTCTTGGAGCTGAGAGTTGGTCAGTGCGGGTGGAAAAAGAGGACAGGCGGAGATGACCTGCAGATTAGAGTGATTGATTGAGTCTTATTTTTCCGAAGAATAAACCCATTGGATATTTATTTCTATTTGATCTTGTGTTATTTTATTGGATACAATTAATAGTTTTTCGTCATGATCCTGGCTTCTTACTGGGATTTCCTTCTTGTACCTGCTTGGAGTACTGGAAACCATTCATTCAGAGCAGCTTCTCTCCACTGTTTGCGCGTGTATATCTAATGTACTATTTTTAACTAACATTTATTCTACAGATTTACACTATTCTATGTTTACATTCTTCCCAGCACTGCTCCTCTTATTACTTAGCTTTATGTCTGTCCGGATACAGGCAGAGCACATGCTCCACCAATAAAGACTTCAACCAGGTGCTACATGGACCAGGGAGCAACAGCCCCTATTCACACATACAGGGTTATCCAAAGAGATCCGAATGGCTGGAGAAAGGTAACCGAACGCTGAAAATCAGAGTTCGGTTACCTTTCTTGGCCATTCGGCTATCCAGAGAGCAGGCAATTCGCCAAATCCTGGCGAATTGCCTGCACATACGGTGCCTGTTCGGTGCCTGTTCGAGGGCAGTGAATCCCCATAAAAAAAGCACTGCTTCGGCTATTCAGAGAACACAAACCAGCAGTGAAAGGTTCTCGAATTGCCCTGCCATTCGGTGGTTTCATTCGACAGGTTTATTCAGGAGAATCCCATAGGCTTCAATGTTAAAAATATTCCCGTTTTAATTCAATATCTAATAAACCGTTCATTATAAAATTCTGCAGCAAAGAGTCTCTTTATTTATAGATATAAATTTATAGGATATTTTAAGTATTTTTTTTGATTTTTTTTTGTAAACAAAATTCAGATTTTTTTTTTAAGTTTACTTTTTTCTGTAACTGCCCTTTTTAATATCATTCATTGGATCTTATATGTAAATTTCAGATATTTTCGCTCAGTAGTTTCTTTGCAAACAGCGTTTCACTTTTCAAAAATTCAAGTAAACTGTTTTTCTAATTTATTCACTGCCTTCGTCTGCGGTGTCGGCTTTTTCTGGCGGCTTCGCTGTGTGTGATCGGCTCCTACTCGGGTTTTTCCGGTGGGTTAATCCAGATGCTTTTGCGGGTTTTCGGCGTGCATTCGCCAGGTTTTGCGGTGAGTTTTCGTCGGGTTTGCGGTAGCTTTTCCCTGCAATTCTGGGGCCCTGTGGTGTTTGCTGAATACACCGCAGGGTCGCCGAAATGGGATCGGCAAAACGAACCAAATTGAAGAGAACGAAAAGTCACCGAACGTGCGGTGACTTTTCGATTCTCTTTGAATTACCCTGATAGAAAACAACAAAAACAGACCAGACAGTCAGGTGAAGGCACAACACGGTGGCCTTTTTTATTACGGAAACCGCTTCCCACACAACGTTTCAGTTTCTAATGGGATATTTTCTTTGAGCATAACAATTCTAAACCCTGGTGTTAAGTGATTTCCTAAAAGTGAAATCACTTAAATCCATCACTCACTTCAGATCCCTTGACGAAGACAGCAGCGTGATCCAAAGCCTCCGGTCTCTGTAAACGGCTGAACGCTGGGAATAAATACGTACTTCAGTGATCTTCTCCAAATTCTTTTGCTGTAGCCGTGTGGCCACACTCACGGCAGCTCTTGCAGCACTTGCACCTGACTCCATTGAAGTCTGGCTCTGGTAACAGTGGCAGTGTACAGCGCCACTGCTGTTATCCCCCTGTGGCTCAGAGGTCTTATGACTTGAGCTATTGTCTCAGTGGGAATGCTTTGTGTCTGTCCATTAACAGCTTGGGCGCAAAAGAGCCCAATGTGTCGCTGAGACGAGACACAAAGACCCACACAAATGCAAAAGTCTGAAAAACAAGTCCACAAAAACCAGACCACACACTGCCAATATCAAAGTACAGATCACTGACCTAAAAAACAGTCACAACTAGGGATGTGTACCGATTTATTTTTTTTAATCGGTTCGACTCATTCAGGTTTTTAAAATTTTCGGATCGTCTCGGCCGATTTTAGTTTCGGCTTGTTTCGGCTTGTTTTTTCGTATCGACTTTTTTTTCGTGATATCGAAAATTTTCGATCTTTTCAGATCGTCTGTTCTCTTCATTTCAAAGTGTCTATTCGTATTGACTTAGACTAATGGTTTTTCGGTCGATACGGTAATTCTGCCGATTTTTAATGAAGATCCTTTTTTTCTTATGAATATGCATTGCACAACTTTGGTACGTATCTGGTGGCGCGATGATGGTCGCTGAATGGTAGGTGGTGGTTCCCTTAGTTCGTATGAAGCATATGAAAAAGAATAATACAATATATAGTGCAGATGGTACTAACACAAAAATAATATGTACCAATGTGGTATATTCCACTCACAAATTAAAGAGCCCGAACACTGGCTCTAAGTGGGTCGAGGCTTTTGGGTGTTTTTGCTTCTCCGTTCCTTAAGGTGACCCACGCCTTATACTGGATGGAGAGTAGCTCATACAAATGGACATGGAAAGAAAACAGAAACAACTTCCTTGTGCAGATCTTTCAAAGTTCAGATGGCATAGATGTACGTAGCTGTTAAACTCACATTTGTAGGAGCTTATAGACCAAGCTCGTGGTTTGTGCACTTCAAGGCTCGCATAGGGTGGAACCCAAACCCGTCTTCAAATCCAGAATGTCAAGGGGACAATCAAATTAAAGTTTAAAATAATTTTAAACTTTAATTTGATTGTCCCCTTGACATTCTGGATTTGAAGACGGGTTTGGGTTCCACCCTATGCGAGCCTTGAAGTGCACAAACCACGAGCTTGGTCTATAAGCTCCTACAAATGTGAGTTTAACAGCTACGTACATCTATGCCATCTGAACTTTGAAAGATCTGCACAAGGAAGTTGTTTCTGTTTTCTTTCCATGTCCATTTGTATGAGCTACTCTCCATCCAGTATAAGGCGTGGGTCACCTTAAGGAACGGAGAAGCAAAAACACCCAAAAGCCTCGACCCACTTAGAGCCAGTGTTCGGGCTCTTTAATTTGTGAGTGGAATATACCACATTGGTACATATTATTTTTGTGTTAGTACCATCTGCACTATATATTGTATTATTCTTTTTCATATGCTTCATACGAACTAAGGGAACCACCACCTACCATTCAGCGACCATCATCGCGCCACCAGATACGTACCTTTGTTTTCTGTATTTCACTGGTTTGGGGGAAACCACTATACTCTGGTTGGCGTTGGTTTGTTGGTGGCGGTACAAGTTGCCGGCGCCTGTCAACTTTTTGTGTATTGCACAACTTTATTTAATCATATTAAAATGGTATGAAAGGAAAAAAATGAATGAAACGATTTAAAAAAAAACAAAAATACTGACCCAAATGGTCTGACTTTAAAAATAAAAACCAGAACCAAATGTTTTAAAACGGAAAAAAAGCTGAACAAAATTAAATGATTTAAAATAAAAAATAAAAAATGAATGCAGCATATGAATCTGCACACTGCTGGGCAGCACTTCTCTTCTCTGCAGTATAATTAATGCAGCATAGTTTTTTCAATTTAAAAAATTATTTGCGGTTTTAACTTTTTATTAAATATCTCTTAAAACATTTTTAGTTTCATCTGCAGCAATATGACACTTTTTTAAAAATAATTTTTTAGGATTTTTTGGGCATTTTTGGGTTAATCTTTAGGGGTTTCTTTTAAAATACAGTAAATAAAATGAACATGGCCAAACGCGTTTCGTGGCAAAAAGGCACTTCCTCAGTGGCAAATAAAAGTCAATATGGGATCGTCTTTGTAGATTTGTATATATAGCGCCTGTGTAAGTGAGTGTGTTCGTTGGGCGCAGAACTGCACGGCTTTTTTTTCGTCGCTCCTCTACTTCCTGCAGTTCTCATTTTATTTACTATATTTATTTGACTATTATCATTTAATAAACACCGTTTTTTTACCCACTTACTCCCCTCTGGTCCTTCCTATGGAAATTTTCAGGGTTATTCAAAGAGAATCGAAAAGTCACTGCACGTTCGGTGACTTTTCTTTCTCTTCAATTCGGCGATCCCATTTTGGCGCAAGCACCACAGGGCCGTCGTAGTGCAGGGAAAAGCAGCCGAAAACCTTCCCGAACACTCATCGCAAAACCCAGGCAAATGCACACCGAAACCCGCAAAAACATCTGGATTAACCCCGCCGAACACGACGGAGAAACCCGAGTCGGAGCCGATCAGAGCGCAGAGCAGCCACTGGAAAAAGCTGACATCGCAGACGAATGATGTGGAAAAAGACAAAACAGTTCGCTTGAATGTTTGAAAAGTGAAACGCTGTTTGCAAAGAAACTACTGAGCGAAAATGTCTGAAATTTACATATGAGATCCAGGGAATGATAATAAAAAGGGCTGTTACAGAAAAAATAAAAAACGTTAAAAAAAATTGGGAAATTTGTTTTGCGCAAAAATCCCGAAAAATGCTTAAAATATCCTAAAAAATCTATAAATAAAGAGACTCTTTACTGCAGAACAAAATAATAAACGGTTTATTAGATATTGAATTAAAACTGGAATATTTTTAACATTGAAGCCTATGGGATTCGCCTGAATAAACCTGTCGAATGAAGCAACCGAATGGCAGGGCATTTCGGCATCTTTTCCCTGTTGGTTTCTGTTCTCTGAATAGATGAAGCGTTGCTTCTCTATGGGGAATTCGCTGCCCTCGAACAGGCACCGAACAGGCACCGTATGTGCAGGCAATTCGCCAAAATTTGGCAAACTGCCTGCTCTCTGGATAGCCGAATGGCCAGGAAAGGTAACCGAACGCCAGCAATTCGGAGCTCTTTGAATAACCCTGATGGTCTCGCATCCGCCACGCAAGGCGTTTTAGACGGTTTGGCCATACAGTCAAACCAGAAGGCACAAATACTATAGATGGGTGAGTGTTATATCGTATTGTTATATACTGTACATATCATATATGGGAATACTGTCTACACTAGATATTTTTCTTTGTTTCCTCGTCGGAGCCGCATCATCACCATCGTAGATGGAAAGGTTGATGTGGGTACGTCTGATGAAGTGCCAACATGTGCATAATACGAACATAAGGTTGCTCCAAACCGGGAAAGTGGTCTCTTTATCATAATCAGTGGCGTAGCGTGGGGGGGGGCAGGGGGGCCGTGGCCCTGGGCGCAGTTTTTTTTAGGGGCGCATAATTTCAAAAGAAATTTGCACCCCTAAACTTGATGCCCGGACTGACCCGCGGGCCCTCGGGCGCCGCCCAAGGGCCCGCGGGTTGAGGGGACCCAGATGCCGGGCAGCAGGAGTGCCTGCCCGGTCCTGAACAGTGAGTCCATCCGTGTTGAAAGGGAGGCGGCTGCGTGCAGGCGCAGCCGTCACGTGGTCCGGCTAATGAGGTGGTACTGAGTCTCTGTACCACCTGACTGGCCGGACCGCGTGACCTGCGCACGAATGCAGCCACCTCCCCTTCAACACGGACGGACTCACACGCTGTTGAGGACCGGGCAGGCACTCCCACTGCCCGGCATCTGGGCCCCCTCAACCCCTGCTGGATCCGGAGCTGGGGCAAGTATCCATGTGAGAGCTGGCTGCCGCTGGGGCAATATCCAGGTGAGAGCTGGGGCAAATCCATGAGCTGGGGCAATATCCATGTGTGAGCTGGGGCATATCCATGAGTGAGCTGGGGCAAATCCGTGAGCGAGCTGGGGCAAATCTGTGAGCTGGGGGCAAATCCATGTGAGAACTGGGGCAAATCCATGAGCTGGGGGCAAATCCATGTGAGAACTGGGGCAAATCCATGTGAGATCTGGGGCAAATCCATGAGCTGGGGGCAAATCCATGTGAGAACTGGGGCAAATCCATGTGAGAATGGGGCAAAATCCATTGAGCTGGGGGCAAATCCATGAGCTGGGGGCAAATCATGAGCTGGGGGAAAATCCATGAGCTGGGGCAAATCCATGTGAGAACTGGGGCAAATCCATGAACTGGGGGCAAATCCATGAGCTGGGGGCAAATCCATGAGCTGGGGCAAATCCATGTGAGAACTGGGGCAAATCCATGAGCTGGGGCAAATCCATGTGAGAACTGGGGCAAATCCATGTGAGAACTGGAGCAAATCCATGAGCTGGGGGCAAATCCATGAGCTGGGGCATATCCATGTGTGAGCTGGGGCAAATCCATGAACTGGGGGCAAATCCATGTGAGAACTGGGGCAATATTCATGTGTGAGCTGGGGCAATATCGATAACGTGTCCACAGGTTGGGGGGGCGCACAATTCTTGGCTGGCCCCGGGCGCTGACAACCCACGCTACGCCACTGTTCATAATATATAGTAGATCGGTTTTGGTTACACTGCACTATGTGTTGTATGTTTGTTTTTTTCTATATGAGGTTGACGCCATTCCTTACCAACACGAGATACAGTTATTAACATCGACTACAAGGATTCCTATTGAGGCCAGTGAATTCATATTTTGGTGCGGGGACACGAGCGCTCCACTATTGCTCAGTCTATATACGTGATAGATGAGGTGGGGAACATACACTTTTTTATTGCACAGAGCGAACAGTGCCACATCCCACACAATAAATCTGAAGCACCACAAAAGGTATATTATAAATGATATTACATTCACAATCCATCAATAACTAGGCCCACCATGACATATCTTCCCTATGTCACAAGTAAATCCCTTCTACATCGCTCTGGTCTGAAGGAGACCTCCGTTTGTCTTATTAGACCCATAAAGCCCCAAGACTTCTTAAGGGCATCCTGTGAAATGACTTGGCTCGCACGATCAAATCCACCTGATCTTCAGGCCTTTAGGAAATCCCTCAGACTCTGGGCTCTATTAACTTCTTCGAGCAAAAGCGCACGCGCCGTGCTATATTTTTTGCGCGTAGCGTTAAACGTTAACGCGCGTAAATTAACGCTGGTATTCCAATCCGAGTGCATTTTTTCATCCGTTAAAAAATAACACGTGTAAAAAAGACGCGCAAAAACGCATGTGCATTAACGTTGCTTGCAGAAATCGGTGAGCAGACTGTTTTTTCACGCGATTCAGCCAATCTGAATTAAGAACCACAATTGTCTCCTGTTAAGTTTTTGCGCCTGTCTAAATCAATTAAATTATCCTTACGGTCCAAGCATCCACTGCGACTAGTCATCATGCCTAGCTCTTAGCTGATGAGGGTCCAACAAACCCGAAACAGCGCTGTCCTAGGAGTGGCTTTAACCAGTTGCATAAACCTTATCTCTGCTACAAAGCCACAGTGTGGCATAGCATTGATTTAAGGGCTCTGTGTAATAACAGACCCAGGATGCGTAAAAGTGAAACAGATGTCATTTGCATATCCTACCCAGAGTTCCTTGCTGCATATGGGGAAAGTAGCACAGGAACTCTGGGATGCAATTCATCGAATTGCTGTGATGTGCAAGTGGCTTCTGCAATAATAAACACACTATATATATATATATATACAGGGCTCAAAATTTCAAGTCCCAAGCTACTAGCCAGGCCTTAAGAGTTACTCGCCACTAGTTGCCCCACCTAACCCCTTATCCTGCCCTGCCTCTGCATTTCCACTCGTCAAATGCGAGCAGGCGAGTGGAAATTTTGAGGCCTGTATATATATATATATATTATATATATATGTATATGTTATGGGTAAAGCCCAAAGTGTGGTTAATTCTAGGATTACCCGGATAATCCTGACATTAGCCAAAACCGCTGGGTAAAGCTGGAAAAAAATGAAAATTTCGGACTTTACCCGGGTAATTTTAGGACTAACCAACTGCCCTTGGGTAACATTCTGGAAGAGCTGAAAAATCCGCACTTTACCCGCATAATGTGCAAGTCTGAAGTTTCACCTGGGTAATCTGAGGACTATCCACAGCTTCACCCGGGTAATCTGAGGACTATCCACAGCTTCACCCGGGTAATCTGAGGACTATCCACAGCTTCACCTGGGTAATCTGAGGACTATCCACAGCTTCACCCGGGTAATCTGAGCACTATCCACAGCTTCACCCGGGTAATCTGAGGACTATCCACAGCTTCACCTGGGTAATCTGAGGACTATCCACAGCTTCACCCGGGTAATCTGAGGACTATCAACAGCTTCACCTGGGTAATCTGAGGACTATCCACAGCTTCACCTGGGTAATCTGAGGACTATCCACAGCTTCACCTGGGTAATCTGAGGACTATACACAGCTTCACCTGGGTAATCTGAGGACTATACACAGCTTCACCTGGGTAATCTGAGGACTATACACAGCTTCACCTGGGTAATCTGAGGACTATACACAGCTTCACCTGGGTAATCGGAGGACTATCCACAGCTTCACCTGGGTAATCTGCAGAGCATCCAACCCCGCTTGGGTAACAGTGAATTTTGCTATTATCTGGATATTATCAGTGAAAATGGCAAAAGACAAACATTAAAATGTATTGCGGATATAATGAATATACAGAGTAACAGGATATGTTTCTTATATGAAGGTGAAAGAGTTACATGATCTTTATTATGTGTCATATGTGCTTATATATCATTTATAAAACATAATAACCATCAGGTTACACTTTATATAATATCTTTATCTTCATTAATTAATATTCAGACAATTAACGCACAGAGTAACATGACGGTTATTTAGTGGGGTTTGTGACTGTGGATACAATTTCATTAAAAATAACAAAAAACACAATTTTGTTATCGGTCAGATGACAGTTTGCAGCTTTACCCGGGTAATCCTCGGAATTCAGTCAACTGTAACCTGCTGAAAACCCAAGAAAAGCGGAGAACCCAGAGGCGTTTGGATACTTTGCAGATTAACCCGATAAAGTCCGATGTTTTGTTGCACATTACACTTTATCCAACAACACTAGGGTAATGTGCGAATTACCCGGTTAAAACACAGCAGATAACCGGAGTACCCAGAGGCCTCTGGATACTTTGCAGATTACCCGGGTAAAGTCCGAAATTTCATTTCACTTCAGACTTTTGCTAATGACACCCGGGTAATGTCAGGATTACCCAGGTAATCCTAGGATTAACCGCACTTCGGGCTTTAACCTTAACATATATATATCACTAAGGGTTGGAGCAGTAATTGAATCTTTTATATTTTACAGCCGCGTTTTCTGTCTTCTTGTCTCTTACCTCCTAAACTGATACTGATGATCACTTCCCCCATACTGTACACCAGTACTTTCCAACTCTGCTCTTCAGGACCCACTGACAGGCCAGGTTTGCCAGAAATCTGAAGCACTGCTCAGTGATTGCAGGATTCATTCTTAAAGCCTGGCCTGTTATGGATACCTGAGGTCCAGGGTTGGATAACACTGCTGTAAACAAAAGCCAAAACCTCCACCTCTACTGTGACCAAGGAAGCAGAGGCTGAATAAATAGGAATAACTCTTATATAGTAGATAATAGTTTCAGTTGCTAAAAGGCTTCTTTCACTAGATTGGATTCATTACTATTACTGCTAAAACAACCCAGACACATTCCCTGCAAGATTATCCACCAAAGCAGTTGTTTAGCGGTGTTGCCAACAGCGTTGAAAATGGTTGTTATTCCACGATAAAACTTAATGGTTTAACGTATTTTAATGTTTTTTTCTTCAGAAATCAGTATATAGGTTTTAAAAACAATTGAAATAGGATTGCGTGAAAGAGAAAGTGTTTTTATTAGCACGGATTGATTTCCACGTTTAAAGCTTTAGGTTTGACACAATGCATGAAAGATAAGGACGCACTTAATATATAAATATAGAATGAATTGCATCATTTTCATCACATAATCTAAATACATTTTATAGTTAATGACAGTAATGGAACATAACGTAACATTTTGCATCAATCAATATGACAGTTACTAATTAGCAAATCGGAACGCCTGTTCACTGATCTGGTTCCGGCTCCGTGTCCAAAGATTAAGGCTAGGGTCAGACTAACGCATTTTTCGCGTTGTCCGTGAAAAAGTGCGTTCGAACGAATGGACGTATTTTTTCACGGAATACGCGATAGCGGTCATACGATGCGCATTTTCATCCGTGATTTTGTACGGATCGTCAATAAAACTCTTTTTGTGTCTGGACGTGATGTTGGCCGGACGTGTGCAGCGTCTGACGTCTCCTAATCACGCACACACGCCGCTAGCGGACGCAGCGCACTCTGTATGTCCGTACTAGCGGTATCACGTTCTTGCAAAAATGAGTTCGTTTGCCACTTGCGTTGCTCAGCTGCACTTTCGTGCGGCCGTTCTTCGTATGCTGCTCGGCATTGGACGTCATTTGCTGCTAGCACGGCCGTGATTTAGTGCTGCTAAACGCACGTTAATACTGCGTTAGTCTGACCCCAGCCTAAACGTCACGTTCTGCTCATATGTGCTAGAAATTCATATATCTACAGGACATTCACTAAGAACACACCGGAGGAAATTCTCTAAGGCAAAGCCGGTGTCTTCTCACATACAGTAACTGCTTCAATAGTCATTAACATTAGAAATATCTGAAGTTAGAATTGAATGTTCACAGAGCTTTCCTCAGCAGAGCTAAGACCAGTCCTGCTGTCACACAATACATCATGACGCTTGATTTTATGCTGCCGGCACCGCTGGTGTTGCAGAGGTCAGTTGAGCAGCAGGACACTGAAGAGGAGGCCACAGAAAAACCCAAACTGACAGGCGTGCAGGCCGAAGCACATGATTTAGTGATTACAGCAACAGACAGACCACCTGGAACAGACAAAAAAAAGAATCTTAATATTAAGAAAAGTTATAGGATTTTCAATGGTTTTAATACAAGTATAGCATCCCGACCCCACCGAGCGGCCAATGATCTGTGGTTATCGTATCCTCGTACCCGCACCTCCAACTCCCACCGTCAGAACCTCTCCCGAGCTGCTCCCTTTCTATGGAACTCCCTCCCCTGCAAAACATCAGACTCTCCTCATCTCTCCAGTACTTCAAGAAGTCTCTGGAAACACATTACTTCAGAGAAGCCTATCGGCTCACTCCATGATCCCCCACTTTATTTCTTGCGACAACTCCCCCACAGCCCCCCATGTACCCCAATACTTCACATACTCTAATACCCTCACCTAGTATGTCACCCCTCTCCTCGGCTCACTCCATGATCCCCCACTATATTTCTTGCGCCAACTCCCCCACAGCCCCCATGCACCCCAATACTTTGCATACTCTAATACCCTCACCTAGTATGTCACCCCTCTCCTCGGCTCACTCCATGATCCCCCACTTTATTTCTTGCGACAACTCCCCCACAGCCCCCCATGTACCCCAATACTTCACATACTCTAATACCCTCACCTAGTATGTCACCCCTCTCCTCGTCTCACTCCATGATCCCCCACTATATTTCTTGCGCCAACTCCCCCACAGCCCCCATGTACCCCAATACTTCGCATACTCTAATACCCTCACCTAGTATGTCACCCCTCTCCTCTTAGATTGTAAGCTCTAGGGCAGGGTCCCCTCTCCTCTTAGATTGTAAGTACTGGGACAGGGTCCCCTCTCCTCTTAGATCGTAAGCTCTGGGGCAGGGTCCCCTCTCCTCTTAGGCTGGGGTCAGACAAGCACAGTGTTAACGCCCGTGTAGCCGCACTTTAGTACGTCTGTGGTAGCAGATAATCATGACCAATGAAGGCCCACACACGAAATACGTCCGCACTTCCGTGCGGACGTACTACGGACGCGGCAAACAGACGCAGGTTAGGCAAGAACGTTGAACCACTAGGACGGACGTGCAGAATGCGCCACGTCCGCAACGTCCGCATAGCTTTGTGTGTGAGTGATGGAACATGGTCAGACGGACTGCATTTATACGTCCAGCATTTTTTTTTTTTTTTTTAAATTCTTTATGGATTTTGCACAAGCACATAAAAATCACACGAGGTGAAGGCCTCGCAGGGCCTTCTTATGCCAGCAGATAGATTTCAGAGAAAATTAAGATCAGCTAACACTCAGCGGGTATCAGAGAAAAATAAAAGCAAAAAAAAAAAACAGCTGGAGATATCAAGAAGGTCAATTGTATCCGGCAAAAAAGACAAAACACAGTCATCATCTATATCTCATCTTGAGAAAACAGTAAAGCACACAAAAAGTCATCTAAAGACATCTGGTAGGGGGGAGGGAACATGGGGTATTGGCAAAGGCCAGTACTGTGCCATCCCTGGTACCGTCCCGCAAGTCCGGAGAGCCGCGGGAAGCCGAGGGGAACAAATGGCACGTTGCCTGGGGACTCAGGGGAGCCAGAATGGGCGACAAGACATGCCGGCCAGCACGATGGAACCCGCGAATGCCAAAGAGTAAAGGGGGAAGGCAAAAACATCCCCGGATGGGGGGGGTCTCATCGAAAAGTGTGGGGGGAGGGAAAAAAAGAGTAAAAAAAAGAAAGGGGGGGTGAGAGTCAGCAAGGATGTCATCCGGTGAGGGGGGGTTACCGGGAGACGGACCAGGCCAGAAACTGAGGGGAGAAAAATAAGGGGAACAGCAGGCCTCCTCAACCTGTATCCCGCCAGAAAGCTGTATGAGCTGCACTCTCGGGACTATCCATCGCCTGTAGAGGCCATCGGGCAAGCCTGCCCTCTTCAGCTCCAACCACAGTAGAAGTCTTGTCGCTGGACCGGGAGCGACGTCGCGATCCTCAGGTGGACAGTGCGCCACTGCGCGGGGGCTCACCACCACAGATACCACAGACGGGTTTTCTCCGAGACCTCCAGGAGGGCAAAGGCCACAGCCGCCTCCACAAGACCAGCCAGGTCGTCAGCAGGGTAGTTCTCCGCAGACTCTCTCTTCGGGGCAGCCTCTGCTCCCCCGCAGCATCGTAGCGCAGCGATCATCCGTCTCCAGGTGCCCCAGGTAAGCGGCGCCAAGTCCTCATCCCCCAGTATCTCCAAACAGGCATCAAGGCCTGCAATCAGACCCATCTTCGCTTCAGTGGGGGGAGTGGGAATACCGCGCCACCGGGTCCTGTCTTTGACCTCTGCCGTGCCGACATCCAAAGAGACCAAGAGATGGGTCTCTTCCATCCCGGTGGCCTGCAAGGGGCACCCGCCCAGCAGTAGGCACCTCAAAGGAGCAGAGGAGCTGTGAGGCAGAAATCTGGCAAGGCCGCGGAGTAGGCCTCAAGATGGCCGCTGGCCGCCTGGCACAGCGGACTAAGAAGTAGCTCAACCTCTCGCCCCGGCTCCGGAGGGGGGTAGCTCAGGCTCCGGAGGTGCACACCCAATGGCCGACTGATTAGGGGATTCATTAAGGGCAAAAATCAAAAGGGGGTCACCCTATAGACCACTCTCAGCAAAGAAATAAGTGGAGCTCCATGTAAACGCGTCCTCTTCCCTGCTAAGCCGGCTACCCCCCGCACGTCCAGCATTTTTGACGGACAAAATGTTTTTTCATTTTAATTTATTTTCCCTCCTACATCCGTTCAAAATAACGTCAGTCACAAAAGTGGCCATTACTGCGTCTTCCGTCAAAAAGTGCGTCCGTACTGCACGGGCGCACAGTCCGTAGAAAACGCGCTCGTCTGACCCTAGCCTAAGATTGTAAGCTCTGTCAGATACTGTATATATAGGCAGTGGCGTCATAACGTGGGGGCGGGGGGTGCGGCCCGCACCAGGTGACACCCACCTTTAGGGTGACACCATCACCCTAAGGGCGGGTGTCTCACCCTCCGCTGCGTATTTGCTCCCTGCGAGCGTCCGAAGCATGCAGCTTCGGCGCTCGCCTGGAGGAAACACGTCACCAGCCAATCGCGGCTGGTCACGTGGCTCCCCCAGGCGAGGGCCCAAGCTGCGCGCCGCCGGACGCTCAGAGGAAGCGAACACGCGGCGGAGGTGAGCTGGGGCATATCCATGTGCTCGGCCATTATCCATGAGCTGGGGCAAATCCATGAGCTGGGGCATATCCATGAGCTGGGGCAAATCCATGAGCTGGGGCAAATCCATGAGCTGGGGCATATCCATGAGCTGGGGCATTATCCATGTTTGAGCTGGGGCAATATCCATGAGCTGGGGCAATATCCATGAGCTGCTGGGGCATATCCATGAGCTGGGGCAAATCCATGAGCTGGGGCATTATCCATGAGCGGGGGCATTATCCATGAGCTGGGTCATATCCATGAGCTGGGGCAAATCCATGAGCTGGGGCATTATCCATGAGCTGGGGCAAATCCATGTTTGAGCTGGGGTATATCCATGAGCTGGGGCAAATCCATGTTTGAGCTGGGGCAAATCCATGAGCTGGGGCAATATCCATGAGCTGGGGCAATCCATGAGCTGGGGCATTATCCATGAGCTGGGGCAATCCATGAGCTGGGGCATTATCCATGAGCTGGGGCAATCCATGAGCTGGGGCATTATCCATGAGCTGGGGCATTATCCATGAGCTGGGGCATATCCATGAGCTGGGGCAAATCCATGAGCTGGAGCATTATCCATGAGCTGAGGCAAATCCATGAGCTGGGGCATATCCATGAGCTGGGGCATATCCATGAGCTGGGTCATATCCATGAGCTGGGGCATTATCCATGAGCTGGGGCAAATCCATGAGCTGGGGCAATCCATGAGCTGGGTCAAATCCATGTCCTGGGGCAAATCCATGAGCTGGGGCAAATCCATGCTTGAGCTGGGGCATATCCATGAGCTGGGGCATATCCATGAGCTGGGGCATTATCCATGAGCTGGGGCAAATCCATGAGCTGGGGCAATCCACGAGCTGGGTCAAATCCATGTCCTGGGGCAAATCCATGAGCTGGGGCAAATCCATGCTTGAGCTGGGGCATATCCATGAGCTGGGGCATATCCATGAGCTGGGGCAAATCCATGAGCTGGGGCATATCCATGAGCTGGGGCAGTAAATCCATGAGCTGGGGCATATCCATGAGCTGGGGGCAGTATCCATGAGCTGGGGCAAATCCATGAGCTGGGGCAGTATCCATGAGCTGGGGGGGGCAAATCCATGAGCTGGGGCAAATCCATGAGCCGGGGCATATCCATGAGCCGGGGCATATCCATGAGCTGCTGGGGCATATCCATGAGCTGGGGCAGTATCCATGAGCTGGGGCATTATCCATGTGCTGGGGCATTATCCATGAGCTGGGCCATTATCCATGAGCTGGGGCAATATCAATGAGAGGAGCTGGGGGCATAGCCATGAGAGGAGCTGGGGCAAAATCCATGAGAGGAGCTGGTGCAGTATATCCATGAGAGGAGCTGGGGCAGTATATCCATGAGAGGAGCTGGGGCAGTATATCCATGAGAGGAGCTGGGGCAAAATCCTTGAGATGAGCTGGGGCAGTATATCCATTAGAGGAGCTGGGGCAATATCCATGAGAGGAGCTGGGGCAAACTCCATGAGAGGAGCTGGGGCAAAATCCATGAGAGGAGCTGGGGCAAAATCCACGAGAGGAGCTGGGGCAATATCCATGAGAGCTGTTGGGGCATATCCATGTGAGCTGGGGCATTATCCATGTGTGCTGGGGGCAGTATCCATGTGTGCTTGGGGCAGTATCCATGTGTGTTGGGGGCATATCCATGAGAGCTGGGGCAATATCCATGTGTGAGCTGGTCTGGGGCAATATATCCATGTGTGAGCTGAGGCGCAATATATCCATATGTGAGCTGAGGCGCAATATATCCATATGTGAGCTGAGGCGCAATATATCCATGTGTGAGCTGGGGCAATATATATCCATGGGTGAGCTGCTGGGGGCAATATATAATTGTGAAGTGGGGCAATATATCCATATGTGAGTTGGGGGCAATATATATCCATGGACGAGCTGCTGGGGGCAATATATCCAGAGCTGCTGGGGGCAATATATATCCATGTGTGCTTTCACTGCCTTCGAACAGGCATCGTACTTGCTGGCAGTTAGCAAAAAGTTGTGTGAGCATATGAGAGAGCTCCACAGCAAAAAACCTCACAGTAATGTGCGCTGTGTGTATGAGCATTCAGTGTTATTTGGGAGTACTGATTTAGGAGTAAGAGTAGTTAAAAAAAATCCGTAAAACTCGGGGGGGGGGGGGGGTTACACCATAAGTTACCGCACCGGGTGACACCAACCCTAGTGACGCCACTGTATATAGGGGTG
The DNA here is from genome assembly GCA_009667805.1 of Leptobrachium leishanense. Taxonomy (NCBI): domain Eukaryota; kingdom Metazoa; phylum Chordata; class Amphibia; order Anura; family Megophryidae; genus Leptobrachium; species Leptobrachium leishanense. Next base: position 12,814,837 of record CM019066.1, read on the forward strand.
TAATCACTTCTGTCAGATACTGTGTATATAGGGGTGTAATCACTTCTGTCAGATACTGTGTATATAGGGGTGTATTCGCTTCTGTCAGATACTGTGTATATAGGGGTGTCCTCACTTCTGTCCGATACTGTATATATAGGGGTGTCCTCACTTCTGTCAGATACTGTATATATAGGGGAGTATTCACCTCTGTCAGATACTGTGTATATAGGGGTGTATTCACTTCTGTCAGATACTGTGTATATAGGGGTGTCCTCACTTCTGTCAGATACTGTATATATAGGGGAGTATTCACCTCTGTCAGATACTGTGTATATAGGGGTGTATTCACTTCTGTCAGATACTGTGTATATAGGGTGTCCTCACTTCTGTCAGATACTGTGTGTATATAGGGGTGTCCTCACTTCTGTCAGATACTGTGTGTATATAGGGGTGTCCTCACTTCTGTCAGATACTGTGTGTATATAGGGGTGTCCTCACTTCTGTCAGATACTGTATATATAGGGGTGTCCTCACTTCTGTCAGATACTGTGTATATAGGGGAATATTCACTTCTGTCAGATACTGTGTATATATAGGGGTGTCCTCACTTCTGTCAGATACTGTATATATAGGGGTGTATTCACTTCTGTCAGATACTGCATATAAAGGGGTGTATTCACTTCTGTCAGATACTGTGTATATAGGGGTGTAGTCACTTCTGTCAGATACTGTGTATATAGGGGTGTAGTCACTTCTGTCGGATACTGTGTATATAGGGGTGTCCTCACTTCTGGCAGATACTATATATATATAGGGGTGTCCTCACTTCTGGCAGATACTGTGTGTATATAGGGTGTATTCACTTCTGTCAGATACTGTATATAGAGGGGTGTAGTCACTTCTGTCAGATACTAGACATGTGCACAGCACAAAATTTCGTTTTGAACTAATGCATTAGTACTAAAATGCAATTTATTTAGTTGCTAAAGAAATTCGTTTTCAGTTCTTTAGTATGAAAACTAATTTCATTCATCCGAAAACCAGTGGATACAATTACTATTGTAGTGGCTCCTCAGAGGGCTGAGATCGCTGCTTGTTACAGTATCTCTCACTCTCAGCACAATGTGGGCCATATTATATAGCTGGTGCTAACTTAACCAGAGCTGTTGTAAACTTCCAGAGCTATTATAGCCTATGGAGGTTTTCAGTTTACAACAGCTCTGGTTAAGTTAGCACCAACATTGCAATACTGCCCCGTGTCAGGCAAAGCTGTTACAGTAACTGACTGCTGCTCATCACAGCGCTCAGAGTTTCAGTAAAACTAGTAAATAATATTTTTATATATAAGACGTTAGAACAATATTATTTCCTTGTTTTACTGAAACTCTGAGCGCTGTGATGAGCAGCAGTCAGTTACTGTAACAGCTGAGCCTGATACATTGTACTGAGAGATAATGTAACAAGCAGCCGATCTCCGCGCTCACAGCCACTGGATTTAAAGGGCTAAAAAAAAAAAGGCTCTTCTCTGTATAATGTTTAGAACATCCTCCTGCATTAATTAATACCCCTCTCTGTATAATGTATACAACATCCACCTGCATTAATTAATACCCCTCTCTGTAAAATATATAGAACATCCTCCTGAATTAATGTCCCTCTCTGTATAGAACATCCTCCTGCATTGGCATGTGGAGGGTGCAGAACTTCGGATGTTGCGATGTTGCGCTCTTCATTGCTGGTCTCCTTCACTCATCAATATAATATCACAAAAAGGACTGAAACTAAAATGTAGTGCATTTTATTTTAGTTTCTTTCGTTTTTTGTACTGAGCAGATTCGTTTCTCTTGAGTCATACTAAAACTAAATTATCCCAAAATTCGGACTAAATCGCTTTAGTACTAAAACGAATGCACATGTCTATCAGATACTGTATATATAGGGGTGTATTCACTTCTGTCAGATACTGTATATAGAGGGGTGTCCTTTTTTCTTTCAGATACTGTATATAAAGGGGTGTATTCACTTCTGTCAGATACTGTATATATAGGGGTGTATTCACTTCTTTCAGATACTGTGTATATAGGGTGTATTCACTTCTGTCAGATATTGTGTGTATATAGGGGTGTCCTCACTTCTGTCAGATACTGTGTGTATAAGGGTGTATTCACTTCTGTCAGATACTGTATATAAAGGGGTGTCCTCACTTCTGTCAGATACTGTATATATAGGGGTGTAGTCACTTCTGTGAGATACTGTATATATAGGGGTGTATTCACTTCTGTCAGATACTGTATATAAAGGGGTGTCCTCACTTCTGTCAGATACTGTATATATAGGGGTGTAGTCACTTCTGTGAGATACTGTATATATAGGGGTGTATTCACTTCTGTCAGATACTGTATATAAAGGGGTGTCCTCACTTCTGTCAGATACTGTATATATAGGGGTGTAGTCACTTCTGTGAGATACTGTATATATAGGGGTGTATTCACTTCTGTCAGATACTGTATATAAAGGGGTGTATTCACTTCTGTCAGATACTGTATATAAAGGGGTGTCCTCACTTCTGGCAGATACTGTGTATATAGGGGAGTATTCACTTATGTCAGATACTGTATATATAGGTGTAATCACTTCTGTCAGATACAGTATATATAGGGGTGTATTCACTTCTGTCAGATACTTACTGTGTATATAAGGGTGTATTCACTTCTGTCAGATACTGTATATAAAGGGGTGTATTCACTTCTGTCAGATACTGTATATATAGGGGTGTATTCACTTCTGTCAGATACTGTGTATATAGGGGTGTCCTCACTTCTGTCAGATACTGTATATATAGGGGTGTATTCACTTCTGTCAGATACTGTATATATAGGGGTGTAGTCACTTCTGTCAGATACTGTATATATAGGGGTGTATTCACTTCTGTCAGATACTGTATATAAAGGGGTGTATTCACTTCTGTTGTCAGATACTGTGTATATAGGGGTGTCCTCACTTCTGGCAGATACTATATATATATATAGGGGTGTCCTCACTTCTGGCAGATACTGTATATATAGGGGTGTATTCACTTCTTTCAGATACTGTGTGTATATAGGGTGTATTCACTTCTGTCAGATACTGTGTATATAGGGGTGTAGTCACTTCTGTCAGATACTGTGTATATAGGGGTGTATTCACTTCTGTCAGATACTGTGTATATAGGGGTGTATTCACTTCTGTCAGATACTGTATATAAAGAGGTGTAGTCACTTCTGTCAGATACTGTATATATAGGGGTGTAGTCACTTCTGTCAGATACTGTATATATAGGGGTGTATTCACTTCTGTCAGATACTGTATATATAGGGGTGTATTCACTTCTGTCAGATACTGTGTATATAGGGGTGTATTCACTTCTGTCAGATACGGTGTATATAGGGGTGTATTCACTTCTGTCAGATACTGTGTATATAGGGGTGTAGTCACTTCTGTCAGATACTGTGTATATAGGGGTGTATTCACTTCTTTCAGATACTGTGTATATAGGGTGTATTCACTTCTGTCAGATACTGTATATAAAGAGGTGTAGTCACTTCTGTCAGATACTGTATATATAGGGGTGTAGTCACTTCTGTCAGATACTGTATATATAGAAGTGTAATCACTTCTGTCAGATACTGTATATATAGGGGTGTATTCACTTCTGTCAGATACTGTATGTATAGGGGTGTATTCACTTCTGTCAGATACTGTATATATAGGGGTGTATTCACTTCTGTCAGATACTGTGTATATAGGGTGTAGTCACTTCTGTCAGATACGGTGTATATAGGGGTGTAGTCACTTCTGTCAGATACGGTGTATATAGGGGTGTAGTCACTTCTGTCAGATACAGTGTATATAGGGGTGTATTCACTTCTGTCAGATACTGTATATATAGGGGTGTATTCTTCTGTCAGATACTGTATATATAGGGGTGTATTCACTTCTGTCAGATACTGTATATATAGGGGTGTATTCACTTCTGTCAGATACTGTATATATAGGGGTGTATTAACTTCTGTCAGATACTGTATATATAGGGGTGTATTCACTTCTGTCAGATACTGTGTATATAGGGGTGTATTCACTTCTGTCAGATACTGTGTATATATAGGGGTGATCTCACTTCTGTCAGACACTAGTTCTGTCAGACAAAATGCCTCTCCTTCCCAGCAGTGCTTAATCCTTCTGACACATGTGACATCAGCTCATGCCGCCCTCACAGCTTATCTCGCCCTCGCAGCTCATGCCGCCCTCGCATCTCATCTCACCCTCGCAGATCATGCAGCCCTTGCAGCTCATGTCGCCTTCGTAGCTCATCTCACCCTCACAGCTCATCTCGCAGCTAATGCAGCTCTCGCAGCTCATGTAGCCGCCACAGCTCATGCAGCCCTCGCAGCTCATGCCGCCCTCACAGCTCATGCCGCCCTCACAGCTCATCTCGCCCTCGCAGCTCATGCCGCCCTCGCATCTCATCTCGCCCTCGCAGATCATGCAGCCCTTGCAGCTCATGTCGCCTTCGTAGCTCATCTCACCCTCACAGCTCATCTCGCAGCTAATGCAGCTCTCGCAGCTCATGTAGCCGCCACAGCTCATGCAGCCCTCGCAGCTCATGCCGCCCTCACAGCTCATCGCGCCCTCGCAGCTCATGCCTCCCTCGCAGCTCATGCCTCCCTCGTATCTCATCTCACCCTCACAGCTCATCTCACAGCTCATGCAGCCGCCACAGCTCATGCAGCCCTCGCAGCTCATGCAGCCGCCACAGCTCATGCAGCCGCCACAGCTCATGCCGCCCTCGCAGCTCATCTCGCCCTCGCAGCTCATGCCTCCCTCGTATCTCATCTCACCCTCACAGCTCATCTCACAGCTCATGCAGCCGCCACAGCTCATGCAGCCGCCACAGCTCATGCAGCCCTCGCAGCTCATGCAGCCGCCACAGCTCATGCCGCCCTCGCAGCTCATCTCGCCCTCGCAGCTCATGCCTCCCTCGTATCTCATCTCACCCTCACAGCTCATCTCACAGCTCATGCAGCCGCCACAGCTCATGCAGCCCTCGCAGCTCATGCAGCCGCCACAGCTCATGCAGCCGCCACAGCTCATGCCGCCCTCGCAGCTCATCTCGCCCTCGCAGCTCATGTCTCCTCGTATCTCATCTCACCCTCACAGCTCATCTCACAGCTCATGCAGCCGCCACAGCTCATGCAGCCCTCGCAGCTCATGCAGCCGCCACAGCTCATGCCGCCCTCGCAGCTCATCTCGCCCTCGCAGCTCATGCCTCCCTCGTATCTCATCTCACCCTCACAGCTCATCTCACAGCTCATGCAGCCGCGCAGCCCAGCTCAGCCGCCACAGCTCATGCCGCCCTCGCAGCTCATCTCGCCCTCGCAGCTCATGCCTCCCTCGTATCTCATCTCACCCTCACAGCTCATCTCACAGCTCATGCAGCCGCCACAGCTCATGCAGCCCTCGCAGCTCATGCAGCCGCCACAGCTCATGCCGCCCTCGCAGCTCATCTCGCCCTCGCAGCTCATGCCTCCCTCGTATCTCATCTCACCCTCACAGCTCATCTCACAGCTCATGCAGCCGCCACAGCTCATGCAGCTCGCAGCTCATGCAGCCGCCACAGCTCATGCCGCCCTCGCAGCTCATCTCGCCCTCGCAGCTCATGCCTCCCTCGTATCTCATCTCACCCTCACAGCTCATCTCACAGCTCATGCAGCCGCCACAGCTCATGCAGCCCTTGCAGGGGGGCTTGAGCATAATCTGCAGGGTGGGCCAGGCTGTTTCTCACATGATTTATGATCTTACCAACTGAGGCAGAAGTAGTCTCGGTTTTGCAGAAAGTTTCACCTGATGTACAATTTCTGGTCGCTGACAAACAGTTTGAGGCTGCATTCACACACGTGTAACAGGATAGTGAGAAGGCTGCAAAGAAAAAGAAGGTACTATTAACACTTTACTCTTCATGGTGACCCTAACTTTAACAAAATAATCCTACACAGGGGAAAAACAAACAAACCCCAAACATTCACAACTAGGGATGTGTTTGACTTTTTTTTTCCGGGTGTTTTTCTTTTTCGTTTCGGATCATTTCGGACAGTTTTTCCATCCATCCATATGACTGTCTGTCCATCATCCATCCATCATCCATATGACTGCCCATCATCCATCCATCCGACTGTCCACCCGTCCATTTGAATGTCCGTCCATCCATCCAACTGTCCATCCATCCATACAACTATCCGTCCATCCATCCATACGACTGTCCGTCCATCCATCCATACGACTGTCCGTCCATCATCATCCATCCTTCCATATGACTGTCCGTCCATCATCCATCCATCCTTCCATATGACTGTCCGTCCATCATCCATCCATCCATACGACTATCCATCCATCCATCCATCCAACTGTCTGTCTGTCCATCCATCCAACTGTCCGCCTATCCATTTGACTGTCCGTCCATCCAACTGTCCGGCCGTCCATATATCCATCCATCCATACAACTGTCCGTCCATCATCCATCCATACGACTGTCCATCCATCTATCCATACGACTGTTCATCATCCATCCATACGACTGTCCATCATCCATCCATCCATACGACTGTCTGCCCGTCCATTTGACTGTCCGTCAATCCAGCCAACTATCCTTCCATCTGTCTGTCTGTCCGTCCATCCATCCAACTGCCCATCCATCCATACAACTGTCTGTCCACACATCCATCCATACAACTGTCCGTCCGTCCATCCATAAGACTGTCCGTCTCTCCATCCATACGACTGTCCGTCCATCCATCCATACGACTTTCCGTCCATCCATCCATACGACTGTCCTTCCATCCATCCATACAACTGTCCATCCATCCATACAACTGTCCGTCCATCCGACTGTCCGTCCACCCATCCATCCAACTGTCCGTCCATCCATACGACTGTCCGTCCATCCATCCATACAACTTTCTGTCCGTCCATCCGACTGACCGTCCGTCCATCATCCATCCGACTGTCTGCCCATCCATCCGACTGTCTGCCCATCCATCCATCCATCATTAGGGAATTACCAACACAGTTTGTTTATGTAAAACGAAGAAAGGAGAAGCAGTACTCACTCATTTAGGGACAGCTATACACCAAGGTGCAAACAGGTACTGGGTTTTGCAGCATCCATACACTGTATCCATAAACTGGAAAGTACCAGTGCAACATGAGGTTCTGTGTGGTGTTTATTAAGCGCTGGCAGATACAGAATACGGTTGTCATGGAACTGACGTAGTGCTCCCCGCCCCAGTTACCAGGACCTTTTTATTTTCCTGGCAAAAACCCCAAAACACAGACATTTGCTTTGTGAAAGACTCTATTGTGTGGTGTAAATTTAAATGTTTTTTTTACTGTAGAATGTTTATGTTTAATCTATGATTATGCAAGAACACTATTCTCCTTATCTGTTTGCATGTTTGAGGAGTCATGAGTCTGGGGCAGTGTTTGACTTTATTCTGATCTATTGGAACAATGGATTATGCAAATAGGGTGTGATAACTGAATGCTAAGTAAACTGAATGTTTACTATAAATGTCTAAATCTAACTGACCTAATGTAATCAGAGTTCATTCCCCAGTGGTTTGGTTTATGTAAATGATCCCTTTTGGACCACATAAATATGGTTTTCTCAGTAAAGCAGATATAGTTCCTGGTTGATACATGCAGCTTGTCTGGTGTGTTATTCCTCTGCACTGTTCCTCTACACTCACCATCAGAAGGTACCGAGCGGCCATCTGAAAGTCTGACCTAACATCGGGGCTACAGGTCAGGAGATCGAAAATCTGCAGATCCCTAAAAGCTGCTGTAACTTCGGCCCAGCACTGGCACAGATCCCTGCCAGCCAGCCCAGGTCTCCCAGAAGGCAGAAGCAAGCAGGCCAAGCTGCTCGTGGCACTGAGGACCGCGCTCCCAGTAGCCGAGCTGACTGCAGCGAGGGGGTGTCTGGAGAGCCAGGACAGACGGACGAGAGGGGTTTCCGTCACAACGGTGCAATGTTTCATTCAGCAAAGCTGGTGGACTGAAACATTTCTACCGGCTCCTGAATATGTGAGCATCAAATAAAGGACATGGCACAGATCCCTCGCCAGTGGCGGAAGTACCAGGGTCGCACTTGCAACTGGGCCCTGGCATTCCGCCACTGGAGGGGGGGCCCAGCGCTGCCGCCAGATTCCGGCAATCAGTGCCGGAATCTGGGAGCAGCGCCGCCGGCCATTCCCATCCCTACGAGTGGCTGCCGGCTTGCAGCTTGGCCGCTCACATGGGATGGGAACCACCTGACCAGCGCACAAGATCCTCTCGCGAGAACTCGGCTGTGCTGGTCAGGTGGTTCCCGGCGAGCGGCCAAGCTGCATGCTGCCAGCGGCCGCTCGCCTCTTGGGAGAAGAGTGTTGGTGGAGCAGCAGAGGTAAGAGCTGGGGCAAATATATCCATATGAGCTGGGGGCAAATATATCCATATGAGCTGGGGGCAATATATACCCATATGAGCTGGGGGCAATATATACCCATGAGAGCTGGGGGTAATATATATATCCATGAGAGCTGGGGGCAATATATGCCCATGTGAGATGGGGAAATATATACCCATGAGAGCTGGGGCAATATATACACGAGAGCTGGGGCAATATATACCCATGAGAGCTGGGGCAATATATACCCATGAGAGCTGGGGCAATATATATACCCATGTGAGCTGGGGCAATATATACCCATGTGAGCTGGGGCAATATATACCCATGAGAGCTGGGGGCAATATATACTCATGTGAGCTGAGGCAATATATACCCATTAGAGCTGGGGGCAATATATACCCATGTGAGCTGGGGCAATATATACCCATGAGAGCTGGGGGCAATATATACCCTTGTGAGCTGGGAACAAAATATACCCATGATAGCTGGGGGAAATATATAAACATGCGAGCTGGGGGCAATATATACCCATGAGATCTGGGGGAAATATATAAACATGTCAGCTGGGGCAATATATACCCATGAGAGCTGGGGCAATATATACCCTTGTAAGCTGGGGAGAAAATATATCCATTAGAGCTGGGGGCAATATATACCCATGAGAGCTGGGGCAAATATACCCATGTGAGCTGGGGGCAAATATATCCATGTGAGCTGGGGCAATATATACCCATGTGAGCTGGGGGCAAATATATCAATGTGAGCTGGGGGCAATATATATCCATGTGAGCTGGGGCAATATATATCCATGTGAGCTGGGGAGCAATATATATCCATGGGAGCTGGGGGCAATACTATCTTTTTTTATATTGCAGGGGAAAAAAAGTAAAAATATAGATCTTTTTTTGGGGGAGAGGGGGGGCCCTTCATGGATTCTTGCACCGGGGCCATCAGGTTTCGAGTTACGCCACTGTCCCTCGCCATGCGGCACTTTACTCTGTGGATATAGGTGGTTTTTGTATCAATAGAGATGCATTTCCTAATCACTTTGTGTATTTGTAGCTGGATGTCACATGACCTTCAACATGCTGGGTATTAACTGGCATCCACATAGGATGAGCCTGAACGCTGATCCCACACCCAATACATGGAAGTGTAATGAGGCAATCGGCCGCAATTTTACCTGTTCCTATGCAGATCATTAGCAGCACCAGGGCGGTCTTCATGGCATCCATGCTTGGTCTTGAATGCTGCAAACCAGTCGGCTTGCTATATAAAGGGTTTTTTTTGTTTGGGAAACCCCATTTCCATGAAAACTGTTGTATGGATTTGTTAGAGATAAGAGCTATTGAATGTCATGGAGCGGTGAGGTAAACACACATTGGGTAATAGACCGCGTAGTGCAGGTAATGCCATTAAGGTTTGACCTCTAGGTTAGTTCTACAAGTGGCCACTGATTGTCAAGTCATTGTCTCAAACCTGATTTCAGGCCATTCATTCAGGATAAACGCATATTTTCTTTGGTTGCGTAGCAAGCGGCCACCCAGGTATTCTTTCTGGATTCCTACATAACCTTTACAGATCATGTGATAAAGGTCGTCAGCAAATACAACATGGTCGTCATCTGCACACAGAGGCACACACCGTGCACCGCATCCAACCTGCTCCGTATCCTGCCGTGGTCCGCATCCAGCCTGCTCCGCGCGCTGTATATTCTGCTGCTTCTTATACAAGCAATCCTACCTGAGAACTTTATTATTTTTCTGTGGGAGAATTACCCTGAACCGATATAAAAGGTCACCACGTTATAAACGATTTTGGCAGCCAATTGCTCAGCACGAAGGTTATACCTGGTCAAAGCAATTAAGCCATGTATACCTGCCGCCAGCTCCTTGTAGGTTTGTGCTCAAAAGGGTTACATAGTTACATAGTTATATAGGCTGAAAAAAGACATGCGTCCATCGGGTTCAGCCTCTCCCACATCACCTACTGCTGTTGATCCAAAAGAAGGCAAAAACCCAGTCTGAAATGCTCCAATATGCAACACACTGAGAAAAATTCCTTCTTGACCCCAGATGGCGTCAGATTCCTCCTTGAATCAAGAAGCTTTTACCCACATATTAAATATTATAACCCTTAATATTCTGTGTCTGCAGGAAATCATCCAGTCGCTTTTTAAGAGTCTGTACAGTCTCTGCCCGAACCACCTCAACAGGCAGAGAATTCCACAGCTTTATTGTTCTCTTGGGTTATTGTTAATTGGGTATAAAACAAGTTGAGCCCAGGGTGTTACATAGATTAAACCTGCACCCCCTCGTATAGGAGGGTAAGAGCAAATACAGCTTTAGTGCATTTAGTTAATACTCCCCTAATTAGGTTTTGCCTTGGTGATATGGCATGGGAGAATAAAACGTTTTAGACAAAAATGGAACCAAAAAACTCTTTTTATATAAGTTAGGGATAGTGCACTGATAGAAGTTATTAGAGCTTTGAAATAACCCTGTAAGACGCAAACCTCGATCACCAGGGCTCAATCTGAAGCCGACATCGAGACCAACGGGACCCTTTTTACTGAGAATTTTGTCAAAGAGCTCTCCTTCTACATATAAGGAAAAACTTTATTCAAACCTGAATAACATCAGACGTAGATCGGAATGAGGCACTTGGAATAGTTGATTTTCCATCTGCTGGGGCCAAATTAACATCTCCCGTACAAAGAATAGGAGACATTAATGTGCAGTAACCTGGCGCTGCCTCCCAGTTTGCATTTCTGATGTATTAGGACGAGATGAAGCACAGAGCTCTTGGTGTTGTGCTATAAGGCTCAGAAGCTGTGCTTTGCGGCCAGGTTGTGGTCTGACCCCACTTTCCTGCAGTATAGGATCCGGGTATCAAGTACAAAATATAAATAATAATACGTTGAAAGAGAAACATTGTCCTGTTCTTTAATTATAAAGACACGATCCTCCGTCACATATTACACAGAAGTCCCAGTATAGCAATTAGGGAAGGAATGCTCTGAAATATACTGATGAAAAGAGAACAACAGCTACAAGGTCAATCGTTTAAACAACAAACAGGTTTTAATGTTAGCTCTAATTGCCGGGATACTGGAAACAGCAGCGATCACAGTAAACAGAATTTTACCTCTTTATAAAACAAATCAGTGACGTGCGGTGAGGTCAGTGCTTGGTGAGGCACTGGCTAGTATCAGAGCCAGATATACACAGGTTACGTAGGTTCAGGTTCAGTGCTCTCCAGGATCTGGCTGCTGTCGGTACTCCCCAGGATCTCTGTGTCATCCTCAGGCAGCCTAGTGTGACACTGAGGCCACACCTCAAGCACAGCCCTGCACCCACTGATTGTGCGAGACAGGACACATGACTGTCCTGCGCCAATCAATGCATGGGAGGCCTGCCTCCCATGCAGGAGTTTTTTGAATGACTTGGGCCAGTAGCGCTTTCCTATTGGTCCAAGCTATTTCATTGCTCTCCCAGTGCCTCTGAGGCACTGGGAGAGCAATGTTCAGGAAGTGGGCAGTGCTCGGATGTCTGTTCATTGAACAGACGCGCCACACTGCACTGTTCTTGGCAGCAAACTTGATTTGCGTAGGCTCAGGCTGTTGAAGGGGAAATAAAAAAGAATGTGTGGCACACACAGAGGACGGACGGAGCTGACGGCAGGGAAACGAGGAGCAGGTGAGTTTGACTGCAGCTGCCCTTAATGGCAGGTGAGGCTTTGCCTCACCTGCCTCCCCTGACCGCACGTCCCTCAGACGCACCTTGAATATGTTGTGTAATTTTGGCCACCTGTCTTTTTTTTTAATATTGAATTTTTTTATTTAGAAAGCTTGTCGGCAGTACAATAAGCCAGAAGCAAGAGAAATGGTCACGCAGGACCAGTACATAATAACCCAGCATGCAATATAATAACAAACCAAACCAGAAGCAATACAGGATAATCTGCAGTTTGTAAAAGTCAGTTATAACATATCTAGTATACTAGGGAGGGGGGAGAGAGAGAAAGAAAAAGGTAGATAAAAATGGGGTGGGGGTGAAGGGGATATGGCAAAAGGCCAAGACATGCCGTCCCTGGCGCACTCCTGTGAGTCCGAGGGACTGAGGGAGGCCAAGGGAGCCAGTTGGCACCAGGCCCGGAAACTCGGGGGCCACACGTGGCACTTGGTCGTGGTGGTGCTCCCCAAAATATGCCACGAGCAAAGAGAAAAGAAACAAAAAAAGGGGGGAGATTGTGGGTATCCCCATACAGCCAAACACTGGGGAAGAAAACTGGTGAAGCAGGAGAGTCAGGAAGAGGGTGGCGGAATAGACACTCTTGCTAAAAAAAGGGGGGGGGAGTTGGAAATAAAAGGTGGGGGGAACTGCTCTTCAAAAGTGGCATTCCTGGCTCACTCCAGTGACCAGATAGGGAAACTGAAGGCCATGGAAGAGGTCTCCTGGTCGGACAACCTGGAGCCAGTGGAAGCGAACAGAGCCGCGGTGTCCACTCTGGAGGCTCGCCCAGAGTGACAAGACCTCCCATGCACACCTGACCCAAGAAAAGAAAAAAAAAATGGGGAGGGGGTTGTGAGTAGCAAGATGTCCAAAACGTCTTTGGAAAAAGCCACAGCACGTCGGTGCAGGAATAATGTCCCCAAATAGGCTGTCGGGGGGGGGGAGGTGGGTAGGAGGAAAATGGGGGGGAGGGGGGGGAAATGCAGGCGGGAAAACCAGAAACAGCCGGGCCACTGATGGACCGGGTAACTGTCCAACAATTCGGACGAGACAACCGGGACGGTCCACGTCCCCAGTAGAATGCGACGAGATTTCGGCGGCACCCACCCGTCCCAATCCTAGGCCAAAGGACTGCAGGTGTAACTCAGCATCCGCTACCGATGATGCCATAAGGACATTCTTGCATCCATAATAAGCAGGTATCCCAATGTACCCCATCTGTAGCGGATAGAACGGGAGCGGAGAATAGCGGTGAAGGCTTTAAACTGTCGCCGGGCAGCCAAGGCGAGGAATGGGAGGTCACGGTATACTGTGATCTCGAAAGCCTCAAAACTGACCGGTGAGGCTCCCAACGATGCTCCCAGCAACCGATCCCTGACATGAATATCCCTGGAAACCAACACGACATCCCTGGTGACTGCAGGAGGGGCCGTAGCATCTTTACGAGTCTGTATAGCTGATAGGAGTGGATCAGGGGTCCCAGCGGGTAAGGCCAGCACTGCAATTGCGAAACGGTTAGCGAATGCAAGAAGGTCAGACGGCGGTGTCGTATCTCCAGGGACAGGACCGCTGATTGCAGGCCTGCTACCTGAGCCTGAAGTGCCGCCACGTGAGATGAAGTAGAGGCCTGCGCGCCTTCCAATGCACGGGATCTGTCCTCGAGTCCCTCGACCTCCGTTTGTAGCGTCTTGAGATCCGAGCGGACCTCGTCAAGCTCCTGCCGCCAGGACGAGCGGGCATCCTCCAGAAGCGTCCGAATGTCCCTCCTAGTCGCTGGGAGATCCTCGGGATCAGCATGTCAAGCAGGCTGGGGAGTGACAAAAGGCGTGTCGGGCCCAGCTCTTTGGGTTCACCAGCGGCCGCTGGTGAGTCAGGCGGGTGAGTCACACTTCGGTGCCTCCCAGTGAGAGCCGGATATCAGGTAGATGAGAGGGCTCCGGCGCCCCCTGTCTCTTATCACGTTTCCCCCATAAACAAGGTAGAGGCAGCGAGAAAACCAGCCTGTAAGATGGCGTCGTCCACACGTGGTGGCAGGCCCCGAGTCCGGTATAGAGCATCGCGGCAGGCACGCAAGTGTTCCGGCGTGTCACCGCGGGAGCGGGTTGGAGTTACCGCAAGTTGTGCCAAGGAGAGCGTAAAAATAAAACAAAAATACCCCAGTAATCTGTCCGCTCTCCTCAGCATGCTGGGCACCTGTCTTAACCCTTTCATTGCTGAGCCATTTCACGTCTGTGTGCTGAGCTCATTTTTACCGCTTTTGCTCATCGTGCGATTTGAAGCCACGTTTTATTATATGATCAGACTCATAATATATCATTATTATATGTATACGTCATGTCCTGCTTGAATATTATAACAAAAAATGCAATACGATTTGTATTTTCAATCCTCTACAGTGTGTAAAGTGGTTTTTTTGTCACATTACATGAGTCTTTGTGGTTATATTTTCCATGGGTTGCGCTTGTTAAAAAAATTAGTAATGGGGACTCAATACATTTTTTTGGGGGGAATTACGTGATTTTTAGTAAATGCACTCCATAGAAAATAATCATTAGTGCAGCATCATTGTTCACTTTATAATTGAAATGGAAACAATATTGCTGCATTAATAAAAACAACAAACAAACAAAACACTTTTTTATTTTTATTTTTATATTTTTATTTCTATTAATTTTCAGATACTTGTAACATGGCAATGCTCTGACCTTTCAAACGACACCATGCATGACCCTCTATCTGCCACGCTTCTGGAGATATGGCGGTTCAAAGGAACCCCCATCTCCACCAGGGGATTTTCTTGGGAAATCCCCTGGCAGCTAGGGGTTCCCCGGCTAACTGACGTCATCACGCCATGCGCAATGATATCAGGTGCTGAGAGGGGACCCAGAGGTGAAGCCGCCATCCAAGATGGCGGCCCCCACCGAAGCTCGGCCGCGATCCGGCACGAATGGTGCCGGATCAGGGTCTGGAACTTTAGCGGTGCCTGTCTTTTTTTCTAGCGCCTCCTGATCGGGAGGTAGAGGGATCCCAAAGGACCCCCCCTCCTTTCAGGCGATCTCCCGGCATTGCCGGATGGGGCGAGGATCCCGACGCCTTGGCCCCCGAGGGCGGCTTTCTGTCTGTGTGCTGTCGCTGGACCGTCTGGGAGTACCCCCTCCAGAGGCCTACGGAGATGGGGGGTGTCTAAATCGGTAGATGTACTTCTCAGTGCGGAGCTGCGGATGCCTGATCTCTGCAAGGCGTCAGATATGGACAGCTTTGAGCTCTGGCGGAGGGGCGTGCAGTGGGCCTTCTATGGCAGGTTTGAGGCCGACGGGGCGCTTGGATCCATTACATGGAGAGATAGGCTGAAGGGGTCTGAGATTTTCGGCTGAATTCTGCCTGCCTGGCCCGATACCCGACCCCACTGGACTGTCCTTTGCCCCAGGTTCTCAATGTTCCCTTTTCCGCTGAGCACTCAAGATAATTTGTTTTGTTGAGAGTTTACCCCTTTTTCCCCTCCACCATGCTCTCAGTATCCTACCTTTGAGTTCATATTTCAAACCGTGCTTTTATTTTTACTTTATGGCCCCTTTGTGACCTAGTGGTGACTCTTTGTTCTGTGAGACTTTGCATTGTTGTTCTTGTCCCCCCCCCCGTATTTCGATATTTTGACGCCTTCTTCTGATGACCCCCTTCCTTTTATGTTTTCTGAGTGTCTTCTATACGAGTGATGTCCAGCCCTGCGAGGCCAACTTTACTGGTCGATCTGTGACCCTCTGTTTGCAAAAAAAAATTATATATATATATATATATTATAAAAAAGTATTTTGAGAGAAAAAAAACACAGTTTAAACCACATATAACATAACCGATAATGGTACAGTCCGGTCCTATGTTGACCAATCATCATGCAGACCGGTCTATAAATCTCACGGTAAACCTTGACAACTCCTTTTCTTAGCTGCTTGTCGAGATATGAGGAGTATTAGCAGCTAGGGATGAGCCGAACACCCCCGAGTTCGGTTCGCATTCGAACTCGAACTTTCCAAATGTTCGAATTCGAAATCGAACTCAATACAAGTCAATGGGACTCAAAATTTGATTTTTAGAGTGCCCTCCAAGAGGGCATATATGCTATATATTTTCCGTAAAAGGTGTATGGGGGTCCGGGTAGTGCCCTGGGGGACAGGAAACAAGGACAAAAAGTTAAAAAAAAAACGTTTTTAAAGGGACAGTGAGTTTTCCATGAAATAAGGGTTAAAAATAAAAACGAAAAATTCCTTCAAATATCGTGCCTAGGAGGTCCCCATAACCTGCCCGTGAAGTGGCGGATTTCTAGGATGTATAATAAAAACAAAAAAAATGACGTTTCAAATGACGGTAAATGCTTTTCCTTTAATCTATTCATAAACAACTGCTTGGGGCGGCAGCCTGTATGAAAAGACATTTTAGGACGCGCAGAAAAAGTTTAGTGATTTTTTGGGCTAAATTATGGTGAAACTTATGCAGGCTTTGGATGAAAGTAACAATAGGTGCTTTAAAATTGGGTCTTTAGCGTCGGCAACAGTGCCGTCACACCGTAACCCCTCTGAGGATATGAATCTGATACAGGCGTCAGTGGCAGTGCACCCAAATATTGTGCCTTTGGTGCCAGGCCAGCAAGTATCATCATACAGTAACCCCTCTGTGGTATTGTGGAAGAGTGCAGAGGTGGACCACGCGGTCCTATATAAGAAAGATATGAATCTGGTAAAGGCGTCAGTGCACGCAGATATTGTGCTTTTGGTGCCAGGCCAGCAAGTGCATTCATACAGTAACCTCTTCGTGGTATTGTGGAAGAGTGCAGGGGTGGACCATGCGGTCCTATATTAAAAAGATATGAATCTGGTAAAGACATCAGTGCAGCCAAATATTGTGCCTTTCATGGCAGCAAGTGCCTTCACATCGTAACCCTTTTGTGGTATTGTGGAAGAGTTCAGTGCTGGAGGTTTTGTGAATGCAGAAGACATCCCCGATCTATTCCATTACGTCAGCATCAGGGGATTGATAGCTGCTGATCCAGGACTGATTCATTTTTATAAATGTCAGCCGGTCTACAGAGTCGGTGGACAGACGCACTCTTTTGTCTGTGACAAAACCTCAAGCGGCACTGAACGTCCTTTCAGAAAGCACGCTAGATGAAGGGCAACCTAGTAGCTGCATAGCATATTGGCTAAGTTCTGGCCAGTGATCCAATCTCAACACCCAGTAAGCCAGTGGATCATCTGCTGGAAAGTTATCCAGGTCTGCCCTTGCCCCTAGGTAGTCCTGCACCAAATGGTGAAGACACTGGCACTGGGTGCCTACATTTGACGTCCCTGGGCATCGGAGACTAAAAAAATTTAAAAAGGCATCAGTCAAGCGGCTCCGGCCTTCACCACTATTCCTCTGATCATCCGCAGCCTCAGAAGCACCTGTGTCATCACTTGGTAACCTACCAGTGCCTGGAAAGGTGTTACACAAGTGTCGCTTTAGAGCGTCTTCAAGTTTTTTCATCCTGTGCTCCCTCTGTGTGGGCAGGATGAGCTCTGCAACTTTCCCCTTGTATCGTGGATCAAGAAGGGTTGCCAACCAGTAATGATCCCTCTCCTTGATAGTACGAATCCTGGGGTCCTTTAGAAGACTTTGCATAATAAAAGAGCCCATGCAGCGTAGGTTGGAGGTGGCATTAGCTTCTGCGTCTTCCTGCTCATTGAGGAGGATGACCCCATCGTGCACTTCCTCCTCCCAGCCACGTACTAGTCCTTGTGTTCCAGGGCACACAAAACCCTCCCTTGAGGAATCCCCACCTTCAATGCCCCCACTACTCAAATATTCCTCCTCCTCATCCTCCTCCTGTCTGATCTGAGGAGGACCCGCTGGAATGCTGTCTGCGGAAAGACTGAGGCCTTCAGAGCTAGGGAAGGCCTCTTCCTCCCGCTGCTCTGCCTCTAGAGCCACATCTATAATTCCCCGCAGAGTGTGCTCCAGCAGGAACACTAAAGGAATTGTGTCATTGATGCATGCACTGTCCCTGCTCACCATCCTCGTTGCCATTGCCTCCTCAAATGGTGACAGTACAGTGCATGCATCCTGGATCATCAGCCACTGCGTGGGGGGAACAAGTTGACCTGAACCTGTCCTTGTGCCATACTCACACAGGTACTCGTTGATGGCCCTCTGCTGCTTGTGCAGATGCTGCAGCATTGCTAATGTCGAGATCCACCTGGTGGGCATGTCACAGATCAGACTGTTTGTGGGAAGGTGGAATTCTCTTTGAATTTCTGGCAGGCGAACGCTTGCTGGGAATGACCGTCTGAAGTGGCTACAGACTTTTCTGGCCTGGCTGAGAAGCTCTGCCAGCCCTGGGTACCTGGTTAGGAAACGCTGTACCACCACATTTAGGACGTGTGCTAGGCATGGTACATGCATCAAGTTACCCTGGCATAGGGCGGAGAGAAGGTTGCTGCCATTATCACAGACGACCATTCCCAGCTGAAGCTGGCATGGTGTTAACCATCTCTGCACTTGCCCCTGCAGAGCTGACAGAATTTCTGGCCCAGTGTGGCTCCTGTCCCCTAAACAAAGCAGCTCAAGCACAGTATGGCATCTTTTTGCTTGAGCCATTACGTAGCCCCTGCCACGCATCGGTTTAACTGCCACTTCGCCAGAGACACAGAAGGAGGAGGAGGAGGAGGAAGAGGGAGAGGTGGTGGTAGAGCAGGTAGACCTCATACAAGCAGCTTTCTGGAGGCATGTTGGATGAACAAGCTCCAGCACAGAGCCCCGTCTTGGATCCCTCCCAGCTGCAATCAGAGTTACCCAGTGTGCCGTGATGGAAAAGTAATGACCCTGTCCATGCTTGCTGGACCACGTGTCTAAAGTGACATGCACCTTGCTGCTGACTGCCTTTCCCAATGACTCGATAACATTGTCTTCCACGTGCTGGTATAGTGCTGGAATGTCCTTCCGTGAAAAGTAATGGCGTTTTGGAACATGCCACTGTGGTACAGCACATTCAGAAAAATCACGGAAGGGAGCAGAGCCCACCAGCTGGAAAGGCAGCAGCTGCAATGCGAGTAATTTTGCTAAGCTGGCATTTAGACGCTGTGCTTGGGGATGGTTGGGACTATATTTTTTCTTACGCTGCAGCAGCTGGGGCAACGTAATCTGACTGCGTTAATCTTCAGCTGATGGGATGCTGTCACATTGTGAGGAAGGAGCTGGTACATCCATTACTGTAGCATCATCCCTGTCAGTGGAGGGTGTAGGCAATGACATGGCAGGACATACAGTGGGGGTAGAAACAGATGAGGAGGAGGAAGACCTACGCAAAGTTTTGCGCCAACGGGATGCATGGCAGGTGGTCATATGTCACCTCAAGCATGTGGTACCCAAGCGTCCGGTGTCTTTCCCACGCTTGAGCCTCATCTGACATAGATTACAAGTAGCAACGGTGGGGTCTGCTGCACATTTCTTAAAGAACTCCCAGACAGCAGAGTTCCTGCATGTGTGCTTTGAGACAACAGCGCTCTGCGCCTGAGCAGGTCTGACATCTGATGCCTTGGAGTGGCTAGTGCTATGGTTGGTCATAGAGGATGTTGTGCCTCGTGTTTCTTGTGCCTCCTCCTCCTCCTCCTCACTTGACTCCTCTGTTCGATCAGGCACCCAGGTGGAGTCAGTGACCTCATCATCATCCCCTATCTCCTCGTCACTGGAGCCAACTTGGCAGTATGCTGCAGCTGCTGGGGCAACATGAGTGCCAGTTATTTGTGTGTCATCACTGGCACCCCCTTCCTCTAGGTTGATTATACTGTTCCTCAACCTCAGAGATTGAATCAGAGCACTGTACTTGCTGCGCATCCTCAAGCAGCATGTCACTGTCATTGTAGTCAAACAATTCAGCTGACTCCTCTGTGTGTGATAGCGAGGCTACGGCAGGAGTAGCTGTGGACATGGAGGCTGCATTAGATGCTTTGGCAGCTAAGGTGGACTGTAAAGCACTACAAGCCTGGCTGGCAGAGGACTCGGAGGACTCGGATGGCCTGGTTAGCCAATCCACCAAATCCTCTGTATGTTGCTGCTGCTTAAGACTGCCAGCACCAGTTAGAAAGGACAAGCGTGCCCCTGCAGAGGATGCACCACGTCCACCACGACCAGAGGCACAGCCTCCCGACACAGAGGCTGCTTGCCCTCTTATCTGTGTCTGGGAGAGTCTGCCTGTCCTTTTTGGTCTTTCTGACATGATGAGTGATATATAGATTAAATATATACAGAACTCTGATTCAACTCTGGTATAAAGATTAAAGATTTCCAGAACTCTGGTATAACTCAGTGAGACACCCTGATAGCTGGCAGCCAGTGACAAGACACAGATTACAATTGCCAGAAACCTCCTATAAGTCAGTGAGACACCCTGATGGGTGCCAGTGACATGACACAAATTACAATTCACAGAAATCTGCTACAAGTCAGTGAGACCCCCTGATAGGACCCCCTGATAGCTGGCAACAGTGACAAGACACAGATTACAAGTCTCAGAAATCTGCTAGAAGTATGTGGGACCCTCTGATAGCTGACAGTGAGAAGACACAGATTACAAGT
Organism: Leptobrachium leishanense; assembly: GCA_009667805.1. Lineage (NCBI taxonomy): Eukaryota > Metazoa > Chordata > Amphibia > Anura > Megophryidae > Leptobrachium > Leptobrachium leishanense. Next base: position 12,835,639 of record CM019066.1, read on the forward strand.
CTCAGAAACCTCCTATAAATCAGTGAGACCCCCTGATGGGTGGCAGTGACAAGACACAGATTAGAACAATTCCCAAATATTATGTTGAAATGAGACCCCCCCAGTAGCTGGTGGCAGACTGGCAGTGAGTACACACACTAACACAACAACAATCTCCTCTCAAATCTCCTCTCAAACGCATGCTGAAGCGCTGTGTGAAACCTTATATAGTGTGCTACGGGATTTAGCTCTGTGCGCCCATGATTGGGCAAAATGTGCCCAATCAGGACTCTGAGCCGTGATTGGCATAGTCTTGAACCTGTCTTGCACCTAAACTGTGGTCAGGTGAAGGCTGTAGCCAATTACAAGCTTCAGGCCAGTGGAAAAGTGCATTGTGGTCCATTGTGGGCGAACACGCGGAAATGTTCGTAGTTCGCGAACATACGAACAGGCTATGTTCGATGCGAACTCCGAACCGATCGAACAGAACAGCTCATCCCTATTAGCAGCAACTCAATATTAAAATGACTTGCAGTATTGTGACACATTTACATTTGTTGTTATATTGTGTATTTTGTCTCACCATACACTAGTGTAGTGCTGGGTTTAATTCACTGTCGAGGTAGTACTTGTTTTTGGCCACCAGAGGGAGACAAGCGCAATGTAAGACATTGGGACTACATTTTCCAGCATGCTTTGCGGGCGGGAACAGGAAGTGGGTGGGAAAGAGACACTTACATCCGCAGCCTCATGGAGAGAGCCATCAGAGCGCGCAGAGGAGTGAGAGGAGCAAGATGCAAGTGCAGGAGATAGTGATCGCGACCAGGCCAGAGCGCAGGTGCGGCCTAGCAGAGCTGGAGATCGGGTTTCCCTTCTTATTGAGCGAAGACCCCGTGATCCACCGTTAGTAACCCTACACCGATATAGAGTACGCTGAAGGACCCCGAGTTAGGAGACCGCAGACGATGTAACAGGGAGTGCAGGCGGTGAGCTGGACATCTTGTGGCAGATACAGACAAGCAAGACAGCGGATCCAGTGACACAGAGAATCCCAGTCAAAATCGAGCGGAGAGACGTCCTGGGTCGAGCGGAGCGCAGAGTATCTGGCGGATGGGTGAGAGGCCTTCCCGGCCACTGTAAAGTACTAAAGCACGCTGCAGTTTTCTCAAAACCTACAGGGCCCCAACGTGACTAGTCGAAGATACCTCATAAATAATTCACTGGCCAGTTGAATATTGTACCCGGGTACCAATACACACCTACACTTAGATCTTTCTTGGGACATAGCCTGTACGGGACTCACACTCCAACCACGAAGGGGTTAAAATTCTTTATTCCTTTTCCACTACGCGTTTCTCGCATTACGAACTACTGTAAATATATATAGGTATACCGTGTTACTCTTTATATGCCAGTTTTATTCAGTAAACTATATAATTTATAAAATCCACAACGGTGCTGGAGTATATTTATTCCCTAGTGCGGGGAGACTGACCCGAGGTTCAAATTCAGTGGCTCCTCCGGGAGTGAGCGCTACACTAGTAACACACACATTCTGTTGTAATATCATAATTTATTTTACATATTGGGATTTTGTTAGTGAGGGAACTTAGTTCTGTTTTTTTTTATTCTTGTAGTTTTAGGACTGCACTTAAATCACATCACCCTCAGGTGTTAAAGTAAAGTCACACTGTTCTTTCACCTTAACAGCACATAATAGCAGCACATAGCACTTAGCTGATGGTAGTCTGGAACCAGTACACATGAGTGTCCATGAAGGTGTGTCCCCACTGCAACTGCAAAGATGAAGATTTCTTCAGGTGTGAGACCCTAATCCAAACAGGCGTACCACCAACCCGAACCTCAGCGGAGGGGATTCACCATTGGTTGTCTTCACTCGGAGTCCCCAGAAGATCGTACTCTCCAAGACATCAAGAATAAGATAGCACAGTCGGTTTTCCGTACCTCGTTAGGCACGCAATGTCAGCAAATGCGCACTTACCCTTACAAGAGCCGACCAGGCTAGAGGGTCGTATGCCCCAGAGTTATGGACACTGGTACAACTCTTGAAATAAACAGTCACGGAGGAATTCACGCCGTCAGTCGTCAAATACATATAGAACTGATTATTTATTTAAACTAAAAGCATACCAAAGTATATCGCTCAATAAAAATGTGGAGCTCTGTGTTACACTCATACACACTGCCCATTACTGTGAGTTTTATTGCTTTGGAGCTCTGTGATATGCTCATACACACTGCACATTACTGTGAGCTTTATTGCTGTGGAGCTCTGTGATACGCTCATACACACCGCACATTACTGTGAGTTTTATTGCTGTGGAGCTCTGTGATACGCTCGTATACACCGCACGTCACTGAGTTTTATTGCTTTGACGCTCTGTGATACGCTCATACACACTGCACATTACTGTGAGCTTTATGTCACGTCTCGGCCTTGCCCCCTGGTGGTGAAGGGTCTTCATGTTTGTTTTTCCCCTATGGTGTGTCTGGCTGTGCTGTTTAGGGCTGATCTGGGGTTCTGTTGTGATCTCCTGGTCTGGGGTCACATGGCCCAATCACACAGACCCACTCCCTATATATTCCCAGCAGCACAGAGCCTCATTGACTGTTTGTGGAGTTTGATGGTGGTTCTGTCTGGTTCGTGTTTCCTGAGTTGCTGCAAAGCATTCCTGTTCAAGTGTTTTCTGGTTCTGACCTCGGCTTTATTTTTGACTATCCCTTCTACTCCCCCCTGGTACCGTATATTTCTGATCTGTTGCCAACCTCTGCCTGATTGACGATTCTTGTATGTTTCATGTTTTATGTACCTTGTCTGTCTTAGTTTAGTATTATATTCAGAGGCCGCTTATAAGGACCTCTTTTAGTATAGTCTGTCTGTTTTGTTTACTGTCCTGCAGCCTGCTCCCTTCACGGATTGTCAAGTGTATCTTTGTGTTTCTGAGTGTCCTAAGTTGTCTGTCGGTCTTGAAGCCTTCGGAGCTTAGTGGCAATTCTGTTCTGTTTTTTGGTGCTCCTTGGTTTTGGAGAAATCCGTCTGTCCTTGTGTCCAGTCAGTTACTCACCTGCCTTAAGGGCTTCATCTCATGTTCCAAGCCACCACGATGGCCCAAGCAGGGGCTAACCGTTACACTTTATTGCTTTGGAGCTCTGTGATACGCTCATACACACTGCACATTAATTACTGTGAGCTTTATTGCTTTGGAGCTCTGTGATACGCTCATACACACTGCACATTACTGTGAGCTTTATTGCTTTGGAGCTCTGTGATACGCTCATACACACTGCACATTAATGTGAGTTTTATTGCTGTGGAGCTCTGTGATACGCTCGTATACACCGCACGTCACTGAGTTTTATTGCTTTGAAGCTCTGTGATACGCTCATACACACTGCACATTACTGTGAGCTTTATTGCTTTGGAGCTCTGTGATACGCTCATACACACTGCACATTACTGTGAGCTTTATTGATTTGGCGTTCTGTGATACAGTAATTTGCACTGTGTATGCGTGCATCACAGAGCTCCAAAGCAATAAAGCTCACAGTAATGTGCAGTGTGTATTGAGTGTATCACAGAATCCACAGCAATAAAACTCACACTCAACACACACTGCACATGACTGATTAGGCCTGAGACCTTCCTGGCCCATACCCCAATAACCCGAATATGAATAAGACGCAAACACATATATAAGTTGGAATGTGCATGGGCCACAGCTTTATTTAACTATATACATCGACAATAACTCGTAGTGCTTAATCATCATTCTGCCCTATCGCCCCCATGCAATAGGCAGTTCCACCATTGTACCAAAAGCAAGAGTTCGTCCCTCCGCAAGCGAGGTTCGTCTCCCCATAGCCTCACCCGAAGGTGGCTTATCCGTCCTTTAAGCACTGCTGTCCAGGGAAACCCGCCAATCTTCAGCTGTGACACGACGGGACTGTAATCCAAACAGTGGGTGGCGGGCCGCCTCACCTTGATGTACTTCTCATGCTGGCAGGAACAAGAGAAAGAACACTGCCCCCATCACCAGCATATATAGCCCAGTAAGCAACATTGTTGCAAACACACCACCAATAACACCCTAGATCTCTCCTTGACTGACAGGCCCAGACTATCCGTCATGCGCCCCCCCTCCTGAAAGGCCCAGGGGATTCTACAATTTTCCAGATCCTTCCTTAACTGACAGGCCCCGGCCATCAGTCATGTCCCCCTTCCTGAAAGGTCCAGGGGGTTCTTTACTGTGAGCTTTATTGCTTTGGACAATACTTTGTCACCACTTTTATGGATCGGTGCCACTCTCGCTGTTTTCCACCGTTTGTGTTTCAGGTGTGTGTGCCCTAGATTTGTCAGGTCGCTCTTATACATTGTTGGGGGGTATCGTTTACGATCTCTAGACCTAGAATTTCACAGCTTTATTCGGTTTTTTCAGACAAGTCTAATCATTGTCCAGTCCTGTAATTACGTGAATATGAGCAATCACTGCCCCATTCGTCTTCCTGACTTTTCTCTCGATTTCTAAACCATTTCACTCTCTGTCATCCTTTACATTAGCCGGATGGGTCAAATGGCTCATGAAAGAATCCACTACTGATATTTCTGTATATGGCACTCATTCTTCTTGAAGCGCAGCAGCATCTGTTGCTCTGTCACAGGGCTGTAGATTATAAAACATACACAGGGTTATTCAAAGAGATTCGAAAAGTCACCGCACGTTCGGTGTCTTTTCGTTCTCTTCAATTCGGTTCCTTTTGCCGATCCCATTTCGGTGACCCTGCGGTGTATTCAGCAAACACCACAGGGTCCCCGAATTGCAGGGAAAAGCTGCCGCAAACTAACCACAAAACCCACGAATGCACGCCGACAAGCCACAAAAACATCTGGATTGACCTGCCGAAAACCAAGCCCGAGCAGGAGCCGAACACAGCTGAAGCAGCCGAGACCGCAGACGAGGGAGGTGAATAAATTAGCAAAACCTTTGTGTGAATGTGTGAAAATGAAACACTGTTTGCAAAGAAACTACTGAGCGAAAATGTCTGAAATTTACATATGAGATCCAGGGAATGATAATAAAAAGGGCTGTTACAAAAAAAATAAGTAAACTGAAAAAAAAAAAAATCTGGACTTTTAAAAAACAAAATTAAGAAAAATGCTTAAAATATCCAAAAAAAATCTATAAATAAAGAGACTCTTTACTGCAGAATTATATAATGAACGGTTTTAGATATTGAATTAAAACCGGAATATTTTTAACATGAAAGCCTGCCCCACCTTTTTAGGGGGGCCGGCGGGCGCGATGACATCATCACGCTGACTGGTGACGTCATCAGCAGGCCCCCACCGGAGCCTACACTAAAAGTCAGGAAGGGGGGTGCCCTCTATCTCCCCAACAGTGCAAGATAGAGAAATCAAATTGCGAGTCTCCCCTTTTCAGGGGTGTACAACATTAACTATTTCCCGGCACCGAATCGTGATTCAAACCTGGGGGTGGCTGACATCTTGGATGTCAGCCAAGTCTTGGGGTCACCCCCAAAACACTGACATCCTCACCATGAGTGTGAGGGTGTCTTTGGGCCAGTTAACCCCCCCAGCTGCTTTGGATCCCCCTATCCCCCTATCTCCCAATCCCTTGCAGATCATTTCTGCGCACTGTTCAGGGGGCCAATTTTCTTTGTCAGTGACCCAGCACGTCACAGGACTGCTGTAGCACGGTCCTCTAGGGCAATTATGACACGCGCACACAGTCTCTCGTGTAGCTTAGAGTTTATTTTGGCACTCCAGCAAACAAACAAAATATAACAGAAAAAAACAAAACCTAACTCATCTGAGTATTTACTAAAAAAATGAAGACCTTTGCCAACCTTATCGCAGGCCCTGCAACCGCAAGCCTCAGAGCTCCACCATTCTGTGTGTGTGTGTGTCTCTCTCTTCCGCCTCACTGCTTTCTTACACCCAAGAAACATTTAACGACCTGACAAATTAACAGGTGGGGAAAACCTTGTGGAAAGTAGTGATGGGCCGAACACCCCCGTGTTCGATTCACATTCGAACTCGAACACCCGATAATGTTTGACCGCGAACTCGAACACAATTCAAACACCATGCAAGTCAATGGGGCAAGAAAGTTTGAAAATTAAGATCCCCTCCAAGAGGGCATATATGCAAGATATTGGCCATAAAAGGTGTATGGGGGTCCGGGTACTATCCTGGAGGACAGGAAACAGTGAATTTTTTTTATTTTTTTAAAAAAAACTTTTTAACCCTTTCACTGCTGAGTGCTGAGTCATTTCACCGCTGTTCGCTGAGCTTATTTTTACAGCTTTTGCTCATGTTTAAATGTGATTTGAAGCCATGGGAAATGTTTGAGCAACAATGAGTGGGAAATGTTTGAGCAACAATGAGTGGGAAATATTTGAGCAATAAGGTGTAACGGGAGCGGTAACGCTGCCACACGAGTAGTGGAGTGGAGATCCTTGAGGGCAAAAGTATCTGCTTGAATAACACAAAAGGTTCATAAACTACAGACTGTAACTTACTAGCCAAGGAGACACAAGGGCTAACTGAATTGCCTCTAGGCTCTGAAGGTTGAGACCAACAGATTACCTAGGACACGCTCAGAAACACCAGACGTAGTTCGACAGTCTTTACAGTATTCAAGGTGCAGGGCAGTCAAAAGAAATGCAGAAACAGTATGGACTGGTTTGTAATTGCAGATAGTAGATACCTGGCTAATGCCAGAAGGTACTGACTTGCATATATAAGGTTGTTCTCACGAGTATATTCAGAGATGCGATTAGAAATAACAAACGGCAGAAATAAACAATCTTTCTTAATCGCGGTTTTCACATGAACATTAACATGAGCTGTACGTTGGGTAACGATACCTCGAAAGGTCACAAGCGATACCCCAAGACGAGATGGGACAGAACCCAGACAGCGAGCAATAAACCCAGCGGCAAGCATAGGGTTAAATTGCCAGCGCTCACAGACAGCGATATACAAACGTGCAGATAGAGTGGTCAAAGTACAAGTCGGGTCAATTAACAGGAGCAGGAATCGCATACAGAAATGGGTCGGTAACAGGATATCAATGCAGGAATAAACTTAGCACTGCTGGAATTAAACTCCACGTCAGGGCGACGAGGCAACTCCTCTCACCCTGTTTTAAACCCGGCGGCTCCTTGTGACTACACCAGGCCCCGCCCCCTCAGATGCCAATCTGCCATCAGGAAGTGCTGGAAACCGACCAGCCAGCGGCACACCACCATGCCCAGACCCCCCAGGGAGCACAACAGGGGCTGAGGATGTAACACAAGGAGTGGGAAATGTTTATGTCCCATAGAATTCAATGTTAAAAATATTATTATTATATTCTGCAGTAAAGAGTCTCTTTATTTTTAGATTTTTTAGGATCTTTTAAGCATTTTTTGGAATTTTTTGAAAACTTTTTTTTCTCGAACTTTCCGCAAATGTCCTGAAAAGTTCAAAGTTCGCAAATTTTCGAACGGCCAATGTTCGAATCAAACATCGAACCGATTCAAACTGGCAGCCCATCCCTAGTGGCAAGCAATTAAAAAATAAATGTTGCAGTTTCTATTCCTCATTAGAGTGTTAAGTAACCCGTTTGCGTTTGGTACCTTGTAGGGATGTGCAACGATTTTTTTTTTCCAGTTCGGCTCTGTCAGACCTTTTCAGATATGAAATTTCTATAACGCAGGAATGTTTAAATTTGGGGCCAGGAATTGCACCACACGAACAACTTGTCTGCGTCGTTAATATATAACAAGAACAAGAGATAAGCTAAACTCGTTAGTGTTACGCATACAAGAAAGGACATTTAACATTGATCAAAGACAGTCTAATGGACTCTGTTTATTTTATTTATTTGTTACAACCAAACGGGGTTTAGATCAAATGGTTTAAAAGTAAGGGAACACAATGACAACTAAGATAGAAATCTCAGTATTGTGTTTATTTCGTCACATCGAAACTCTGAAAGACCACGTAAACATGGAACAATAGGTTGCCCAATAAAGAAAAAAACCAAAGAAGGTTAAATTGGGTAAACCAGCTTGTGATGCTATTCGGCAATATGTACTATATGGTATGAGAATATTTATTAGTTAGAACTGATAATTTTAGCATCTTATAAAAACAGAGGCCCTACCACATTTAGTTGATCATCACAAATGTCTGGTGTACTAATCCGCATGAAGCCGATTAAGTCGGGTAACGTGTGACTGTTAAAAACGATACCACGAATGAATGGATATCCCCTCACATACACATCCCTGTGGATATAAGTAAAGGGGGCACACACGCCGTGGCGAAGTATGCTGGCGATGCCACAATAGAAATACATTTTAATTTGTTAATAAAATCTATGGAGTCCCGGGATATAGGAATAAAACGACCCCAAACCAGTAAAAGATTGGCCAAGCCCATAAATTAATTCCTGCAGAAGGTTGATGGTTGATCTGAGAGCGCCATCTGCTGGCCAGGTAACATAACACCTGGACAGACCCCTGGAGTTGATGAATATATATCCTCCAATCAAATGAGGCCACATAGTGATGGGCTAGATCTAAAACTGGGCGGAAGACCACTATATAGAGGGGACACTCCAGAGCAAAAGGAGACTGAGAAAAGCTTGGAGAGAGACCTGAGGGACGCTTGGAGGGAAGAAAGGCAATCACCATCGGCCGCCCCTTTAAGACCGACCACACCCTAATCTTCCACCACTCTATCTTCACTAACCAGATGGTAAAGTATACCTGAATAATATGATATCTATTTTCTAATTGCATAGTCCTGACTTTAGATGTCCATCACAAACTAAAGGAATATAAATGAATTATTTTGCTGTTTGAGCCTAATAATCAGTAGAATAGAAATTCTGCCTTTACAGTCCACTGCAGAGGAGTGCTAAGGGAGAAATCTATTTACACGGCTGCATACTTGAGCCATAATTTAGTGAAATTATTTATATTCCAAGAATACTGTTTGTGGACATCTAAAGATCAATTATATACCTATAGTGAGATACGCTGGGACCGTGAAATAGCTTTTATATGTCAAGTACTGTCCGCCCCATTCGTAACCTAGCATAACCCCTTCCATATCCATCTTGCAGCCCTTCCGAATGAATGCACGCGCTGTAAGTCATTAAGAAGCGTTAGGTTAACGTATATCGAATGAAGTGCTGTGATTGATCTGTGGAAGAGATAGTCTCCCTATCGAGTGTGTTATGTATCTCCCTGAAGGAAGTTGCATTTAGTGAATAGGCCCCCACAATAATAAATTGTGCTGCAGGTGGTGCCCAGTAACTGAGTGTTTATCTTAGCCAGGTGGAGGATTGGTTTATAATGGGAAAGGTTTAAGTGAATAGAATAGAGTTTGGTGTTTAAGAATTGAGGCGTGTATATCTGTGGTGCGGTCTATAAACCTAAAATATCTGTCCATTAGATTATTGCGTGTCGCAGTATCGCTACTAACCAAAATCTATAATCACTTGTAAATTGTAGTTTGCTAATCCGTTGATAACATACGATTGTATGAAACTTGACGTGTGAATAAATTTTGGTTTGAATTGTTTTACCGTTACGCAGTCTCATATCTTTATTGATTTTATTGTGTTTAAAAATATCTAGAGAGCATCAAAAGAACTCGGGATAACGCGCCATATATTTGTTAAGACGTATATTCATTGATTGGTTATTAATCCCTATCTTAGGGGTTAAATACCAATTTATACCACTGGTATTGGAGGCACTGTCAATAATATACATATATCTATGTATATCAACAATAAGAAAAATATGCGTCATAATTAATATATCCCTGACCTATTAAAGAAGTCAATAATTTCCAACAGCTCGTTCGAGTTTTTAAAATTTTCGTTTCGGATCGTTTCGGATGATTTTTGTTTTGGCTCGTTTCGTTTCAGCTCATTTTATCGTATCAACATTTTTTTCGTGATATTGGACATTTTCGGTCTTTTCGGAACGTTTGTTGTTTTCGTTTCAAAGTGTCTATTCGTTTTGACTTATACGAATGGTATTTTGGTCGATTCAGTAATTCTCCCTATTCTATCGTTTTTTATGAAAGATCCTTTTTTTCTTATGAAATGTTATGAAAGGAAAAAAATTAACAAAACGATTTAAAAAACGCAAAAATACTGATCCAAATGGTCTTACTTTAAAAATAAAAAACAGAACCAAATGTTTTAAAATGGAAAAAAAGCTGAACAAAATGATCTGAAACGAAAAAAAAAACCTGAACAAATTAAATGATTTAATAAAATAAAAAAAAATTAATGCAGCATATGAATCTGCACACTGCCGGGCCACACCTCTACAGAATAATGGAGCATATGATTCCACACACTGCCGGGCAGCACCTCTACAGTATAATTATTGCAGCATATGAATCCGCACACTGCCGGGCAGCACCTCTACAGTATAATTATTGCAGCATATGAATCCTCACACTGCCGGGCAGCACCTCTACAGTATAATAATGCAGCATATGAATCCTCCCACTGCCGGCAGCACCTCTACAGTATAATTATTGCAGCATATGAATCCTCACACTGCTGGGCAGCACCTCGAAAGTATAATTATTGCAGCATATGATTCCGCACACTGCCAGGCAGCACCTCTACAGTATAATTATTGCAGCATATGAATCCTCACACTGCCGGGCAGCACCTCTACAGTATAATAATGCAGCATATGGTTCCGCACGTTGCCAGGCAGCACCTCTACAGTATAATTACTAGGGATGTGCACCGATTTTTTTTTTCGATTCGTTTTGGTTCGGGTTTTTAAAATTTTCGTTTTGCATCGTTTCAGGCAATTTTCGTTTTGGCTCGTTTCGTTTCGGCTCGTTTTTTCATATCAACTTTTTTTTCGTGATTTCGGAAATTTTTGGTCTTTTTGGATCGTCTGTTCTCTTCGTTTCAAAGTGTCTATTCGTTTTGACTTAGACGAATGGTATTTCGGTCAATACGGTAATTCTGCTGATTCTATCGTTTTTTATGAAAGATCCTTTTTTCTTATGAATATGCATTGCACAACTTTATTTAATCATATTAAAATGGTATGAAAGGAAAAAAATGATTTAAAAAACACAAAAATACTGACCCAAATGGTCTGACTTTAAAAATAAAAACCAGAACCAAATGTTTTAAAACGGAAAAAAAGCTGAACAAAATTATCTGAAACGATAAAAAAACCCAGACCAAATTAAATGATTTAAAACAAAAAAGAAATAAAAAAAATGAATGCAGCATATGAATCTGCACACTGCTGGGCAGCACGTCTCTTCTCTGCAGTACAATTAATGCAGCGTAGTTTTTTCAATTTAAAAAATTATTTGCGTTTTTAACTTTTTATTAAATATCTCTTAAACCATTTTTTGTTTCATTTGCAGCAATATGACACTTTTTTAATAAATTTTTTAGTTTTTTTTGGGCATTTTTTGGAAATTTTTGGGTTAATCTTTAGGGTTTCTAAAACTAATTTTAAACTAGACTAGTCTTGTTTTTTTCAATGTAAAAACTTATTTGCGTTTTTATTAAATATCTCTTAAAACATTTTTAGCTTCATCTGCAGCAATATGCCATTTTTTTTAATAAATTTTTTTTGGGCATTTTTCGAGAATTTTTGGTTAATCTTTAGGTTTCCTAACTATTTTTAAATGTAATAACGAAGTCTGTTTTTTTCTTTGCTGAAATAGTCTTATGAAATGTTTCACTATCGGTGACGGTCCAAGGTTCAGCACCCTGGGCAGTAGTCGATGGTGAAACACTTGATCTATTTATTCATTTTCACATCGGGACCTTGGATAGTGTAAGTCTGCCGTTATCCACATAAGCAGTCTATTTTCTACACATCAGGACCATGGATAGTAACAACTTGTTACTATCCAAGGTCCCGATGTGTAGAAAATAGACGGCTGATGAGGAAAACGGAAGACCTACAGGGTTATTCAGAGAGAGGTGAAAAGCAGGTGAATGACTGGAGAAGGGAAAATTCTAGGTCAAAATAGCCAAACCAGAAAAATTCTCCATTTATCTCACTTTCCAAATCAGCTATTTTGACCTAGAATTTCCCCTTCTCCAGTCATTCTCCTGCTTTTCACCGCTCTCTGAATAACCCTGATTCTCTATCCAAGGTCCCGATGTAAAAAGACTGATGAAGTATTTTTTGACCGAAATGGAACCGAAATCACGAATGGAACGAAAATGACTTGTGATTTTACAAATTTCACGTCCATCTGAAATAACTAAATTATTTCGTTTCGTATCGGAAATTATTTCAGATGCTGTGTATTTTGTTGCCGATCCGATTTGGAACATCGGCCGAATCCAAAGCACCGAATCGGCCCGTTTCGTGAAAAAAACAAATCGGTCCAAATTGAAACGCACATCCCTAGTCACATTGCATGGCAAATGCTCACTTCAGTAAACATTAGTATCAGTCTGATTCCTCCTGGGCGAAGAGTGAGGAACGTTCATGGAATGCCTATGTTCCGCCCATCGATGGATCAACGAGGACAGCGGTCCTATCTCCATAATCTAGATCCAAAACCCAGAGCAAGAAAAATGGATGCGAGAAAAACTGATACGTGCCCCGAATAAGCCGTACATGCTGCACGTGTCACTTATTGACAGGTCGCTACAGTCCCAAACCAAAATGTCTGTAACAACATACGACTTGACATGACGCTCACAGATATAATGGTTTGCCATCATGAGATCATGCACACACAATCATCCCAACTCTGGCGGCAAGTAGTAGGCTATAGTACTTAGAGTGGCCTACGCTGTCTGTGTTTTTACTGGTAGTTAGGCCCATTAACTTTAGGTTGAATATTACTGCTGTGTGACGCATAGTAACAATCCACTCACACCTTGCACCATGGTCATCGCTCAGTGAGCCTAGAGAGGGTTATATGCTTATATACAGGGTGTCCATAAAGTCTCTTTACAATTTCAAAAATTTATAACAAAGGCAAATGAAAAGACAGATAAGTGAGAATTATTACAAAATGAGACGTATATATTTAGGCTAGGGTCAGACTGAGGCAGTGCGAACGCGCGTGCAGGCGCACTTAATCACGGCCGTAGTAGCAGCAAATGCCGGGCAATGACGGCCAATATACGAAGTACGGCCGCACAAAAGTCCGGCTGCGCAACGCAAGTGGCAAACGAACGCATTTTGTCGAGAACGTAAAACCGCTAGTACGGTTGTACAGAGTGCGCTGCGTCCGCTAGCGGCGTGTGTGCGTGAATTGGAGATGTCAGACACTGCTAATGTCCGGCCAACATAACGTCCAGATGCACAAAGTGTTTTATTGATGATCCGTACAAAATCACGAACGCAAATGCGCATAGTATGACCGCTATCGCGTACTCCGTGAAAAAATGCGTCCATTCGTTCGAACGCACTTTTTCACAGACAACGTGAAAATGCGTTCGTCTGACCCTAGCCTTAAGGTTTTTTCCTCATTTGATACACCTCTATATGTGCACCATTAGTTGCACGAAGCACATCAAGACGGTACTGGATTTCTTGCCATGTTGGCTGTAGCATCCCGTCATCAATGGTGGCAATGGCATCAGTGATCCTCTGCTTTAGATTAGTAATGTCCCTTTGTTCCACACACCATATCTTTAACATAACCCCATAGAAAGAAATGGAGGGGAGTGATATCTGGTGAACGAGGTGGCCAGGGAATTGGGCCACCCCTTTCAATCCACCTGTCACCAACCATCATTTTCCAGCAAGATGCTGCACCACCACATTGGGGACTGCATGTTTGTGGGTTCCTTAAGGAAACCTTTCCAGAGCGGTGGATTGGAAGGGGTGACCCAATTCCCTGGCCACCTCGTTCACCAGATATCACTCCCCTCCACTTCTTTCTATGGGGTTATGTTAAAGATATGGTGTATGGAACAAAGGTACGGGACATCACTAATCTAAAGCAGAGGATCACTGATGTCATCGCCACCATTGATGAGGGGATGCTACAGCCAACATGGCAAGAAATCCAGTACCGTCTTGATGTGCTTCGTGCAACTAATGGTGCCCATATAGAGGTGTATTAAATGAGGAAAAAACCTTAAATATATACGTCTCATTATGTAATAATTTTCACTTATCTGTCTTTTCATTTGCCTTTGGAATAAATTTTTGAAATTGTAAAGAGATTTTATGGACACCCTGTATATAAATAATAGCTTGACAAAAACCCGGTGAGGCTGAAACGTTGCTGCTGTTGGCACCGACAACTCCGTAAAAACAGATTCTTGGACCAAATGAGTGTTGTTTTTTCCTTTTTTTTCCTGCATATAGTAAAATATATACATAATATTGATTCTATGATACTATCTAAAGAGTTTGTGACTATAGGGATAAAACAACAGCACAAAAGTTTTGCAGTGGGCCAGATGCCATAAAGGATACATTACACAGGATATCGTTTTGTATACCAGCTTCAGACTTGGTGACTGCTTGGAAGGAAACGTAAGAGTTTCCACATTCCAAAATTTCAAAATATACATTTTTTTTAGCAGTAACATTATGTCACCTTTAAACACAACCCAAACATGTAAGTCCGTGGCAAACATGGTGTATCAGGAGACAGTAATGAATTTATTTTAAGTTATTTTTTATGACTAACATAGATAATAAAATGTTCAGATCTCCTGATGGGGATTTGATCATAATGAGATTATTAGTAATGCAGCTTCCAAAAAATACCAATAGAATATAAAAATAATATCTGTATGTGCTGCATAATGCCTGCGTATGGAAATTACAGTAACACCTTGTATCTGTATGTGCTGCATAATGGCTGTGTGTATGGAAATTAAAGTAACACCTTGTATCTGTATGTGCTGCATAATGCCTGCGTATGGAAATTACAGTAACACCTTGTATCTGTATGTGCTGCATAATGGCTGTGTATGGAAATTACAGTAACACCTTGTATCTGTATGTGCTGCATAATGGCTGTGTGTATGGAAATTAAAGTAACACCTTGTATCTGTATGTGCTGCATAATGCCTGTGTATGGGAATTACAGTAACACCTTGTATCTGTATGTGCTGCATAATGCCTGTGTGTGGCACTTACAACAACACCTTGTATCTGTATGTGCTGCATAATGCCTGTGTATGGAAATTACAGTAACACCTTGTATCTGTATGTGCTGCATAATGCCTGTGTGTGGCACTTACAACAACACCTTGTATCTGTATGTGCTGCATAATGCCTGTGTATGGGAATTACAGTAACACCTTGTATCTGTATGTGCTGCATAATGCCTGTGTGTGGCACTTACAACACACCTTGTATCTGTATGTGCTGCATAATGCCTGTGTATGGAATTACAGTAACACCTTGTATCTGTATGTGCTGCATAATGCCTGTGTATGGAAATTACAGCAACACCTTGTATCTGTATGTGCTGCATAATGGCTGTGTGTATGGAAATTAAAGTAACACCTTGTATCTGTATGTGCTGCATAATGGCTGTGTGTATGGAAATTAAAGTAACACCTTGTATCTGTATGTGCTGCATAATGGCTGTGTGTATGGAAATTAAAGTAACACCTTGTATCTGTATGTGCTGCATAATGGCTGTGTGTATGGAAATTAAAGTAACACCTTGTATCTGTATGTGCTGCATAATGCCTGTGTATGGGAATTACAGTAACACCTTGCATTTGTATGTGCTGCATAATGGCTGTGTGTATGGAAATTAAAGTAACACCTTGTATCTGTATGTGCTGCATAATGCCTGTGTATGGGAATTACAGTAACACCTTGTATCTGTATGTACTGCATAATGCCTGTGTATGGGAATTACAGTAACACCTTGTATCTGTATGTGCTGCATAATGCCTGTGTGTGGCACTTACAACAACACCTTGTATCTGTATGTGCTGCATAATGCCTGTGTATGGGAATTACAGTAACACCTTGTATCTGTATGTACTGCATAATGCCTGTGTATGGGAATTACAGTAACACCTTGTATCTGTATGTGCTGCATAATGCCTGTGTGTGCACTTACAACAACACCTGTATCTGTATGTGCTGCATAATGCCCGTGTATGGAAATTACAGCAACACCTTGTATCTGTATGTGCTGCATAACGCCTGTGTATGGCAATTACAGTAACACCTTGTATCTGTATGTGCTGCATAATGCCTGTGTGTGGCACTTACAACAACACCTTGTATCTGTATGTGCTGCATAATGCCCGTGTATGGAAATTACAGCAACACCTTGTATCTGTATGTGCTGCATAATGCCCGTGTATGGGAATTACAGCAACACCTTCAGGGTTATCCAAAGAGATTCGAATTGCTTGAGAAAGGTAACCGAACGCTGAAAATCAGCGTTCGGTTACCTTTCCTGGCCATTCGGCTATCCAGAGAGCAGGCAATTCGCCAAATCCTGTCGAATTGCCTGCACATACGGTGCCTGTTCGGTGCCTGTTCGAGGGCAGTGAAATCCCCATGAAAAAGCACTGCTTCGGCTATTCAGAGAACACAAACCAGCAGTGAAAGGTTCCCCTAATGCCCTGCCATTCGGTGGTTTAATTCGGCAAATTTATTCAGGAGAATCCCATAGGCTTCAATGTTAAAAATATTCCTGTTTTAATTCAATATCTAATAAACCGTTCATTATAAAATTCTGCAGCAAAAAGTCTCTTTATTTATAGATTTTTTAGGATACTTTAAGCATTTTTCTGAATTTTTAAAAAAAAAATTAAAAGTCCGATTTTTTTTTTGATTTTTTTTCAGTTTGCTTATTTTTTTGTAACAGCCTCTTTATTATCATTCCCTGGACCTCCTGTGAAAATTTCAGACATTTTCGCTCAGTAGTTTTCTTTGCAAACAGCGTTTCATTTTTCCAGATTCATACAAATGGTTTTTCTAATTTATTCACTGCCTCCTCTACGTCAAGCTGCTTCGGCTCTGTGTGATTCGGCTCCTTTCGGCTCCTGTTCGGCTCATGTTCGGTTTTTTCGAAGGTTAATCCAGATGTTTTTGCTTGTTTTCAGCGTGCATTCGGTTAGTTTTCGTCAGGTTTTCGGCAGCTTTTCCCTGCAATTCGGGGACCCTGTGCTCTTTGCTGAATACACCGCAGGGTCACCGAAATGCAATCGGCAAAAGGAACCGAATTGAAGAGAACGAAAAGTCACCGAACGTGCGGTGACTTTTCGAATCTCTTTGGATAACCCTGCTTGTATCTGTATGTGCTGCATAATGCCTGTGTATGGAAATTACAGCAACACCTTGTATCTGTATGTGCTGCATAATGCCCGTGTATGGGAATTACATCAACACCTTGTATCTGTACTGTACAGGGATTTTCAGTCAATCTAACCCCTGAATCTTATTCCTGTACAGCAGTGAGTGACCCCAGAGCTCTCCCTGTATTCTGCCCTCCCCCTGGCTGCTGTAATGCAGCTGTAAAGTTTGTTGAGCGATTTGTTACAGTGCAGAAGCAGAATACGAAACAAATTGCTTTTGCTTCGTTTAAAAATAAAACAATAACAATCAAATAACGCCGGGATATTCCCATCAGTACATTCAGATCTACTAATAACAACCCTCAGGACATTTTAAGTAACTGCTTTTTTTTGCATTTGACAATTTTTATTGAGAATGCAATACATACAAAGAATAGCTTCAATATATAAGTAAAACTAGTCACAATGTGGTACAAGACATGAAGCCGTGCAGAAAACAGTGTAGTGACCAGAAGAAGGAGGTATTGCCTACTCGTTTCTCATTATAAGCTAAATTAATGACCCGTAAGAAGACACAATACACTGATGTGTTTGGCTGAGACACAGGGGATATGTTCTTGGGAAATGACCCGAGTTTGAGAAGTTTCAGCCATAAAAGTAACAAGTTGTCCAGAACATATCTGTGTAGAACAGTTCCATAATCATGAAACAGAAACTGTATAAAGTATGATAAATTTGAAAATAAGTGTCGAATAACTGCTTTTTAAACTTACTTTAACTCATTCATAGTATCTTTGTAAAATATTACAGCATACACATACACACACAAAAACATACACATACACAGAAACACACACACACAAACACCGGCCTGTGTTCAGTCCCCTTATTAGGAATGATAAACGAGAGGTCCGGATTGATGCTGAACTCAGGGCCAGCTGGCTTCTGGCTGTCAGTATGGTAATGTCTTTATGTGTTGCTGTGTTTTATTGTGCCCTCGGGTACATCATGATACATATATCAATGAAGGAAATGATCGCATTTATACTCTAGTCCTGTTTCTCACGTTTAGAAGCTTCCACCGAAGGATATTTAGTGATCTGTAGCCAGATGGCAGCCGGGAATAAAGGCAATACAAAAAACCCCACAGGTGAGTGTGTTCCTCAGACGCACTTTATAACTCCCAGTTGTTTTTATCTAAAGAGCATTATTGGGGTGGGGGATTTTATTTTTGCTTAACCCCTTCACTACCAAGTGATTTTCCAAAAAAATGCATTGTCAGAAACCAGTGGGGTTTTGAAAAATCATTTTAAATTAATTAAACATTAAGAAATATTAGTAGTGGGGAAATTAATGGAAACCATGTTAAAGGAAAGGATTGTTGAACATCTAAAAACACATAGATTACAGGATCAGAAACAACATGGGTTTACCTCAGGGAGATCATGCCAAACTAATCTTATTGATTTTTTTGATTGGGTAACAAAAATAATAGACACAGGTGGTGCAGTAGACATTGCTTATTTAGATTTCAGTAAGGCTTTTGATACTGTTCCGCATAGAAGGCTGATCAATAAATTGCAATCTTTGAGCTTGGATTCCAATATTGTTGACTGGATTAGGCAGTGGCTGAGTGACAGACAACAGAGGGTTGTGGTAAATGGAGTTTATTCGGCGCAAGGTCTTGTTACCAGTGGGGTACCTCAGGGGTCAGTACTTGGACCCATTCTCTTTAATATTTTTATTAGTGATATTGCAGAAGGTATTAATGGTAAAGTATGTCTTTTTGCTGATGACACAAAGATTTGCAAAAGGGTTGACGTTCCTGGAGGGATCAGCCAAATGACAAATGATTTAGGTAAACTAAAAAAATGGTGGGAGCTGTGGCAATTGAGTTTTAATGTGGATAAGTGCAAGATAATGCACCTGGGACGTAAAAACCCAAGGGCTGAATATAGAATATTTGATACAGTCCTAACCTCAACATCTGAGGGTTGGATTTAGGGGTTATTATTTCAGAGGATCTAAGGGTAAGTAGTCAATGTAATAGAGCAGCAGGAAATGCTGGCAGAATGCTTGGTTGTGTAGGGAGAGGTATTAGCAGTAGGAAAAGGGAAGTGCTCATGCCACTGTACAGAGCACTGGTGAGACCTCACTTGGAGTACTGTGTGCAGTACTGGAGACCGTATCTCCAGAAGGATATAGACATCTTAGAGAGAGTTCAGAGAAGGGCTACTAAAATGGTGTACGGCTTGAAGGAGAAAAGTTACCAGGAAAGGCTTAATGATCTTAACATGTACAGCTTGGAAAAAAGACGAGACAGAGGAGATATGATAGAAACATTTAAATACGTAAAGGGAATCCACAAGGTAGAGGAAGGGAGTATATTTAAAAGGAAACAAAGTAGCAAAACAAGAGGACATAGTCTTAGATTAGAGGGGCAAAGGTTTAAAAGTAACATCAGGAAGCATTATTTTCCTGAGAGGGTGGTGGATACATGGAACAGTCTTCCAGTAGAAGTGGTAGAGGCTAAAACAGTAATTGAATTTAAGCAGGCATGGGATAGGCATAAGGCTATCCTAAACAAAAGATAAATCCAGGTAAAGTATCCATGTAATTGGGCAGACTAGATGGGCCGAAAGGTTCTTATCTGCCAACATTTCCTATGTTTCATTGTTAACCCCTTAGTGACCGGGCAGTTTTACACAAATCTGTCCTTTAGTGATCGCTGCTGTTTTTACGTTTCTGCGCTGTTAGTGTTTAGGTCAAATTTTCCTCTTACTCGTTTATTCGACCCACACATATTATACACCCTTTTTCCCGCCATTAAATGGACTTTCTAGAAATACCATTATTTCCATCATATCGAATAATTTACTATAAAAAAAATATGAAATATGATGAAAAAATGGTAAAAACACACTTTTTCGTAATTTAATCCCCAAAATATACAACCACCAAAAAAGACCCCGGCTAAATAGGTTCAAAATTTTGTCCCGAGACTAGAAATACCCAATTTTTACATGTGTTTGCTTTTTAACCCCTTCACTGCTGAGCCAGTTCACCTATGTGCGCTGCGGTCATTCTGACCATTTTGTGCTAATTATTTTGAGATGACAGCCTAGGTCCTATTTAATTAAACCCCCCAGACAAAAAACCTTTTTAAAATTTTTTTTTTTTATTTTATTTAATTTTTTATTATTATTTTTTTTAAAAAAAACAAATTAAACCAAAACTGGTCATGCTGAAACGTGATTCGGCGGCGAAACCGTTAATGCTATACACCGCTGAAAAGGGGAGACTCTCCCCTTTTCAGCGGTGCAAAAACCATCTCCCTAGCTTCAATGGTTGGGGAGATAGAGGGCTCCGAAGGAGCCCCGCTCCCCTCCATTGATTTGCATGGGGACACCTGCTGATGACATCACCACGCAGCGTGGCAACGTCATCAGCCTCGCCTGCCCATGTAAATCACATGGGCAGGCTTCCTCCCTGCCAGATCGCCGAGGGATCCAGCGAGGGAGGTGAGTATCGGGCGGGAGGGGGATTAGGCGCCGCTGACGTACCCTGTACGTCCGAGGGTCTAAGGGAGGGTACGTCAGCGGTCCTTAAGGGGTTAATATTTGAGCTTATACCCATTATATTTCTTACTGGAAATAACCTATTTTTGGCCAGTAGATGGCGCCATCAACTGCCAAAGCAAGTTACAGTAGTTTGAGCGGCTGGTCTATTTTCTTCATTTTTCCCTGCATCGGCTGCTGAAAGCCCGAAGTAAGAGCATCACCAGACGATTTTACACAGTTTTAGCTCTTTGGACGTTATACCCACAGGGCTAAAATTTTAGGGTCACCTTCTGCAGCACAAATTTGTTTGCTTTTTGGTTTGAACACTGGGTCACTCATAATTTATTTATTTATTTGCAAAGCGTTTTACCAGGAAGGATACATTGAGATTTCTCTCGTTTTCATGTATCTAATGACACTCCCCATCCGCCCCTCCCTCCCCCATGTTTTTTTTAATCTCTCTTTTCGTTTCTCCAACCCTTGCTCCCTCCTGGGCACGACTCTTTTCCTCTCTCCTTTCTCTCCCCTCTCTCTGTCTCTCTTAAATCTTTTTTGCAACTCTATTGCCAGCCCTCTTCCCTGTGGGCTTCTTGTTTCTCTCTTCACTTCTCTTTTTATGTGTTTGGTACCTAACCCTCCACTTAACATACCTTGACTCATGGTGTGGAGACCATTTCTGTCCATGGGATCCTTCCATGGACCCATACTATGTAATGTTAGTGGAACATTGTTACGTGTTTCTGTACATACGTTGCCACCTGTTGTCTATACTTCATGTTGTCAAGGTTTGCTTGCTTTTACTCTCAATAAACTTTTAGGGCCCTATTACATTCTTCGCGCAAAAACGCACGGTAAACGCGTGAATTTTTGCACGATGCGTCAACTGTTAACGCTGGAATTACAATCCTCGTGCATTTTTTCATCCGTCAAAAAATAACGCACGTAAACCGGATGTGCAAAAACGTGCGCGGAGTAACGTTGCGTGCAGAGATCAGTGTGCGGACTGTTTTTTCACGCGATTCAGCCAATCAGAATTAAGAACCACAATTGTCTCACGTTACGTTTTTGCGCCTGTCAAAGTCAATCTGCGCATATATGCTGCATCAAAAACAGAAGCACGCACAACTTATTGGTTTGGTATGTGTAGAATCTGTGTAACTATACTTTGCTGCATTTTTTTATTTGGTTTTCGGCCAGGTTGATAGAATTTGCCGTTAACACCAGCTTTCAGGAGTTGCTAAAATTATGCGCGCAAAGGCTGTGCGTTACAAACTGCGCATAGATTGTAATACCATCCGCGTACCTGCGCACAAACGCATTTGCTCTCACAATGTTAAGTATAGGATGCGCGATGTACAGTAAGCTTGTGCATCGTTCGCACAGGTTCACCCGCGGTAGACGTATACGCGCGTTTGTTGCGCCGACATTGTAATACCACGTTCAGTGCAAAAGGTTTTGCTCCTCTCGTTAATGCGTTTTTGCGCACGCATTAACGGTTGCTTGAAGATTGTAATAGGGCCCGTAATTTGTAAAAAATATTTGCTTTTGGGCTGCAGATCACCAGATCGAGATATCTCTATATCGGGGTAACGGATGGTGCCTTCGAAGCCCGAGATATCACGTGAAGGGGTTAAACGGCTTATTTCTTATCCCCCTATTCTCTTGTAGCAAACAGTAAAGCTCATTTGGACACGCATTATCCATGGTTACCTTGGATTAATGCCTACATTTCATAATGGAGAGTCCGAGATACAGACACGTTGGCAATTCTTTCTGGATTTCACTCTTTTCAAGTTGGGATCTCCAAGCCTGGTTTCTCTATCGAGAATCGAGTTTAGTTGAATCTATGCACATCCCCTTTAGTGGATCCCAAACACACATGCATATGAACATCTAAGGCATGAACCGAACAGAAGGGCAATGAAAATCAGTCACATGCAATTCATTTTTCAGAAGTTCCCGTGTGTGATCCGTAATGGATTTCGGTTCCAGAACCAGAATCTGAATTTTTTTTTACTGCCTCAATATAAGAGTGAATGTACGGACACTGAATAGGACCAGTACACTATTTTTAAAGGAGCACTACCAGTAATATAAATTGAAACTAGATTAGGTGTTTATCTCCTGTTTACATTTTGTGGATTTTTTTTACGTAATCCAACATTCACCAAGCTCTTAGCACAAGTTTCACTTTACAGCTGTGGTATAGGATTATATTTATTTATTTATAAGGGATTTTCCCAGGAAGGATACATCGAGATTTCTCTCGTTTTCAAGTATGTCCTGGGTTCAGCAACATTAAATTGTTACTGTGTTACAGAAATACAAAGCAATAAAATGCAAAATATTTAAAAAAATTGCACAAATATACAGATTAACAGAAAATAAATATGTAGGAAATATAGTCACTATGTTACATGTTTACAGGTGCATTCTGTATATAGTCACTATGTTACATGTTTACAGGTGCATTCTGTATATAGTTACTATGTTACATGTTTACAGGTGCATTCTGTATATAGTCACTATGTTACATGTTTACAGGTGCATTCTGTATATAGTCACTATGTTACATGTTTACAGGTGCATTCTGTATATAGTCACTATGTTACATGTTTACAGGTGCATTCTGTATATAGTCACTATGTTACATGTTTACAGGTGCATTTTGTATATAGTCATTATGTTACATGTTTACAGGTGCATTCTGTATATAGTCACTATGTTACATGTTTACAGGTGCATTCTGTATATAGTCACTATGTTACATGTTTACAGGTGCATTCTGTATATAGTCATTATGTTACATGTTTACAGGTGCATTCTGTATATAGTCACTATGTTACATGTTTACAGGTGCATTCTGTATATAGTCACTGTGTTACATGTTTACAGGTGCATTCTGTATGTAGTCACTATGTTACATGTTTACAGGTGCATTCTGTATATAGTCACTATGTTACATGTTTACAGGTGCATTCTGTATATAGTCACTATGTTACATGTTTACGGAGCTTTTAGAGCCTGGCTTTCTGATTTGGGAAATTTTGATTGCTGATTATATTTAAAAAATGTATGGGAAATTATAATACAGCGCAATCAGGCACGAATCACAAATAAAAGTTAAATGAAGGTATTTAAATGTCAATCCTTATTAAATCTTCTGCATCAAACTATAAATGCCGGGGATTAAAAGGACACGGAGAACAATGAAGGTCTTCATGTCACGGAACGAGAACACGCTGCTTATGGAAAGAGATAAAAGTAGTCAATATAATCAAAGCCGGGCAGGAAGACTCGGCGCAAGGAGTATTAATGGAGAATAAGGTCGAAATCACCTTTTGAAAACTCTTCAACTGTCAGCCTGTGGATGCTCTGATACAAGGCGTTAGATGAGGAGCATTAACGTTGGTGGATCCAAAACAGAGACAATGACACGGAATATTAACAAGAGATTCAGACCATCAAGATTATGAAAGAACATGTATAGGATCTGTTATATGTCAGCTTGCTGGAGAGTAACGAGTATTACTTCTCTATTCTCGGCTCTATTCTCGGCTTGAGTCGGTTTTCAAGCATGAATACCCGATCGGAGACCCTGGTGTTAAGTGATTCTTCGTGTCTACTCGCTTGCAAAACTCGTTACCTGTCAGGCCAGCTTGCGGTGCTGCAGTGAGGTTTCCTGGACAGAGAGGGCGCCATTCTGGCAATCTAGCATCTGGGACTGTTGCACCTGGTCAGAGACCTAGGAGGGCTTTAAATAGAAGCAACTGAGTGAGCTCTGTGCCCCGCCGTGGTTTCTATTGACCCCTCAGCGTGTTCCTGATTATCATTGTTCTTGATCCCCTGGTTTGACTTCTGGCTAAGTATTCTCAGTTCTTGTTTCTGCCCGTGTCCCTGTTTGCTTTATATTTATTCTGTGTACTGGCCCTGGCTATGGTATCTGGACTTTGGTTTTTTCCCTCTGTATTCCCTGTATGGTTATTTATTATACTGATTCCATGTACCGACCTCTGGCTTTGTATTTGTTCTGTGATGTCTCTCTTGTCCCTGTGGGTTCAGTAATTCTATGTATTGTTCATATACTGCATTCAGCTTAATACTGGCCATTCTAAAGGACCAGCCTGTCAGATTAGGGGTTTTCTTGCTTAACTGGGTTTTGTCTGTGTGCTGCGTGACTCTCTGTACCGATATTAACATACTTACCGTACTTAATGATTGTGGATTGTTTCACTTCAAACAGAAAGGGAACTCAAACGTCTTAATCTCTTTTTCCTTTCAATACACACCACCTGGCCAAAAAAAGCTCACACTCTCTAATATATGGTTGGCCCTCCTTTTGCTGTGATCCCGGCATGCATTCTCTGTGGCATCGTATCGATAAGCTCATGCAATGTCACAGCGTTTATTTGCGTCCAGAGTGGCATTAATTTGTGGCCAAGATCTTGTATTGATGATGGGAGAGTCGGACGCTGCGTAAAGTCTTCTCCAGCACATTATCCCAAAGATTCTCAATGGGGTTAAGGTCTGGACTGTGCGGTGGCCAATCCATGTGTGAAAATGATGTCTCATGCTCCCTGAACCATTCTTGCACAATTTGGTCCCAATGAATCCTGGCATTACCATCTTGGAATATGCCCGCTGTGCCATCAGGGAGAAAAAACCCATTGATGAAAAAACCTGCTCATTCAGTATATTCGGGGGGGGGGGGGAGTCACATGACCTAATTTTTTGTGCTCATAATGTTGCTGAACCTAGACCTGACCAACTGAAGCCACCCCAGATCATAACAGGCTTGTATGGGAGGTGGTGAATTTTTATTGGTCAGGCAGTGTATATATGTCCTTTTTTTATCAGTTGTTCATCCCTTATCCATTCTGTGCTTCTTGTCCAGTGTCTTACCTCTTTCTAGCAAGTAAGTTAAAGCACAACCAGCAGGAGCTGCAGATCAGATAAACACAGCTCCTACATGCTTGAAGAGTTTCGTCACAGGACACATGGATTTGACATCACTCCTCACCCCTACACAGGCCACTAGAGATAAGCTGGATGAAGAAGAGCTCTGTTACTCTGTTTACAGGTCATCGTTCACAGAAAGAGAGTTGTAGCAGGGCATTATGGTGTCTCGATAAAGGGTATAATATTACCCCTCTAGAGAAGGGTGCAAAAGGTGATCCCAGGTAGGCCCAAACCTTATACCTGTAGTGATTCTGGTGCAAACGGTGGCAACGTTTTGGCCCAGGGCTTGACAAAGACCAGTGAACTGGCCGAAATATTGCCACCATTTACACCATAATAAATGTGCATTACTGAAGCGCCTTAGAAGTGCCGAATTCCTTTACTTTTTGTTCAGGTCATTGTTGTCAGGGTCTCTGGTGCTGGTGTTTCCACAACTCCTGCTGGCTTCTCTTCTTCCCAAGAGTCATTTATGAGCAGGCCACTAGTGCCATTACTCGTTCTCAGGACCCTCACAAACCTCGCTTTTCTCACTATAAGTTTACAGGGTAATCCAGACGTGAACCCCTTGCTCGAGGTGCTTACAGGGCTGTCAGCTACAGTCAGGTCCAGAAATATTGGGACATGGACACAATTCTAACATCTTTGGCTCTATACACCACCACAATGGAGTTGGTATGAAACAAACACAATGTGCTTTAACTGCAGACTGTCAGCTTTAATTTGAGGGTATGTACATCCAACTCAGGTGAACGGTGTAGGACTTACAGCAGTTTGCAGATGTGCCTCCCACTTGTTAAGGGACCAAAGGTAATGGGACAGAATAATAATCATAAATCAAACTTTCCCTTCTTAATACTTGGTTGCAAATCCTTTGCAGTCAATCACAGCCTGAAGTCTGGAACGCATAGACATCACCAGACGCTGGGTTTCATCCCTGGTGATGCTCTGCCAGGCCTCTACTGCAACTGTCTTCAGTTCCTGCTTGTTCTTGGGGCATTTTCCCTTCAGTTTTGTCTTCAGCAAGTGAAATGCATGCTCAATGGAATACAGGTCAGGTGATTGACTTGGCCATTGCATAACATTCCACTTCTGTCCCTTCAAAAACTCTTTGGTTGCTTTTGCATTATGCTTTGGGTCATTGTCCATCTGCACTGTGAAGAGCCATCCAATGAGTTCTGCAACATTTGGCTGAATGTGAGCAGATAATATTGCCCGAAACACTTCAGAATTCATCCTGCTGCTTTTGTCAGCAGTCACATCATCAATAAATACAAGAGAACCAGTTCCATTGGCAGCCATACATGCCCACGCCATGACACTACCCCCACCATGCTTCACTGATGAGGTGGTATACTTAGGATCATGATTCATGAGCAGTTACTTTCCTTCTCCATACTCTTCTCTTCCCATCACTCTGGTACAAGTTGATCTTGGTCTCATCTGTCCATAGGATCTTGTTCCAGAACTGTGAAGGCTTTGTTAGGTGTTGTTTGGCAAACTCCAATCTGGCCTTCCTGTTTTTGAGGCTCACCAATGGTTTACATCTTGTGGTGAACCCTCTGTATTCACTCTGGTGAAGTCTTCTCTTGATTGTTGACTTTGACACACATACACCTACCTCCTGGAGAGTGTTCTTGATCTGGCCAACTGTTGTGAAGGGTGTTTTCTTCACCAGGGAAAGAATTCTTCAGTCATCCACCACAGTTGTTTTCCGTGGTCTCCCGGGTAATTTATGGTTGCAGCATGAACAAGTCTTACGTTGTTCATGTGGTTCACATAATCCCATGAAAGGACTATAAAAGACGACTTTTTTACTTTGCTCCTGTTTGGAGATTTTTTTGGACAATAGTGCACCTAAATATACCGACTGAGGAAGGCTGTTAATGCCGAAACGCATCTCGATAACGCATCTGTCCATTTTTTAATATGCAATAAATTTTTTAATAAATTTTATATGGTTTATATTCTATTGACTACTCTCCTTGGATATATACTTGCCACCGCTTGGAAGCTCCTGATATCTGGCCCTCAGACGGTTGAGAAGAGGTTCTGGGTATCCACCATAGTGTACCTGACACTGTATTGAGTGAGCCTGTGTGGAAGAGGCTCCATATCTGGTGAGTTCAATACATTATCACCTCTTTTTTATCATAATACGGTAATATACTATGGGAGCGCTGTCTATTATCTTATTGTAGCCATCGCAACCAGAGTTGAAGATTTAAGAAGGGATACGCCACCCTCTATATGGCTGGAAGCTCCTAAACCTAGAGCCAGGGATTTTTTGGGCTCTTATAAATGTGAGTTTCCATATTCCTACGAGTGATTTATTTGCCATGTTTAATTGGGATTTTCTGCACGATTATTTCTTAATTTTTTCTCTCCCCTCCAATTTTTTTTTTTTTTCTATTTTATTTTTTTTCCTTTCTCTCACTTTTTTCTCCTTTCTGGCTATCCTCTCCACTATTGAGAGACGGCAAGAGATACACAGACCAAGAAAGGAGGACTATATTTGTGCATCACTTGAACATAAAGAGAAGTAAATTTTAAGGAATTTTTCCCACTGGTATTCATACTGTTGTACTGGATATCATTGAATTTGCACATTTTGCACATTCGGACACTGTTGCACTTTATAGACTCTCTTATACCCATCGCACTGCTGGAATTTTATATATTGTTGCACTTTACTGTGTTCTATGGCACATTGCACTTTTATATGTGTACATTGATTGAATATTTGTCACCTTAAGACTGAAGCACTTTATGTTTGATATACCTCTTTGTTGAAGTCTACCTTTAAATCTATTTTTGATGCGCTACAAAGGTTCTATCTATAATTTCACTCAACACATTTCACATACATTGGCAAGGCTGCGTGGAGTGCTTCCCCCCTCCCTCCACCCCTGTTTTGCACATACCACTGTGTGAGGTAGAGGAGATTCCTCCTCCGACAAGGCTAGCCTTCAGCAGATGGGATTTGAATATCCAGTCTGCCGGGGACCACCTTGGAGGCTGATGATGTCAGCACATCCTGCGTGATGACATCAACCTCTCTCCAAATAGTTGCAGCAGTGAGCGGTCTTGGAGACGGCAGCCTAGGATTGGTGCCTCGTTCTATTGTTCTGCACAGGTGCTGCATAACATGTGTATGAATATATGCAAGTTCACATAATATGCAGTTTGGGTAATGTACACTACACCAGCTGGGTGGAGTAGAGGTAACATCACTGCTCTATGACCGTGGAGACACAGGTTCAAATCCCAGCAAGAGCACCTCTCCAGTAAGTGTGCTTGGGCAAGACACCTAACGGTACATACTCGCCACCCAGGACATACTTGAAAACGATGGAAATCTCAATGCATCCTTCCCGGTAAAATACTTTCACAAAAAAATTCCATTGAGAAGTTGCAGGGACTTCCAAATTTCAGAAGCTCTGAGCCAAAGTGATGGAGCCACCCAGGGACAAAAAGTGTATTTTCACCTATTTTTAAAAAATAATTGGGCGCATGCTGCCAGCAACATCAGCCCAGTTATTTACGGGCAAAAACCCAGGGGTAACTTTTAGGCTAGGGTCAGACTAACGCATTTTTCACGTTGTCCGTGAAAATGTGCGTTCGAAGAATGGACGTATTTTTTCACGGAATACGCAATAGCGGTCATACTATGCGCAGTTTCATCCGTGATTTTGTACGGATCATCAATAAAACACTTCTTGCATCTGGACGTTATGTTAGCCGGACATTAGCAGCGTCTGATGTCTCCAATTCACGCACACACCCGCTAGCGGACGCAGCGCACTCTGTACGTCAGTACTAGTGGTTTAACGTTCTCGAAAAAAATGCGTTCATTTTCCACTTGCGTTGCGCAGCCGGATTTTGTGCGACCGTACTTCGTATATTGGCCGTCATTGCCCGGCATCTGCTGCTAGCAGGCCGTGATTAAGTGCGCCAGAACGCGCGTTCGCACTGCCTCAGTCTGACCCTAGCCTTAACCATACAGGGTTATTCAAAGAGAATCGAAAAGTCACCGTACGTTCGGTGACTTTTCCTTCCCTGCACTTCGGGGCGATTCGGTGATCCTATTTCGCCTACCCTGAGGTATATTCAGCAAGCACTGCAGGGCCCCCGTAGTGCAGGGAAAATTCCACCGTAAACCTGCCGAACATTCGCCGCAAGCCCGCCGAACACTCACTGAAACCCGCAGAAAACAGCTGGATTAACCTCGCCGAACACGCCGGAGAAACCCGACTAGCCGCTGATCACAGTGCAAAGCAGCCGCCAGAAAAACCCGACACTCAGACGAATGAGGTGAAAAAAGAAAAAAAACAGTACACTTAAAAGTTTGAAAATTTAAACGCTGTTTGCAAAGTAACTACAGAACGAAAATGTCTGGAATTTACATATAAAATCCAATGAATGATAATAAAAAGGGCTGTTACAGAAAAAAGAAAAAACGATTTAAAAAAAGAAACGGAAAAAAAGTTTGCAAAAGAAATTCCGAAAAATGCTTAAAATATCCTAAAAAATCTATAAATAAAGAGACTCTTTACTGCAGAATAAAATAATAAACGGTTTATTAGATATTGGATTAAAACGGGAATATTTTTAACATTGAAGCCTATGGGATTCTCCTGAATAAACCTGAATGAGACCACCGAACAGCAGGGCATTTCGGCAACTTTTCCCTGCTGTTTGGTGTTCTTTGAATAGACGAAGCATTGCTTCTCTATGAGGATTTCACTGCCCTCGAACAGGCACCGAACAGGCACCGTATGTAATATTTGGCGAACTGCCTGCTCTCTGAATAGCTGAATTTCCCTGTTCGGTTCCTTTTCGGCCACAATTCGGATCTCTTTGAATAACCCCCATATAGTTGTTTGCGGAACCAAAGCTTGTCTTACACATGCAGATACTTTTTGTCATTTCTGACGTACAGATTTAACTGCACAACACACTCTTTCCATCATTAGTAAATGTGATAGAAAAATAATATTATAACACGAGACTTAAACGCAAAACACGAGATTTAATTCACACGCTGGAAGGATCTGTCAGGAAGGACAGCTGCCGCGTTCATCAAGAATTCCTAGTTGGGTTTTTTGAGCCTAAAAGTGAGAAAGTCGCTCAAAGATGTTGAGTTTTAAACCAAAGTAAAATCTGGCAGGAGAAGTGACCAGGGAGTAAAAACGTCAACATCCAATCCCAGTTTAATTAATAGTGTTTCTCTGTGTGGATGGACAGTGACATTTCCGTCCGATCCTCAAAGGAGCTCTTGCGCGGAGGTGTAGCGCTATTGGCAAAATTATAAAGTGGTGACATGAAAGTACTCTAGCAGTTTAGTTTATCCTATTTTTAACCCTCAGAAATCCGTGACTTGGAAAAATTGACATTATGGTGGTAGACTACAAATTTTAGTCAAAATAAAAAACGGAAGGTAAACTTGGAAAAATGTTAAATATCAATAATTTGGCATAGGATTAATGAAATGCTTATCATAAACAAAGAAACACTGGGGATGTTCACAACATTAAAACCACTGGCAGGTGAAGTGAGTAACATTGATTACATTGTTCCAATGGAGCCTGTCATGGAGTGAGATATAATGTCACAGGGTGGACTATATTGTCACGGGATTGGAATATATTGTCACGGGATGAGATATATTGTGACGGGGTTGAAAGATATTGTCACGGTGTGAGATATATTGTCACGGGGTTGGAATATATTGTCACGGGGCAGGATATATTGTCACGGGGTGGGAGATATTGTCACAGGGTGGAATGTATTGTCATGGGGTGGGATGTATTGTCACAGGATGGAATATATTGATTTGTCACGGGCTTGGAATATATTGTCACGGGATGAGATATATTGTGACGGGGTTGAAAGATATTGTCACGGTGTGAGATATATTGTCACGGGGTTGGAATATATTGTCACGGGGTGTGATATATTGTCGCGGGGTGGGAGATATTGTCACAGGGTGGGATATATTGTCACGGGGTGGGATATATTGTCACGGGGTGGGATATTAGCAGCAAATGAACAGTTCTTGAATGTCATGTGTTGGAAGCCGGAAAAATGGGCAAAAAGATCTGAGTGACTTTGACAAGGGCCAAATAGTGACGACGAAACGACCGGGTCAAAGCATCTCCAAATCAACAAGTCTTGTGGGGTGTTCCCGACGAAACGACTGGGTCAGAGCATCTCCAAAACGAGAAGTCTTCTGGGGTGGTCCTGGTGTGCAATGGTTAGTACCTACCAAAAGTGGTGCAAGGACGGACAACCAGTGAGAAAGCGTCAGGTTCACGGGCGCCCAAGGCTCATTGATGTATGTGGGGAGAGAAGGCTAACCCGCCTGGTTGAAAGGTGTCAGTACACATGTGACACGTACCACCTACCTATAGATTAATGCAGACCACTTCATGGCAATGGTGTTCCCTGATGACAGTGGCCTCTTTCAGCAGGATAATGCTCCCTGACACACTGCACATGTTAAGGAACGGTTGTGGGACATGACAAAGATTTAAAGGTGTTGCCTAGGCCTCCAAATTCCCCTGATCTCAATCATATTGAGCATCTGTGGAATGCGCTGGAACAACAAATCCAATACTTGGAAGCCCCACCTAGGGTAGGTGGGCTTCGTACCAGCAGTGTAGGCATTCTATATACGTCCATGCACTTTTCAAATACTGTCTGTCATCAGGTATATATTATATATGTTGAGAAACAAAAAACATTAATCCTACATAGTGATCAAATCTAAAAGCACATATATTTAATATACAAATAAAACAAAATTGGATAAAAAAGTTATAATTCTGACATGTTAGATGGCTTGCTTTCCTGGAAGTACCTACATTTCATTGTGACATGACCTTTATGGACCACTTTGGAAAGAGAGCCAGGAAATTTGATTCCCCGGCTCTCGCAGTGACTGTCTTCTTAGCAGATCTGCAATATTAGATTTGAATCCACAATTTTAGGTAAAATAATGTTTTAAAATCTTGGACTGCATCGGTAGTATCTTCAGCCCAGTAAGCCGAGGTTGTCATGGTGTTTACGGTGTCCATTTAAGCACATTTGCTTTTTTTGAGGAGGAAGGGATGGGCTGCTAATAGCATAGGCCAGTGGTTCCTACCTGCATTCCTCAAGTACCCCTAACAGGCCAGGTTTTAACCCTTTCACTGAGCTCATTTTTACCGGTTTCGCTCATCATGTTTAAACACGTTTTGAAGCCTTATTTTATTATATGACCCAGACATATTATATATCATTCTTTCCGGCAGACTGTGCAGATTCATAATATGTCATTATTATATGTATATTTTCTATGGGGTGCGCTTGTTAAAAAAATTAGAAATGGGGACTCGTTACATTTTTTTGGGGGGAAAATCACACGATTTTTAACAAACGCACCCCATCCAAAAAACATTAGTACAGCATCATTGTTCACAATATAATTGAAATGGGAAAAATATTTCTGCATTAACAAAACAAAACAAAAAAAAGCTGTTTATTTTTTTAAAATATTTTCTTATTTATATTTTTATTCTCTATTTTTTTTTTGGTAACTTTTAAGATGGTCATGTTTGGTATTGTTGGAAAGGCCATGCTCATGATCGGGAGATAGGGGGTTCATTGGACCCCCTATCTCCACCATTGGTGGCAGCTAGGGGTTAACTCTAAAACTGATGTCATCACGCTATGCACGATGACGCCAGTCATCAGGGAGAGATCCTGGAAGCTTGGCTGACATCCAAAATGTCGGCCAGCTCCGGGAGAGGATCACGATCCGGTGCTTTTTGGTGTGATCCGGCCCCCAAGGGGTTAAAGCCAGGCACCGTTTGGAAGGGCAGGCTCTGCCCTTCCAAACGGTGCCTGCCTTTAATCACTGGCCCCCGGCAATTGGTAGAGAGAGAGGTCCGAAGGACCTCCCCCCTCCCTTTCAGGCACCTCCTCCGTACTCGCGGGAGGGCGCCTGAAATAGATGTCATCGCGCTAGCGCGATGACATCTATTGGTCCTGCCGGGGTCCCTGAGTGCCGGGCTGACATCCAAGATGTCAGCCCGCACCGGGGGGCTCAGCAATCGGCCGGAATCCCGGCCGATTGCTGCCTCCTGTGCTAGGACGTGCTCAGCGCGTCCATAGCACAGGAGGAGCACTTGGCAGGATGCGCTGAGCACATCCTCCGCAGCCAAGTGGTTAAGGAATACCTTGGGAAAATGCAGACTGAATTCTGCAATCACTGAGCAGCAAATCAACCTGTGCTGTACTTCAGATATCTGGCAAACCTGGCCTGTTGGGGGTACTTAAGGACCGTGGTTGGGAACCACTGGCATAGGCCATCAATATTAAATCCATTAACTTGCCAGTCTGCATGCTGGATCACCCATCAGGGAAATAAATCATTATGGATATTTTTTAGCACGTATTTGTGCTCCTAGGTTTCAATGGGACGCAATCAAATGAGAGAAATACACAGTTATTAATTATTTTAGTATTGTTTTTTAATATTTGCGTGGCACACAATAAACCAATAAACAACTCAGGGCAAACATTGAGGACTCGGCGAATGTAATATACTATTCTAATATTTTGATGTCGCTTGGTTTATCGCTTATCGATTATTTTCGATTTTTAGTAACTGACTATACTTTTATTACTCGTACGCCATTTTTTTGGGTCTTCCTCTGGATATATTGTAATCGAATACCAACATAAACTGTTTCATTTGGATGTCTGAGATTAGTGTTCAGAAACCAAGGGACTGCATGTGGATCGGCCCTCTTTGGTCTTTCTGGACAGCTGGTAGCTGCTGATTAATGAGAAATGCGACCTTCATGAATAAATAATAGGGTCATTAGAAAGTGGTTAAGTTTGTGCTTAAGGCATCCATCGAGGTCTCCAGTCGCTTTCAGAGATTTGTGGTCTCCAAACAGGCTGTGTAAAAATGTGATTACAAAGACTGTGATTGCTTTTCAGTAAAAAGGTCAAAGATAAGCAAGACGCACGCCCGTCTTCTGCGCTTTCGCTTGGACCATAAACATGAATACGAAAATCAAGGTCTACCTCACTTAGCATTTTTAGGATAATATACTGTATATATACAGTGATGGAATAAATGATTTGCTCCCCTGCTGATTTTGTACGTTTGCCACTGACAAAGAAATGATCAGTCTATAATTTAATGGTCGGTTTATTGTAACAGTGAGAGACAGAATAACAATAAAAACATCCAGAAAAACACATTCCAAAAAAGTTATAAATTGATTTGCATTTTATTGAGTGAAATAAGTACTTTGACCCCTTCGCAAAACATGACTTAATACTTGGCGGGAAAACCCTTGTTGGCAATCACAGAGATCAGACGTTTCTTGTAGTTGGCCACCAGGTTTGCACACATCTCACAAGGGATTTTGTCCCACTCCTCTTTGAAGATCCTCTCGAAGTCATTAAGGTTTCGAGGCTGACGTTTGGCAACTCGAACCTTCAGCTCCCTCCTCAGATTTTCTATGGTATTAAGGTCTGGAGACTGGCTAGGCCACTCCAGGATCTTAATGTGCTTCTTCTTGAGCCACTCCATTGTTGACTTGGCCATGTGTTGTGGGTGATTTTCATTCTGGGATACCCATCCACATCCCATTTTCAACGCCCTGGCTGAGGGAAGGAGGTTCTCACCCAAGATTTGATGGTACATGGCCCCGTCCATTGTCCCTTTGATGCAGTGAAGTTGTCCTGTCCCCTAAGCAGCAAAACACCCCCAAAGCATAATGTTTCCACCTCAATGTTTGGCAGTGGGGATGGGGTTCTTGGGGTCATAGGCAGCATTCCTCCTCCTCCAAACACGTCGAGTTGAGTTGATTTTAAAGAGCTCGATTTTGGCCTCATCTGACCACAACACTTTCACCCAGTTCTCCTTTGAGTCATTCAGATGTTCTTTTGCAAACTTCAGACGGCCCTGTACATGTGCTTTCTTAAGCAGGGAGACCTTGCGGGCGCTGCAGGATTTCAATCCTTCACGGCGTAGTGTGTTACCAATTGTTTTTTTGGGGACTGTGGTCCCAGCTGCCTAGAGATCATTGACAAGATCCTCCCGTGTAGTTCTGGGCTGATTCCTTAGCGTTCTCATGATCATTGCAACTCCACGAGGTGAGATCCCGCATGGAGCCCCAGACCGAGTGACAATTATTTTGTGATTCTTGCATTTGCGAATAATCACACTGACTGTTGTCACCTTCTCACCAAGCTGGTTGGCGATGGTGGTGTAGCTTTAACAGAACGCTCCTGATCTCAACTTGTTACCTGTATAAAAGACACCTGGGAGGCAGAAATCTCGCTGATTGACAGGGGATCAAATACTTATTTTACTCATTAAAATGCAAATCAATTTATAACCTTTTTGAAATAAGTTTTTCTGGATGTTTTTGTTATTCTGTCTCTCGCTGTTAGAATAAACTGACCATTAAAATTATAGACTGTTAAAAGTAACATCAGAAAGCATTATTTACTGAGAGGGTGGTGGATACATGGAACAGTCTTCCAGTAGAAGTGGTAGAGGCCAAAACAGTAATTGAATTTAAGCAAGCATGGGATAGGCATAAGGCTATCCTAAACAAAAGATAAATCCAGGTAAAGTATCCATGTAATTGGGCAGACTAGATGGGCCGAAAGGTTCTTATCTGCCGACATTTTTCTATGTTTCTATGTTTCTATCATTTCTTTGTCAGTGGCAAATGTACAAAATCAAAGAGGATCAAATCATTTTCCCACAATATATATATGTGTTTGGCTGAATTGATTCAAACAAATCAGTAGGGACCTGCAAACCTTCGATACTTGATTCGAATTCAAATCGCCGGACGTATTCGATTCGATTTTAAAGTGAGCAAATCGATTTGAAAATTTTTAAAATTGGTCACTTTCTTAATCAGAAGCTCCGGTATCGGGCTCTCGGAGTCTGATTCTGGAGCTTGCCTGGCCGCGATCCGTGTCTCCAGTGGCGTAGTGTGTCTCCCAGATGCACAGCATGTGGCTGGGAACAGCACGCTGCTAGGCACCGCCCCCTTCAGCAAGACTGACATGTGAGACATCACATGATGGACAGAGGAGGCGCGGTCGAAGTTGCGAAGAGGTTTTCGGCCAGGACAGAGGAGCGACCAGCAGGCAGGTCTAAGCCAAGTTGGTGATGGTGAGTATAATTACCCTGTTGCTCCTTTATTGTGCTTTTTTTGCAGGATGGTGAAGGTGATGGAATGGATCATCCATCATCACCAGAAGAAGATCAGTTGGCCGCCATCCTGCTGTGTGTGGGTAGAATGAGAGCGACTGGGGTGGGGGGCTTAGAACTGGCCATATTAATTATATGGGGGTCTGTACTGTGTGGGGAGATAATAAATTATATGTAACGTCAGCTAAAACGGCATACACAAACCTATCCAGGCTGTATCCTATAGGAAGGCGGCACTCATTGATTCGATATTCGATTTGAATTCGAACCTTAACAGCCAATTCGATTCGAGCGAAAATTTGTGATTCGCAGGGCTCTACAAATCAGTTTTTATTTTGCACAAGTCTAATGGTGACCATAGCTTTTCTTGATGGAGGTAGATTCATAGCTGGGTCCTATCTCATATTTAATACATAGAGACGTGCCGTTTAAGTTCAGGCAATGCAATTATTCCGAGCTCATTTTCTATTCAGTCCAGACCAAGGACTCCAGGGCAGGTCATTTTAAATGACAATTTCTCTTCTGTGCTTTTTTTGTTAAGGCCATCAGATGATTTATTTAACAGACATTCCTGACATAACATAAAAAAAAGATAGAAAAATCAAAAGGAGGACAATTTGAGCCGTGTCTCTCCAGCTGTATAACGCTTTGTTATTATCACACGATGCACAGAATGCACCTCTTACTTTTAACTTTCCTTTATCCCACTTAATCTTCGACTTGCCATGATGTCCTTATAAAAGCTGTTCTTCAAAGCCAATATCAAAGATTAACCAGAAATTCTGACCTTAGAAAGTCGTGCGTAAATCCAGCAACGCAATCTCGTAAGTAAATGCTTGAAGTTTTGAGAAAGCAAAAGAAGATCATTTAGTTGATCAAGTAAACCCACAACGATAGACTTGGGAAGGTAAGAGCGATGCAGATTAAATGGGTAGGTAGGAGGACACATACAGTTGTGTTCAAAATTATTCAACCCCCAATGCTGTAAAGGGTTTTAGGGAATTTAGTGTACATTTGTAATTGTATTCAGAATGAAATCCTACAAGGACTTTTTAAAGAACCATATGCAACTAAAATGACATCAATTGGTTTTGTAATACAGTAGTAAATGTTTCTTTTGTGAATTCTTCATTGACACAATTATTCAACCCCTTAAAGACTACCACTCTGAAGAACAGAGGTTCATTCAAGTGTTTTCAATCAGGTATTGAAAACACCTGTAGATGTCACGGAGCAGCAATAAAGCATAATAAGCACCAATTAGGCAGCTTTAAAATGACTGTGATACTCAGCTCCTTCTAGACATTTACTGGTGTGGTTACAAACCTGGTGAAGTCAAGAGAATGGTCCAGGAAGACCAGAGAAGAGGTGATTACTCTTCACAGGAA
The DNA here is from genome assembly GCA_009667805.1 of Leptobrachium leishanense. NCBI lineage: Eukaryota > Metazoa > Chordata > Amphibia > Anura > Megophryidae > Leptobrachium > Leptobrachium leishanense. The sequence goes on from CM019066.1 coordinate 12,874,058, forward strand.
GGGCAATGGCTATAAGAAGATTGCAAAGATGTTAAACATACCAAGAGAGACCATAGGAAGCATCATTCACAAATTCAAGGCAAAGGGCACTGTTGAAACGCTACCTGGTCGTGGCAGAAAGAAGATGCTGACTTCGACTGCTGTGCGCTACCTGAAGCGTAGAGTGGAGAAAAGTCCCCGTGTGACTGCTGAGGAACTGAGAAAAGATTTGTCAGATGTGGGTACTGAAGTTTCAGCTCAGACAATACGGCGCACACTGCGTAATGAAGGCCTCCATGCCAGAACTCCCAGGCGCACCCCCTTGCTGTCTCCAAAGAATAAGAAGAGTCGACTGCAGTATGCCAAAAGACATGTGGACAAACCACAGAAGTTTTGGGATAGTGTTCTGTGGACTGATGAAACAAAATTAGAACTGTTTGGGCCCATGGATCAACGCTATGTTTGGAGGAGGAAGAACAAGGCCTATGAAGAAAAGAACACCTTGCCTACTGTGAAGCATGGCGGGGGGTCAATCATGCTTTGGGGCTGTTTTGCTTCTGCAGGTACAGGGAAGCTTCAGCGTGTGCAAGGTACCATGAATTCTCTTCAGTACCAGGAGATATTGGATGACAATGTGATGCAGTCCGTCACAAACCTGAGGCTTGGGAGACGTTGGACCTTTCAACAGGACAATGATCCCAAGCATACCTCCAAGTCCACTAGAGCATGGTTGCAGATTAAAGGCTGGAACATTTTGGAGTGGCCATCGCAGTCACCTGACTTAAATCCGATTGAGAACCTCTGGTGGGACTTAAAGAAAGCAGTTGCAGTGCGCAAGCCTAAGAATGTGACTGAACTGGAGGCTTTTGCCCATGACGAATGGGCGAAGATACCCGTAGATCGCTGCAAGACACTTGTGTCAAGCTATGCTTCACGTTTAAAAGCTGTTAGTACAACATCCTTTTACAGTTATAAGTACTAAGATTGAATGTCACTTGGGGGTTGAATAAAACTGATAATGATGTGAGCACAGAAAAGACATTTGTGGTTATTTCATTATAAATGTTATGTTATATTTGTCTGACCTACACGTGCCTCTTTGATTTAATTGTAAGCAAGATGACTGAATGATCAAAATCAATGTCAAACTGGCCAAAACACTCAATTTCAGTGGGGGTTGAATAATTTTGAACACAACTGTACAATGGAAGAAGAATTTAACTACATCACTGATGCCGACGCATTCCTCTCCTCACCTACTCCCACATCATGATTGAGGCCACTTCCATGGCCCACCATTCCTGAACCACTGGTGCTAGTGATCCTGATGACCAATAACACTCCTCTTGTCTTCCTCCACCCCAATCCCTCTAGACTGTAAGCTCCTATGAGCAGGGCCCTCTACACCTCTTGTCTCTCTATCCTATGTCTGTTTATCTGTATCTCGTTCCCTTTGGTTATTGTAACGCTAATAAAAGATAATAATAAGGGGAGCATCCAGCAGAAAACAAATTCAAATATGGGTGGTTTACACTAACTGCAATCCTTCATTAGAATGGTGGTTTTACTTTGGATGAAATATGTTGGATCTACGATGATGCCAGGAGTTCCAGGAGGTGGACCTCAGTAAGCAGTACCTTAAAGATAAATGAGTTACCAAATCATGAGTTGAAGGGCAAAGCCTTATTGTCAGTAATATTCTATGCAGGGCTGGCCCATACATACTCTTGGATATAGTCATGGCTTCAGGCAGCACTTTGCCAGGGGCCGCATTTTGGGCCTCAACTAGACAAACCACACATTACAATGAGTTTTATTGCTGTGGAACTCTGTGATATGCTCATACACACTGCACATTACAGTGAGTTTTATTGCTATTAGCTCTGTGATATAGTAATGTGCTTTGTGTAAAGAGTGTGAGTTTTATTCTTGTGGAACTCTGTGATATGCTCATACCCAGCATATTTTGTTTGTTTTTTGGGGGCGGGGCAGCATTTCATCCTTGGGACCAGGCAGCACAGTGTCTTGGGCTGGCCCTGATTCTATGATTGGGAGATTGGTGGGAACTGGAACAATGGGTTGGAATGATTGATATGAGAGACTAGGGAATAAAAAAATAAAAAAAGACACGAAGGATAGGGAGGAATAGATAAAAATAGGAAAATAGACCCCCCCCATGCATTTGGTCTCTTTCATTGTGCAACTTAAATTGAGTTAATTTAAATATATTTATTTATTTAAAACCCTCTAACCATACACAGAGCTCCTGAAAGATACATGGCCACAGGTTTACACCAAGTATCCCATGCTTATATTCTGCTCTGTGTCCCAGGAAGCACCTTTTATTATAATAGCAAAAGGCAAAATAAAAATCTCAATGCAATGATTTGATGAATTGAAAAGAATATGAAGCTGTGGATGGACATACACTGTAATACACATGCAGCCTCTGCATCTACTTACAGTCAGGTCCAGAAATATTGGGACATCGACATGATTCTAACATCTTTGGCTCTATACACCACCACAATGGAGTTGGAATGAAACAAACACAATGTACTTTAACTGCAGACTGTCAGCTTTAATTTGAGGGTATGTACATCCAACTCAGGTGAACGGTGTAGGACTTACAGCAGTTTGCAGATGTGCCTCCCACTTGTTAAGGGACCAAAGTTAATGGGACAATTGGCTTCCCAGCTGTTCCATGGCCAGGTGTGTGATATTCCCTCATTACCCCAATTACAATGTGCAGATAAAAGGCCCAGAGTTCATTTCAAGTGTGCTATTTGCATTTGGAATCTGTTGCTGTCAACTCTCAAGATGAGATCCGAATAGCTGTCACTATCAGTGAAGCAAGCCATCATTAGGCTGAAGAAACAAAAAAAAACATCAGAGAGATAGCAAGAACATTAGGCGTAGCCAAAACAACTGTTTGGAACAGTGAGCTCAGCAACACCAAAAGACCCGGGAGACCACGGAAAACAACTGTGGTGGATGACGAAGAATTCTTTCCTTGGTGAAGAAAACACCCTTCACAACAGTTGGCCAGATCAAGAACACTCTCCAGGAGGTAGGTGTATGTGTGTCAAAGTCAACAATCAAGAGAAGACTTCACCAGAGTGAATACAGAGGGTTCACCACAAGATGTAAACCATTTGTGAGCCTCAAAAACAGGAAGGCCAGCTTAGAGTTTGCCAAACAACACCTAACAAAGCCTTCACAGTTCTGGAACAAGATCCTATGGACAGATGAGACCAAGATCAACTTGTACCAGAGTGATGGGAAGAGAAGAGTATGGAGAAGGAAAGGAACTGCTCATGATCCTAAGCATACCACCTCATCAGTGAAGCATGGTGGTGGTCGTGTCATGGCGTGGGCATGTATGGCTGTCAATGGAACTGGTTCTCTTGTATTTATTGATGATGTGACTGCTGACAAAAGCAGCAGGATGAATTCTGAAGTGTTTCGGGCAATATTATCTGCTCACATTCAGCCAAATGCTGCAGAACTCATTGGACGGCGCTTCACAGTGCAGATGGACAATGACCCAAAGCATACTGCAAAAGCAACCAAAGAGTTTTTGAAGGGACAGAAGTGGAATATTATGAAATGGCCAAGTCAATCACCTGACCTGAATCCCATTGAGCATGCATTTCACTTGCTGAAGACGAAACTGAAGGGAAAATGCCCCAAGAACAAGCAGGAACTGAAGACAGTTGCAGTAGAGGCCTGGCAGAGCATCACCAGGGATGAAACCCAGCGTCTGGTGATGTCTATGCGTTCCAGACTTCAGGCTGTGATTGACTGCAAAGGATTTGCAACCAAGTATTAAGAAGGGAAAGTTTGATTTATGATTATTATTCTGTCCCATTACTTTTGGTCCCTTAACAAGTGGGAGGCACATCTGCAAACTGCTGTAAGTCCTACACCGTTCACCTGAGTTGGATGTACATACCCTCAAATTAAAGCTGACAGTCTGCAGTTAAAGTACATTGTGTTTGTTTCATTCCAACTCCATTGTGGTGGTGTATAGAGCCAAAGATGTTAGAATTGTGTCGATGTCCCAATATTTCTGGACCTGACTGTATATGAGAAAACACAGTCATAATGGCACTGTGAACCTACCTCCTGGAGAGTGTTCTTGATCTGGCCAACTGTTGTGAAGGGTGTTTTCTTCACCAAGGAAAGAATTCTTCGGTCATCCACCACAGTTGTTTTCCGTGGTCTCCCGGGTCTTTTGGTGTTGCTGAGCTCACGGTGCGTTCCTTGTTTTTGAGAATGTTCCAAACAGTTGTTTTGGCGATGCCTAATGTTCTTGCTATCTCTCTGATGGGTTTGTTTTGTTTCTTCATCCTAATGATGGCTTGCTTCACTGATAGTGACAGCTATTCAGATCTCATCTTGAGAGTTGACAGCAACAGATTCCAAATGCAAATAGCACACTTGAAATGAACTCTGGGCCTTTTATCTGCACTTTGTAATTGGGGTAATGAGGGAATATCACACACCTGGCCATGGAACATGGCTGAGAAGCCAATTGTCCCATTACTTTTGGTCCCTTAACAAGTGGGAGGCACATCTGCAAACTGCTGTAAGTCCTACACCGTTCACCTGAGTTGGATGTACATACCCTCAAATTAAAGCTGACAGTCTGCAGTTAAAGCACATTGTGTTTGTTTCATTCCAACTCCATTGTGGTGGTGTATAGAGCCAAAGATGTTAGAATTGTGTCGATGTCCCAATATTTCTGGACCTGACTGTATATGAGAAAACACAGTCATAATGGCACTGTGAATGACCAACTGCTAAGAACCCCGCATGAAAAGGGCTGTCTAAAAGTATGTAGAATTTGTCACACTTCAGGGAAACACTTTTCATGTGCTGTGCTGCCCACCAATAGTATTTATTTGTGCGTTAGCTTAAATTAGAATTAAAATAATTACTACGAACTTTCAGGGGTCTATGAGAGTGTTCTCAAAAAATACAAATAAACCAGAATGCATCCAAATGATTTGGCAAGAGACCGGTGATAAAATGGATAAAGATCTTTATGGGCCTTGAGCTAAAGGTCTATTTTTGGGACTGCTAGTAATAAAAATGTTTTATTGTATATAACGAGGCAGATGAGTATATTATAACTGGGCAGATACTTACTGTTTATATAAACATGCCGAAATATAGCTGTGTGAATATACAGTACTGTGCGAAAGTTTTAGGCAAGTGTGAAAAAAATGCTGTAAACAAAGAATGCTTTCCCAAATGGACGTGTTACACATTTATCTTCATAAATCAACAAAATGCAGTGAATGAGCAAAAGAGAAATCTAAATCAAATCAATATTTGGTGTAACCACCCTTTGCCTTCAAAACAGCAGCAATTCTTCTAGGTACACTTGCACACAGTTTTTGAAGGAATTCGGCTGGTAAGTTGTTCCAAACATCTTGGAGAACCAACCACCTTCTGTCTCTTCATGTAATCCCAGACACACTCCATGATGTTGAGATCAGGGCTCTGTGGGGGCCATGCCATCACTTCCAGTACTTCTTGTTCTTCTTTACGCTGAAGATAGTTCTTAATGACTTTGGCTGTATGTTCGGGGTCATTTTCCTGCTGCAGAATAATAAATTTGGGGCCAATCATACGTCCCCCTGATGGTATTGCATGATGGATAAGTTTCTGCCTGTATTTCTCAGCATTGAGAACACCATTAATCCTGACCAAATCTCCAACTCCATTTGCAGAAATGCATCCAAATCCAAACATTCAAGGAACCTCCACCATGCTTCACTGTTGCCTGCAGACACTCATTATTGTACCGCTCTCCAGCCCTTCGACGAACAAACTGCCTTCTGCTACAGCCAAATATTTCAAATTTTGACTCATCAGTCCAGAGCACCTGCTGCCATTGTTCTGCACCCCAGTTCCTATGTTTTCGTTCATACTTTAGTCGCTTGGCCTTGTTCCCACGTCGGAGGTGTGGCTTTTTGGCTGCAACTCTTCCATGAAGACCACTTCTGGACAGACTTCTCCGGACAGTAGTAGATGGGTGTACCTGGGTCCCACTGGTTTCTGCCAGTTCTGAGCTGATGGCACTGCTGGACATCTTCCGATTTCGAAGGGCAATAAGCTTGATGTGTCTTTCATCTGCTGCACTAAGTTTCCTTGGCCGACCACTCTGCTTCTTCAAAAGAGCTTGAACAGCACATCTTGAAACCCCAGTCTGCTTTGAAATCTTTGTCTGGGAGAGACCTTGTTGATGCAGTATAACTACCTTGTGTCTTGTTGTTGTGCTCAATCTTGCCATGACATGAAACTGTCTTTCACAACCTCACCTTGGTAGCAGAGTTTGTGGGTCCTCACCCAGTTTTAAAGCCTCCTACACAGCTGTTTCTGTTTCAGTTCATGACTGGGTTTCAACCTACGTGTGACATTGATGATCATTAGCACCTGTTTGGTATAATTGGTTGATCATACACCGGACTATAATCCTACAAAATCCCTGACTTTGTGCAAGTGTATATAGCTGTGTAGGTAAGCACGTAGATATATAGCTGTGTGGATATATTGGTGGGCGTTTATATAGCTGTGTGGATATATTGGTGGGCAGGTATATAGCTGTGTGGATTGGTGGGCAGGTATATAGCTGTGTGGATATATATAAGTGTGCATGTATATATATATCTGTGTGGTATATTGGAGGGCAGGTATATAGCTGTGTGGATATATATGTGTGCAAGTATATATATATATCTGTGTGGTATATTGGAGGGCAGGTATATAGCTGTGTGGATATATTGGGAAGGTATATAGCTGTGTGGATATATTGGTGGGCATGTATATAGCTGTGTGGATATATTGGGAAGGTATATAGTTGTGCGGGTATATTGTCGTCAGGTATACAGCTGTGTGGCTATATTGGGAAGGTATATAATTGTGGGGGTATATTGGTGGTCAGGTATATAGCTGTGTGGGTATATTGGGCAGGTAAATAGCTGTGTGGATATATTGGTGGGCAGGTATATAGGTGTGCATATATATAGCTGTGTGGGTATATTGGTGGGCATGTATATAGCTGTGTGGGGATATATATAGGTGTGCATATATATAGCTGTGTAGGTATATTGGTGGGCGGGTATATAGCTGTGTGGGGATATATATAGGTGTGCATATATATAGCTATGTGGGTATATTGGTGGGCGGATATAGGTCTCTAGGTGCACAGACACATATCTATCTAGATTGATAGACAGGCCATGGGCCTGGAGCTCCAGTAGCCCGTATGTTAATCCAGCATTTATAGCTGATTCCTTTCTAGGCACCTTGAACAAGAGGTCCACATCTGGATTACCTGCTAGACTCATACAGGGTTATTCAAAGAGCACTGAATTTGCCACTAAAGATGAGAAGTAATGGTTAATCCATTCACAGAATGCTGAACTGCACCAAAGTGTCAGCGAAAAGTCCTGATTTTCAGTGAGTCTGTTCATTCTGGGGTCAAAAAGGAATTTTTTCTCAGTATGTTGCATATTGGTGAGCGCTTCAGACGGGGTTTTTTGCCTTTAACTGCGCTCAGCGAGGTGGGCAGACGGGCATCAGATTGGAAGGAACGTCCACTCTCACAGATGTCCCTTCAGCTCTTAAAAACAATCATCTGACCATGACCTTAGCTGAGCTCAGCAAGGACGGTCCATGAGGAATCATGGCGCTCACCTTTTCGGCAACGTATCACTTCCTTGTGCGCTGCTCTATAATGTCAATATTCCAAAATAAAATGTCATTTTAAACTAGTATCCCTCGGGGTGTAGCTAGTTAAACGAAATGAAATCATTTTTCAAGCTGAATATGAAGTTGGCATAAAGTTGCTGATATTACACGTTGGCATCAAAACCTATTTGGTTTTTCAAGTGGGAAAGGAAAAAAAACTAGTTTTCGTTCATACTGCAGTTTACAAGAAAGTACAATAAACTGACGGCGAGTCAATAAGAAGTATAAAAAAAACCACAACCCAAACATCTAAACCTTTCTTGCAACAAAAAGAAGTGGCGCCATAGCGGTCAGCCATTAATCAAAACAAATAAATGGGAGCGTTTTAAAAAAAGCTTAATACAACCAATACGCGAGTGCCCTTTAGTGCTGACATATATCAACGTGTGGGGAAAAAAGAAAGGAGCGCTGTTAACAAAACCGTATAAAAGACGGATGAAAAACAGGGCGTCAGGGCGACCAGAATACACAGGCTGCCTTCATCAATAACCTTGTGCCACGTCAGAGCGTAAAACATTTCCCTTCTTTCCTCGATCTTCTTTTTCGCGTTCGAGATCAGGAAAGGAACTAGTCGGTAACAGGGCACGGCCGCTTTAAGAAATGACTAAGCTCTCAGAGATCTGTCTGCATTGCACCACCAGAAGAGTGGGACCCGCACGTACATGGTGTGTCTTACGGTTTGATTCATTTATAGAGTGCATGGTACATTGAGCCGCTTGCCGCAGAATAAAAGCCCTTTTCGACACAAGTCCCGGTGACAGGGGACAGAGATTGGCTGGAATTTCACTGCAATTCCTTGATCCTTTCATAATTTACTTTTTATTTTTGCTGATTGATCTTAACCCCTTCGGCACGCGTGACAGCAGTCGGCTGCGCAGCGAGGACACTGGCATCAGCCTGCGGACAGAAATAATATGACGGATGACCCACACCTACACACAATTAATTTTACTACTTCATCAATTAAACCATTGTGTAAAAGTGAAGCTTTAAACTCGGGGTCAGCAACCTTGGCCCTACAGATGTTTTGGAACAACATCTCCCATGAGGCTCAGCCAACCTAATAAAGTGACTGAGCGTCATGGGAGGTGTAGGTCCAAAACATCTGGGGCCACATTACATTCTTAAAGCAAAAATTCTCGCGCAAAGTGAAAATCTTGGTACCAGGGCACATTCACATTTGAGATCACAATGTTAAGTATAGGACGTGCAAAGTACAGTAAGCTTGTGCAGGTTCACCCGCGGTAGACGATTGCACGCGGTTGTTGCGCTATGTAATATGGGATTTGGCGCAAATTGTTTAACCCCACGTGTTAATGATTATTTGTGCCGGCGCAAACGTTTGCTTCAGGATTGTAATTTAGCCCCTGGATGGGTAAGGTTGCTGACCTCTGCTTTATACAGTCATGGAAAGCCAAAATTCTGTCCCAAAAGTAGGTGTTTAGTGAACAGCTGGAAAGAATTTAGTAATAGGAGTGTCCTCACCCCTTTGGGGGCGGGGCAGGGCCAGAATAATAACTAGGCAGAGTAGGCAAGTGAATTGTAAAAATGAAAACAATCATTGAGACCACTGTATCTCTGGAGCTCTAAGGGCTAACGCAGTGTTTCCCAAACCTGTCCTCGGGACCCCCAGCCAGGCAAGATTTTGCAGATCACCTTAGAGAAATGTAGACTGAATCTTGCAATCACTGAGCAGCTAATCATATCACCCGTGCTGTGCTTCACATATCCTGCAAACCTGGCCTGTTAGGGGGACCCGAGGACAGGTTTATGAAACACTGGGCTAGAGGGACATATGAGGTATCATTGGAAACGCTGGATCATGGACTTTCCAGTGATTTCAAATATGAAGCTAGAGATATTTTGAAATAACAAATAAAATAATATTTATCTCTTTCTTTTCTAACGTGGAAAACTGTGCGGTCAGACGTGAAAAGTGCGCTTGTGTGACTGCAGCCTTAGTCCCTGCCAGAACCTGAGAGCTTTTCTCAGGTTCTGGGATTCCTGGACCTTTGGGAGACATCTTTCTCCTAGGGTTTTCAGGTCAGCCACATTTTCCTGGACACATACAGTGAGGGAAAAATTATTTGCTCCCCTGCTGATTTTCTATGTCAAACACACGTCGGAGGTGGAAGGTGACTGGTTCTCCTGGCGTGGTTCTGGGACAGCAAAGGGATGGACAAATAACAGGCTGGTTCTGGACAGAACCCTGTGCATTCCTGTTAGTGACAAAATTCCTTGTGAGATGTGTGCAAAATTATTCAACCCCCAATGCTGTAAAGGGTTTTAGGGAATTTAGTGTACATTTGTAATTGTATTCAGAATGAAATCCTACAAGGACTTTTTAACCCCTTAACTGCTGAGCCTATTCTCATCTTTAAAAAAAAAAAACTATTTTTATTATTTTTTTTTTTTACTTTAAACATGGTCGTGTTTGGTGTCATTGGAAAGGCCATGCTCTGGCCTTTCTAATGATACCAAACATGACCCTACTAGCTGCCAACAGTCGGGAGATATCGGGGTTCAAAGGAACCCTCTATCTTTCCTTAGGAGTCAATGAAGACGTTCCCCACACGTCCTCAGCAGTGAAAGGGTTAAAGAACCATATGCAATGAAAATGACATCAATTGGTTTTGTAATACACTAGTAAATGTTTCTTTTGTGAATTCTTCATTGACACAATTATTCAACCCCTTAAAGACTACCACTCTGAAGAACAGAGGTTCATTCAAGTGTTTTCAATCAGGTATTGAAAACACCTGTGGATGTCACGGAGCAGCAATAAAGCATAATAAGCACCAATTAGGCAGCTTTAAAATGACTGTGATACTCAGCTCCTTCTAGACATTGACTGGTGTGGTTACAAACATGGTGAAGTCAAGAGAATGGTCCAGGAAGACAAGAGAAGAGGTGATTACTCTTCACAGGAAGGGCAATGGCTATAAGAAGATTGCAAAGATGTTAAACATACCAAGAGAGACCATAGGAAGCATCATTTGCAAATTCAAGGCAAAGGGCACTGTTGAAACGCTACATGGTCGTGGCAGAAAGAAGATGCTGACTTCGACTGCTGTGCGCTACTTGAAGCGTAGAGTGGAGAAAAGTCCCCATGTGACTGCTGAGGAACGGAGAAAAGATTTGTCAGATGTGTGTACTGAAGTTTCAGCTCAGACAATACGGCGCACACTGCGTAATGAAGGCCTCCATGCCAGAACTCCCAGGCGCACCCCCTTTCTGTCTCCAAAGAATATGAAGAGTCGACTGCAGTATGCCAAAAGTCATGTGGACAAACCACAGAAGTTTTGGGATAGTGTTCTGTGGACTGATGAAACAAAATTAGAACTGTTTGGGCCCATGGATCAACGCTATGTTTGGAGGAGGAAGAACAAGGCCTGTGAAGAAAAGAACACCTTGCCTACTGTGAAGCATGGCGGGGGGGTCAATCATGCTTTGGGGCTGTTTTGCTTCTGCAGGTACAGGGAAGCTGCAGCGTGTGCAAGGTACCATGAATTCTCTTCAGTACCAGGAGCTATTGGATGACAATGTGATGCAGTCCGTCACAAACCTGAGGCTTGGGAGACGTTGGACCTTTCAACAGGACAATGATCCCAAGCATACCTCCAAGTCCACTAGAGCATGGTTGCAGATTAAAGGCTGGAACATTTTGGAGTGGCCATCGCAGTCACCTGACTTAAATCCGATTGAGAACCTCTGGTGGGACTTAAAGAAAGCAGTTGCAGTGCGCAAGCCTAAGAATGTGACTGAACTGGAGGCTTTTGCCCATGACGAATGGGCGAAGATACCCGTAGATCGCTGCAAGACACTTGTGTCAAGCTATGCTTCACGTTTAAAAGCTGTTATAACTGTAAAAGGATGTTGTACTAAGTACTAAGATTGAATGTCACTTGGGGGTTGAATAAAACTGATAATGATGTGAGCACAGAAAAGACATTTGTGGTTATTTCATTATAAATGTTATGTTATATTTGTCTGACCTACACGTGCCTCTTTGATTTAATTGTAAGCAAGATGACTGAATGATCAAAATCAATGTCAAACTGGCCAAAACACTCAATTTCAGGGGGGGGGGGGTTGAATAATTTTGAACACAACTGTACAAGAACCGTCTGACCTCTGTGATTGCCAACAAGGGTTTTGCCACCAAGTCATGTTTTACGAAAGGGTCAAATACTTATTTCACTCATTAAAATGCAAATCAATTTCTAACTTTTTTGAAATGAGTTTTTCTGGATGTTTTTGTTGTTATTCTGTCTCTGACGTACAAAATCAGCAGGGGATCAAATAATTTATTCCCTTACTGTATAAATATTTCATGCATCGGTGAGCACAGGGAAAAGTGCTGTCCTGCAACATGTATATTTCATTTGCTGCAAGAGTGAAATCATGGCAGGTCACCTGGGATTCCTTTTTGGTTTCTTACCTGCAGTGTATGGATTGTAGATACTGTAGAGACGCGTTTTTCATGCACTGCCAACCAGTATAAATAAATGATACAAGTCTGGGGTAACAAGGCCGATCCGGCAACCCTAATCCCACAGACGGCTATCAGTACGCTCGGCCTTGTGAGCCAATGGATTAGCTGCTTTCCGTGGTCACGAGGCGGCAGCTGCTGCTTCCAGGAAGCTGGCAGCTTTCCATGCCCGGGCCAGTGCTGAGGGAGCCCAGCGTCGGAGTTTGAAAAGAATCCAAAAAGGTTTAGAACGGAAGAGGTTTTTCAGAGGGATTCATTTTTAATCCTAGAGCAGGGCTGGTAAACTCAAGGTCTCCCCAGATGTTGATGGATTTGATTCCCAGAATTCTTTCAATGCAATAGATGGCCAGGGAGTCCTGAGACTTGAAGTTCAGAAAGATCTGGGGAGCCGGAGTCTTACAGCCCTGCCCTAAAGTATCTCTTTAATAAATAGGATTATTCCATTATAAGGTCTTCAAGACTAGGTTGTGAGGAGGTCACATCACTTTTTAACCCATCCTGTGCCGGCGATTATATTCTATGACAATATTCCTTGGCTGATTCTTGGGGCAGATATATCATGGCATGCAGCAGTTCTGTACCAGACAGCAAAAAAAAAAAAAAAAAATTAAATGTTTCACAGGACACATAAGCTAACGGTAGCTCAGCTCTTTGTGATGGATGGGGAGCATCACGAGATGTCTGTTTTCAGGATTGCGATAGAGACTTTTTATTAAGGGTTTATCAGCAAAGTCACCCTCTCTTACGTGAGATATTTCCAACATGGAGAAGACCAGAGATCAACCTCTGCCATTACGGTATTAGCATTTCATCCAGACACTGCAAGTTTATATAATATATATATATATATTTTTTTTTTTCTGCAAGCCATTGTGCAGAAGGTTCAGAGGTGCCACATTAATTCCTTGCAATGCCGTGCTTTAGTAAAAAAAATAAAGAACATATCCACAGCTCAAAAAAGGCAAACTGCTCCATTATTCATTCCAAAGGTTGAAAGAAAAAAAAGACTTGATTCCACGGAGACAGATTATGAAAATCTCAGAAAGTCTATGAACGATCCCTTGTCGAACAGCGACAGGATTTTAGAGAAAACTCGATATAAGGAATAGACACAGGACAACTGCAAGAGGAGACATTTTTCTCCACACTTGCAGACGAGTCAACATTTTGTCAAGCAATAAAAGAAATTCTTCCCCACCATGTCCTTCTGTCACATAATATCGTGAGATATCCATATTTTTTGTTCCCATCACCAGTTCCTCCTTAAAGCTCTTGCTCCGGTTTTCCACCCGTCTCCAAAGACAAAGACTGAGCTCTAAAAATTAAGCAGAAGAGGACCAGAATGTTAGGGTTTCCGATTATCCCTAATGTTAGACGAGCACATTGAGCGCACTCTGCGTGCGTGCACAACGGACGGACGTACTGACGGAAGATACTGCAGACACCACACGATCCGTTTTTCTTGACAGACGTTGGGAAAAAGAAGGAACTACGGGAAACAAAATTAATAGGAAAAGCCATTTTGTGCGTCAAGGTGCTGGACGTCACAAACGCGGTCCGTGTGACTTTCATCACACACACACAACACTACGTGGACGTGTCGCACTCTGCGCATCCGTTCTAGCAGTTTTACGTTCTTGCCTAACTTGCATCCATTTGACACATGCGTTGTACGTTCACAGTTCGGTGCGCGCGTACTTCGTGGGTGGGTCTCTATTGATCAGGATTCTATGCCATGACGGACGTTAAGGCTGGGGTCAGACGAACGCAGTGCGAAACGTGCATTTAGCTGCACTTTATTACGGCCGTGGTAGCAGCAAATGATGTCCAATGCAGGCCCACACACGAAGTACAGCCGCACGAAAGTTAATCCGCGCAACACAAGCGGCAAACGAACGCATTTTTGCATGAACGTCGAACCGCTAGTACTGACGTACAGAGTGCGCTGCGTCCGCATAGCGGCGTGTGTGAGTGATGAGGAGACGTCAGACGCTGCAAATGTCCGGCCAACATAACGTCCAGACAGCCAAAGTTTCCTGGTTTGAAACCGTAAAAATCACGGCCGAAATTGCCCATCGTATGACTGCTATCGCGTATTCCGTGAAAAAATGCGTTTGGACGCATCAACGCTGTTTTTGACGGTAGACGTGAAAAATGCGTTAGTTTGACCCTAGCCTTAACTGTGCGGTGACACGGACGTGATCACTGCGTTCGTCTGACATGGGCCTAAAAAGGAGCACAAATAGTATCCTGAAACTAACCCGAGTTTCAAGCCCCAACAATGGAAAGAGATGCTCAATTTCTCGAAAGGGTCTAATTCGTCTGCAGCCAATATAGGAGCATCAAAATGTGGTGCAGGTCGACTTTGGTAGGTGTCCAATTCAGCCGCGTCCCCGTTGGATTGTCAAGATGCAACATTTCTTGATGCAACTTGAATACGTCTTTCTCCTAGTAAACATTGCCCTCCATATTAAATGTATCCATGGCCATGAATGCATTTAGATTAAGGTGGAGGTGAAGGTTGCAAAGTAATCCGGACACACGTATACAGACTCCCAAATACACAAACTGAAACCCACATACCGCACCAGACACCCACACACGTCAAATGAAGTCCTAGAAGGGCAATAATTCACTTGTCCCCATTCAATGCAAGATTAGTGTGCCTTGTAGATAAAATTCAGAAGTTATAAAGGATTGAAAACCCCGGTACAGTACAGATACAAGGTGTTACTGTAATTTCCATACACCGGCATTATGCGCAGATCTTCTATTTATATTTCTGTTGAGATTATTCGCAATGCAACTTGTAAAAAACACCATTATGATCAAATCCCCAAACGCAGGAGATCTCACCATTTTATTCTATCACATATACTGGATTTGACACAAAGGCCATTTCTGCTTGTATGCTAATAACGCAGACCCTGTGTGAAATTGTGCAAGACAAAGGACACCATCTAGAGTTTAAAACCTTTCATCCCAGCAATATTTCTCTTCTTACGAACACCTTAATTTTAAAAAGAAAGTATTAATAAAAAAGTACATTAGTCTTTTAACCGTCTCAGAATCCCAATTTAAAGTGCGTGAACTACACAAACCATGTTTCAAGAATAGTTTTTTTCAGCAAAAAAGTGTTTGGTGGTGAAGAGGTTAAAAAGGACCATGAATTTGTTGCCTTTGCACTACTCAAAGTCAGAAAATCCTACACCTTTGTTATTGTTTTGACTAGAAGTAAATGCTCAAAAAGCATTATTTTATTTCAAATTTAGAAGAAATGCTAGTTTTTAGAGGGAAAAAAAATGTTCATTTTAATCAAACAAATCTATAAATATAAATGGTAAAATCAGAAATAATAATTTTGCAGTTTTCTCTTTTTTTCCAGGGTATGTGTAAAATAGGTTTGTGGGGTTAAAAAAATAAATATAAATATATACAGTTTCACACAAAATTTCAAAACAAGGATTCCTCCTTCAATCCTCTGCTGTGCATGTGTCTCCCGCTCTGTGCCATGAAGGGAACACATTACAAAGCATAGCATTGGGAGGTCAAATATTTGCAATTTCCAGCTTCGTGCTTGGTGAAAGGAAAAATTAGAGAAAAAAACCCGCAAAACTAGAACACAAAACAATCATTCTCTATATACATACAACACAAATAATAAAAAACGTTAAGAGTAAAGCTACGCGAGGATTTTAGACAACAGGTAAGAGATAAAAACAAAACACTAGGAACTAGCCTTTAGGCAAAATATTATATTTAAATGTATACAAGTAATTGTTCAACTAGAAATCTGTATATTTACAGGAACCCGCCCAAAAGCGATAAAAACATTACAATATACAACATTTTCAATTGTACAAAAAAAGGTATGAAATTATAGTTTTATGCAAACATGCAAGTGCTCTTAAAAAGAATGAAAGTCTTGAGCCCCCAAGGCACATTGGTTTAGGTTTTGCATACCCCTCTATTACAGAACAGGAACTAGGAGACGACATTATCCAATAACGAAACGAGATTCCAACATATGGGGGAGAATGACAGCTTTAAGGATTATCGTCATCTTCCTCCTCGCCTCTTGGGAGAAAAGGTAAAGTGGTTTGTCCTCTGTCGGGATCTTGCATTCGAAGGATTCGGATCAGGTTGCTATCAGGAAGGGAGCTGCAGAGAAATGCCAAAAATAAAAAGATATCACTAGACCCCATTGACACTTTTAATTTTTTTTTTTTTTTTTTTACCAAATAGAGAAGAAACCAGCACTGACAGCTAATGGCGACGATGATTAAACCATAGTTATTATTTATTAAGCGCCAACACATTCCGCAGCGCTGTACAATGTTGCAATGGGTAAAGATCGGACAACTCTACAATACATAAAGGAGGCAGGTCAGTAAAGTAAAATAAATTAACCCCCTCTCTACAAAGTGATTTTGCAAAAATCTAATGTCAGGATTCGGTTGTTTTTTGGAAAAGAATTAAAATATTTGGGAATAATCCCAATAGTCATTACTGTAATAACCTACTCGGCAGCAGATTTCGCCATCTACTGGCCAAAAGGAGTTCCTGCAGTTCAAAGCTCCATGCATTGGTTGGGAAAAGTAGGATAGAGGACATTTCTTAGCCGATTTTAACCGGTTTCGGCACCTTATGCTAAGAGGGCCAACACTTTGGGGGTGACCTTCTGTAGCCCAAATGCAAACGGAATTCGTTTGCAACAAACCAATTCCATTTGCAATTATTATTTATTAAGTGCCTACACATTCCACAGCGTTGTATAAAAAGGTACAATGGGTAAAGACAAGACTATTCTACAATACACCAACAGATATAGGAGGGATTGAGGTGCTTTATTCCTGTGGGACCTTACACTCTAGATGGGAGAAGGGGTGTGAGAAACCGGAGAGTAGGACTGCAGGGATGAGGTGTTGATTCAGAGAGATGAGGACTGTTATTGGGTGGGCCAGATGTTTTTTCGCAGAGTTCGGTGGTTCCCTAAGGCTGGTGTCAGATGAGCGCACTATGTGTGCCCGTTCTGACATGCCTCCTGGTGTCCATCGCAGTGTTGACACTCTGCAATGGGGCTGGCTACACGCTGTTGCAGGTGCACGAACTGCGTGCACGACAGCGGCCGTGCTGCAAGCCTCCCCGTCGAAGCGCTACGATGTGTGTTTGATGGGGCTGCAAAATGCGATCTTGTACAAGAGGATCGAAGCCTTGCAGCGCTGAGCGCACTAACTGCACTCAGCGAGGTGGCCAGACGGGCATCAGAGTGGAAGGAACGTCCACTCTCACGGACGTTCCTTCTGTTTTCAGACGCTGGTCTGCCCCCGGCCTAAATAGAAGGGTCTTTCGGCAGTGTTTAAAACAAGCCAGAAAGGGCGAGGAAGTACGTTCCATGGTACAACATACCCTCAGATTGTGTTAACACGATTATAGGCTGCGGTGTCTTCTACTGAAGATTGTGTATACAAGATCATGGTAATGAATGGGGTTAAAAACAGGCATTCCTATGTTTAATGAGCGAAAGGGAGAGGTGAGGATCCTGAGGACGATCAACAGCACTAGTGTCCTGCTCTACGGTGGGGCCCGCTCAGGTCTCACAAGGTTTTAGCTTGATTGTGCCATTACAGGTAAGACTGCTCCATATGCAAATCAGACTATCACCTAGAAAGGGTGGCCAGTACTGACTGCCAAGGATGTCATCCCTGCATGAGAGGTGCAGCAACCCCCAACAATCGTTTCGGCCTTGTTAGGCCTCGTCAGGAGGGTATAGCTGACACCCCCTTTTCACTCGCTATACGTTTACAGGGTCATCCAGATGTGGACCCCTTGCTTGATGTACCTAGAGGGGTGTCAGCTATACCCTCCTGACGAGGCCTAACAGGGCCGAAACGATCGTCGGGGGTTGCTGCACCTCTCGTGCAGGGATGACGTCCTTGGCATTCAGTACTGGCCACCCTCATTGGGCGAGAGCAGACTGATTTGCATATGGAGCATTGTCCCTGTAATGGCACAAGCTAAAACCTTGTGAGACCTGAGCGGGCCCCACCGTAGAGCAGGCCACTAGTGCTGTTGCTCGTTCTCAGGACCCTCACACACCCCTCATTCCTAGGTTTAATACTGAATAAATTTGGTGTTTTGGTGTGAGACAGAATCGGGTCATTTCCCTGGGTTTTCATCTCGTCTCACACTTTCATTTGCAATAAAAAAAGGTTTTCTGCAAAGTTACTAATCTTTACTTCATGTCAATAACAGAAAATAAAATATAGGAATAAAAAGAAATCCTGCCCTGGTCACCGCACAGTAAGCAGGCACAGCTTCAAAATACAGCATTTCAAGACAGGCTTCGGAGTAAAAGTGGGTCAAGTGAAAAGTAATTTAGGAAGTATGTGAGTAATTAACAAGATTACATCCCCCGAGATCCTGAACTAATCAAAGGAGCAACGATACAGGATATTCCCTTATTTTAAAGCACGGTGTCCGGTTACACACGTCTTCCATATCCAATCAGACATATTACATACAGCCTGCTGTAACGGGGACGCTAAGGTGACTAATGCGCGCCTGCAGGTTTCTCCTTCGCATCGCCGTTTTAGCTCCATATTACGGTGCAGGTGCCGATTCAGCAGCCTGCACCGTAACTCGGCACTAAGCCTCCGGATACTCGAGGCAGCACTAACACGCCATCCTGAGCATCCCCTCCTGGAGTCCATAGGACTCATGGAGTCTTGTGCTGCCGGTTCACCGGAGTGATTGTGGAGGGAGACGGAGGACTCTCTCCCCCCCCCCATCTTCCTCTGCTCCAGTCGGCTAGAAAAAGCAGATGAAGCTGTCGTTTTCACTGGGTGATGAGAGGATAGGATCTGTTTTTTGGAGAAAAAAAAATTGGCTAGTGCTGACGGATTCTGCAGAAGCGTTATCCGTTAGCTCCAGCTCCTGTCTGTGGGTAACTTTTGAATTAACTACAGCGGGACAGTAATTAGCGTTATGACTTTGTAATCCTAATTAACTCTTTGCACTCCCTATGCTTAACACGGGGAGCGCAAAGCACAGTAACCTCGCGCTTCAAAGCACAATCTCACAGGCGCCAATGTTTTTTTTTTTTAACCTGTTAGCGTTCGGATTGTAATATGGTCGGCCTGTGCTAGGGTCACTCAACCTAACGTTAACACTCACACAGCGTTAAGATTGTAATATTGCCCATTATGTATTAACCCCTTCACTGCCAAGGGATTTCCCAGAACACCACTGTCTAGGAACTATTGGTTTTATGGCAAGAGTCTTTATTCTTTACACCTGTAAGAAATATTTGGGAATGATCCCATTGTATTATTATAGTAATAACCTATGTTGACACCTACTGGCCAAAATGAGTCACTGCCGTTCTGGTATCAATGCAAGATCAGCCGGGGAGATGTAGACACATGACATGCCCAGCTGGTTTTAAAAAGCGTTTTGTTTACAATAACCAAAATTCCTTTGCAATGCTCCTGTGAACACCATATCAACTATACCGGCTGCATGGAGTAACGGTAACATCACTGCTCTATAACCGTGGAGACCCAGGTTTGATCCTGGCCAGAGCTCCTCTCCAGTAAGGCCCCGTTCACACAGCTTTAAAACGCATGGACGGGGAAATCCCTTGCTTTTCAATGGGACCCGTTCACACCTAAGCGTTTTAAAGCACGCAGGAAATGCGCTTTAAAAGGTCCTGCGCCCAAAGAAGTCCGGGAGCTTCTTTGGTGCACATAGCCGCAAACGCGCATTAGAAAAACGTCTAGGTGTGAACCCAGCCTTAGGTGTCTTAACCAAGGACCCGAACTGTACATACTTGCATACCATACACAGGGCCACATTACAATCCTAGCGTTAAAACGTGGGCACAAGGGAGGAAAAACTGCGCCTGCAGTTTTCCCCCTTGCGCCCGCATTTTAACGCTAGAGTACAATGCAGGCGCAAAAAATGCTGCCTGCATTGTTAGTGGGCGCAAAGCCCTGGGATGCACACGGCAGCGCTAAGCGCAGCCGCGAGCATCCACTCGATGGAGTCCATATGACTCCATTGAGTTTCCACCTGCCGGTCACATGACGCCTCGCGAGATCCGGCCGGTCGGCGTAGTGATACGCAGGGAGAGACTGGGGGGGGGGGACCCCCCCCCTCCCGGGGGGACTCCCTCCCCCCCCAGTCTCTCCCTGCTCCCACGCAGGATCCGTTAACACCAAGTCCTGGCTCTGGTTAACTTTTTGCTGACCAGAGCCGGACGGTAATCAGCGCTGGGACTTTGTAATCCTAATGCTGATTAACACTTGGCGCTCCGCATGTTAAGCGTAGGGAGTGCAAAGTACGGTAACCTCGCGCTGAAAAGCACAAGATACTAAACGCAAACAGGATACTTAACCCGTTTGCGTTTGGATTGTAATATGCGGTAGACACCGCGGCTAACGTTAATGCTCACGCAAGTGAGCGCTACGGTTAGCAACAAGAATGTAATATTGCCCACTATCGGCTGTTGAGTCTAGTGGTAACGTCTCTACCCTTCGACCGTGGAGAAGCAAGTCAAATCCCATTCAGCACATCCCTCCAATACAACTGTGGAGAAGCAAGTCAAATCCCATTCAGCACATCCCTCCAATACAACTGTGGAGAAGCAAGTCAAATCCCATTCAGCACATCCCTCCAATACAACTGTGGAGAAGCAAGTCAAATCCCATTCAGCACATCCCTCCAATACAACTGTGGAGAAGCAAGTCAAATCCCATTCAGCACATCCCTCCAATACAACTGTGGAGAAGCAAGTCAAATCCCATTCAGCACATCCCTCCAATACAACTGTGGAGAAGTTTCCTTACTTTACGAGAAGCAGGTTCAACCTAACCACCAGGTCGCTGCTGTACAATCATGGAAAGACAACTCGATCCCACTCCGAAGACGCCACCAACAAGTGTCCTTGGGCAAGACACCTAACGATATGGATGCGTCTACCTCACAAAATACTTGTACATCTCATAGATTGTAAGTTCCTTTGGGAACCGGGTCCCCTGAATCAGGTCATCCATGTGTGGTATTCGAATGTATTAACCCCTTGTGAAAAAACTGATCTTGTAAAGCGCTGCGGAATTTGTGGCGCTATATAAATAAAGGATAATAAAAAAGATAAAATAACTATACTCAATATTTTTTTGAGGCAATGTTGGGACTGTTTACAGTAATATGCAACAACTGCAACCAATGTGGATTAATAGGTGAACAACAGTGTAATAAGGACAGAGATCCCTCTGATACAGACTTCACAATTTAAAGTGCCTGGTCTTAACCACCCTGGCGGTCTAATTTTTGCAAAATTTTGTGTCTAAAAGCATTTCAATTCTTTTGGAAAGGAAATGTGTTTTATATAGTAAGCCTGTATTCTGTAGGAATAACTCACTGAAATCCGTGCAAGCAAGAGTCTAGTAAACACACGGAGTCAGAGAAGGTTTGAAACACGAAATAATTTATTATCCCAAAAATAATTATCCAAGATAATGGAAATAAATTATATTCAATAAAATAATCAAACCAAAAACATGCCTCTTTCCTCTGGGTGCTGGGATTCCTGTTCAGTTGTACACTCCTTTGCCAATGAAATATACACAACACGGGGTACCAAAAAAAAAAAAAAAAGGATTTATTCTCAAAGCAGCTTTTAGAGAAATAAAAGGCGAATAAAAATTATTTGTAAAATGTAATAAGGCTTTGCAATACAAGTTTCGCTGGTGCTTGCCTAGATCCACCAGCGAAACTTTTATGGCAAAGCCTTATTACATTTTAGAAATTATTTTTATTCGCCTTTTATTACAGTAAAGCGGCTTTGAGAATACTTTTTTTTTGGTACCCCGTGTCCTGTATTACTTTGGCAAAGGAGTGTACAACTGAACAGGAATCCCCAGCACCCACTGTACATGAAAGTTTATTGAAAACATTTTTTTACTGTATTTTTTTTTTTCATTTTTGAATTTGCCACCTGGTCCCGCCCCCCTGCGTCGTGTGACTCGCAGGGCGCGAAACCAGGAAGCAAAGTCACCGGCTGCCGCGTTCACACTGCGGTGACGACAAGGGAGCGAAGGATGCGGTGAGTATGCATCCAGCCCGAGTCATACGCGGGAATACCGCCAGGCAGGTTAATATATTAAATATTAATGTGTAGAGTGGGGATCTCAAACTATGGCCCCCCAGTATGTTTCTGAACTACAACTCCCACGACTCTCTGGCCATCCTTAGCATTCAAAGAATTCTGGGGCTGGTAGGCAAACATCTTGGGGGCAGGTTTGGATTCATGGTGTAGAGGAAAATGAAAACCAAAGTATATTCTGGCCATTATCATTTGTCGTTGTTCGATTGATTCCTATTGTGTGATGTAGAAGTAGACACGTTACCTCATACTTTGTGGGGTTAACAAAATAAATTGTCGAAATCTCTGAGAGTCTGCCATCTTCAGCATCATATCCATCGATATCCTTCTGTTCACCATGTCCTGCGACACAGAGGAGAGACTTTTATATTACAGCAAAGTGACAAGGTTCTGCATTGCATCTGATCCGGAAACTGAGCTTTGGAATCTGCACTTTTTACTTAAAATCAAGTCACCAATGATGGTGTCTGTAAGCAAAATGAGGCAAGACACTGAGGGGTTAAGTAGTTTTATCAGGATAGATTTTTCACATTGGAGTAAGTTTCAAGACAAATCCCTACCATGTAAACATCGAATTCATCCAAACACCTGAACGGTGACTCCGCAATGGACCAGAGGGAGAGGATGAAACACACTGTGGAAAATGAACGTTCTCCTCCAGACAGGGATCTCATATCAGACAATGCAGCTTTATTTCCCTCTCCTGGCTGGACCTGGAAGTAAAGAACACGGTGGGATTTCATATCTTCTCTTTCCGAATCACATAACGTTAAGAGTAATAAACACACGCATCTAGCTTGGCCTAGAAGTGTTAATTACACGGAGTAACCGACTCGAATGCAAAGCATATTTAGTTCATTTGGTTTTTTGGATACCCCAATGCATTTACGTTCACAGCAGATCAAAGCACGCAGGTAAAACGATCGGCATATGTATCCATTTGGTATATTCCTTGCGACGATTCTGAACAATAATAAAATACTGCGCAAAAAGCACAACATTCCAGCCCTACCGGTAGTCATAAAACACATTGATTTGTAGGTAGACATGCGGTCAGAGTACACTGTCCTACACAGCTGCTGTACAGTACAGCAACACGTGAAACAGTGTATCCAAAGCCATACTGCTTTAGCAATGTCACAGTTGTGGTTTGTTACTCTGCGTATTGGCACCAGTCCAGCGGTTTTATCTTTTGCTGTATTTTCAAAGCAACAGAGTCTCAAACAAAGTTAGAAAACGTTCTGGCAACCTGTAAGTAACCGGGTCTGGGACAAATAAATAAAACATCTGATGGCCTAAAGATCCTAACAGAGAGGAGATATTATACTGCAGGTCTTAAAACACCACAAGCAGCCAGAGGAAAGACACCATAAAGTAGGTTTTCGGTCCTTCGTTTTGTACGAGGAAACTCCACATCATACTGGGAGAAGAGGAGCCGGCGGTGAAAATAGTTGCCCAATACGTTGCAGAATGTCACAGACTGAGAGGAACATGAGAGATCCTGGACTTCTAAATCCCCAACACGGACTCGCCCCCATCCCCCTTCACATTATCCCTTACCCCTGATAATGTCCATGGACTTGCCCATTCCCCCCATATATATGTCCCACTACCCCCCCCTCCTCCCCATATGCTTTGGCAATGCTAAAATGTATTTGGTCCTGCCAATAAAGCTTATTTTGATTTGATTTGTATAGACACCTTGTGGCAGAATAGTTGAAGTGCAGCCGGTGTGACTAGGTGCACTTTGGCTTCATAGAAGATAGAAAAATGTCGGCAGATAAGAACCTTTCGGCCCATCTAGTCTGCCCAATTACATGGATACTTTACCTGGATTTATCTTTTGTTTAGGATAGCCTTATGCCTATCCCATGCTTGCTTAAATTCAATCACTGTTTTGGCCTCTACCACGTCTACTGGAAGGCTGTTCCATGTATCCACCACCCTC
The DNA here is from genome assembly GCA_009667805.1 of Leptobrachium leishanense. Classification (NCBI taxonomy): domain Eukaryota; kingdom Metazoa; phylum Chordata; class Amphibia; order Anura; family Megophryidae; genus Leptobrachium; species Leptobrachium leishanense. The sequence continues at coordinate 12,898,409 of CM019066.1, forward strand.
TCAGTAAAATAATAATTCCTGATGTTACTTTTAAACCTTTGCCCCTCTAATCTAAGACTATGTCCTCTTGTTTTGCTACTTTGTTTCCTTTTAAATATACTCCCTTCCTCTACCTTGTGGATTCCCTTTACGTATTTAAATGTTTCTATCATATCTCCTCTGTCTCGTCTTTTTTCCAAGCTGTACATGTCAAGATCATTAAGCCTTTCCTGGTAACTTTTCTCCTTCAAGCCGTACACCATTTTAGTAGCCCTTCTCTGAACTCTCTCTAAGATGTCTATATCCTTCTGGAGATACGGTCTCCAGTACTGCACACAGTACTCCAAGTGAGGTCTCACCAGTGCTCTGTACAGTGGCATGAGCACTTCCCTTTTCCTACTGCTAATACCTCTCCCTACACAACCAAGCATTCTGCCAGCATTTCCTGCTGCTCTATTACATTGACTACTTACCCTTAGATCCTCTGAAATAATGACCCCTAAATCCCAACCCTCAGATGTTGAGATTAGGACTGTATCAAATATTCTATATTCAGCCCTTGGGTTTTTACGTCCCAGGTGCATTATCTTGCACTTATCCACATTAAAACTCAATTGCCACCGACCATTTTTTTAGTTTACCTAAATCATTTGTCATTTGGCTGATCCCTCCAGGAACGTCCACCCTGTTGCAAATCTTTGTGTCATCAGCAAAAAGACATACTTTTCCATTAATACCTTCTGCAATATCACTAATAAAAATATTAAAGAGAATGGGTCCAAGTACTGACCCCTGAGGTACCCCACTGGTAACAAGACCTTGTGCCGAATAAACTCCATTTACCACAACCCTCTGTTGCCTGTCACTCAGCCACTGTCTAATCCATTCAACAATATTGGAATCCAAGCTCAAAGATTGCAATTTATTGATAAGCCTTCTATGCGGAACAGTATCAAAAGCCTTACTGAAATCTAAATAAGCAATGTCTACTGCACCACCTGTGTCTATTATTTTTGTTACCCAATCAAAAAAATCAATAAGATTAGTTTGGCATGATCTCCCTGAGGTAAACCCATGTTGTTTCTGATCCTGTAATCTATGTGTTTCTAGATGTTCAACAATCCTTTCCTTTAACATGGTTTCCATTAATTTCCCCACTACTGACGTAAGACTAACTGGCCTATAGCTCCCCGATTCCTCCCTACTACCCTTCTTGTAAATGGGCACAACATTTGCTAATTTCCAGTCTTCTGGGACGACTCCCGTTAACAGATTTAACCAATCCTTGTTAACGGTTTTGCTATTACACCACTGAGCTCTTAATAATTTAGGGTGGATCCCATCAGGCCCCATTTACTTATTTGTCTTTACTTTAGACAGCTGCTTTAGAACCTCCTCCTCTGTAAACTCATATGTAAAGGTCTCGTTAGTGTTTCCTCCTAACTGAGGTCCCTTTCCTTCCTTTTCTTCTGCAAAGACTGAACAAAAATAATTATTGAGGTAGTCAGCGAGACTTTTATCCTCTTCTACATACCTTCCTTCCTTTGTTTTTAATCTAACTAATCCTTGTTTTACTTTTCTGTTCTCGTTTATGTATCTAAAAAATGTTTTGTCCCCCTTTTTTACTGACTGAGCTATTTTCTCTTATGCGTGTGCTTTGGAAGCGCTTATAAATTGCTTTATGCACTATTACATCAGGAAATGGAGATCACATTGGTCTTACAGATCAGGGAGACCTCTCATCCTTTGATATCACAGACAATAATTGCCTGGGTCAAGCATTGCCATGTTTCTACTTCCATGGGTGGTGGTTACTGTGGGCTGGCATACAGCGCATGGGGAACTGGCCCTCACTGGTGACATTAGCGGGTTGACTGGTCAGTTAATATGCCAATAATCGATCAGCTGAGAGGGGTGAGTGGAGGGCTGGCTCTCCCACCAGAGCAGTCACTCCCACCAGCGGCATGCCACACAGAATTAAGGAACGGCAACGTTTAATAGGAAATTACCACCTTTTCCATTAGGTTTCTTGCTAACACGTTTGGGGGGGGGGGAAGAAATGTTTAATTACCTATTAAATAAAACCAACTTCCGATGGAATCAGGTTCACTTAGAAAGGAGATAAACCCAGCCCTGCTCACGGTATTTCCAGCAGCGCATGCCCACGCGCAATGTGTCTGATAACGCAGATTGTTAAAGATTCTGAAAACCAAAAGGTGACCAATGAAAGCGCATCTCAAAACATCCAATGCTGCGTGAGGGACGCCAAGTGCACGCGCAGGGAATACATTACTTTGTGTCCGTAATATGTAAAACAGTGCCTCCAGTGTGCGTTTGAATACATACCAGTTCCACAGCGAGTGGTTGTTCATGGTTTTAGCTGCTGTGCTGGAGAGGGAGGGGATACTGTTGTAATCTATGTTTTCAGTATGTGTTATCTGTACCAGGTATAATCCGTTATACAGGAGCTCCTTTGCTCTAGGGATGCACCGATACCGATACTAGTATCGGTATCGGGGCCGATATTGCCGTTTGCACGAGTACTTGTTACTCGTGCAAACGGCCCGATACATCCCGCCGATACCGGAAGCCGGCACTGGGCCGGCTTGCCGGTATCCGCGGGGCTGGGGAAGCTGGCCGCGTGCATGAAAAGCACGCGGCCAGCGTTCCCCTCCGGCGCGCCAAATACTCACCCTTCCTGAAGTTCCGGTCTCTGGGCAGTGATGCGGTCACGTGGCCGCCGGGCGCTCCTGTGACGCGGCCTCTCGGCTGGAGGCAGCGTCACAGATGCGCCCGGCGGCCACGTAACCGCATCACTGCCCAGAGACCGGAACTTCAGGAAGGGTGAGTATTTGGCGCGCCGGAGGGAACGCTGGCCGTGTGCTTTACATGCACGCGGCCAGCTTCCCCAGCGTTCGAGCGGGGGGTAAATCGATGAGAGCTGCGGGCAAAATCCATGAGACCTGGGGGCCAAATCCATGAGACCTGGGGGCCAAATCCATGAGACCTGGGGGCCAAATCCATGAGACCTGGGGGCCAAATCCATGAGACCTGGGGGCCAAATCCATGAGACCTGGGGGCCAAATCCATGAGACCTGGGGGACAAATCCATGAGACCTGGGGGACAAATCCATGAGACCTGGGGGCCAATCCATGAGACCTGGGGGACAAATCCATGAGACCTGGGGGCAAATCCATGAGAGCTGGGGGCAAATCCATGAGAGCTGGGGGCAACCCATGTGAGCTGGGGGCAAACCCATGTGAGCTGGGGGCAAACCCATGTGAGCTGGGGGCAAACCCATGTGAGCTGGGGGCAAACCCATGTGAGCTGGGGGCAAACCCATGAGACCTGGGGGCAAATCCATGAGACCTGGGGGCAAATCCATGAGACCTGGGGGCAAATCCATGAGACCTGGGGCAAATCCATGAGACCTGGGGCAAATCCATGTGAGCTGCGGTCAATCTCATATAAATTTTTATATGAGGTCTGTTCCTATTGGAAAGCGTCACATGATATTAAATAAAAGGATCGGTACTCGGTATCGGTGAGTACTTTTAAAAAGTATCGGTACTCGTACTCGGTCTTAAAAAAGTGGTATCGGTGCATCCCTACTTTGCTCTGTAATCACTCCTGGAAGTCAATATATATTCTGTGTCGTGCAGAGGTTGGGACGTCTGCTCCATATTAAAGTGGTTCCGGCTTGACCCACTCTGTGCGCTGTATACCAAGCCTCACCTCGCCCTGTGCGTCTGAGCAATTCTAGGGTGCGCTAATAATGGAGGTAGAGGAGGTTCCATTAGAGCAGCATGCTCTAGTGTCAGCTAGTTTGGGAAGCGCTTCAGTTTATGATCGAGAAGATAGAGTATTCAGCATATTCCCTGATCTCTTTTATTTAAGGCAAAGCTTATGTGATCGACTTACTGTGATCGAGAGGCTTTCATTCTTATGGTCGAAACTGATTTTCCCCGAGTAAGACCTCTGCGACAGCAACGAGTCAAAGTAAATCTTGCAGCGTACGGTGAGGCACCTGGAGGTGGAACAACGAGCAATCAGTAAGATGCATACTATGCAGAGGCACGAAAGCATGGATACCACAGGGTCGTTTGGTAATCCTCTGGGTGTTCGGCCGTCCCGTACTAGACTTTCACAAAAACGATGGGCCACACCAAAGTAACTATAAAAAGGAATCTTAATTCACCGCCAAAGGGGGATAAAATTGCGACGTTTTGGCTCTACGCCTTAATCACGCATGACTAAGGCCTAGAGCCGCAATTTTAGCCCCCTTGGGTGGTGAATTAAGATTCCTTTTAAGATGCATAAATGCTGGGCACATGTGCTGGGCAACAACAGTCAGAAACTCAGAAAAACTGCATCCTCTCCCCCTTTCCATACCAACTACCCATGGCCAAAGGTTGGGGTGTTAAAATCAGGTCAAACATATCACCCTCTAGCCATGACAAGAGGGCAACGGTCCAGACTGTCCTCATACCTGTAGGACATGTGTTGTATGAGCCAGTGAGTCAAAATTCTGGGCCAGTGCACCACGGCTCAATTTCTACTTACCAGTTTCATCTGGCAAGTGGCTCTAACTAATAATGAGCGCGGATATAACCATTAATGTGTGCTATACAAGGTCAGAAGCTCTGGAGAAAAAATAGATAAATCATGTTTTCGTTTTGTCTTATTGTCCCAAGAAGGACGTCAGAAGGAGAAGAAGCTGAGGTTAAGCATGAGGATTTGTCATTCTCCTCGCAGAGATTGTATCAGTGACATCAATTAAACGAATATCTCACCGTGACAAAACGTAATGTCACCCTAAAGGATGTCGGGAGAAGAGACACCATGGTGAATGCAGAAAGAGGTTTTAAACGCACTGAGAAAATTAAGACATTATCCGTGCTCCTCGAGGAGTGACATTGGGACCATTAACGCTGCTTGGAACATTTGGATGGGGTTTAACCTCTATGTGGCCCAATGTGGACAGGAAGGATGATTATATACTAATGCTAATTGAATACAAAGCGCAGGAGGGCAAGTTTAGCATGCAGACGCGGGAGATAACGTATGAACTTCTACATATTTCGACATTTGACAATATTTCTGAAGGTGAATGGACACCACGGCACTCTTCGGCTGGCTGCACCTATGTAAGCCATCTATGAGATATAGTAGTCAAAGTGGGTGCGCGCCTACCTCACAAAATACTTGTACATCTCATAGATTGTAAGTTCACTTGGGAACAGGATCCCCCTGAATCAGGCCGTATCATCCATGTGTGGTATTCTAATGTATTAACCCCTTGTACACTGATCTTGTAAAGCGCTGCGTAATGTGTGGCGCTGTATAAATAAAGGATGATATTAGTGGTGCACCGAAATGGAAATTTCTGGCCGATACCAAAAATTTGAGATCGGTTTGGCCGAAAACCATAGAACCTGGGCCTGGAGGCCAGGCCGAACCGGGGACTAGCCTGATCGCGAAGGTCGGCCGAGCAAGCTCCTCGGCTGGCCTCCAGGCTCAGGCGAGCCACCGGTTCGGCCGGGCCTCCAGGCCCTATTTTGAAAGGAAAATTTTCGGACGATTTTTTCAGCTGAATTTTCCATTTCGGCCGAAACCACCATTTTCGGACAATAATTTCAGTGACCGACATTTCGGTGCATCCTCATTGATAACTGATGCAGTCATGGTGTTTTGGCTATTCTGTTTCTCCACTTTGAGAATTTAACGGCAAATAGGTGTCTTTGTAGGTGTCACTTTATGTTGAGCCCAAACACTGAAAATGAAAGCTGGGGGGGGTGGAGCTGACTGTTGAGTGAGGTCGCACTCTTGCTGTGCTTGTGCGATTCTGCCGAATTTAAACTGACCCGCTGTCGACTGGTAATTATCTGCTGGAAGGGTGTCTATCTGGCGATCCGCTGACCCGACCCGGAGCCTTTCCGGTACGTTTGGTGACCTTTGGAGAGAGTCTGTGGAGCTTCGGGCCTACTTTTGCAGCCTACTACCGGTGGCCATTTTAGACTTTGATGGATCCCCACTGTCTGATGGATCATGCCTCCCTGGATGTGGCTGTTCTCCCTCCTGCCGGGACTGCAGCGGCTCGATAGCTACCTGCAGTCCCTGTCCTCTGATGCCGACCAACCGCTGACCCGGGGTGACCTACGTTGCTTTTTGGACGTGCTGCGGGGAGGACCAGGTGATGCCTCGAGACCAGAGCCGCTTGCTGAAGGTGCGGTGGTGGTTGTGCGACCTCCTGTGGGCGCGGTGTTTGGAGTCCTGGAGCCGCGGCCTATGATTGACGCCGCTGACGACGGCCACGTCATTTATGGCACGACCAGGGGAGGCCCTGGTTACCCCGGAGGGGTCGAGAGCCCAGGAGGATGCTAATGAAGCTCCAAGAGGCGCACTTTCCTCAGATGACCGGGTGCAGGCGAACCAGCCGAATTCGGGCAAGCTACACCTGTTGGATAGATGGCAGTGGGTGAATGTGCCGGTGGATCGGAACGCTGCTGTGGCAGACCACATCGCTGGGTCGAGATGTGGAATGTCCCCGTTGGGTGCTGTCGCGGAGGGGGCTGTGGGCCCTGCTCTCTTGTTGGACACTGGCTGACTGTTTCTAGCAGGGATCGGTCCACTTCACTTTTTTGGCTATTGATCCTTGGCTATGCATCGCTCCCTTCTCCAGAATCTTGATGACCCCCCCCCCCCACCATGATGAACCCCCTCCCCCCACTGTGTCTCCTAAATACCGAGGACTCTATTTTTGTCCCATCTAATTTACAGATGACACCCTCTTTTCAGAAATTTAAGAGTTTTCTTTCTGCTGAAACTTTTATTTTTTCCTCACCTATTTTTGTATTTTAGGGACTCTGCTGATGACACCCCTTCTGGGGCTGATCTGATGACACCTGAGACGCCCCCCCCACCTTTATTTTTTCTTCTCTCCTCACACGTTTAATTGTACTCTGTGCCCCCTTTTTCTCCCTCCCCTTTAATTTTTGGCGTCCTGGGTTTAACTCTAGGTGTGCCATTGTGGTGGCCACCATGGCTCTGACTACCATACCTGACCCTCGAGTGCCCTGGCCTTGTGACCTGTACTCTTCCATGACCTCCTTTGTCCTATGGACTCCTGGGAGTGAGCCAGGAAGGTCACCTAGTGGGCCTTTGCCACCCCACTCATGGTTTTATTTTTGGGGTCATGGGGTATATATTTTATTTATTTATCCCCCCCCTCCCTGTCCCTTTCCTTCGCTGTTGACTGCTGATATTCCTGTAATTTATGTATTTGAGACTAGATTACTAACTAATGTCTTTGTTTTCTGATGTGCTCTTCTAAGCTGATGATCTATAGCCCTGTGCGGACGTTTTCTGCTTTCCAGATGACACATTTTGACCCTGCGAGGCCATTTTCTTTATGACTGTATTGCTGACTTTGCTTCCAAATAAAAATTTGAATAAAAAAAACAGAAAAAAAGAAAGCTAAATGCTGGAAGGAATGAAAGCCGTGACGTACCTTCGAAACTGCTGATAAGTCTTGAACCTCTGAACCATCATGTCATCTAACGCTTTTGTAAACCTCTTGAGGCTCTTCACTTTGCTTTCCACGTCTTGGTAATTTTCTTTAGCAGCGTGGTATTGCCTGTAACAGAACAATAAAGCTAGCTTAAAAACCAAAAACGCTGAACTAGCCAAATTTCAAGTGACTCCTCAGGATTTGGCAGCTTTTGTGCAACTGGAGCTTTTCCAGATTAGAATAGCTAACGATCGATGGAAATGAGCAGTGGTTGTGATTAGGGTTAATGGACAGAGATAGTTTGGAAAATACACATATATAAACCAGCAAAGCCACTGCAAAACAAGAAAACGTCATCCAGAACAGCAAAAGCCCTATTAAATAAAAGGAAATATTTTTAGACACTACCAGCACCATAACCCGGAGCAAATCAAGGCTCGAGTGGTTTTGATTAACCTCCCTGGTGGTCTACTTTTTTCAAAATTTTGTGTCTAAAAGCGTCTCGATTTTTTTTTAAAGGAATCGTGTTTTTGTCTATAGTAAGCCTGTAATAATTAGGAATAACTCAATGAAATCCGTGCAAGCAAGAGTCTAGTAAATACACTGAGTCCGATAAAGTTTGAAACACGACATAATAATTTATTATCCCAAAAATAATTATCCAAAACAACGCTAATAAATTATATTCAATAATATAAATCAAACCAAAAACACTGAAATCTTTCAGAAAGCAAGGGTGCTGTGTATGTATGGCCTGTTTCTGATCCTTTATTGCCACCTAGTGGCCGTTCATGAGCAGGTCATGCTGCTGGAAATTACACATTGTAATACTCTTCTTTTTTTTTCGCTGCCTGGTCCCGCCCCCTGGATCGCGTGACTCGCAGGGAGCGTTACCAGGAAGTCCCTGAACCTTTTCCTGCGCAAGTTGCGCTCCTTGCACAGCGTAGCCAATGCAAATCGTTCAGCGCTACAGGACTCGCTTACTTTACATACATATGTGCAGCTCATATCCATCGCGGAATCTCCGATCGCCAATGGGATTGGTCTCCGAGATGGTGACGTTGGCACGCTCTCTGCGTGCCGATGTCACTAGTAACCGACAGATTCAAGCTTTCCGGCTGCTGGTGATGCAGGGTGAGGTGGCGGAAACTCCTGCACTTCTTCACCCAGCTTTTTAGCAAAAATGGTGGGTGGGGGGGGGGCACACCACACATCCTGACCATTTTAGAAACGTAAATTGATCAGGATGAGTAGCATCTTCCTTTAAACCTATTTGACTCCGTAATGAGATATAAAGTGATAATCCAGAATATGAGGTTACGACAACTCGTCAGTACTGGTATGCACACAGCCCAACATTCCCTAATCCAATTGGGACGGCTCGAGGAGGCATTGCATGAGGAGGTCACACGTGCAACAATTTCGGTCATTTCTCAATGCTGTTCCAGAGTTCAAGAACACACAACTTGAACTTATTGGATACAGCTTGATATTGTAGTAACAAAACTGCAGCAAATGTGTTGGTTTTAACAAAAATAATTATACTGGGTGTCCATAAAATCTCTTTACAATTTCAAAAATTTATTCCAAAGGCAAATGAAAAGACATAAGTGAAAATTCTTACAAAAGGAGACGTATAGATTTAAGTTTATAGATTTTTGACTCATTTAATACACCTCTATATGGCGCCATTAGTTACACGAAGCACATCAAGACGGTACTGGATTTCTTGCCATGTTGGCTGAAGCATCCCCTCATCAATGGTGGCAATGGCATCAGTGATCCTCTGCTTTAGATTAGTGATGTCCCGTACCTTTGTTCCATACACCATATATTTTAACCACTTGGCTACTATGGATGCGCTCAGCGCGTCCAGCCAAGTGGTTCTCCTGTGCTATGGACCCGCTGAGCGCGTCCATGCACAGGAGGCAGCAATCCGCCGGATTCCTGCGCCCCCCGGTGCGGTCTGACATCTTCGATGTCAGCCCAGCACTCGGGACCCCGGCGGAGCAATTAGATGTCATCGCGGTGGCGCGATGACATCTAATTCAGGTGCGCCCCCCCCCCCATGTGCGGAGGAGGCGCCTGAAAGGGAAGGGGGGGGGAAGGTCCTTCGCCGGGGAGCAGGGAGTTAATACAGGCACCGCTTGGAAGGGCACAGCCTGCCCTTCCAAACGGTGGCTGTCATTAACCCCTGGGTAGCCGGATCCCGAATCGGCGCTGAAAAGCGCCGGTTCGTGATCCTTTCCCGGAGCTGGCCGACATCTTGGATGTCGGCCAAGCCTCCGGGAACTCCCCCTGAGGACTGGCGTCATGCGTCAGAGCATGGCCGTTCCAACGATACCAAACATGACTGTGAAAAAAGTTTTTTAAAAAAAAAAAAAATTAAAAATAAAAAAATATTTAAAATAAAAATAAATAAAAAAGAAGTTTTTTTTGGTTTGTTAATGCAGCAATATTGTTCCCATTTCAATTATAATGTGAACAATGATGCTGCACTAACGATTTTTGTATGCGGTGTGTTTAAGAATCCCGTAATTTTCCCCCAAAAAAAAAAAAAAAAAAAAAAATGTAAAGAGACCCCATTTCTAATTTTTTTAACAAGCGCACCCCATACAACATATAACCGCAATTTGTATGAAAAAATGTGAAGTGAAACTCTCTATTGGCGCTTGTTATTAGTGTGCGTGCGGTATTAGCTGCTGCTCTTCTGGCGATATGATGGCACCGTTTCGCTGGTACCTGATATTATATGTGAAAAAGCGGGTTTATATCGCTGTTGAAGGGCGCTGCTTATACCTGTGGAAAAAAGGAATTTTTACAATATGTGTAAACAGGGGATATATCCAGGATGCGTTTCGCCAGAGTATGGCTTCCTCAGCCATACTCTAGCGAAACGCGTCCTGGATATATCCCCTGTTTACACATATTGTTAAAATTCCTTTTTAATAATAAATCCCTTTATTTTACTTTACTTGTATCCTGTTTTGTTCCTGAAAACCAGTTCCTCCCTGAGGCTTTGCTTTACAGCTATACTGAATACAGCCGACGAGGAAAGAGGTGACGAGTAAAGAAGGGATATTGGCCACCTCTATGGGCCATAGATGCCAGTAAGAGTGAGCCTGATACATCCTAGGCTCCTGTCCACGTGAGTAAGATACCTTTTTCATCCATCTATTTTACCTGCATCACAGAATTGCTCTATGTCCTCTTTCTCCACTCATTTTCATGAGGTTAAGACCTGGCGAAACTGAAGAGAGAGACCGCGCATCTTCTGTGAGATCACGGACACATTGCAAGAATAATCCATCACAGACAATATTTTTTCCGGCCACAAGGTGGCAGTACAACACAAGGAATAGATATTAGAGAGAAAATACCTATTTTTCGCCACAATAGAACAACCTTAAGAGGATTTTTTTCCATTTAGGTTCAGACTTAATTTTATTACCAGACTACATCCATTCAAGACCTATCCCCCCCCCTTATATTGCAGTCATTTTAAGGCACGTACCACCCAATACCGCCCACGTCCGATATTGCTACCAACAAATAGCAAATATACTTCCAGACGTTGATACATCCACACTGTTTGCTTTGCAACATACAGTCCACCATCCCTGTATCAAAGATCCTGAAAGATCCACAGGTATAAGCAGCGCCCTTCAACAGCGATATAAACCCGCTTTTTCACATATAACCGCAATTGCTCGCATGTGAAAAAAAAACACACTTTACACGTTGTAAATTATTGAAAATTCATATTTTATTGCATTTTTTGTTATAATATACAGCCAGGACATGACGTATACATATAATAATGACATATTATGAATTTGCCGAGTCTGACGGAAAGAACGATATATAATATGTCTGGGTCATATACTAAAATAAGCCTTCAAAACGCGTTTAAACATGATGAGCAAAACCGGTAAAAATGACCTCAGCACAGAGGTGTGAAAAGCCTCAGCAGCGAAAGGGTTAACATAACCCCATAGAAAGAAGTGGAGGGGAGTGATATTTGGTGAACGACGCGGGCAGGGAATTGGGCCACCCCTTCCAATCCACCGCTCTGGAAAGGTTTCATTTAGGAACCCATGAACATGCAGTCTCCAATGTGGTGGTGCAGCATCTTGCTGGAAAATGATGGTTAGTGACTGGTGGGTTGGAAGGGGTGACCCAATTCCCTGGCCACCTCGTTCACCAGATCTCACTCCCCTCCACTTCACTTCTTTCTATGGGGTTATGTTAAAGATATGGTGTATGGAACAAAGATACGGGACATCACTAATCTAAAGCAGAGAATCACTGATACCATTGCCACCATTGATGAGGGGATGCTTCAGCCAACATAGCAAGAAAACCAGTACCATCTTGATGTGTTTCATACAACTAATGGTGCCCATATAGAGGTGTATTAAATGAGGCAAAAAACCTTAAATATATACGTCTCATTTTGTAAGAATTTTCACTTATCTGTCTTTTCATTTGCCTTTGGAATAAAAATTTTAAATTGTAAAGAGACTTTGTGGTCACCTTGTATATTAAACCAGGTGTTGGCAACCTTAGCCCTCCAAATATTTTGGAACTACATCCCCCATGATGCTCAGCCAACCTATTGAATGACTGGGCATCATGGGAGATTTACATATAACCCAATCCATTAGGAGAGGGTAGGTGAATGGAGGAAGCCGTCACTGAATCTGGTATATACAGAAATGCCGTAACGCGAACCTTTACTGAATACTCACGGAGTAATTATTTTGCTGCCAGAGCCGGGACACTGGGCAAGCGCGAAAAATACTGGTTTACCATCTCATAACGTCTCATGGACGAATTGTCAATATATTGAATTGTCAATATGAACGCAGTCGGCCTTTGCAGCAGATTCCCAACTGGATTCTCTGCTACTTAGCACAAGCAAAGTTTGCATCTGCATAATGATTTAACATCAAATGAAACGGTAAGTACAGACGCAGGCGCCCATACAGAAATGCCATGACACCGGCCTTTACCTAATACTAATGGTGTCGTTTTTTGGCCAGAGGTAGGACCAGGGGCAAGTACGTAAAATACTGGTTCAACATCCCATAACATATGGGATGTTTCATGGGTGCGCCATCGCTAGAAACACAGTCGGCCTTTGTTGCAGATTCCCAACTGGCTTTGCTGCTACTTAACACACGGTTTGCATCTGCGTAATGCTTTAATGGAAACAGACACTATACAAGGGACTAATTCTCTTGGCGACTGCGACAAACTGCTGCTCCATGTCTACATTAATTCAACGTCACAGATCAGGGACAAGTAATTATAGGCAAGAGGAGGAAGATTGGGTAATTCGGCTTTATGGAATGGCTGGATCAATTGGGGGGGGGGGGGGTCTTAACCCCTAAATCTAGGACAAAAAGTAATAAACACAATACAGAAATGTTTAGAGCCGCAGGTTTAGGATCAAAGGAAGAAACACAAACAAAAGGCCCAAGATGCATTAGACAGCTGTAGGAGCGCTAGGCACTGTGCCAATGATTGGTTTTGACAGATGTTGCCATGACAACACAGGAAACTAGACCAGTTGTTGAAAATTTTAGAAGTGCCAAAAAAGAAACAGCAGCAGGAACATTAAAGGGGTGCACTGCAAGCTCCTGACATGTTAGGAATACTGACCCAGAAAAAGAACACTAAGGCCTACGCCATTGTTGTCCATGGAGGGGAGGTCTCTCCATAAATAAAAAGGTACATCCCATCCTGACCACTTCGCTCGGCCAATGACCTGATGTTATCTCCTCATACCCGAAACCCCAACTCCCTCTTTCAGGACTTCTCCAGAGCTGCCCCTTATCTATGGAACTCCCTCCCCTGCAACATTAGACTCTCCCTGTCTCGCCAGTCCTTCAAGAAGTCTCTGAAAACACATTACTTTAGAGAAGCCTATCAGCTCACTCCATGATTCCCTAACTGTACATTTCTAACACCATCTTCCCAGCCCACATGCACTCTGCTACTTCATGTTCTCTATTTACCCTCACCTAGTGTGTCACCCCTCTCCTCTCAAGATTGTATGCTCTCGAACAGGGTCCTCTCTCCTACTGTTCTGTGTGTTTAATTTGTTATTCTGTCTCTCCCATTTGGACAGCGCTACAGAACTTGTTAGCACTTTATAAATACTTGTTACCAATCGGTCAAACCAAAAACAAAAGCCTAAACTGAAGAAATGCAATGAACAGTAATATTTCCAGTTTTCTTCAAAACTCTGCGAAGAGTTATTGGAGAAATCCACGGCACAGGTAACACGTGTGGGATAATCATTTCTGTCTCCACGAACCAAACGGCCTCGTCTTCCTCAATGTCCTCGGAAACGTGAGTGGGAATTTGGATATTAAAATTGCGCCCAAATTTTTTTTTAAAAAAATTGAGAAAGAATAAAGTTTGTTAAAGGGTACTGTGTATCATACAGACTTACGCACTTTACGTACAAATGTTCTGTAGCGCCTGCTCGGAGCGATGGATCGGAGTCCTGCACATATGCAGATCCAATCAAACAGCTGCCTCTCTGAGCTTGCTCGCCGTTGTGGGTGGCCACAGAGAAGGTTACGTCGGCATGCTCTCTGCGTGGCGACATTGCTAGGGACCAATCTGGTGACCAGCAGGCAGGAAAATCAAAATCCCTGCTGCTGGTGGGGAGGAAACTCTTCCACTTCATGTGTTTTTTCCAGATGAGGGCAGGGGGGCACACCTCTCATCTTGACCACTTTAAAAAGATAAAGTGGTCAGGATCAATAGTGTTCGCAAGTTGCTCGTATTGAAAATAAGAGTGCGCACACTTCTCTCCCTCTGACCTAAATGCGCGCACTTTACCTATGAAGGCCCATGAGACGCATTGTAATATGCAGAAGAGTCAGTGCTGCGCCCTCTAGATTTTCTACCCTTGACGAACCCCCATTATCCCATCTGCTAATCCAGAAGAATAAGGGAACAAAAAACTATTGAATGCAAAAAATAAAAATGGCATTTTAATACATTGTAGTGGGAGGATTTAGGAGATGCTCAAAGCTAAACAAAATAAAGTGCGAGTGTGGGGGGGGGGGGGGAGAAGAGTCTGAAACGCAGCAAAGGAGGACCACCGATCTGACCTCGAGCTGTGGTGATGAAACGGCTTTCCGTAAAGCTCCAATTCATCACGAGAGGGTACGGCTGACTTGTCTAATCCATTATCGCATGTTATACCAGCATCCATCGAGCAGAAGAATGAAGATACGGAGACACTTGCATAAATATATGCAGGAAAATCAAACCTGGAGTTTTTGGAATAACAATATGTAGAAAAATAAAAATAAAATCACACAAGTAACCTTTAAGTGGTATGTAACCTCCAATCAAAGCATACCATACAAGTGTGGTTTTTTCTTCATTTTGATGGCGAGTGGACGGTCCTGAGAATTCAATCTCTATCCAGGTTTTTCGACATGAACATCCAGGCCTGCTTTACATTAAGGAGCATGCATACATTCTCTGTATTATGTCGCTTTACAGTAAAATGAACGGGTGGCCGCACTGCTCCAGTATAATGGAGTTTTTTTTATGTATGTCTTTGCTATGGAAAAGGCAGATTTCAGACTATCTAACCAGCACAAATCCTAAACGTGCAAATTCCAAGAGGCACGTCTGGTGTTTGAGCTGAACATCCTATGCAAAACACGTTAAATAGTCACGTTTTAAAAATATAAGCCTATTAAAAGGGATATGCAGGACTAGTTTTATTATTTTTAATTGACATTTAAACACTTTTATACCTATAGACAAACTACAATAAATCAACAAGTTTTAAAAAGGTTTAATTTTTTTATTTTCTTGCTTTAAACCGTCATTTCTTCTTCTCTGGCCACGCCCCTCAGCTAGGGGTGTTGCTTAAGCTCCCACTTCCTGTATATTCCCCACCTCCTCCCCGCCCACTACACCAAAGCTTCACATGAACTAGCACAAGCTGTGCACGCTCATGACCTGAGACTGGGGAAACGGAGGAGCTGAATATTGGCATCTCTGCAACTGTGAAAGCAAAACACACTCTTCCATTGGCGTGCTCTTTCATGGTTTACACTCACCGTCTCACATGTCACTCACTCTAGCACTGTCTCTTAACGAGCTCTCTCACCGCTTCCCTCGTGCGTTTTTTCTCCCTGTGTGTATGGATTTCTTTCCTACCCTGTCTCTGCAGTAGCTGGGGGTGAAAGTTCAGCCCCACCCTCCACTCAGTTCACAGTGCAGGAGGGAGGAGGAGCAACTCAGGTCGCACATGCTCAGTGCATTTTTTTATCTATACCTATACACACACTGATTGGTTAGCTTAAAGTGCCTCCTTAGGTGTGTGTGGAAAACGACAAGAAAGTAAAGCTAGTACCGTATATACTCGGGTATAAGCCGAGTTTTTTGACTCCGATTTTGAGTCAAAAAAACGCGATTCGGTTTATACCCAAGTCAAGGAGCGCAGCAATCGGCAACATGTTGAAATGTTGAAGGGGAGGCGGCTGCGTGCAGGCACAGCCGGTCACGTGGTCCGGCTAATCAGGTGGTACTGAGTCTCTGTACCACCTGACTGGCCGGACCGCGTGACCTGCGCACGCACGCAGCCGCATCCCCTTCAACACGGACTCACTCATGCGGTTCAGGACCGGGCAGGCACTCCCGCTGCCCGGCATCTGGGCCCCCTCAACCCCTGCTGGATCTGGAGCTGGGGCAAGTATCCATGTGAGAGCTGGCTGCCGCTGGGGCAATATCCAGGTGAGAGCTGGGGCAAATCCATGAGCTGGGGCATATCCATGTGTGAGCTGGGGCAAATCCATGTGTGAGCTGGGGCATATCCATGTGTGAGCTGGGGCATATCCATGTGTGAGCTGGGGCATATCCATGTGTGAGCTGGGGCATATCCATGTGTGAGCTGGGGCATATCCATGTGTGAGCTGGGGCATATCCATGTGTGAGCTGGGGCATATCCATGTGTGAGCTGGGGCATATCCATGTGTGAGCTGGGGCATATCCATGTGTGAGCAGGGGCATATCCATGTGTGAGCAGGGGCATATCCATGTGTGAGCAGGGGCATATCCATGTGTGAGCAGGGGCATATCCATGTGTGAGCTGGGGCATATCCATGTGTGAGCTGGGGCATATCCATGTGTGAGCTGGGGCATATCCATGTGTGAGCTGGGGCATATCCATGTGTGAGCTGGGGCAATATCCATGAGCTTGGTTACTGGTTGAGCTAAGGTTTTCTGTACCGTAATTTACCGTACATAAAGTTATTGTTGCTACCTTATTGTTTTTGTTGACCCTCTTTTACATTTACAGAGCTAGTTTACTGTTTTTATTTGAAATAAATATTGAAAAACGAAAACAATAACCTGGATCGGCGCAAATACTGCTCTCTGGGATCCTGGATCCTCGCATATATATATATAAAGGAGAAAAACAACAATAGTGCAACACTGTTTGGTAAAATATACTGTGAATGTAAGTGATGAACACCCCCACTTACAAGTGTAGAGCCGTGCACTGGCTCTAAGTGGGTCCAGACATGTGGGTAATTGTTCTTCAATTTCTTAGGTGACCCCCACCTTACAGCAAGATTTTCTCTTTTCTTTGTTCGAGGTTTGGACAGTGGAAAGGATAACAGGAAGAGAGAATCCTTGTGTAGGTCCACAAATGAAAGGTCACAATTATATGTACAGTAGGAATTGTACTCACATTTTGTGGAGCTCACCTAGCTCATGGATATAGGCCCATAGGTTTTTTTTGGGGTGGGAGAAAAACCCAGATGAAAAACCACCAATGTTTGCAGGATTCAATGAAGCAGGAATCAGGATTGGAGATGAAAAAATTGTGGTTTATTAAAATATAGTTAAAATTGCCTCCAGAACGCGTTTCGCCGCATCAAAAAACGGCTTCATCAGCTGGAATGGTTAACATGGTCTTGGACCCTTTTATAATGTCCATAAATGTTTTTAATTGTCCCCATATGTCCTGTCTGCTTCCCTGATTGATTCTTCCAGTTTCCGATAGTGGGCGCCGCCATTTTGCGCATGCGCGGTTTACTTCCGCGTTCCACTGCGTTCCAATGCGCCGATTTCACTTCCGCGTTCCACCGCGTTCCAAGCATTGCTCTCTTACTTCCGGTCGGCGATTCTCGGCCAGAGAGATGCAAAATAGTTCTTTTGTTGATTGCAGCGATTGGGGTTCCTTCAAAAACTTCCCATTTTCGCCATATACATATCAAAAAAGAATATTACATACATTAACTCGATTCTAAAAGGGCTAAAACTATGAAATTAATATGTGCACCCCGCAGGGTCTCCCAATTAACTCTTGGTGTACCTAATTAATGGGTATGGTGAAATGTATAAAGGTGATAACTTCTCCACAAATATTATATATTTAAACACTATTCATGCCTTCCCAAAAGGAGGTCCCCTACAACTTACACTCTCCAGAGAGTGGTCATATATTCTTATAATAGCTTCCTTTGCTAAAAAAGTGTCTTGTGCTTCAGTGCTTTTAGAGAATAATAGTGGTATTATATATGTTCTAATAGATAGTGATCCCCTTAGTTGTACCACTATAATTACCTGTTTAATAAAACTCTGTGAATTTTTAATTATCTGTGTTTTATTTATATTAATAATGATACTTTATTAATTACAATGTATTTAAAATATTATCATGAATTTAATATTAAAGTGCCTTATTGGTGCTATTTAAAGTGCTTATTAAATGTTAATCATAAATTACTTACAATTAGTGACTATAGAAACTAGAGTTAATTATAGTAATTTTCTTTTTGCCATAACATCTTAGGTATTAATTGATATAAAATAGTGCAATATCTCTCATGTGCATAGTATAGACCTCATCTAAACAGAGACCACCATTATAAGTGCCATATTAGGAATTTGTGTTACCCAGATGAGGTCTATACTATGCACATGAGAGATATTGCACTATTTTATATCAATTAATACCTAAGATGTTATGGCAAAAAGAAAATTACTATAATTAACTCTAGTTTCTATAGTCACTAATTGTAAGTAATTTATGATTAACATTTAATAAGCACTTTAAATAGCACCAATAAGGCACTTTAATATTAAATTCATGATAATATTTAAATACATTGTAATTAATAAAGTATCATTATTAATATAAATAAAAACAGATAATTAAAAATTCACAGAGTTTTATTAAACAGGTAATTATAGTGGTACAACTAAGGGGATCACTATCTATTAGAACATATATAATACCACTATTATTCCTCTAAAGCACTGAAGCACAAGACACTTTTTTAGCAAAGGAAGCTATTATAAGAATATATGACCACTCTCTGGAGAGTGTAAGTTGTAGGGACCTCCTTTTGGAAGGCATGAATAGTGTTTAAATATATAATATTTGTGGAGAAGTTATCACCTTTATACATTTCACCATACCCATTAATTAGGTACACCAAGAGTTAATTGGGAGACCCTGCGGGGTGCACATATTAATTTCATAGTTTTAGCCCTTTTAGAATCGAGTTAATGTATGTAATATTCTTTTTTGATATGTATATGGCGAAAATGGGAAGTTTTTGAAGGAACCCCAATCGCTGCAATCAACAAAAGAACTATTTTGCATCTCTCTGGCCGAGAATCGCCGACCGGAGTAAGAGAGCAATGCTTGGAACGCGGTGGAACGCGGAAGTGAAATCGGCGCATTGGAACGCAGTGGAACGCGGAAGTAAACCGCGCATGCGCAAAATGGCGGCGCCCACTATCGGAAACCGGAAGAATCAATCAGGGAAGCAGACAGGACATATGGGGACAATTAAAAACATTTATGGACATTATAAAAGGGTCCAAGACCCATGTTAACCATTCCAGCTGATGAAGCCGTTTTTTGATGCGGCGAAACGCGTTCTGGAGGCAATTTTAACTATATTTTAATAAACCACAATTTTTTCATCTCCAATCCTGATTCCTGCTTCATTGAATCCTGCAAACATTGGTGGTTTTTCATCTGGGTTTTTCTCCCACCCCAAAAAAAACCTATGGGCCTATATCCATGAGCTAGGTGAGCTCCACAAAATGTGAGTACAATTCCTACTGTACATATAATTGTGACCTTTCAATTTGTGGACCTACACAAGGATTCTCTCTTCCCGTTATCCTTTCCACTGTCCAAACCTCGAACAAAGAAAAGAGAAAATCTTGCTGTAAGGTGGGGGTCACCTAAGAAATTGAAGACAATTACCCACATGTCTGGACCCACTTAGAGCCAGTGCACGGCTCTACACTTGTAAGTGGGGGTGTTCATCACTTACATTCACAGTATATTTTACAAACAGTGTTGCACTATTGTTGTTTTTCTCCTTTATATATATATATGCGAGGATCCAGGATCCCAGAGAGCAGTATTTGCGCCGATCCAGGTTATTGTTTTCATTATTGTGTGTAATGGTATAGGGGAAACCACTATATCCTGAGATTGGCTATCTGGGCACCCTGGTGGTGGATGCATGTTGTGTGGCGCTGCACCATTTGCTGTCTATAAATATTGAAAAACATTTAACCTACTGATGCCTCATTGGTATTTTTTTTTTTGGTATCTATTTTTATTTTTGAAATTTACCAGTGGCTGCTGCATTTCCCACTTAGGCTTATACGCGAGTCAATAAGTTTTCACAGGTTTTTTGGGAAAAAGTAGGGGGGTCGGCTTATACAAGGGTCGGCTTATACCCGAGTATATACGGTAAATATAAAAAAATATCATTTACTTGCCTTTTATGTCTGCTGAATGAGACTATTGACTGAATCAAAAGGCACAGCGTGTTTTTAAAGTCACACTGACAAAGCATACATGTCCCTTTAACCTTTTCAAACAGGGTGACGCCATTGGTAGAAAGGGGTTAGAATTTCGTCAGGATGCCGGGATTGAGATTTAAGATTAAGATAGTCATCCTCATCCAATGCACATCTCTGCGTCAGTGCGGTGATGTGGATGGCCATCACATTGCTCACATGGCACTGTGATGCGGGGGTGTACCCATTCTCAGGATGTAAGACACCTTGCATCACAGGGAATCACTTAGGTACAGATACAATCAGTGAATGACACTCTAAGGCAGGGATGGCTAGTGAAGTACTCAATGGGAGGAGCAACAGACTCCACCCACTTAACAGTTTAAATCCACTTTCTTAAATGTAACAGATGATTCAGGTACCACAACAAATACAAAGTCAAAAGAACACAAAAAACAGAAGATTCTGTCAGACTCCTGAATCCTGCTGAATAAGGCTAGGGTCAGACGAACGCATTTTCACGTTGTCTGTGAAAAAGTGCGTTCGAACGAATGGACGTATTTTTTCACGGAGTACGCGATACCGGTCATACGATGCGCATTTTTCGTCCGTGAGTTTGTACGGATCATCAATAAAACACTTTTTGCGTCTGGACGTTATGTTGGTTGGACATTAGTAGCGTCTGACATCTCCTAATCACACACACACGCCTCTAGCGGACGCAGCGCACTCTGTACGTCAGTACTAGCGGTTTTACGTTCTCGAAAAAATGCGTTCGTTTTCCACTTGCGTTGCGCAGCCGGACTTTCGTGCGACCGTACTTCGTATATTGGCCGTCATTGCCTGGCATTTGCTGCTAGTGCGGCCGTGATTAAGTGCGCCAGAACGTGCGTTCGCACTGCCTCAGTCTGACCCTAGCCTTAGGGTTTACTCCAAGTAAACTGCTAGAATACTTCTTTTACCAGACTAGTTAAGGCTTACTTAAAAAACCACAGTAACGATCCATTAAAAAGCTATTTTTATGGCCAACAAAAAGAGGAGAAAGAACCCGAACAGGTTAAACAAACATATCACTGCTTAAATACTGATGTGTTTACCTGATTACTTCATCCCTGTCCCCGTGCAGGCTACACTCAGAGTTTATCTTTTCTCTTAGCCGGACAATTTCTGTGTCAAGGCTTCTAGCGCTTCGGGTGACTTCCATTCGTTCTGGATAAATTTGCTTTGCTTGGGACAGTTTTCCCTAAAAGTACAATGAATAGTGATAAAGGATTGTTTAAATGAATGCCTTTTTATTTAACTATATTTACAGTTTTACATATAAAGATACGGTTACCAGAAAGAAGAAAAGGTAAGTGACACTAAACCATTCACTTTACGTCACAATCTACTGAAGAGGGTCTCAACAGTAACTTGTAAAGGCTTTTTTTTTATTTATTTTTTTAAGTATTTTACCAGGAAGGATACATTGAGATTTCTCTTATTTTCAAGTATGTTCTGGGTGGCGAGTATGTACCATTAGGTAACAACAACAACCTGGAGGCGCTGGACAGGCAAGTGGTGGAGGAAATAGTAACACAGTAGTGGAACAGTCCGGCAGCTATGTTCCCCGTGGGTCTTCCCAAAAACCCCAAAAAAAGTACATATATGAAAGAGAAATGGAATCAGCGCCTACACAATGTCCCCCATCCGTGGAAGGCAAAAACACCTGAACAGAGCACCCAAAAGAGAACTCGTGGGTGGACAGAGTTGGATATAGGTAAAAAATATATATTACCCTGTGTGCTCTGGTACCAAAAGTGAATGATGATCACAGGACATAAAAAAGAAACACACATATGGCGCAGTATATCAGCACAAGGTATAAAGATAATCACACGAGGAGGACGAAAACTCACATATGATGAGCCTGTGCAATATAGGCTCAATATGAAGGCAGTGGGTCCCTTCAGGGATGACCCCGTCCCGTCCTCGTGTGGTCCTAGGTTTACTTGCGTGGACCATATATGGGGTAGAGCAGAAACAGACCATAGTATAGCATGTATACAGAGGTCGAGTGCAGCGGGAACGCGGCGGAACGGCGTTCCCGCACTTTTCCCGCGCAGCGAACGCTGCGGGAAACGCATGACCCAGTGGCCCAGTAAATAGTTAATGGACCCGGCTCCGGCCGGGCACACACTGCTGGGTGTTGCGCTGTAGCGGAGGAGCTCTCGCGGCAAGTCCAGCACCATCGCAGCCTCTCCCGGCTGACTCACACGCTTCTGCGTGTAATTGGCCATGGGCCAAGTCACATGGCCGGATGGGCCTAGTCACATGCCCGGATGCCGGTGGAGGCCCAGACCCAGTCACGTGCCTGGATGCCGGCCGCAGGCATGTGACACGTGCGTGCTGTGTGAGGTCACACAGCGCGACTTCACTTGCCTCAGGAGGACTGCTGCCAGCCTGTGTCCCCCCAGTGGAAAGAATTGAAAAGAGCCGTGCTGAAGGACCAGGTCTGTGTGTGAGTGCCACTGCCACCTCAACTGCTGCAGGGACCTGTGTCACCCAACTCCAACTGAAAAAAGGTAAAAATATAATGTAAAAAATGTATTTAATTAATTAATTAATTTATCATAAATTAAATACATTTTACATAATATTTTTACCTTTTCTTTGTTCTCTGCCTCTTCAGCTGGACTTGGGGTGGCACAAGTCTCTGCAGCTGGACTCGAAAAAAAATCTGGTACATTATACATGTTATTATAAATATATAATTACATAAATAATATGTAATTATTTTATTTATAATTATATATTTATAATAACATGTATAATGTACCAGATTTTTTTTCCAGTCCAGCTGCAGAGACCTGTGCCACCCCAAGTCCAGCTGAAGAGGCAGAGAACAAAGAAAAGGTAAAAATATTATGTAAAATGTATTTAATTAATGTAATATATTATTATTTACGTTTAAATTATTTATATATTTATTTATAAAAAAATTTTACCCAAATTAATTTTTTCCAGTCCAGCTGCAGAGACCTGTGCCACCCCAAGTCCAGCTGAAGAGGCAGAGAACAAAAATAAGGTAAAAATATTATTTAAAATGTATGTAATGTAATATATTATTTATGTATTAATTATTTATATATTTCTTTATAAAAAAATTTACCGGAATTTTTTTTTCCAGTCCAGCTGCAGAGACCTGTGCCACCCCAAGTCCAGCTGAAGAGCCAGAGAACAAAAATAAGGTAAAAATATTATTTAAAATGTATATAATGTAATATATTATTTATGTATTAATTTTTTTTTTCACTGAACTTTGGCAAATCCATTTCGCCAAAAATACTGTGAATTCACTATCAAATGATCACTGTATTTTGCCGAAGTGGAGTCGCTTAACCGCTTGCCGCCTCGGGACATACTATGCTGTCCTCGCGGCAGGAGGGCTTTGAAGACGCAGGGCGTGCATGTACTCCTCGCTGTCTTCAAAGGGCCGACTCAGCCCCTCCCACAGCAGGTACGCGCTGCATGCTATTGGCTGCAGTGGGACAGCCTGACAGGCCGTCCCCCTGCAGCTAATGACGCAAGCCGCATGCCCACTGTCTTAAAATACAAAAAGGTGTTCAAATCCAATAGAGAGGGTTTTTGGATGAAAAGATATTTAAAAAAAAAATTAAAAAAATAATATTACGGAGGTGATTACCTGGAATGTGTAATTTTATTTTATATGTATATATACACACACACACACGCATTCTGTTGTCACAACAGGGGCTGTATCCAGTGGCGTAGCGTGGGGGGGCCGTGGCCCGGGCGCAGTTTTGTTAGGGGCGCATAATTTCAAAAGAAATTTGCGCCCCTAACAACCTGTGGCCCGGACTGACCCGCTGGGCCCTCGGGCGCCGCCCAAGGGTCCGCGGGTTGAGGGGACCCAGATGCCGGGCAGCGGGAGTGCCTGCCTGTCCTGAACAGTGAGTCCGTCCTGTTGAAGGGGAGGCGGCTGCGTGCAGGCGCAGGTCACATGGTCCGTCTAATCAGGTGGTACTGAGTCTCTGTACCACCTGACTGGCCGGACCGCGTGACCTGCGCACGCACGCAGCCGCCTCCCCTTCAACAGGACGGACTCGCACGCTGTTCAGACCGGGCAGGCACTCCCGCTGCCCGGCATCTGGGCCCCCTCAATTCCTGCTGGATCCGGAGCTGGGGCAATATCCAGGTGAGAGCTGGGGCAAATCCATGAGCTGGGGCAAATCCATGAGCTGGGACAAATCCACGTGCTGGGGCAAATCCACGTGCTGGGGCAAATCCACGTGCTGGGGCATATCCATGTGCTGGGGCATATCCATGTGCTGGGGCAAATCCATGAGCTGGGACAAATCCATGTAATGGGGCAAATCCATGAGCTGGGGCAAATCCATGAGCTGGGGCAAATCCATGAGCTGGGGACAATTCCATGAGCTGACAATTCCATGAGCTGGGGCAAATCCATGAGCTGGGGCAAATCCATGAGCTGGAGCATATCCATGAGCTGGGGCAAAATCCAGGTGAGAGCTGGGGCATATCCATGAGCTGGGGCAAATCCATGAGCTGGGGCAAATCCATGAGCTGGGGCAAATCCACGTGCTGGGGCAAATCCACGTGCTGGGGCAAATCCACGTGCTGGGGCAAATCCATGTGCTGGGGCAAATCCATGAGCTGGGCAAATCCATGAGCTGGGCAAATCCATGTGTGAGCTGGGGCAAATCCATGAGCTGGGCAAATCCATGTGTGAGCTGGGGCAAATCCATGAGCTGGGGCAAATCCATGCGTGAGCTGGGGCAAATCCATGCGTGAGCTGGGGCAAATCCATGCGTGAGCTGGGGCAAATCCATGTGTGAGCTGGGGCAAATCCATGAGCTGGGCAAATCCATGTGTGAGCTGGGGGCAAATCCATGTGTGAGCTGGGGCAAATCCATGCGTGAGCTGGGGCAAATCCATGCGTGAGCTGGGGCAAATCCATGTGTGAGCTGGGGCAAATCCATGAGCTGGGGCAAATCCATGTGTGAGCTGGGGGCTCTCTGCTCCTCTAGATTGTAAAATCCGGGGTGCCCTCTGCTCCTCTAGATTGTAAGCTCCTGGGTGCCCTCTGCTCCTCTAGATTGTAAGCTCCTGTGAGCCGGGCCCTCTAAATTCTCGTGAGTCGGGCTCTCTGCTAAAACACCTTATTTTCTGTCAGTGCCCCTCCCGAGACTAGTCTCTGGATCCGCCCCTGTCCCTAATTAGGGTTAATCAGAAAGCAGTGAAATGTCGGTGCTTTCTCGTTCAGTGCGCTTTGGCGATTCTGGTTTGCGGTCCCTGTGGTGAATTCATTATTCACCGCAGGGTCCCCGAAGTGCACCAAACATAAAGCTGCCGATCAGACCACCGAACGCAGCCGAAGACCACTGATCAGCCAGCTGAATGCCGCTGAAGACCTTTGATCCGACTGCCGAAGAGTGTTGAACTGGGAAAAAAAGTACTCGGCTATACTTCTACAAAGGGTTTTAAACCAATAAAAATGCATGAAAATGTGTGTGAATAATAAAAAAAGGTCTATAAAACATAATAAACGGTCTGTTACAGAATAAAAAAAAAAGATTATTTGCTTAAAATGAAATGAATAAATGGTTAAATAAAAAATTATATTTTAAAATCGAATCCTATGGGATTTGCCTGTGCACCATTCAATGACTTTCCTTTGTTGTCGTGCTCTAATTCTTCAGACCTCTTAGATTGTAAGCTCTCGAGCAGGGTCCGCTCTCCTTCTGTTCTGTATGTGTGTAACGTGTATGTATATTTGTTATTCTGTCTATCCCATTTTACACCACTACGGGACTTGTTGGCGCTTAATAAATACTGTTGTAACTGTAACATCCATTGTTTCCGTGCATGATGCTTCAGATCTTCCATTGTTCCCTTCCATGATTCTTCAGATCTTCCTTTGTTCCCATGCATGATTCTTCAGATCTTCCTTTGTTCCCATGCATGATTCTTCAGATCTTCCATTGTTCCTGTGCATGATCTTTCAGATCTTCCATTGTTCCCATGCATTCTTCTTCAGATCTTCCATTGTTCCCAGGCATTCTTCTTCAGATCTTCCTTTATTCCCATGCATGATTCTTCAGATCTTCCATTGTTCCCATGCATGATTCTTCAGATCTTCCTTTGTTCCCCATGCATGATTCTTCAGATCTTCCATTGTTCCCATGCATTCTTCTTCAGATCTTTCATTGTTCCCGTGCATGATTCTTCAGACCTTCCTTTCTTCCCGTGCATGATTCTTCAGACCTTCCTTGGGCCACTACCCTATGTCTCTTAATTTCATTGTGTTGGGAGAAATAGATCACTTTCCATTTATTCTTTCAGTAAAGGATTTACACAATTTTTTGTTTATTTATACAGAAATGAGCAAACGAAAGAGCAGCATTATGGATTTCTTCTCAAAGGCATCCAGTAAGAAATCACATGCTGATTCTGCAAGTTGCTCATCTCAGTCCGAGCCGGTGCCCCAGATGGATGACTCGGTCTCCGATGCAGAAACTACACCGGCCAGCGAATCAGATGTAGTTGACTTAGTCACTGATGTGGCTGAAGATGTGGCTGAAGATACCGCTGCTGATGTCCACGAGACTGTGCTTTTACCAGAATGCTGGGACCAGGATCAGTGGCTAGAATTTAAACAAAAAATACCCTTGGCTGTTCTTAAAAAATGGTCTTTTAGGATGTAAAGTGTGTCGTGAGGTTAAACACCTTGGAGTATCTGTATCACAGGGTGTATCCATTTCTAAAGAATGGAGTACTGGTATGATTACTCCATATGGCAAAACAAAAAAAGATATGTTGACCTCATTGCGTAAAAAAATCCATGTACATAAAACTTCTGAAGCACATGTAAAGGCAGGCGAAATCCAAGCGGTGTCTAGAAAGGAGGTAATGCAAACAATATTGCAGACCAGCAAAAGCATAAGTTGCATCCACAACAAAAGTCTTTCGCATTGCTACTATTGTGCGAAGAAAAACCGTCCTTACACAGATTTCAGAGATCTTTATTCGCTTGCAAGTTGCAAACGGTACAGACTTAGGACGTATTCTCCATAGTGAGTACACAGCTGCACAAATCATCGATTGCGTCGCTAGTGAGATGAGGAAAAAGCTTTGCAAGGCAATTGTTGAACAGGCTCCAAAGCTTTCAGTTTACATTGATGAGTCTACAACAGTTTCTTCACAATCAGTGTTAATTGTTTATATTCGTGCCTCTGTAAACGGAAAAGATCCAGTCACCTTCTTTCTCGATTTACTTCACTTGCCTAAAGCAGATGCCAGTCTATTGAAGCCACCCTTACAACTTGTCTTTTCTAAGCATGGCTTCAATAATGACTTTCTTGCTGCAAACTGGATTGGGGTTTTGTAGTGATGGTGCAAGTGTAATGCTTGGAAGAAAATCAGGTGTTCTAGAGCGACTTAGTGGAAAATATCCACAGCTTGTGAAATGGCACTGCTTGTGTCATAGGCTTGAATTGTCCATTTCTGATACAATCGATTCTGTTCCTGGTCTTCAACATGTCACATCATTTTTGAGAAGCTGTATGCGGTGTACCATCAATCACCAAAAAATCTGAGGGAGCTCTTTGAATGTGCAAAAGAATTAGAAGTGCAAATTCTTAAAATAGGTAAAGTTTTTACCGTTAGGTGGGTCGCTTCAAGCCAGAGAGCTATACGAGCGGTTTGGGAATCATACCCTGCACTACACAGCCATTTAGTAAAAGCGAGCACAAGTTCAGAGCATACCACCAAGCAGAAGTCTGTATTTAGTGGCCTTAACAAAGTCCTGACATCAGAGGAATATCTGTTAAACCTTGCAGGGGTTGCAGATGCTGTTCAGGAAATGGGCCTGTTATCTGAAGCCCTACAAAGAGATGACATCACACTTCCACGAGCCTATCAGTTGATCAATCGGTCAGTTCGTGCAATCGAGAAAATGAAAGACATGCCTGGCAAACATCTGAAAGAAGCCATGGAATCGCTGGAGAAGGGGAATTTCAAAGGTGTAACCATCAACCCCGGAGAGCACAAAAGGCCAAGTGAGGATAAATCTCCCCATTCTATCAATGTTTGGTGGATAATTTGCGATCCAGACTCTATGCTTTAACTGCAAGCAACAGACCAGCAGCTTCATCACAGTCGGATGAATTTGAATCGCTCGTCTCAGAAATGGAGATCCTGAATTCACAACGTTGGCCAAACAATGTGGACAGTCCGTGGTTTGAAGGAGAAGTGAAGCTAGAGCAGCTGTGCAAAAGATTCCGTCTCAACTTCACATCCATCTCTGAAGGCTTCAGAGACTACATTGACAACGCCGGCACAGAGATTCCAGAAAATCTGAAACCAGCTGTGACAGCAGTTAACAGTCTTCCAGTGACATCAGGGGATTGTGAAAGAGTCTTCAGCACCATGAATTTGGTGATGTCACCCATTAGGAGTGGACTTGGCATTGAACGCCTGTCTTCTCTTTTATTTATTAGTCTCATTGGCCCTCCTGCAGATCTATGGGATCCTTTACCATACGTGAGAAAATGGCTGTCCTCACATCGCAGCGCAGATGATAACAAATCCAGAAAAGTTGATCATCCTACCCAGCAAGAACAACGTTATTCCAGTTTGTGGGATTTTCTAATGTTCTGTGTATAGTTTTTTAAATACTATATTGCCAAAGTATTCGCTCACCTGCCTTGACTCGCATATGGATGGGTGAGCGAATACTTTTGGCAATATAGTGTATGTTGCAGTTACTAGTTGTGATGCAAAAGTTGTGTACGCATAAACTCAGGTTTTAGAAATTCCTGCCAGGGAAACATCATCGCACATTGTGGTGACTATTCTGTCAGTTTGATAAACAAGTTAACTTATTTTGTTGTTACATCTGTTCTATATTTATTTGTTTATTATGTGTTAATTTTGAAATGTTCTTGTAAACCTGCACTTTACAATAAATGTTGCACTCTGTTTTTCGAAAAAGGAGCAAATTCGAGTTTATTTAATATATATATATATATAATAAAAATCTTGGGTGAGTTCCCTCACTTTTTTCCCCAGGACTTGACCCCTGATTGTATACCACAACAGGTGTAGATCAAATAATCGTAACACTCACGTGGTAAGGAACCTGTGTATAAACACTGGCTCCGTATATGCGCCTGGATGCAATTGAGGATGCACCAATCCCCTTTGGATGAATAAAAAGCTGGCACGATCTCCACCATAAAAGTAATTGTATTTAATATACAAGTCAAAATAAATTCAATAAAAGATAATAAAACCAAAACGCGTTTCGCTGCTACCGCAGCTTCCTCAGTTGGTATGAAAAATAAAATAAAAGATAACCGTTGCAGACATCACAGAAAAGCATATATAGCATTAATAATCACATGTACAGGTGTATAGGATGACGGACGTCACATCCGTTCTCTACTGCGTGTCAGCTTGGTTCCCAGCGTTTTCGGAATTCCTTTTCCGGTATCACGTGACCACTCCTCCACAGTGTAGATGGGCGCATGCGCCGGAATGTCCGTCCGCCACACTTCCTCCTCCCAAGCGCAGTGTCCAGATCCCCTCCCTCTGGGTCCATATGCACCGCCTCTTAAAGGAAGGAGGCGCCCTTATCCCCAACAATAGATCCACCACAGAAGGACATACATACGCAGAGGTCCGCGCTATGGATGCGCAATTCAGGGTCATATCCCATAACAGCAACTCCATCTCCGTCAGGTGGTGTATTCCCATATAAAAGGGGAGGGCATATGAGAAACACATATGATTACACATATAAAGCAATAAAAGGCATAACACCTTCAATAAAATAAGGCAACAATGAATATAAAGTACCTAATACCTAAATATATAACTGATAACCAGAGGGAAAAATGAATAAAAAAAATGAAAAAATGAAGGAAGAAAGGAATAAATGAAAAAATGAATGAAAAAGGGAAGTGGAGAAAAAATTCCTAATCTATTAAAAAGCTCATTGTGAACATAAAAATATATAAACAGCATAATAAAACAATAATATAAATTGGGAGAAAAAGAAATGTGAAGATATGAGTGTAGATAAGGACCACACTTTACACAAAAGTGACGAATTTAGAATTCACTATTGAGGCAGCAGGAATAAGGGTGCCATATTCAAAAATAAACCTCATCTCCTCCTTAGCTAGGGTAAGGTCCAGGTCACCCCCCTCCAATTTCTCTTGATTTTTTTAACAATACAAAATTCTAATCCCTTGGGTCTTGTGAATGTACCTCCTTGAAATGCAAAAATAGATTTGTAGCTCATAACCCTTCTAATATTGCGTAAATGTTCCCCTAATCTAACGGACAGTGATCTAGAAGTCCTCCAATAGAATTTAATCCACATGGACAGGTAAGACAGTATATGACATACTTAGTGGCACAGTTGTACACTCCCCCAATTTTAAAATTCCTGCCTCCTATGGTCACATCATGGATTTTTTTCACTGCATAATTGTTTTTACAGCCCAAACATTTCCCACACTTATAAAATCCATTCCGGACTCCTAACATGGGCACTCCCTTACTCCTATTACGACAATATTGAAGACAACATTGAAGAATAAGTCCACCTTCTATCCCAGACACATGCTATCTAGAGAGATAGCCACTTTTGAGGTTATGGTCTTGAATGATCTGGATAAGTTGGAAAAGAAATGTAACCGTATGGGAGGCAATTTGACGAAATTAGAAAAGGAGGCTTTAAAGGATCTACAGGAAGATGAGCAGGTAATTGTAAAGCCAGCGGATAAAGGGGGGGGGGGTCGTCATTCTTTCCAAACAACAGTATGTAGCAGAAGCCGATAGAATTTTGAATGATCAGGGGACATATGAATTATTGAAGAGTGACCCTACTGCTAAAATCGTTAACCTATTTGAGAGATTTTTTATGAAAGGGAAGGATGAGGGTATCCTTAATGAGCGGGAATTTGAATATCTCAAGGTTCCCCATCCACGTATCCCGGTGTTCTATTGGCTCCCTAAGCTGCATAAAAATATTACTTGTCCACCAGGGAGACCCATCATAGCAGGAATTGATGGGGTCTCCAGTAGAACGTCTGAATATCTTGATCGTTTATTACAGCCAATAGTAGCTACAGGCCCATCCCATTTTAGGGACAGCATTAGCGTTCTTCAAAAACTAGAACAGATAGATTGGCAGCCTGGATATTGGCTGGTCACGGGAGACGTTGAGTCCTTGTATACTATAATCCCCCATCAGAAGGGGTGTGAGGCAGTAGCCCATTTTCTTGGAGAATCAGGGAATTTTTCCCAAAAACAAATTGATTATACAGTGGAGGGTATATTGATGGTTCTTGAAAATAACTATTTTTCTTTTAATGAAAGGTTTGTTCTACAGAAGAGAGGTACGGCTATGGGGGCGAGGTTCGCGCCCAGCTATGCGAACCTATTTATGGCCCATTGGGAATCTCGATGGGTTTATGGTTCGCATGGCTGGGCGCGTGACCTCGTCGTCTATGGGAGGTACATCGATGATGTTCTCTTTGTATGGAAGGGTACTGAGGAAAGTCTTAAAGAGTTTATGGAACATCTAAACACTAACGATTGAGGTATCAAGTTATCTTTCACCTGGAGCACAGTCAGTGTGAATTTCCTTGATTTGGAGATATATGTCAATGAAGGGAAACTACAAACACGTACATATTTTAAAGCCACAGACGTCAACAGCTTTATTGATCTTAGTAGTGGACATCTTTCGTGTTGGCTTGAAGGAATTCCACGTGGGCAAATGCTTAGGATGAAACGTAACTGTACGGAGTATGGAGAGTATCAGCTGCAGGCAGACAGACTCACTAGCTCTTTTGTCAACAAGGGTTATAGTAGGGATTCTGTTAGGAGCATTGTGGAAGAAGTTGGGAAAGTTGATAGGCGCACTCTTATTAAATATAAACCGCGGAACGACTCCACCCCTAAGGACTCTTTTGGAGTTCCTTTCATATTTGACTACAGTATAGGCAATAGAGGAATTAGGGGAATAGTTCGTCAGTACTGGGAGATCCTTAGACAAGACCCCATATTGCGGGAAATCATTCCCATAAGACCCCAATTCATTTGTAGGGGGGCTAAAAACATCAAGGATATTGTCGTTAGTAGCGCTTTTGTGGGTAATAGGAGTAAGGGAGTGCCCATGTTAGGAGTCCGGAATGGATTTTATAAGTGTGGGAAATGTTTGGGCTGTAAAAACAATTATGCAGTGAAAAAAATCCATGATGTGACCATAGGAGGCAGGAATTTTAAAATTGGGGGAGTGTACAACTGTGCCACTAAGTATGTCATATACTGTCTTACCTGTCCATGTGGATTAAATTCTATTGGGAGGACTTCTAGATCACTGTCCGTTAGATTAGGGGAACATTTACGCAATATTAGAAAGGGTTATGAGCTACATAATCTATTTTTGCATTTCAAGGAGGTACATTCACAAGACCCCAAGGGATTAGAATTTTGTATTGTTAAAAAAATCAAGAGAAATTGGAGGGGGGGTGACCTGGACCTTACCCTAGCTAAGGAGGAGATGAGGTTTATTTTTGAATATGGCACCCTTATTCCTGCTGGCCTCAATAGTGAATTCGAAATTCGTCACTTTTTGTAAAGTGTGGTCCTTATCTACACTCATATCTTCACATTTCTTTTTCTCCCAATTTTATATATTGTTTTTTATATGCTGTTTTATATATTTTTATGTTCACAATGAGCTTTTTAATAGATTAGGAATTTTTTCTCCACTTCCCCTTTTTTCATTCATTTTTTCATTTATTCCTTTCTTCCTTCATTTTTTCATTTTTTTTATTCATTTTTTCCCTCTGGTTATCAGTTATATATTTAGGTATTAGGTACTTTATATTCATTGTTGCCTTATTTTATTGAAGGTGTATGCCTTTTATTGCTTTATATGTGTAATCATATGTGTTTCTCATATGCCCTCCCCTTTTATATGGAATACACCACCTGACGGAGATGGAGTTGCTGTTATGGGATATGACCCTGAATTGCGCATCCATAGCGCGGACCTCTGCGTATGTATGTCCTTCTGTGGTGGATCTATTGTTGGGGATAAGAGCGCCTCCTTCCTTTAAGAGGCGGTGCATATGGACCCAGAGGGAGGGGA
This sequence comes from Leptobrachium leishanense, assembly GCA_009667805.1. NCBI lineage: Eukaryota > Metazoa > Chordata > Amphibia > Anura > Megophryidae > Leptobrachium > Leptobrachium leishanense. The sequence continues at coordinate 12,931,919 of CM019066.1, forward strand.
TCTGGACACTGTGCGCTTGGGAGGAGGAAGTGTGGCGGACGGACATTCCGGCGCATGCGCCCATCTACACTGTGGAGGAGTGGTCACGTGATACCGGAAAAGGAATTTCGAAAACGCTGGGAACCAAGCTGACACGCAGTAGAGAACGGATGTGACGTCCGTCATCCTATACACCTGTACATGTGATTATTAATGCTATATATGCTTTTCTGTGATGTCTGCAACGGTTATCTTTTATTTTACTTTTCATACCAACTGAGGAAGCTGCGGTAGCAGCGAAACGCGTTTTGGTTTTATTATCTTTTATTGAATTTATTTTGACTTGTATATTAAATACAATTACTTTTATGGTGGAGATCGTGCCAGCTTTTTATTCATCCAAAGGGGATTGGTGCATCCTCAATTGCATCCAGGCGCATATACGGAGCCAGTGTTTATACACAGGTTCCTTACCACGTGAGTGTTACGATTATTTGATCTACACCTGTTGTGGTATACAATGCTATACTATGGTCTGTTTCTGCTCTACCCCATATATGGTCCACGCAAGTAAACCTAGGAACCACACGAGGACGGGACGGGGTCATCCCTGAAGGGACCCACTGCCTTCATATTGAGCCTATATTGCACAGGCTCCATCATATGTGAGTTTTCGTCCTCCTCGTGTGATTATCTTTATACCTTGTGCTGATATACTGCGCCATATGTGTGTTTCTTTATTTTTTATGTCCTGTGATCATCATTCACTTTTGGGTACCAGAGCACACAGGGTAATATAATATTTTTTACCTATATCCAACTCTGTCCACCCACGAGTTCTCTTTTGGGTGCTCTGTTCAGGTGTTTTTGCCTTCCACGGATGGGGGACATTGTGTAGGCGCTGATTCTATTTCTCTTTCATATATGTACCATTAGGTGTCTTGCCCAAGGACTAGGGATGCACCGAAACTTCGGCCGAAACTTGAGTTTTTGGTTTCAGCCGAAAAAAAAAAATAAAAAATATACTCGACATAAAATTTCCCTTTCAAAACAGGGCCTAGAAGCCCAGCCAAGCCGGGGGCTCACCTGAGCCTGGAGGCCAGCCGAGCTGCCTGCTCGGCCATCTTCCAACCTCAGGCGAGCCCCTGGCCTCCAACCTGAGCTTGGAGGCCAGCCGAGCAGCGGGCTCGCCTGAGTCTGAAGGCTGGGCAAGCAGGGGGAATCGGGCGGGCCTCCAGGCCCAGGTGACGGATTTTGTTTGGGGGGTGGGGGTGGAGAGCACACTCACCTACATCGGCCTCGAGTCCTCCACCGGTTGCACATACTCCCTACATCGGCATCCAGCGGTAGCAGTCCTCCTGCATCCAGTGTCCTCTCTCCGTTGGTCACCGGTATGACGTCACGGAAGCCTTTGACCCTGGGTTCCTTGACGGCCCAGCTGAGCCGGGGGCTCGCCTGAGCTTGGAGGCCGGCCGAGCAGCTTGCTTGGCTGGCCTTCAGGTTCAGGCGAGTCCCCGGCTCGGCCCAGCCTCAAGGCCCAGGTTCTCATGTCTGATTGTCGGTTTCGGTTTTCAGCTGAACCAATCCCGAATTTTCTGTTTCGGTATCGGCCGGAAATTTCCGTTTTGGTGCATCCCAACCAAGGACCCTTACTGGAGAGGTGCTCTGACCAGGATTCGAACTGGAGTCCCTATGGCACTGGCGTGCCCAGCCCGTTACAGTAGGGTGTGAAGCAATGGAATATAATTGGCAACTTGTGTTTAGAAGATTTTTGCACAAAATGCAAATTTTTCATTAGAAATTACGAACTTGTAAACAGAGATAGTCTGTTTTTATGTTTTTTTCATCATGAACCAGAGACATCTAAAATGTCAATGCAGGAGGTGAAAGGTGGATCTATTTACCCAACATTAGGGTGTGCCTGGGCGCACGCCTATGCTCCACATTTATAGAGCAGTGATGTTACCTCTACGTCATCCAGCTGGTATTTGACCAAGTTACAGGAGGGTCTCACAGCCCAGCATTTATTAAGTCTCATCATTCATACCACGGTACTGGAGTTCAGCTACATTAACATTTTCCATTCTAGATGCGAGTAAAGAAGAGCCAAGCATTAAGCAGGTCATAACCGAAGATAAAGGGGACCTTTAGATCCCCGAAAATTTATTTTTAACCTAGTGGCAGAAAAAGGAAACTACTATCGCTCACTACTGCAATGGCTCAGGGTGTCCTGGGTCGCCACAGCAATAATATTTAGGAAAGCCTACCAGCCGACTCACTGACGCCTGCAGTCCATCACTCTCACCCTGCAGTCCATCACGCGCACCCTGCAGTCCATCACGCGCACCCTGCAGTCCATCACGCGCACCCTGCAGTCCTCTCCTCCTGTTTCCACCCCCAACCCTTTTAGATTGTGAGTTCCCCTGGGAATAGGGCCCTCGTTTCCTCCTGTACTGGTTTATCAAATGTTATTCAGTCGTGTCTATATTGTGCCCATTGTACAGCGCTGCGGAATATGCTGGTGCTTCATAAATAAATTAATAATAATAGCTGTAAAGACGATTGACAAGATTATGGCTGTGTAACTCACGGCCCCCCCCAGATGTTGATTCCTACAATTCCCAGAATTCTTTCAATGCAATAGATAAGCTGGGAATTGTGGGAGTTGTAGTTCAGAAACCTCTGAAGGGCCGGAGTTTGACAACCCCGAACCCTGGTGGGGGCAGTAAGGGAGAAAATCACCTCAAAGTCTCTTTCCTTGGCATCCAATTCTTCCTTCCTTTTTCGGATCGTGTCCATGTGCTCCGACATTTTCTTTTCATAGTGCTTCTTGTGACTTTTGAATTTCTCCACTTCCTGGTCCACGTGAAAAAGTTGTTCCTTGAGGGAATTATTAGATAGGGTAAGGCTCCTGGACTGCAAAAACTGAAAGGCACTCCGCCCCCCCCTTGGAAAGGGACACTGTAGACCCCTGAAAACCTCAGATATTATAAAAATTGTGCTGCAAGGACGCCGACACTGCAGACCCTCCGTATAAATTATTTTGTTTTCGTGAAATCTAGAAATTATGTACATTTTTCAAAATCGCAATCACTGCCCCTTTGGTTTGCCGGAAGCACGTCCTGTCCGGAGGATCCGAGAGCCGGTGATAGAAGGGGAGCATTTAAACTGATCTTATGTGTTAAAACAGAAGGGTGATGCGGGTGAGGTTGGAAAGGTTAATGTTAAAATCGATTTGTCCCCATTTTAACCCTATAGTGCCTCTTTAATAGCCAGAAAAGTTAAGGTTCCAGAGAATACCATTTTGAGAGAGGCCTTACCTTTACAGGTTCAGCTTCTTCGGACACGGAGCCGATTTTCATTTTGATTATGTTATACTGTTTCTCAACATTGACAAAGGAGGATTTAAGCTGCTCCATCCTATCTCTGGATTGGTCCATCTCATTTTTAACGTTCTCCATCTTGTTCTTGATGTCCTGGGCTTCACCTTCCTGAATAATAAAAGAACGAGAAGAATTATCCAGTGATTAAAATATCCGTGGACTAATGTAAATGTGATGGGGAGGGCAAGCCCAGGCCCCCTCTCCTTTTTTCCCAAATACAAGACCGCAAACGTTTGCCGATTATTTTATATCTGGCACTGATAAAACGAATGCCCCCATACTATGCCAATAACATGTCAGTGTGATATATCTAAATAGAATCAGATTAATCGTGAGCCTGCCTAGGATTTGACATGTACTTCTGTATACAGAGTAAAGGTCCTTTTGGCCGTGTCTAAGGATAGACCGATATACAGAATAAATCAGCACCATATATTGACTTAAAGTTGTGAGAAAGAAACCGCAATGTTACATTATGCCATTAACTGAACGCATTTAATAAATTGTTAAACAATGCACCGTCCGCATTTCGATTGTTCAATTCAAGTCGAGAAATATTTTTATTTAAGCTTTCATTTTTTCAAACAGCATGGTCGTGTCTGGATTCAGGTCTTTGCAATGATACATCTTATGACCCTGTAGGTAAGGGGGTCAGCAACATTGACCATCCAGATGATTTGGAAATACTGTATATCTCCCAAGTACTCATGTATGCAGACAACACCGTAATCTATACCAGCAAACCAAATCTCCCGCAGCTGGAGGCCGTGCTGCAAGAACAATTCACAGAGGTAGAAAAGTGGATCAAAGATAAAACTTTTTCTAAATACTGACAAAATTGTTACAATGCTCTTTGGAACAAAACCTAAACTACATAAATTGCAAACTCCCCATCTATGCGTCAGGACAAGATCAAATGACACGCTGACCACAGTCACTTCTCTCAAATATCTAGGTATGTGGTTAGACCCAAATCTATCCTTTGGCCCCCACATCGAAAAACTCTCATCTAAACTTTACCCCAAACTAGGTGCCCTGTACAGAAACAAATCCTGCCTGAGCCCCGCGGTAAGAAAGCAGATTGTACAACAAATGCTTATGCTGGCTATTGAATACGGAGATGTAGTGTATGCAGCAGCCCCGCAAACACACCTCCAAAAACTTACTACATTGTATAACTCCTTCTGCCGCTTTGCATTACAATGTAACTACATGACCCACCATTGTGACATGTTAAAAGAGCTAAACTGGCCGTTGCTGGAATCCAGAAGCACCCTTCACCTTTCCAACCTGGTGTTTAAGAGCTTTTCTGGGAAGTTGCCACCCTACCTGAATAGGCTGCTTCCCCCAGCAGTTCCCTCATCCTATAACCTCCGATCCAGCACCAGCACCTTACTTGCAATACCACAATACAAAAAGAAAGTGGCTCGATCCTCATTTTCCTACAGAGCACCACAATTATGGAATAACCTCCCAGACACCATCAAATCTTCCCCCAGTCTTAAGTCACTCAAAAGCTCCTTACTAACATACCTCAATACAGAATGCACCTGTAAACATGTAACCTAGTGACTATATACAGAATGCACCTGTAAACATGTAACATAATGACTTTATTTCCTACATATTTATTTTCTGTTAATCTGTATATATGTGTTTTGTTTTTAATATCTTGCATGTATTACTTTGTATTTCTGTAACAACTGTAACATTTCAATGTTCTTGAACCCAGGACATACTCGAAAACTAGAGAAACCTCAATGTATCCTTCCTGCTAAAATACTTTAGAAATCAGTAAGATGCTCAGCTACTTATTTGGTTGTTAGAGCCTCAAGGGAAATGCAGTTCGAAAAGATCTGGAGGGGTGAGGTTGTTGACCCCTGCTGTAGGATATACAGTACCAGAGATACAGGATCCAAACAACCATTGCACCTCCTGTATACGGAATTCCCTGCCAGATGTGAGGGAAGCCCCATTTCTACTGTCATTACCCATGCGCAATGCCATCAGTGGGGGGGGGGGGGGGTCGGGTCCTACAGCGAGGGCTGACAACCCAGATGTCAGACTGCTTTGTGAGAATCCCCAGAAAAGTGCCAAGCTGTGTGACTTAATGTGTTGTTCCTGCAGTGAGCTGTCTAGGCCAGTTATCGGCAATGAAAGACCGATAAATTTATTGAATATCGGTCGCTGATAATCGAAGGAAATAATCAGCCGAGCCCTAGTCTCTTACTATTGTGTCTCCTTTTGAAAACTGAGGAACACCGACCTGATCCAACATGAGCTGACAATAATGCCTCAAAAATGGACATTTCTTTCACCAGTTCTCTGAACATAAGTGGTGAAGTAGCTTTCAAATCTTCTAGAGGACTCAGCTTTACAAAAAGGGAAAAAGATGTGCACAAAAAAACAAGAGGAACGCCGCATGAAAATGACTGTTTAGGAATGATGCATAGGAACGCTAACAGATGGACCGAGTGGGAGAGGGAGGTTGGAGGACAGGCCTGAACCAGAGAGAGAGGAAGGATGGGGTGGGTGGCACAGGACTCCATCTACAAGTAAGGAGAAAACACCAGTGGTACAGCTCGCTCACCCAGTGGCAGCAGCCCAGTCTGTTTTGTAGTTCTGCAACTGTTGGTTATTTCTGACATAACCCCAGAGCTAAATCATACAGCATAAAGCAGCCGACATGTTTTCTCCAATCAGTGCTGAAGTAGCACCTGTGGTTACTATCAGTTAACGCAGTCTGGCTCTAAAAGTGTGCTGTATAAAAATCGATTAATCGGCCAACCAGTTAATCGATGAGAATAGTTGACAACGATTTTCATTATAGATTAGTTGTTTCAGCCCTAGCTTTCTCACCCCCCCCCCCCATAATTCCCAGAATCTTTGAAGGCAGTACTTCAAGGAGGTCAAAATCCAGTCCCACAGATGTTGTTGACCTGCAACTCTCAGAATTCTTAGAATGCAATAGATGTCGAGAGAATCATGGGATTTGCAGTTCAGAAACATCGGGGGCTGGAGTTTGACAGCCCTGCAGTAGAATCATGGGAGTTGTAGCTTTGGAAACATCAGGGTGAGGGTGGAGTTGGACATTCCTGCTCTAGGTAGAACGTTGTGACAGGAGAAGGCTACAGGCAAAGTGAATTGTTTTGTACAACAACTGCCGGCTGAGACTAGAGAAAGCAGCTTCTACTGCAGAAACATTGTACAATGTCACCTGCGATTGCTGAATTGTGCTTCTGTGGATTGCCAAAATGTAACATAGTTTCAACAAATGTTCTTACCCATTTAATAATCGGTCAATACCCTGAGGTAGGAAGGTCTAAAGAAAACATGACAGTAATAAGGCAGTACAACCCATTGAAAACATAACATACAATGAATAGAACATTGTGGATTACCACAGGATCAACCTGAAGAACTGAAAGCAAAATCTATGGAATCATTTTTACTACGGATAGAAAGATCATTGGCTTTGCCGATTATCAGGAGCCGGCAAATTACCAATAACTGGTATTGGCCTTTATCTGCCAGTAACTTAGTCAAGCTGGCTAACGGCAGCAACAACACGCAAAGTCCTGCAGCTCTGCGTTGATCCCAGGCTTCTACAGCAGGCTGACATCTTGGCCGTCAGCCCTCGATATAGGAATTCTCCCCCTGCCCACTGACCGTTATACACATGAGCGTGATCACAACAGAGAGGGGGGCCAGGGAATTTCCGTATACAGGCGATGCAGGGGGTCTGTTGGACCACTATATCTCTGGTACCATATGTCCTACAGCAGAGGTCAGCAGCCTTGGCCATCCAGATGTTTTGGAACTACATTTCCTGTGAGACAATAACAACGTAATGAGTTGCTGAGCACCGCGAGAGATGCATTTCCAAAACATCTGGAGGGCCAAGCTTGCTGTTCTGTTAGCTACAGGGCTATTACTGCAAAGGCCTGAGTCTGGATATGGATAGGTTGCTTGTAAAATTAAAAGCTTAAATAAAAAGATTTTTTTTATTAAATTGAGTAATTGAAAAGGGTATGGTGCAATGTTTAACATTTTATTAAACTCCGAAATTGACATGACGTCAGATTTGTTTTCTTTTTTCACAACTTTAAATGTACGGAATATCGTCCAGAAAGGCTGCCAATAATCGGTATCGGCTCCGAAAAAAGACAAATTGGTCTATTCCTAATTTTTAACGTATTATTCTGTCCTTTACTGGGTGTTAAAACTAGGGGTCAACCGATTATCAATACTACCGATAATCAGGACCTATATTTAGCATTTTCCCCACGCTACATTGCTGATATTACCGATAGCAGGGGCTTTTTTTTATGCCAATACGCGCCGGTAGTCAGTATCTGCACCTGCTGGCAGGGCAGACACTCCAAGTTGCAAAGGACGTCTGCAGCCCAAGAGTGAAGTTCCGCAGTTCGGATCCCGTCTGGCACCAATCGCGGACATTTCCTGCAGGGGGCTGACTTTTTATTTATTTTACCCCTGTTCGGCAGATGGTTGGCTTTTTTCGGATGCATTCGGTGGTTTATCGAAAACGTTCGGCAGGTTTATTGGCGGATCCATTTGGCGCACTTCAGGGACCCTGCGGTGAATGCTGAATAAACCACAGGGTCGGCGAATTCAGCTCACCGAATGAAAGGGCACCGAAATGTCGGTGGTCTTTGAATAACCCCTTTAGTGTGTGATGTTTATTGGCATTTGTTGCCATTTTGCCATGTTGCCTGTGTTCTCGAAAGCTATTTAAGTTATTTTGCAAACACTTTGGGCCCTATTACATGTTGACGCAGACGTTAACACTCACTTGCATGAGCATTAACGTTTGCCGCGGTATTTACCGCATATTACAATCCAAACGCAAACGGTTTAAAAACCCCATTTGCATTTTGTACCTTGCGCTTCTCAGCGCGAGGTTACTGTACTTTGTGCTCCCTATGCTTAACATAGGGAGCGCAAAGTGTTAATCAGCGCTGATTAACGCTTGGCTCTGGTCAGCGCAAAGTTAACCAGAGCCAGGACTTCGTGTTATCGGACTCCGCTTCTGCAGAATCCGTTAACACCAGCAATAAAAATAAAAAACGTATCCTATACTCACCTGTCCTGCGGCGAAGACCGCAGCTCCAACCGCCTCCTCCGGCCGGTGGGAACAGGGAAAGACTGGGGGGAAAAGTCCCCCCCCTGTCTATCACTACGCCGACCGGCCGGATCTCGCGATGAGAGATCCGGCTGGTCACATGCCCGGCAGGGGGGGAACTAGGACTCCAGCGATTGGATGCTCGACGCTGCGCTCAGTGCTGCCGTGAGCATCCCGGAATTTTATGCTCGGAAACAATGCAGGCAGCATTTTAATCCTGCTGAAAACACGGGCGCAAGGGGGAAAACTGGGCACAGTTTTCCTCCCTTGCGCCCATGTTTTAACGCGAAGAGCGTAATAGTGCCCTTTATTTTTCTCACGTGTTGTAAGGATTACAATTTTGACGCCAGATTTGTGTAGAAAGTGCGATTTTTCAAAAATTTCAATGTACAGAATATCTGGACCTGATATCGTCTATTGGCCTGAATGGTGGCTAATAATAAGCGTTACTCCAGGTTCTGGATAAATGATATGGGTCTATCCCTAGTTCAAACAAACCCTAGCATTGCACGAAATTTAAAGAATTGCCCTCAAGACGGATTTAATAAAAATGCAAAAAACATTTAAGGCAGGTGCAAATTAAAGCGTTAAGATATCCTCCTGATGTGCATTTCTAAGGTATCAGCCGTGTGAAGGAAGATAATCACTTAGAAATGAAGGCACGCAGAGAACAAATAGGGAAGAGGCGCCGCATTGTGAGGAATCCAGTTTTTCTTCTTCCAATAAATAAACTTCGGTCACCGTGACCACGACCGCATAATTACACGAGTGAATTGCTCAAAGCAAAATTATCATAAAGTTCTGCCCTGTCACTGGATCCATCAAGCGGCTTTGAAAAGTGCGTTATTCAGGTAGATTGTCAGCATCTATGGGATGTTATAACCAAATGAGTTTTATGATGTGGGGGGGGGGGGGGCGCGACCCAAAAACCAAAAAACCCGAAGTGATATCAGAAAGGTTATAAATGAATGTCATTGAAACGCAATCATAAATTTACCCCTTTAGGATCAAGGGTCTTTAAAAAGTCAATGCATTTATGATGGAACGGTTCAGTCATTGGTCCTTAAGGGGTTAAAAAGGACCCTCAAAACTGTAACAAAAATGCATTGGCTTTTTTTTATTATACGGAACCTGTACTTGACAAGTGCACTTTCCCTTTGCTGTCCCATCAGAGGATAGATATCGAAGTGCTCATGAGATTCATCAATGCGATATATCATGCCTTGAGATAACACAGATCGCAGTCACAAAGTGCCAGGGGCCACTATGCTCTTCCTCTGTGGGAGCCACGGAGTGTCATCACAAAGTGCGACAGGCCCTCGGCAGGGACACCAACGACAACACATTGGCCATCAGCTACCTGGAGTGAGAGAAGGACAGTCCTGTAGGACGGCTCTACTGTCCCATCAGTGGCATGCCACCGTACAGGAAATAACTCCGTTCTTACCATTAGCAAATAGCAAACACACATATTCCTTGACAAATTGACAGGTGCAACTCACTGAGGGTCTATGGATAAGTAAGTACCTCTACAGAGTTATCACCTGACATTATCCCAGAGACAGCTCTGTAGAGACGATGCAGTACCTAGGCTGGCGTGATGCCTTCACCTGAAAGGTTATTTAAAGCTAATAGAAACAGGCACGCCCTAACCTTGGGTTTCACAGCTGTAATGCCATTAAGTGGCAGAATAAAATATGCGATATATAGGCCAGTGACTGGAGCTTCAGTGTTGGGACACTAGGCTACTGAGATCACACCGACAGGCCATGTCGAAAAAAGCACACAGAGAAAATACATACCAGAGTAGCAATGTCTATGGACGGCTGCTCCTCCACGTTTTCCAGTTCTGTAACACGTGCGCTCGCTGTTCGAGCTTCAGTCTGTATACAAAAAGAATATTGGGAAAATTTTAAAAAAGCCTTAAACCGGAAACCATTTAGGAGAGAACCCGTCCCAGAGGAGGAGAAGAGGAGAAGAAGAGAACCCGTCCCAGAGGAGGAGAAGAGGAGAAGAAGAGAACCCGTCCCAGAGGAGGAGAAGAGGAGAAGAAGAGAACCCGTCCCAGAGGAGGAGAAGAGGAGAAGAAGAGAACCCGACCCAGAGGAGGAGGAGAGGAGAAGAAGAGAACCCGACCCAGAGGAGGAGGAGAGGAGAAGAAGAGAACCCGACCCAGAGGAGGAGGAGAGAACCCGACCCAGAGGAGAAGAAGAGAACCCGACCCAGAGGAGGAGGAGAGAACCCGACCCAGAGGAGGAGGAGAGAACCCGACCCAGAGGAGGAGGAGAGAACCCGACCCAGAGGAGGAGGAGAGAACCCGATCCAGAGGAGGAGGAGAGAACCCGATCCAGAGGAGGTATTAAGAGCCGAGAGATTTGACACAAAACAAGGAAGAGGAGTAAACAGCAGAAAGTAATCCCTGCTCAGATACCGGTATCTTATGTACGCACAAGACTCGAAAAGCTTCCCGATGACGAAGGACTAAATGTCCAATTCATTCATTCTTTATTTCCACCCATACATCTTCAAACCCATTAAACTAAATGCATGGGACTAAATAAAAAAGATCCCGTAACCGAAAACAAGACATTTATTATAAAAGGGGTTACCACGAGGTCGAATTTAAACCATGAGCATCGTTAACAGAAAGCTCTTGCTGCAGAGCTAAACAAAATGTCTTGAGGGAGCAGAGTATGAGTGTCAAACAGGGGAGAAGAGAACTTTGATAATCCACCAATTGTAAAAGTCACACTAAGAAATGCTTTGAAAAGGCGAGCCAATCCAGATGCTCTAAAAACGTAGGCCTGTTCAACATTAAATTTAAACAGATTAAAAGAATCCTGGCTTTATGGATCATTTGTATGAAACATAGAAACAAACAGAAGGGTGGAGATGGCGCTGTGTTGCCAAAAGGTACACTACTGTCACCTAGGGGTGAAACAACTAATCGATAACTATTCTCATTATCAATTAAAATCGGTTGGTTGATTAATCGGTCTGTGTATAGCACGCACTGTTTAGTCAGACCGAGTTAAATGTTAATATTCTTGGACACTACTTTGGAGCTGATTGTAGAACACATGCCACTGCTTTACTACGTATGATTTAGTGCTCAGGTTTTGTCCCTAGACATAACCACTTCGGTTTTATTTAGTTTACGACAGTAACAGAACTATGGCGCAGACCCTGGGGTGCTGTCACTGGGTGGAGGATCTGTACCGCCTGTGTTTTTTCCTTACTTTGAGCTGGAGTCCTGTGCCACCACCCTGCCTCCCTTCTCCCAGTCAGGAGCTGCCATCCCTCCCTTTGCCATGCGCTCCCTTCCCCAAACTCACCCTCTCCCACCTTTGTTCCCTCCCTCCGCTCAGTTTATTTATTAAATTATTTTAAAAAAGGGTCACACTGCGCACCCTGACCATTTCAGCTTATTAACCTCTCTGGCGGTCTGTCTATTTTGACATTTCAGGTCTAAAAGCGACTTTTTTTTTGCCCGCTCCTAGCGGTATCCCGAGTGTGGCTCGGGGTTAAATTCCTATACTGGAAGCAGCAACCCCGAGCAACACTTGGGATGCCGCTGAATACATCTCTCCCTGCGCTCCTGCTATGTCCCCCGCAGCCTCCTCCGGCAATCGCGACCCTCATACTTCCTGGTTCCATTCTCGCGAGAAGGAATCCAGCAAGTATGAGGTCCCGATCGCTGGATGAGACTGCAGAGATCAGCGAGGGAGCGCAGGAAGAGGTGATGTATACAGCCCGAGTGTGTCTCAGGGTTACCGCTCTCAACAGTGAAATTTAACCGCGAGACACACTCGGGAAAACCGTCAGGCAGGTTAAACTGGTCAGGCTGCGTGGAGCATCCAACTTAGTCACCCACTTTGTGTGCTGACATGATCAGGTCTCTCCAAACACTCGTTGCAGCGTTCGTTCAAGGAGAAGGCAGATATGGGCATGAGATGCGCATGCAGCAACAATAATCACTGCGCAGGCGCTCACATACCTTGCGTGAGAAAATGTTATGCAAGGAGCATAACTTGCATATGTACATAAAGTTACTTACACTATGCGAAATGAGTAGAATAAAAAGGGGAGGAATTAGTGTTTCTTTAAGTAAGCTATTTTTTTAATCCGATGAGTTGATTAATGAAAAAATTGGACAACTAATCGATTATTAAACTGTTAGTTGCAGCTCAATTAATAAAATACATGTATTAAACACTCATCCTATGAATATAGAGGTCCCAAGTGAACAGGCAACACAGCACCATCTCCACTCCCTTCTGTTGGTTCCTGTACCAAAGGATTTGGGCATTGGTGGCGAGACGTTAATGAAATTTTTGTTGTTAGTATTTAGTGAGCACAACCGTCAAGTTCCCACTGTACTATCATTGTGTATGGATCACAAGAGTCAGACAAATCTATTTTAAAACAGATTTTAAGGCAGGACACGGAGGCTTCGTATTTGCTGTTCTCTCTTAACTGCCCCAACAGCAGTGAAGAAACTTTTATTGAAAATTAACAGAAAACAAACAGTCCTCCCTTCCCCAACGTGGGGAGGGGGACCTAGCTTCCCAGATCCTCCCCATCCAGTCCATAAACCACTCGCCCGGAATCAGCCCCTCCTCTTTCTTCGCTGCTCCCGGCGGTAGCAGACAGATAAGTATAGCTCTCCTGTATTTATCTACTCTTCTATCTCCTTTTTACTCAGAGCTTCCCGACCCGGTCTAAACCGCGGCGGTTCGCTCACTCGCTGGTTCCTGGCGTCGGCAGTGTTAGCTGGCGCCGGGTTCGGGATTCTCCCTATCACTTTACAACTTTATTTTCTCGCACTGCTCGCCGTCTCCCTGCATTACGCGCACGAGCTCCACACGCGGTTCTGGTCACGCCCCCTCAAGCTCCGCTGTATCGCGGGAGGTAGCGGCCGCCATCTTGGGGTCCCTCTTACACAGCGCGGCGCACACACACGCACTCACCGCTCAGCTCAGCAGACCGATCGCTTCCCCCTTAAAAGCCATGTCTCTATCAAAACCTGGCCACGCTGATGCTCCCTCCTCGGAGGACATACCAGCCTCAGACCCCGGATCTGAACTGAGCTCCCTCACCTAGGAGCAATATGCCCGCAAGAGACATAAAAAATCTAAACGACTCTCTGCCGAGTCCAGATTCGCCCGCATGGAGGCTTCCCTGCAGGCATCCGTCTCACAGGCAGTGGCTGCAGCACATCCAAACATCCAGAGAGACAAGGTTGCTGACTCCCGATCAACGGGGTGAGCTCAAATCCAGATGTTTCTGTCTATGCATAGAGTTCTAAGCAATTTGAAAATACATATACACTGTGTATTCTATATATTAGTGATGCACTGATAACATATTTTGAAGACCGTAAGAGTACCAATACACTTTTTTTTATAATCCGGTACTCCCCTATACCAAGTACCGATACTTTTATTGTCATGTGACCGCTTTCCAATAAATTTAGGATTTTGCTGAAGGCCTGTCCTGTTTTCCAGCGCGCGCACACACACACACACACCCCCCCCATCCATGTTGCCATCTCCTCCACCCTCCCCCCCATCCATGTTGCTTTGGCTCCAGGAGGTCCCTGATGTCCCTACAGGGGACCCTAATATGGGCTTCGGCCCCGCACTCTGTGCACCCGAGATTGGACTTCCCACCAGTAGTCCAGCTGCAAGCAGCAGCAGCAGAGGGGCTGGCACCCCCAGATCACTGCCTAAACCAGCCACCACGGCACTTGTGCCAAAAAAGCACACCCTACCCCAAGGGGCTCGGGTTAAGAATACCAAAAAAGTCTGCCGTGCTAAACCTACAGTCACCCTCACTGACTACTCAGACTCAGATCAGGGCGATGCACATCCAGGGACGGCTGAGGGAGAAGTCCTCAAACTCCGGGCTCCGGAGGACTCAGAGTTGCTGGATGTGGACGCACCCACTTGCCAGCCCCGATCTCGGGGTACAGTGGTGTACGATCCGCAGGGCAATCCCCTCTTCGAGCCTGAGGATATTGCTCGCCCTAATTCCACGATCTGGTATGCGTTTCCACACGTGGAGCAATGGGTAGACTCGCACATCAGGCACCCTATGACCAAGGAGGACAGGGCCAAAATGAAATTAGAGTGTCCTCGCCCGGTTACTGCCGGTAAAATCATGCCTGACTCCCAACGTGGACGTCAGCTTCCAAAAAATAGTGTCAAAACGTGGCTGGAACCCCAAAAGAGGCATTGAATTTGCCATTAAAGGCTGCCAGGACCGTCTCCTGGACACAGCCGGCCCCCTGATAAAGCTCTTCCAACTGGCAGAGGAGGCCAAGACCGCTGGTACACTGATGGACCCTTACGAGGTCACGGAATGGGTCCAACGGTCACTATGCTTGCTTGGCAACGCCAATGCAGCTCTCTCAAGCGAGAGCCGCAAGAGCATACTGCTCAAAATTGACACCGAGATGCTGCACCTAGTCACCAATGACCTAGGTGCCTCCGCACAGGGCTTCCTCTTCGAGAAACCCTTTCTTAAGGACATGGGTGAATACACTCAAGCATTTAACTCCATTGACAAGTCAGAGGCATCCTTAAAACGCATATTCTCACCTAACCGCGTTTTTGGCAGGGCCGGCAGGTTCAGGGGTCACCCTGTCGGCCGAGCGGGCGCTAATAATTCCCGCATCGCTAGAGGCTCCGCTTCCAACACTCAGCCCACCGTTGGTTCCAGTGGCTTACGTGGTTCCAGCTCTTTCTACCCAATCGAGGTCACGAGCTTGGCGAGTCCGCAGATACAGAGACGGCAGAGGTGGTCCTCCCGTCCCTCAAGGACAAGGTAAGACCAATTTAGATTATCCCTTCGTCCCTAGTTGCCGTGGGCGGCCGCCTCACTCAATTCCTCCCAAGGTGGGCTTCCCTCACATCGGACCCGTGGGTCCTCTCCACCGTGATGGGTTACCAGATAGAACTCTGCGGTACCCCCACCCTCCTCGGTTCGCAGATGCCCTTCGGACACTCATTCATTCCGAGGTGGCGGACCTCTACCGCAAAAGGGCCGTAGAACCCGCTTTACCCCATCCATCGGGTTTTATCAGCTCCCTTTTCCTGGTGTCAAAGAAAGGCGAGGGGTTCCGTCCGGTGATCAACCTTCGCTCAACGATTGGGTCCTCTACCACCATTTCAAAATGGAGGGCATCCCCACGTTAAAAGACATGCTCCTTCTGGGAGATTGGATGGTCAAACTCGACCTCAAAGATGCCTCTCAGTTCCCGTAATGGAATCCCAACGGGAACTCCTACAATTCCTTTGGAACGACAAATTATGGAGATTCACCTGCCTCCCCTTCGGACTGTCGTCCGCCCCGAGGTGCTTCACCAAGCTACTCAGACCCGTGGTTTCTTCCCTCCGCGCTCGGGGAGTCCGATTGGTGATCTACCTGGACGACGTTCTTCTCATGTCCCTGTCAACTCACACCCTTCGGACCCATCTACACGACACTATTTCCCTATTCCAGGAACTGGGGTTTCTTCTCAATCCAGAGAAATCGATTCTCACTCCCACTCGCTCTATAGAATTCCTGGGCTTCGTGGTGGACTCCGACCTCATGAACCTCAGCCTTCCATTGTCAAAGATCTCCTCGATCAGGAAAGAAGCGAGGATACTGCTCAGGAAGAAGACCTTCCCCCTCCGCTCCTTGGCCTCTACGGTAGGTCTCCTAGCGGCGGCCCGCATGGCGATTCACCCGGGCCCACTACACTACAGGGCCCTCCAACGATTGAAGGCCCGTTCACTCCGGGCGGGCCTCGACTATACGGACCACGTGCTGCTGACGGAGGACGCCAGATCGGATCTACTATGGTGGATCGACAACATAGTCACCTGGAACGGTCGTTCCCTGGTACCTCCTCCTCCCACGATGACCATCGATTCGGACGCCAGCAGACTGGGCTGGGGTGCGAGATGTGGCTCCCAGGAGACAGGCGGTCGCTGGTCCCCCCCTGGAACAGTTATGGCACATCAATTGCCTAGGACTCCTGGCGGGATTATTCGCACTCCGTTGCTTTACACGGCGATCCCCCTCCGGACTCGGTCGTACTTCGGATGGACAACATAGCTGCGGTCCGCTACATCAACGGCCTGGGAGGCCCTCGCTCAGCAGACCTGTCAGCTATGGCTCTGCGACTCTGGGAATTCTGCCTCCCCCTCGGGATTTCGGTCCACGCCCAGTTCATCCCCGGTCTGACGAACGAAGTGGCCGATTGGAACTCCAGGCACTTTACGGACTCGGGAGACTGGCGACTGTCACGGCACAGTTTCTCTGCACTATCCGCGCTTTGGGGGCCTTTCCAGATCGACTTGTTCGCCTCCAGGCTCAATACACAGCTGCCAGACTTCTTCAGCTGGAGACTGGATCCGGACGCCATGGCGTCTGCCATGGCCTGCGTTTCTCCAGGATTGGTCCAAGGGCCCCCACTACGCCTTCCCACCGTTCGTCCTCATTGCTCGCACTCTGTCACAGATCCGAGCTCAGGAGGCCTCAGTGGTCCTGATAACGCCGTTTTGTAAGTCCCAACCGTGGTTCCCAACGCTCCTGAGCATGGCGATAGATGCCTTGAGACTCCTCCCTCCCTCCCCAGACCTTCTACTGGACCACGAGGAGCAACCCCATCCCCTGGTGACCTCCCAACGTCTTCAACTCCTGGCGTGGTGGCTCTCTGGTACCCCCCTACAGGCTCACGCCTTTCGGAACGCACTACAGACCTCTTGCTCCAGTCCTGGGCCCCGGGTACCCGACTCGCCTACAAGTCTGCCTGGGATGGGTGGGCTGGCTGGTGTCTGGAACGGGATAGAGATCCCTTTTCGGCCCCTGTGACAGCTCTCCTGGATTTCCTCACCCACGCCTTCGACTCCGGTAAGGCTTATCGCACCGTGAATGTCCTTCGTTCGGCCATCTCAGCTGGCCATTCTGGATTTTCAGGAGTCGCCGCGGGCTCCCATCCTTTGGTCTGTCGCCTCTTACGAGGCATGCGCTTCTCCCGCCCTCCGGCTCCCAAATACTCCTGTACATGGGACGTGTCCCAGGTCCGCTCCATCCTGGATCGCTGGCCTGAGAATGCAGCTCTTTCACTGCAGGCCCTCTCGGCTAAACTCCTTATGCTTTTCTGTTTAGTGGCCTGCAAACGTGTTGGAGATGTTAGGGCGCTGGATTTCGGTGCCCGTTCTTATGTCCCTGAAGGTGTACGCTTTGATATTTCACGTCGCACCAAGACATCCCTTACTTCGGTACTCTTCCCGTCTTTTCGGGTCTCTCCCCGTCTCTGTCTGGTTTCGTGTCTCCGGGAGTACGAATCTCGTACTACCTCCATCAGGGTTCTCCCGGTTTCACCTCTCTTTATATCTTTTCGATCTCATAAACCGGTCTCCTCTCCCACTTTGGCTAGTTGGATGCGATGGCTTATGGCACATGCCGGGGTGGATGTGTCAGCTTTCGGGGCCCATTCTGTCCGCAGTGCCTCCGCCTCTAAGGCGGCTTCGATGGGCTGTCGACTGGAAGACATCTTACGTGCGGCTGACTGGTCTAGCGAATCCACATTTCATACCTTCTATTTCAAGCCCATTGTCCATTGGTCGGATGCGGTTACTGTTCCGCTTTGAACTAGCAAATACGAAGCCTCCATGTCCTGCCTTAAAATCACAACATTTTCCTATTCTATAACGGAAAGTCTAGATTTTAATAAGGACACGGAGGCGAGTATTTCCCGCCCTACCCCACCCGGTTTGATTGGATTCCGCATCTCTCCTGGAATGGGATGGACTGTTTTGGCGGCTGCCAGGGCTCCCTTCGTTTAATCAGATTACAGTTTCTAACTGTTCTTTCATGTGCTTTGTCTCTTTCAGCCTTCTGAGTTCCTGATATGGTTCCTCGATGTTTTGGCTCCCGATCTCCTACTCCAGTTTTGCTTCTGAGGCTCCCACCGTTGTCATGTCGCAGCTTCGAAAGAGGAGGGGCTGCTTCCGGGGGAGTGGTTTATGGACTGGATGGGGAGGATCTGGGGAGCTAGCGTCCCCCTCCCCACGTTGGGGAAGGGAGGACTGTTTGTTTTCTGTTAATTTTCAATAAAAGTTTCTTCGCTGCTGTTGGGGCAGTTAAGAGAGAACAGCAAATACGAAGCCTCCGTGTCCTTATTAAAATCTAAACTTTCCGTTATGGAATAGGAAAATTTGGTGATTATTGAAGAGTAAATCAAGAAATTCATGAGCCAATAGTAAAACGCTAGGAGCCCATGACACGGGAAATTGATATGAAAAGACAAGTTTCAAGTCCACGCATTGTGACAAGATGTAGAGAGTTTAGATATGGCTTCCGTTAAAAAAAAAAAAAAGTCTTAAAATGATACTTGAGCTTCAAAAATTTTATTTCACAGTCAATAGTAATGAACGCTCAGAGAAGGACTTTGTGCGCCGGTAAGGGCCGAAACTAACATACGGATTTACTTGCTGTACACGGAGCCAAGTCCAATAGAGAGGAATCGGCCTATTTTTCCATATTCTGAACGACTGAAACCCAGCCGAGAGACGTGTCTGTACTGACCTGCCTGTGGCCGGATTACGGAGTTAACACACACACACACACACACACACACGCCAAGAGAGCACAGCAAGATATCCGGACACAGAAAAAGCAGCCGGAAGAAATACCTGTAAAAGGGGCAGCGTACCTGCTTTTGTCTCTTCGAATGAAAGTACTGACGCATGTGATCTTCGTTTTGCCGGATGTCGCTCTCCACAGAGCGCGTCTGCTGCTGAACCGCTGACAGCTGGTCTCCCAGGTTTCTGACTTCCCTCTCTAGAAAACTTCAGATAAAAATGAAGATATCAGTGAGGAGGTGTATGTACTCCTATGATTTTATGTTAAAGAAAAAAAAAAAATCTAACGCTTTTACTTGTGCCCCTGGATGAAGTCCAATATCTGACGAAACACGTTTGGCTGTTTAGATCAATAAATATTCCTTTAACTTTGTAAATATTCTGGTTTCCTGACACCTTTTAAGCTTTTACAGTGGTGAAGCCTCCAGAGAGTTCAAGATGTATCCAGTGAGGAATTTAATGCCGGCGGCCCCTTTGGGATTTTGTGAGCGTGAATAAATTGGGTGCTGTATTACAATAATCAGATATTTTCCATTATCTCGCAGTTAAAGCCTTTTCATCGTTATTTTCCTTTATTTATATAGTGTCACAAATATTGCAGCGCTTTACAAGATCAGTGTACAAGGTGTTGATACATTAGAATATCACACATGGATGACGACCTGATTCAGGGGGACCCCGTTCCCAAAAGAATTTACAATCTATGAGATGTACAAGTATTTTGTGCTGTAGGCGCATCCATATCGTTAGGTGTCTTGTCCAAGGACACTCGCTGGTGGCGTCTTCTGAGTGGGATCGACTCGTCTTTCCATGATTGTAGATCAGCGACCTGGTGGTTAGGCTGAACCCACTTCTCGTAAAGTGTTACCACTCCTATGATTTTAGAAAAGATCTGCCTCACAAGAGTAAAATCGCTTCCAGGTTAAAGTTCCTTGATCACCCAAACAGTTATTACAAATATTAAAATATTCTGGGCCCTATCCAGGCCAAGCCACAGGATTTGTTTGCTGCGTCTTACTGTATATTAAATCAGGCCTCAAAATTTCCACTCGCCTACTCTCATTTGGCGAGTGGAAATTACATGAGGGCGAGTGGAAATGCAGATGCAGGCAGGGCAGGATAAGGGTTAGGTGGGGCAACTAGTGGCACTGGCGAGTAACTCTTAAGGCCTGGCTAGTAGCTTGGGACTTGAAATTTTGAGCCCTGTATTAAATGACTCCTACATTTTGTATAAGAGCCATTAATAACAAAGTGGAGTTACTCCAACGTAGCACGCTGTGCTCGTCACGAGCCACTACTCCTTAAAGAATACTAGTTCTCAGAACCTGGTGATAAAATCACTTAACACTGAAATCTAAACAAATTAAAAAATCCAAAACTTCCCTCAGGCCCCGTAGGTTATGATCCGCCGTGTCCCAGCGTCGTGAGCAGCGGAGCACAGGGAATAAATCATCCCCAGTGTCCTTCCTCAGGCCGGCTTGAACAGGGATACACTTGCTCAATAGAGTTCTACGGACCCTGTGAGCGGATATCAGCCGTCTACAAACCGCTTCCAAACTCTAAGAGTGGCTTCACAATATTCCGAGTCTAAGAAACAAAGTGATTGCCAGAAAGCAGTCATTTTCTTGCGGCTCGTCTTTGTGTAGGAAGCGTTAACCATTGGCCAGCAGGAGACAAATGAGCGATTCCCTGGTAACTTATTAAAAATGAATCAGCGCTGAATGCTCCTGTAAAAAGGGATTTTAATTTGTAGCCGGCATGTGGCACCGCTGGAAGTATCAATTAGAAGCTCCCTCCTGTTACAATCAAGCCGTTAAGGATTATCGGCTCGCACACGTTTCCTTTTAGTTGCTCCATACTATCAGCTAGGTCAGAATAGGGGCATGGGTTTCCTCGGTACTTATGAGTCCCCTGTATGTTCTCTCAAATGAACCTGGCATCACTCAATCCACCCCGAAGGTCTCATCAAGGGAAAGGAATTACATTGATCACAACAATTATCCCTGGATGACATCTATATGGTCAGCATGTTGGCAGTCCATCGCCTGTCAGGGGTGAGCAGAACAGCTGTCCTTCAGAAGAAGTCCCTTCACTCTCAGCTATCACTACTCTATCAGCATGCCAACAGATGGCAGCGACAGTGAATATTGGACAATTACAAAATTTTCCCCACTTTTATTGTGTTAGCAGATTCTCTAACACATGTATAGGGTGTAATTTCCTAGAAACTCAGGACCCAACTGGTTTTGGCCAAAACAGGTTCACTTTAAAGCGGAGAGAAAAGGGTTTCCAATCCCCCAGCTATTGATTGAACACAAGAACATCTGGTTTGATACACGGACAAGCTTGAGAGAAGAGTTTGGCTTCACCAGTCGAGCACCTGTTCGTTATCGGGAATTCCAAAATCCAGAGTTTTCAAATTCTTCCAGAGCAAAATTTTACTTACCTCCCTGACATTCCAAACAGGACTTCCAACAGTCCAGCGCTTCTCCAAGGGCTGCAGAACAGTGAGGAACATGCTTGGAGAGATTCAGTGCAGCATGTCCCACGCTGGATCTGCACAGCATGTCCCTCGAAGTGCTGCTCAGTGTCTCCCAGAGTGTGGTGTAGCAGCAGTGTTTGTCTCACGGCTCCCTTGCCATCATCCTAGCCAGATGGTGAAACCTACAATGTTTGGGTCCCAGGCATTATGGGTAACAGGTTTGTTTTGAATGTTGCAACACAGCACCATGAAGTTTGTGTCAGGTTTGGATTCTATTTGTAACGCAAATAAAGTTTGCCTGTGAAGACCAGATAAAAAAAAAAAAAAAAAAAAAAGAAGCCACAAACCTTATTTCTTCTTCGACATCTCGAGTCAGTAACCTCGCTCGGTTGTATTCAGAGGAGTAGTAGCGGTTTGTGAACACTTGGTCTCCTTCCTTGGTGAAGGCCTCTCGGCAGTTTCTGGGAGGTGCTCGCTTCTGCATTACTTCTCGGGCTTCACTGTTACTCTGAAAAGAGGCGTAGATTGAGAGGCAATTCTCTGAAAAGCAGATTGTATTCAGCATTTGTACTGCGCTACCATATTTTGAAGCGCTGTACATGGAAATAAATGAGGTTAGATGCCATGCGTTTACATCTGCTTCCATGAGCAGTTGACAGGGATGTGTGTTTTAGAAAATGCGGTCTATTATTATTGACCATTATTGGGATTATAATTGGGACTCTACCGCTTGGTTTGGACGCATGGGATACAGTGAAAGGATCTACAGCAGCCTGATGTACATGGACGCCGTGTGTTTGCTGATCTACTGGCAGGCTCTAGGATATCAGCGCGTTGACACAGACTGCTCCAGAGGCTGGACGCACTGGCGAGTCTCAGATCACCATTGCAGGATGCCCCATACCAGGGCTACTATCCCAATCACTCAAAGGCACTTCCCATTAAGAGCCACAGTGATCCTGTGCCTATGAGGTTAAAGCCAGGATGCCTCTCTACCCAGGAATAGTGGTCAATGGGCCCTGTGCTTTAATATTACTGTATCCATGTGCTCTGCATGACAGCAGTTACAAAGGAGCCAAAATATTGGAGTCGTAAACCCTTATATATGCATACCTTGATAAGTAATACGGTCTCAATGCCTCGCATATCAATCATACAGTTGGCGACCACAGGATTATCTATATCTAAAGCGGTTAGTACGGTCGGATAATTCTGATGATATACAGCCCTAAAAATAGAACATAAAAGATATTTAACAACAAATTAAACATGATAGACAATTCATTTTTAGCAAGGATTACAGCTTGCAATGGCAAATGGGTCAAGAATGCACATTGAGAAAGTCAAAGCACAGGGAGTGTCTGGCAGCCTGTACTAAAACTAACAAGACGTTTTAATATCGGTAATCATCCGAGTAAATATAAAGGTTTACACTAATTAGGGTCTCCTTTGTGTATTTGATAGCAAGAAAAGATCATTTGAAGACGCACCTTTGCCTAACGTTATAGACTTCATTTGCAAACTCGTTGACAATAATCTGCGGCCTCTGACCGTGTGTGTACATCGAGGACATGATGGACTGCAGCGTCCGTTCGTCTTGGTGGTTATCGCAGCAGAAAGCCATGAGCAGACCCTTCAAGCAACTTTCAATTGCGAGTGCAAGATCTGGGTCTTTGAGGCGAATGCAGGCACCTAAGGGTTAAATATAAACACTCAGTTTATCACAAACAAAAAAATCCACACTATATACACAAAAAGATTTTATACACGTAGTCGGTCAGTATGATTTTATTTTTTTATACCAGCCACTTCCATAGAAGGATGTTTTGATAGGGAATACAGGGGCCCGATCCGATCTGGGTGATCCACTATACGCAAGTCTCTCTCTGCTGCTGCACGATCCATACCCTGACCATCGTGAAAGGGAGTCCAGGGGCCTTGACATTCACTTGTGGCGTCTTCCCTGCCTCTGACTAGCAAGCAGGTAGGCACGAAGCTTTGAGTCAAGGTCAAGGCTGCTAGACTCCGGCGTCGAGTCTCGCATGTCTTTGATTGGCCGGAAAAAGCCAATCACCAAAAAAGTGCCGAGATCTGGTCCTGATCCTAGGGATTGGATCGGGACACACCTGATTCCCTCGCTGGTATTTTTTCCTAGAGTCCACAAGGCATGGACAGCCATAGGATCTTGCTTCAAGACTCTTTGCGGTGAAATGAAATGACAGCGCTATTTCTTCCCGTGTTCTTTCAAAATAAAGAGGTAGCAGGGGGTCACCTCGTCACAAAGGGAGACGACGCATATTTTACCTTTTTGCTTTAAATTTGGCCAATTTTTTTAAATAGGAAAATGCAGCACCATGCTCTCCATCACCATTTATTTATTTTTGAAACAGAGATTTTATTAAAAAAAAAAAAAATCAAAAAGAAAGATGGGATGGGGAGGGGGACCAAAAAAAAAAAAAAAGTCCTAAACATAAAACACTGCCAGAATACGGTCACATCACACAAAATCACGACTACGCACAGGAAAAATACAAAGATACTACATGGTAGAAGCAAAAGCATGTAGATCAGAACAACAGTGGGTCACGGATGAGTTTAGAACGTTTTTATTGTTTTGATCTTGGGGTTACAGAAGAACGGGGAGATGTGGCTGGACATGGAACGGTAGTGTAGCTGCAGAGATGCGGGAGCAAACCCTATATCTACGAGCAGCTGAATGGGTATATGTACATAGCCAGTGTGGCACATGTGAGAGAAGCAGCTGGGGAAATACTATGCCAATTATGTGCCAATTATGTGTAAATGTACGGCTATATAAAAAGGTCTCGCTGTCATAATATTGCTCTGCCATGTAACATTTGGCTTGTAAAGGAAAGACAAGCTCTTACCCAAGGGGCCAATGGGCTTCTTCTTGAACCGCCCTTTTTTATCAGCTTCCTCGATAGCGGCAAGAAGACCTGGCATATTCTGACCAAACCTCCTCAGCCGATCAGTTCTACTGTCCTGGAGATCCCTCTGCTGCCTTCTCAGCTGATCCATCTTTTGTCTCAGATCACGCTCTTCATTACTGTGGAGAGCAACAGAATATCTGCACATTATAACAGCCAGTCTATATATATGGTATGATACAATATTACATTATGCGGTCAATCTTCAGGTCTGGTACCCATGACAAGTGAACACTTTTAGAGCGGGATTAAAGTATGTCCCTTACAGGGTCACTTTAGGCACTGATCGTTCAATGCACACTGACAGCAAAGAGACGAGGAAGCTCCAGTATGTCATATCTGGACCACTACTTACGGAGCTTGAATAAAACGAGATATATATATATATATATACACACACTGAGTGGGCATATTATTATGAACACCTTACTTTTTTAGGCAAATTCGCTATAATTTCGCGCTGAAGTTGCTCGAGGGCCAGACCATGATAAATAGGGAAGCAGGTTGTTTACCACGACAGTAGAAGTGATTGTTTTCTGAAGATATGGGTAAACAATGCGATTTAACAGTCTTAGAACGTGGGATGATTGTTGACACTCGGAGACATGGAGCGAGTATCAGCAAAACAGCAAAATTCGTTAAATGTTCAAGAGCAGCTGTTGTTAAAGTCTTTAAAGACTGGACTGTCAGACAAAAATCTGGGTCTGAACGTGCGAATTGTGGCCGTCAACGACTAGTTAATGTTCGGGCAGAACGGAGAGTGGCAAGACAGGTACAAGAAAACAGAAGGGCAACAGTGCATCAAATTACTGCAGATCTTAATCAGGGATCCTCTCACATGATCTCTGAATGCACTGTTCGCCGTACACTGCATCGTATGGCAGGGCTCAAAATTTCACGTCCCGAGCTATTAGCCAGGCCTTAAGAGTTACTCGCCACCAGTTGCGCCACCTACTGTGCCCTGAACTACGCCCCTAAACACACTCTCTTAAATTATCTTCTGAAATTATTCTGAATAAAACCTTTAACAGTGTAAAGTTACAAAAATAAATAACATTAACAATATTAACATAAAGCATTGTAAACAAAAGGAAAATAGGTACTTTACATCAATGGGGATGCAAACAATATTTAAGTGTAAGTGCTCAACTTTTAATAAACTTGGTGCATTTTTTTTCATCACCACAAATCACCCCAGATACGTGTATACCCAGTCACAGACTGCAGATACATGTATATCCAGACATCAAATCCTGTAAAGTGCTGCAGAAACTGTTGGCGCTATATAAAAGATGACGATAATAATATTAATCAGATCCAAGATACATAATTACCCAGCCATCAGACCCCAGACATCAAACTCAAAATACATGTATATCCAGACATCAGACCCCAGTGTGAGCAGAGCATGGGATCGTTGACTCGTGGTGCTGCGTGGTAATAGGCAGGGTGTGACCACAAGAGAACCACCAGGACTGGGCAGGCATGGATGGCAGACGTCTGGCAGGCCCTCCCTGACATTATCAAATGGGACCGCCGGCCAGTCAGTTGGTCGCCATCTTGGATTCTCCGGCATGTGACTGGGCCTAAAAAGAAACACAGCTGCCGCCGGTATACGCAGCACAGGCAGAACAAAATAATTTATTGTGCTGCCTGCAGGTGCATTTCCACTCGCCCTCACTTAATTTCCACTCGCCAAATGCTAGTAGACGAGTGGACATTTTGAGCCCTGTCGTATGGGATATGGAACCGAAGGCTTGTTTGAACACCTTTGCTGTCTACAGTTAACAAGATAAAACGTACCCAATTCGCACAGGAACACAAGGATTGGACAGTCAAGCATTGGAAAAAAAAAGTCATGTGGTCCGATGAATCACGTTTCCAGTTGCATCATGCAGATGGCAGAGTGCTAATTTGGCGGAAACAGCCTAAAAGCATGCACCCCACATGCATGAGTACAACCCTTCAAGCTGGTGGGGGCAGTGTTATGGTTTGGGGCCCTTTAATTCATGTGGAACAACGTCTGAATAGCACAACATACCAAAGCATCGTTGCTGATCAAGTTCATCCTATTATGTTGATGGTGTATCCCAATGGAGATGGCTTCTTCCAACAAGACAATGTGCCATGCCACAGTGCTCGTATTGTGCAGGAGTGGTTTCAAGAACATGAGGGAGAATTTACCTTGCTTAGGTGGCCCCCACAATCACCAGATCTCAATCCAATTGAGCATTTGTGGGACAAAGTTGAAAGAGCTATCAGGCAGCTGGTTCCACAACCATCAAATCTCACAGAACTGGACAGTGCTATTCATCAGGCATCATGTCAGATTCCTCGCATCACCTTACAACATCTCGTGGAGTCAATGCCAAGACGAATCGCCGCAGTATTGAAGGCTAAAAGGTGGCCCAACCAAGTACTGATGGGGTGGTCATAATAATCTGGCCACTGTGTATATTTACAGTACTTGAATTTTTTTTTATTTTTTTTTTTACAAAAAAATTGCCTTTGTGCATGACTAGTAGAGGGCAATGCTCATCTGAGCTTACAGTCCAGAGAAGTTGTAGTGGTGGAAACCCTTTTGTCTCTGGCTACCACTCTGTACTCTGTTTTATTCCCCAATCCTTATTGTAAAGCACTGCAGAAAATGTTGGCGCTATATAAATGATAATTGTTTATAACTTTCAATATCAACGATGGCTGCTACAGCTTGAATAAAGACAATGAACAGAGTTTAATAGAGAAGCTATTTTGCTAGTGTGGATTTACCCTAGTCTGCTGCGCTCCTCTTTTGATCTATTGACGGCTTGCTGAAACTGCTCGATCTGCTGACTGATCGTGATCTCCTCGTTGTGAAGAGCAGACAACTTTTCTTTTAGGAGGGAAATTGCTCTTGCCCGTTCCAGCTTCTCATTCTCAGAGGTATTGTCAGCACTAAAAAAAAAAAAAAAAAAAAATAAAGCACAAATTAAAATACCGTTCCTAAAACACAAAAGTATTTCATTGTGGCTCGTGAACCGATTGACATGGCCATGGCAGACGTTTCACGTAACACTACGAGGGTTCTTCAAAGAGCAACATGGTTTGTCAAACACTTGTGGAAATTTATTTACTTGCAAAGTAATTTACCAGGAAGGATACATTGAGATTTCTCTCGTTTTCAAGTATGTTGGGAGTCCAAGAACATTGAAATGTTACACTCTTTACAGAAATGCAAAGTAATAAAATGCAAGATATTAAAAACACAAATATACAAATTAACACAGAAAATAAATAGGTAGGAAATAGTCATTATGTTACATGTTTACAGGTACATTACGTATTGAGGTATGTTAATAGTGAGCTCTTAAGTGACTTAAGACTGGGGGAAGATTTGATGGCGTCTGGGAGGTTATTCCATAACTGCGGTGCTCTGTAGGAAAATGAGGAACGAACCACTTTCTTTTTTGTATTGTGGTATTGCAAGTAAGGTGCTGGTCCTGGATCGGAGGTTATAGGATGAAGGAACTGCTGGGTGAAGCAGCCTATTCAGGTAGGGTGGTAGCTTCCCAGAAAGGCTCTTAAACACCAGGATGGAAAGGTGAAGAGTGCGTCTAGATTCCAGTGACGGCCAGGTTAGCTCTTTTAACATGTCACAATGGTGGGTCATGTAGTTACATTGTAGCACAAAGTGGCAGAATGAGTTATACAATATAGTAAGTTTCTGGAGGTGTGTATGAGGGGCGGCTGCATACACTACATCTCCGTATTCAATAGCTGGCATAAGCATTTGTTGTACAATCTGCTTTCTTACCGCGGGGCTCAGGCAGGATTTGTTACTGTACAGGGCACCTAGTTTGGGGTAAAGTTTAGATGAGAGTTTTTCGATGTGGGGGCCGAAGGATAGATTTGGGTCTAACCACATACCTAGATATTTGAGAGAAGTGACTGTGGTCAGCGTGCCATTTGATTTTTCCCACCACATAGATGGGGATTTTGCAATTTATGTAGTTTAGGTGCTGTTCCAAAGAGCATCGTTACAGTTTTGTCAGCATTTAGAAAACATTTGTTATCTGCAATCCACATTTCTACCTCTGAATTGTTCTTGCAGCACGGCCTCCAGCTGGGGGAGATTTGGTTTGCTGGTATAGATTACGGCGTCATCTGCGTACATGTGTACAGTTGAGACTTTGCAAACGTTGGTCAGATCTTTTATGAATATCGCAGCTGTCGTAATGGCAGCAAACAATGCAGTTCCCCAAAGAAAACAAAATCCTAACGGTAGGCAGCAGAAGCATCTCCTGGTGCTGTTTAGACCCCACTTTTGTTAAGTGTCTGCGTTTGTGAAGTGCCTGCGTTTGACACCATTGTAACAAAAGCGATTTTCGCCAGGTTTTGAAACTTCAACAAACACCGGCGCTCTTTCAATAACCCCTTTAGTCTCAAGAAAGGAGAAGCCAACTGCAGATACCAGATGAACTTCGTTGGGGCCACATAGATTAAGGCTTTCCTATTCTACCCAAGCTGATATAAATTTGTATTTTTTTGTGTTTGCAAAGAAACAAATGTTTCTACGCTTGAGGCTTTCCCAGCCACACCAGAACTACTGGAAAATAAAAAAAAGGTAGCAGCAGAGGATTTCCCCACAGGATGAGGATTTTTTTTTTTTTTTTAAAATGGAGCCTGGAATGTCTCAACAGAAGCCAAATCACTAATTACCTAAATTTGTCTTAATACAAAAAAAAAAAAAAGCAGGAGGTCATTGCTCAAAACGACTCAATCTTTCAGGATGGAAACGAACGATTAAATAAAATTTCACAAACGTTTTGAGTGATACCCTCTGAGATGCGGAGCATCCTGTCTTCTTGCATTTGGGCGGCGATTAGGTGTTGGGTTTTTTTCCCAGACGTTGTGGAGGTTTGTAAGTTTGTCTTTAGTTATGATTGAGGTTGAAGTAAATTACACAATATTCAAAATACATGGCACTTAGAAGCAACTTTGTGTTGATTTTTGTGGTAGCTATAGAGCACAAAAGTAATCTGAAAGTGTGTCAGTGCTAAAAGGTTTACCTTACAATGCATGGCCGTATTGTGACACTAATAATGACATTAATGAAACAGGAAGCAAGTACATATTTTATTTACAGCAGCAGCAGCAGCATCATTTCTGCTGAACACTCAGCCTTTCAAGTTTCTGGAGTGCTTGGTCGCCGCTTGCTTTTTTTCCTTTTATAGGGGTGGCTTCCCTGGGCACCCCATTTCTACTAGAGCACCGTTGCATTGTACCCGAGAGCCGTCATCCTCTTACTACTTCTCACTAATAAAGACAAGTCTGTAGGGACCTGCAGAACACCAAAACACCTCTATGCGAGAAGCTCAAAACATGACTTTTTTTTTTGCTTTGGCTTTGAAATCTACGCATAGTAAGAAGGGGTTGGAGTTTCCACAAAATTGATACTCCTGCTCTGATGACACAGATGGGAGCGTACATCTTCTGATCATGCCCAGTGCAAACGTATGGTTTTGGTATTTTAGGTTCTTGAATTTGAAGTATATTTCTAGCCCGCTTCTATATACTATGGATTACTTTGAGGTCGGCGGATCCCTTTGGCAGATCTATGGCGGGAGGGTCTGGTAGGAATTGAGCAAGCACCTGGCGTTGGGTTTTCATTTTTTGTTTGACTGTATTTATTCTTTTTGTGTGGTTAGTTTCTGCAACATGGCCTTGATGTATTACAATAAAATGTTGATGTTTAAATTAGGCGCAAGTTAGCACTGCCGATAACATTTTTATTTTGGGTGGTTCATGTTGGCAGACGTCTATGAAGGGAACGGAATCCCATAACCCAATATAATCAAGTGGGGAACAAGAGAAAGATCTGAGCAAGAGAAAGATCAAGAAAGAATAAGAGAAAGGTCTTTGTTCTGCGTGGCCAGTGCACACGAAACACTTAACGCTTTAAGAGGAACAAAACATACCTGCTTTGCAATTCATGAATCCGCTTGTGGAGCTGCTCGGCATCCCTCTCGAGGCGTTTTAATTCCATTATATGCCGATTATAGAAAACCTTAAGTACAATTTAAAAAAAATAAAAATTAGGTAACAATGGACACTTAAGCCCCTTTCTTTTGGATCGCCAGAAATAGCTGTTGGGAAAGATCAGACCAGATGCACCCGACTTGTTTTCAACCTACAATGTAATAAGGGAATGGGCGATAGGAAAAGGAAAATAAAACGCTTGACAGCAGATCTAGCCACGAATATACAGCATTTGAAAGGTCAGATCATTGAAATCTCCACCGAAGTGTTTCAAGTGTTACAACCACTAATTGGATGTTGTGGAGGTTATATTGAGCGGAACCTGCGTGAATAATCACTTCTCTTGTCTACAAATCAATCCATTTTTGTCTCTCCCCCTCCCCCCACAAAAAAAACAACAAAAACCACCAGAGGGGTTATTCAATAACAAACCGAATTTGCCTCGAATGGTCAATTTCACTGTTCGGTGCAATTCATCTATTTACTAAGCTGTCAACTGGACTCTTTGGCGAATTTTCGGCAAAATATGGTGCAATTCAACGGCACCAAAATTGTCCTACAGAAGACTATGGTGTCTTCTATACACAAGCGAATCCCATAGGTTTCAATGTAAAAAGTAATCTGTATTTAATTTTTATTTTGTAACCGACCTTTTTATTATTATTTTTTTTTTAAAGGATATATAATTTAGATGCATTTTAATGGATTAAACTTCTATCAGGTTTTTGTTTTTTTCTTACAGTTCGGTGGAATTCACCAATGTCAATTCAGTGTTTATAGGCGACGTCCGATAACTTACTTCAGAGACTCCAATTACAGCAAAATATGGTGAACATTCTCTAGCTAGTGAATTCACCGTATTTCTGGCGAAACAGAAATCACCGAAAAACAATGCAACAAAATTGCACACAATTTCGATGCTTTGTGAGTAGACCCTCAAGTCATTCCTAGCGCCGCCCCCCCCCCCCATTCCAAAACTTACCCCACAGATTAGTATATTCCACTTTCTCAATGTATGGAGGAAGCTGACTGCAGCATCAGCTAAACCCGAAACGGTGCCTACACACCCACTGAATATTTTGACTACATATTTTATCCATTGTTGCTTTTATCATCAGGGATTTTTCAAATAAATCCAGTGTTAATAAATAAAAGGGGTTAATTTTAAGTATTTTACCAGGAAGGATACATTGAGATTTCTCTCAATTTCAAGAATGTCTTTATCTTTGACATTGCATTTGTTATTGATCCAGTGACACTTCGAACAGAGAGAGTCTGACAGCACTCCAAAAGATGCCACAGACTCACAAACATGAGCCGTGTATCTCTCCTAGGCTCTCACATCGATGAATATCGCCAATCCCAAATTTATCACTATATACACGGACATTGTGCTAGTGGGAGCAATTTTCCTTCATATTGCAAACTTCCTTTTTTAAAATTAAATGTATAGGCTTTGTTGATTGGCTCCCACATTATAGCCGTATTCTCTACTTTTTACATACATACATACATACATTTATTCTGTAGCCATCATATATACACCTTGCATTTTAAAAGCCTTTACGGGCGCTTTAAATAATCACACTATCCATTACATGCCACTAAATAGGAATTGTAGAGGTTACAGCAGTGTCAAGTTCGGCGACTAATAATTTCCCTCAAAGACTTAGACAACCAAATTATTTTTGTGACAAAAAACACTAAATAAAAACTAAGTTATGAAAAAAACTAGAACGAAAAATTGACATTTTAGTCGACTAATAAAAACGAGACTAAAAGGTTAGGGGGGGGGGGGCTATTTAGGAAGAGAACCAATCAGAACTAATCTCCAGTAAGAGAGAAATGATGAATTATACATTTTCAAATAAGATGTTACTCCAGAAGTATAGAATAAGTGCGGACATTCTAAAGAAATTATCTATATTACCTCTTTAAAATAGGTCTTGGTCTTAATATTCCCTCCATCTACATAAATATTAAGATCTAGAAAATTGACCTGTTGTTCACTAATGACTGAGTCTAATTTTATTCCCAATGAATTCTGGTTAAAATGAGAAATAAATTGTGAGAGGTTTTCTCTATCTCCCTTCCACACAATCAGGATATCATCTATATAACGCCTATAGAGGACGAGGTTCCGCCCCCAGCCATGCCCCGCCCAGACCACACTGGATTCCCAGTGGGCCATAAATAGGTTGGCATAGCTGGGGGCAAACCTCGTCCCCATTGCCGTACCTTGTAACTATACCTTGTTATCCTGATTGTGTGAAAGGGAGATAGAGAAAACCTCTCACAATTTATTTTTCATCTTAACCAGAATTCATTGGGAATAAAATTAGACTCAGTCATTAGTGAACAACAGGTCAATTTTCTAGATCTTAATATTCCCTCCATCTACATAAATATTAAGACCAAGACCTATTTTAAAGAGGTAAATGTAAATAGTTACATACCTATTGAAAGTGACCATTATTCACCTTGGTTAAAGGCTATACCGAAAGGCCAGATGGTACGAGTTATGAGAAATTGCACTGACACTGAACAATTTCTCATCCAATCACAGAAATTAAAGACTTTAAGGAAAGAGGTTATAGAGAGGACATCTTGAAAAACACTCGAGAAGAGATCCAAAAGATGGATAGAGCAACTCTCCTGACATACAAAAATACGAGAGAAAAATTTAGGAGAAGATGTCCCCCTTATTTTTGACTACAACATTAACAATAGGAGAATTAAAAAAAAAAATCAATAGAAAAACATTGGCCCATTTTAAAAAGGGACCCTATCCTTTGTAAAATCTTACCGGAGAAACCTCGAATTATCTATAGAGGAAGTAAACCAGTTAAAAGGGAGTTAGTCCATAACCACCAAAGATACGATAAAATAACTAAAGATAAAAATATGTTTGGTCTACTTCCAGGCTTTTATGGTTGTGGACATTGCATTTCATGCAGAAAAACTGGCAATAATAAGAGACTAATTAAAAACTTTGAGTCTTCAGAAAAAACAATATAAAATTAAAGAGCTCATTACTTGTCTGTCCACCCATGTGATATACGTGCTGGAATGCCCATGTGGGCTACAGTACGTAGGTCAGACTTCAAGAGCTCTTTATATTAGGATTAACGAACATTTATGTAATATTGTGAGAGGCTATGCAAAACATAGCGTGTCTGTGCATTTTAGAGACACTCATCAATGTAACCCAAGAGGTATTAAATTCTGGGCAATTGAGAAAGTTAAAAAGAACTGGCGAGGAGACAACCTGATTGAGAAATTAATTAAAACAGAGATGAGATGGATTTTTGTTTTGGATACTATGACCCTAGAGGAATGAAAGTAGATTTTGAAGTCTGTCACATATTATGATTTTAATAATAATTTTTTAGTTTTCTGTATTCTAAGCATAAATATGTGCAAATTAAAGTATACTTTTTATTCCCCAGATAATGCATTTGGAAATAAATTATGTAATTAATTTAAGGTAATGTTATTTGATTTAAATTGTTATCTTATCCTTTTTTCCCTATATGTTTTTATAGTATGATTTGTTCTGGCCAAAATAATTTGGTTGTGCGCACCCTCTAAACATTTGATACACAAGTACAGAGTTTTACTGATCTCGTTATAATTATAGAGGTTTGATCCTTGAGATAAGAGACCGTTGTTATGAGGATTGGCCAGCTATGTATATACTAAGATCAAGTTGTGTGCTGGACAAAAATGTTTTTAAATGCTGTTTTTCTCTATATGTGTGTTTAATCTCTTCCGATGCTTTTTTCTGAATATTTGCCGTTATGACAATTGAAGTCCGATCCGAGTGATTCCATGCCAGAAGTGAAATTGAAAACATCCGGCCGAAGATCCGGAAACACGTCACACGGAAGTTAATCAACCACATATGGAACGCAGGTGAACCGCACGCCGGACACATGCGGTTCTAAATCAAATGGACATAGACTATATAAGGGGAACGATGTCCCCTGGGGGGACAATTTCGACTGAGGAAGCCTACAGCAGTAGGCGAAACGCGTCTCGATCCTATATTCATTCTATTTTGGTGTTTTGTTTACACCTTTTTAATTTATTTTTTAACCAATTTTTATTTTATTTTATAATTCCCGCAATTCTGTACTATTGGCCTATATCATTCTGCAACGGAGGTGCAATTCAGTGGTCAGCGGTCAACAAAAGACTGAGGGTGGACCCCCTTAGATAAGTGGTCCTAGGTGTCTATACAGAGCCACTTTCAATAGAGGCTCTTTGACACGTGAGTGTAATCTCTTTTACTTTTTATTCTCAAATGACCCACAGAATTATGCTATATCTGTTTTTTGTCTCGAGATCTTAACACATCTTTGGTCTCAAGCTACTATCAAGTTTATAAGAAAAAGATTTGAAAGTTTCTTTCCTGTTGATGGGAGGAGCCCCCCAGAAGAGGCTTAAAGGCACACATTTGGAGTCTTGCAGACTCCTTGTTTGTGAGTGGACATCTCATTTTCCTTGATACATTCTGGTGTATATATAATA
Source organism: Leptobrachium leishanense (assembly GCA_009667805.1). Taxonomy (NCBI): domain Eukaryota; kingdom Metazoa; phylum Chordata; class Amphibia; order Anura; family Megophryidae; genus Leptobrachium; species Leptobrachium leishanense. The sequence continues at coordinate 12,967,045 of CM019066.1, forward strand.
CTACGCAATGAGTTTTTCTCTTTATCTCTTTTAGAGATCAACGGTCCTCAACAGATCTAGGACTATATTGAAAAAGAAAGAAAAAGAAAAAGAGCTTTTTCTGTTCAATATATGTGTGATTTTGTTTAACCCTTAAGCGCTCCTTCTTCACTATTAAGTGTTTTTTATATTCTATTTCTGGAGTGTAGGATACACTCAACTAGTGAGCTGCTTTAAAGTATAATATTTCGATAACAATATAATCTGTATAGCGCCTTTCACACTAAACCCATATCGGTTTTTTCTATCGACTAAAATATATGACTAAAACCGAAAATTCCTGTCAAAATAAAACATTGTGTTACAGTGAGTGGGACCTGCATGAACCATCCCAAATTTGCTATACAGTTTGCATCTGAAATGTTTCCATAGAAGAAAAATAAAGATACCGGGCCTTTGTTGCACCCCGTCCCATGCAACCTTAAGGCTGGGTTCACACCACGGCGTAGCGCAATGCGCGCGTGTTTTTTTTTACGCGCATACAAAAAAACGCACGAACGTGCGTTGCAGCGCGTTCGTAGCTATGATATGGCCGCGAACGCGCTGATAACTGCCCCAAAGAAGCTCCCGCACTTCTTTGGACGTAGGGCGTTTATCAGCGCGTTCATGCGCGCTGAGAAACGGCCAGGTGTGACATGCCCACATAGGGAATCATGGGATTTCATTGTTTGAGCGTTTTACAGCGCGCAGGAGGCGCTGTAAAACGCTTAGGTGTGAACCCAGCCTAACTCAAATCGAATTAGAAACTCCACTTTCCTCAGCGTAACATCGAGCTGACTGGATCCCTGAGAGGATTTCCTACAATGGAAGATTTAGCTGTGCACAGGTTATCGGATGATTTACCTCTGCTTCATTGTGCGCCTTTTTGGTCCTGTGGACATCATCTTTTAAGGTAATACCTTGTGGCTTGAGGGCCACGGCTTGCCGGCTTATTTCTTCCAGCTGCTCTTGAATGCCTTTAAATCTCCCTTCTGCATCTTTCACTTTATCCTGGAAGAGAGGAACATTGTTAGACTCATTAACTGGCTTCCTTTTCTTTTGATCTATGAGGAGTAAAAGCATACAATGCCTTCAGGCGTTCCATAACACCATATTCTATACACATTGTGCTCCAACCGTAGTGCAAGCTGGTAAGTGTCGGAGAGACTTGGCCTTAGCAGCTGGGATACTGCAGCTCACTAAAAACTGCAATGTGGGATGTACTGTAAATTAAAAGGGACATATCCTGGAGCCCGTCTGCAAACATATTTCATTTGCAATGCTCCAGAAAGAGTCAGATCAAGTAAACTTTATTTTGGGCACCAGGTGGTGCTTTTGGAGATTGCATAGTGAAGGGTGTAAGAGGTGTATGAGAGAGATGTCACTCATGAAGATAAAAGGGAAAACCGCTGTTACCACCCGAAGACAGGCTCCTTCACTGGAGTGTGATTTGTGCTGAATCGGCAAAAGGGAGAAGATATATGAAAGCCAATTCTCCAGGCTGGCCACACTGGCCTAAAAACACACAGTATGCTATTCAACACAAATAACCATTAAGTGAAGAAACCTCCTGGCATAGTCTTGCTTAGATTTAACCACCTTTCAATACCCGTTCCCCTGGTCCGTGTATATGCGATAATTTATTGCAGGGTTGCCCTGGTTATTTTATATTATTGACTAAGCGTCAACACATTCTGCAGCGCTGTACAAGGATGCAATGGGAAAAGACCGGACAGTTCGACAATACATAAAAGGAGGCCGGTCAGTATTCCTGCCAGCAGATACAGGAGGACACGAGGACCCTATTCCTGTGAGAATTTACAATCTCATTGGGTGAGGGGATTAGAAACGAGGGGGGGGGGGGTTTGAGCAGAGATAGAGCGCCCGGGTTAAAAAATTACTGGTGGTCCAGCGACATAAACGCAGTGTGCACTTTTCCCCAGGTACAGACTGTGAAACCTTCTTTCTTATCGAACATGCTTTTGAGACCCTCAGCGGACAGTCTGACATGTCAGCCCCAGCTATAGGTTCAGTGAGGGCCCCCAAGATATCCAATGGCAACACCATACATACTTGCCATTCCTGAATCTTCTGCTCAAACTTCTGGGTACGACCTTCTTCCGCAGCGAGTTGATCTTTTAACGGTTTAATGTGTTTTTCAGACTCATTTACCTGAATTAAAAAACATTGAGATGGAAACAATGTATCAAGCGAAAAAACAAACAAAAACTGAAACAAGGTAATTCAATATAAAAACTATTTATATTTATATTACACTGTAAAACTAAAGTCGTAAAAAATTGTGTTATGCTCTGAACAATTTCTGTTCAGAGATCATAACGGAGACAGACAAAAGCTGATTAATTACTAGCTCTATATCGATCGTTGGATTAAACAAACGATGTAGCTTCCTTTCAAAATAAGAGGATACGCCTTCTTAAGCAAGGAAATATTCCAGATTAATGTATCTGTAGGCTTCATAACAGGAGTGGACACAGGGGTGGGTAGATAATTGTTGAATTTTTCTATCCTGTGACAGAAAGTTTGAATTTAAATAGGACTCGGAGGCGAGTAATTACTTGTCTCCAGGTTCATGCATTAAATTGGGATATACCCAAGTTAAATCAGAGAACAAATTGTATTCAGTTTTTCATCATTTTTCCTTTTTCGCTCAGAAACCCTTCCACACACTTGTTTTTCTGTTCCATATAACTAGTGAATAGAAGGACAGGCAGCTCCGATACCCTTTTTCATGGCACAATGCGACGTAGAAAAATTACTTCAAACAAGATAAAATCGCAAAATTACGGAACATGTTTTGTAATTAGATTGAACGCTCACGTGAGCAGACTTCACTTTCCCCATTTCTTCTGTCTTTCAAACCTGTTAATTCTAGGTTTTATTCTATCCATTGTAAACGTGACGTGAAATATGTTGGCACTTCAAAGGTTAATTTTAAATGTTACTCTAGACCAGGGATGTGAAACTCCGGCCCCCTAGGCATTTCTGAAGCACACTTCCCCCATGCTTCTCTGGCATCTACTGTGTTCAAAGAACTCTGGGAATTGTAGGCAATAAACATCTGGGGGGGGGTTCAGTTAAGAGATGCCAGCTTTAGAGCTATGATTATCGCATCACATGGTTTCGTAGATATGCCACGATTAATGTAGTACGTATCGGCAGCATAATCTTCCAAGTAAATGTGAATTTTACTAAATTTGAGAAAAGAAATAGAAAATAAAAACGACATTTCTCTCTTGTATCTTTGTGGTTTGTGTTTCATGAATGAGACAGAATAAAACTTGATCCCAGCGTGGGAAATTAAGTCATTAATGTTAGCAGTAATGTTCACTTTATACTATCAGGGCTATTCAGAGAAAGGTGAAACTCAGGAGAATGACTGGAGAATTGAAAATTCTAGGTCAAAATAGCCAAACCAGAAAAAATTTCCCATTTATCTCACTTTCCAAATCAGCTATTTGGTCTAGATTGTTCTCTTCTCCTGGTTTTCACCTTTCTCTGAATAACCCTGTATAATAACCCAGTGGCATTGTGCACTGGGGGAGGGGGGCTGCCTCCACTGCTAAATTTCCTCCAGCACTACTGGAGTTAAGAGGGTTTTACTGATGTCATGGCGTCAGCGGACCTCCGCCCTGTCATCAGATCTCCCCATCTACAAGGCAAAAGAAAGGGGGGGGGACCGCAGTCATTGCGAGAGCATGTAAGGACACAGCAATATGGCCCTCACACCGGCTGCACCGTGGAGTATATCTTGATGACCGTGAGGGTCACATCCTCCAGAGCGAATGAATTAAAATATTACGTGTGAATTTTAAGCCATTTTCTGGAGACATTTTAAAGTAGTCGCTCAATCTTGATTATACAGAACACGAGTATTTCCTTACACACAAAACATGAGCTTGTTCAATTCTGTGCGTATGTTTGTATAGAAAAAAGAAACCATTAATATTGGCGCCTGACCTGCATTACAAGAGCCTCAGACATCTTAAAGAATATTAAGAGAAAGCAAATCAAACGTCTAAAATCTCACCACAGCCCAGGCCATTTTACGCTTTAGATCTTCCAATTTTTCCTTCATTTCTCCCAGCGAAGCTATACTCCTGAATCTCTCCTCTTTCTCCACGCAGTCACGCCGCAGATCTTGAAGTCTCTACATGTTTATTTAGTTGCCAGCGTGACGAAAGAAAGAAAAAAACACACCTAAATCAGTTACATTGTAACATTAGTGACGTGTTTTGCCGGGAAGGAGCATCCTAAAAATATGGAATGAGGGCTTGTCTGAATAACATGGGTATAAGGCTGCGGTCACACCTGTGACTGCTCCTCCCTGTGTCCGTCGGAGCTTTGTGATCGCTCAACGGGGAGGGCCACACGGTGTAGGGTGTGCACTAGTTACGCATGTTAACAGATGTGCTTTCAGCCTCCCTGTCAAAGCTACGACGGACAGACGGGGCTACAAAGCGAGATCCTCCATAGGAGGATTGAGAGTTGTAGCGCTGAGTGCACTGTGCTCAGCAAGGTGGCCAGACGGGCGAAGGAACATCCACTCTTACGGACGTTCCTTCCGCTCGAGAACGCTCGTATGACTGCAGCCTAATCAAACACCTCGCATGCTTTTTTTTCTTCTTTTATGGGGGGGCACCCCACCAAAAAGACACACTAGTTCTCACCTCAACGCCAAGTTTAACTTGATCTTCTGTTTTGTTCTTGGTTTCCATGATGTAGGAATAGTCGTCCTTCATTTGTTCCAGCTGAGTCGCTTTCATAAAGAACTTGAAGAAATTTAATATGAGGAATTATGAAATATATAAAACGTGGAGCCACAATTCACCAGCCTAAGACGTGTGTGTGTGTGTGTGTTTCAGATCATTGTGTAGTTTGTGCGACAATGCAAATGTCAGTACAGAAAATGTTGAAACCGGTTAAGATTGTCCTCACCTTATATTTATCTCCTTCATTCTTGGTCTGAAGGAAATGTTTACTCATCTCTTGAGTAAGAACAGACACTGGGTTATCAACCTGGAAGGAAACAAACACTGGCTGTGAAACTAGAAATCAGAGTAAAGCTGATAAAGCAGGGATCACCGAGTAGGATTCCCATTTATGACCATTTTAGTCAAAACAGCAAAAGCTGCTCTATACAAATAGTCGCACACGGCTTTATTCAGCATTTTTTTGCACTGGTGAGGAACGTTTTAATCTGAAGATGCTCAAATACCAAATCACAAAACTACCTAAATGAATTACAAATTCAGACACAAAGCTGCACATAACATCAATTACTATTACTTGTAAAGCACCAACATATTCTGCAGCAGTGTACTAATGGTAGGACAAAACAAACAGAAAAGGAACACATAAACAGGGTATGATGGGAAAAGATTATCCTGATCATTTGCTCTTACAATCTAAGAGGGGAGAGGTGGCACACAGGAGAGGGTAAATCGAGTATGGAAAGTAAAGGGGTGCATGGGGGCTGTGTGGGGGGGTAGATCAGGAAAGGTACAATGGGGGGGGGGGGTTATGGAGTGAGCTGATAGGCCACTCTGAAGTATTGTGTTTTTAAAGACTTCTTAAAAGCCTGGAGACACGGGGAGAATCAAATGATACGAGGGAGGATCTTACCTGTATATTAAAATGATCAAGGACAGCTGTGAGCTCATCTTTTTTGGAAGAAACCAAAGCACCTAGAAAACAGCATAAGAAATATGTGGATTTTTTTTTTTTTTAATAAAAAAAAGTCTAGCAGGGTTATTCAGAGAGCGTGAAAAGCAGGAGAATGACTGGAGAATGAAAAATTCTATGTCAAAATAGCCAAACCAGAAAAATTCTCCCTTTCATCTCACTTTCCAAATCGGCTATTTTGACCTAGAATTTTTCATTCTCCAGTCATTCTCCTGCTTTTCACGCTCTCTGAATAATCCTGTATGTTTTTTATTTTTAAATGGGGTGGGGGGGGGGGTGGTTGTCCTCTGAAAACATGGTAAGACCACGCTCGCTACTAAAGAAAAATTATTAAGGAACGCCGCTCATGCCTCCCAACTAACAGCAAAATATCCCTGTGTTTCCGGGTAAATACCCAAATATACAAAAATCGTAACAGATTAAGATATATAAACACCACCTCCTATAATGCCTCCTTGCCATGGTCTCCACCGACAATGGGCCATATTACAGAGTTGGTGCTAACTTAACCAGAGCTGTTGTAAACTTAACAACCCCAAGACTATAATAGCTCTGGTAAGTTTACAACAGCTCTGGTTAAGTTAGCACCAACTTTGGAATATGGCCCAATATGTCTAGAACAACATCAAGACTAGGCAAAAACCACTCCATGCCGATTGGGCGCACTAGTGCAACCCTTTAATTGTGGTGAAGAATATAGGCTTTTTCTGTACAATGGAAGGCTTGCACTAGTGAACAGAACTGACACAGTGCGCTTTTTGACAATTCTATATGTTGTTCCAAAGCTTCCAGGATCCACGGGTAACATCAAGACACCACATACTCCCTGTATAAAGGTTTATTCAAAGGAGGGGGATCTACAGTTGTGTTCAAAATTATTCAACCCCCACTGAAATTGAGTGTTTTGGCCAGTTTGACATTGATTTTGATCAGTCATCTTGCTTACAATTAAATCAAAGAGGCGCGTGTAGGTCAGACAAATATAACATAATATTTATAATGAAATAACCACAAATGTCTTTTCTGTGCTCACATCATTATCAGTTTTATTCAACCCCCAAGTGACATTCAATCTTAGTACTTATAACTGTAAAAGGATGTTGTACTAACAGCTTTTAAACGTGAAGCATAGCTTGACACAAGTGTCTTGCAGCGATCTACGGGTATCTTTGCCCATTCGTCATGGGCAAAAGCCTCCAGTTCAGTCACATTCTTAGGCTTGCGCACTGCAACTGCTTTCTTTAAGTCCCACCAGAGATTCTCAATCGGATTTAAGTCAGGTGACTGCGATGGCCACTCCAAAATGTTCCAGCCTTTAATCTGCAACCATGCTCTAGTGGACTTGGAGGTATGCTTGGGATCATTGTCCTGTTGAAAGGTCCAACGTCTCCCAAGCCTCAGGTTTGGGACGGACTGCATCACATTGTCATCCAATATCTCCTGGTACTGAAGAGAATTCATGGTACCTTGCACACGCTGAAGCTTCCCTGTACCTGCAGAAGCAAAACAGCCCCAAAGCATGATTGACCCCCCGCCATGCTTCACAGTAGGCAAGGTGTTCTTTTCTTCATAGGCCTTGTTCTTCCTCCTCCAAACATAGCGTTGATCCATGGGCACAAACAGTTCTAATTTTGTTTCATCAGTCCACAGAACACTATCCCAAAACTTCTGTGGTTTGTCCACATGACTTTTGGCATACTGCACTCGACTCTTCTTATTCTTTGGAGACAGCAATGGGGTGCGCCTGGGAGTTCTGGCATGGAGGCCTTCATTACGCAGTGTGCGCCGTATTGTCTGAGCTGAAACTGCAGTACCCACATCTGACAAATCTTTTCTCAGTTCCTCAGCAGTCACACGGGGACTTTTCTCCACTCTACGCTTCAGGTAGCGCACAGCAGTCGAAGTCAGCATCTTCTTTCTGCCACGACTAGGTAGCGTTTCAAGAGTGCCCTTTGCCTTGAATTTGCGAATGATGCTTCCTATGGTCTCTCTTGGTATGTTTAACATCTTTGCAATCTTCTTATAGCCATTGCCCTTCCTGTGAAGAGTAATCACCTCTTCTCTTGTCTTCCTGGACCATTCTCTTGACTTCACCATGTTTGTAACCACACCAGTAAATGTCTAGAAGGAGCTGAGTATCACAGTCATTTTAAAGCTGCCTAATTGGTGCTTATTATGCTTTATTGATGTTCCGTGACATCCACAGGTGTTTTCAATACCTGATTGAAAACACTTGAATGAACCTCTGTTCTTCAGAGTGGTAGTCTTTAAGGGGTTGAATAATTGTGTCAATGAAGAATTCACAAAAGAAACATTTACTACTGTATTACAAAACCAATTGATGTCATTTTAGTTGCATATGGTTCTTTAAAAAGTCCTTGTAGGATTTCATTCTGAATACAATTACAAATGTACACTAAATTCCCTAAAACCCTTTACAGCATTGGGGGTTGAATAATTTTGAACACAACTGTATACTGGCACTAATCCTACAGGGCGACTACTCCATGGAAAAACCCGACTGTGATAGATTACACCTGTGACACCGATGTCTGGCCTGTAGCTTCTGATCAAAGTGTTACTGGATGACCAGGTGGCAGCCCGACAGATCTGTTCCATGGAATCTCCACATGCCCAGGATATGGCCACGGCTGTTGCAGAATGAGCTTTAATCTGAAGAGGTGATGTTTTGGCAGAGGGAGAATATACCTAACTTCACAAATCTTTTTTGTTTCTGTTAAGATCTTTGACAGAATTAAGCCGTCATCTAAAGATATAGATCTTTAGAGATCCATCGACAACAATAAGGAGCTGTGATTCAGCTCAAATTGGCTGGATTTTGTCAGAAGGCCAACGACAATAATCTTGATTAGGATTAGTGTGATTTTACAACTGAAGAAAAGGCGATAACCCAAGAACCAATTTAACCTGCAAAAAAAAAAAAAAAAGGGATGTAGGGAAAAGTGCCTGTAATTAATCGGCATTTTTAGATGACGTGAGGGGCACCAAAAAAATAGGGACTTGCAAGACAGCAAATGCAGAGGACATTCCACAAGAGCTTGTTGGGAACTCAAGAGAGCATGGACAAAGGAAAATGCTGTTAATATCAATGTACCTGTGGCACTTTTCAGCTTGTAAGAGCGGCTGCCGTCAGACGTTAAGTGCTGATGCACAACTATGGAATCCCCATAAACCTCGTGTTTAAAAGCATCTTGCCCACGATTTCGTAATGTAATGGAGACATCAGCCGAGCTGCGCAGGAGAAGAAAAAATAAAGACATCAGCAGGACATCCGTTACGAAAGGCTCGAACAGTGCAGAAATGATCTTCCTGTAAACAAGGTGAAACATCGATAGCCAGGAGGCTGTAGCATCGCAAGCTCTCAGTTAGCATTGCGGGTTTGTTCCCCATCACAGTGGCTTCTGCTCAGGTTTATAAAAAGTGGAAACAGATTAAAGGGTTTACTTAGAAATAATTTGCATCAGACACAACCACAAAATGAATGGAAACCTGTGTATTTGTGAAAGGACCGTGAAAGGAGCACAAAAAGTTACAGGAAAACTTAAGATATATTTTATTACTAATAAAATTTGCCTTATTTTACGCCTATCCATGTCCTGGATGCTTATATTCGCCGAGGAGGTGGCTGAGGCTGATAGGTGATCCGGTGCACCTTCTGAAGTCACCGGCTGCCTACAAATCTGGTGTCTGATCGATGAGACACCAGCAAATGTGAGTACGACATCCTTCTCCTTTGTTTGCACTCCATTTTATACAATATTGCTCTATGTGAGTCATTTTATTTTGAGGGTCACCGAGGATGGTAACCCTGTAAGGAAACCGTGCTTCTGAGCCAAGGGGTGCAGCAGAAGGAACCAGTGTCTGCACTGATTATTAAGACTTTCACAATCATTTAGGCTAGGGTCAGACTAGCGCAGTTTTAATGTGCGTTTAGCCGCACAAAATCACGGCCGTACTAGCAGCAAATGACGTCCAATGCCGGGGAACATACGAAGTACGGCCGCACGAAAATTCGTCCGCGCAACGCAAGTGGCCAACGAACGCATTTTTTCGAGAACGTCAAACCGCTACTACTGACGTACAGAGTGCGCTGCGGCCGCATAGCGGCGTGTGTGCGTGATTAGGAGAAGTCAGACGCTGCTAATGTCCGGCCAACATAACGTCCAGACGCAAAAAGGGTTTTATTGATGATCCGTACAAAATCATGGACGAAAAGACGCATCGTATTACCGCTGTCGCGTATTCCGGGAAAAAATACGTACGTTCGTTCGACCGCACTTTTTCACGGACAACGCGAAAAATGCGTTCGTCTGACCCTAGCCTAAGACTTTTACAACCTGGAGTACACAGGATAAAACTGTAAATGTCACATTACTTTGTTTTATCCTATTTGCACCATTTTAATTGCATTGTATTTTATTTGATTATTTGCCATCACCACCAGGTGGCGCCAGTGGCACAGATTATCACCATTTTTACAGGAAAACTTACGTCTGCCCATCCTTTACAAAGCCTTTGATTGAAGATCCTCTGTTAGTAAGAGCAGCTTTACCTCCCAAACCCACGATAAGAGCTGTCAAAACCGCACTCTTACCGCCTGAAACAGAAAACACAAAGAAAAAAAAAAGACATATCAGACAAAGTATGAGCATTTGAAACAACTCTGAATGCCAAGTAGTAAGTACGGATGTCCTGAACGGTCTTTTCTGGCCACCGATTCGCCATTGGACGAGCAGTTCAGCCGCTAAATAATGTTGGGGTCACCACAATGCCTGGTCTGCTCGCACGGGAGACACTGAGAGTGAAACCAGAGCCAACTGCTGGTAATGAAAGTTCTGCGCTCTGAATTCTGCGCACAGCTTTTGGCAATCTCCATAACGCTGCCCATACTCACACAAGGGAAAGTACACTTTCGCACTGCAAAGATTTCAATAACAACTGGCAGGTCTAAGCGCAACTGCAGCATTTTCCCTGCGAGCTGGCAGGGAAGGCGCCGCGGTGAACGCCGAGACTGCGGTCTTGCACCCTGGCATGCCGAAGCCTCAGGGATTAGGTCGGCTTGAAAAAGCCAATATCTGATCGCCAAAAAATTATGCTATCGTGTCAAGATCCTCAGGATTGGATCCCTAGTAGAAAGGACTTTAAACATATGACATTATATCTATGGCCTGGGCCTGTGGAATTGGAGTCTGCCGCCATCTATGCTGAAGAACAGAGTAGAGCTCGACTGTCATGTTCCAAAACATCACCATGTAATCGGTCACCCAAATTTTTCCTCCAATAAATTACACTTTTCAGTGGTGTAGATAAAACAGGTGGGAATTCCCCTGAACATGCCAAGAAAATAGAAAACGCAAAAGGGTGCTTTCTGGTTTGTTAATTGACTTTAGTTAACTTCGATGGCGCTGCTGGGCACACCAGTACACCGCCAGAACAGGAAAGCAGCGCACGCAGTTGCTGGTAGTATCAGGTAGTGAAAAACCTCATTAAAAAGATAACCTGTGAGAAGTGAAGGTTTATTTTCATTAGTCCTCTGCTTCACTTGTAATGGAACCCATAGCTCTGAGCGCAACACGGCTGCTACAAATTCCAGCCACACATAAGCTACAAGTCAACATTTCAAGTGAGGTACTTTACACATCTGTCGAGGTCTAAGGCTGGTGTCAGACGAGCGCATTTTGTACGGACTGGTCGCCCATGCAGTACGGACGCACGTTCTGACGGAAGACGTAGTAGTGGTCACACAGTCCGTTTTTTAAACTGACGTTATTTTTGATGGATGTAGCAGGGAAAATAAATTAAATATGAAAAACATTTTGTCCGTCAAAAATGCTGGCCGCACGAATGCAGTCCGTCTCGTTCATCACTCACACACAAAGCTATGCGGACGTTGCGGACGCAGTGCACTCCGCACGTCCGTTCTAGCATTTTTACGTTCTTGCCTAACTTGCGTCCGTTTGGTGCGGATGCACTTTGTGTGGGGGGCTCCATTGGCGATTATTCTATGCTGAAACGGACATTATTAGGTGCGCAAAAACGGCCAAAAACACTGCGCTGGTCTGACACCAACCTAAGGCATGGTGTCTGCCAACAACGGAAGACCTACACAAACCAATATCCCACTTACAGAAAATCAAGCTGCATCCCCTCCACGGCCATTCTGTGCTTGTACTTACTTCCATTGTTACCGACAACGAAGTTCACATTTGGTCCAAACCGAAAAGGCCCAAGATTTGAGTGACACATGAAGTTCTTCAGCGAGATACTCTCAATAATTCCAACTTCAGCAGGGCCCTGACAAGGAGAGAAAAAAGCATTATAGGTTACAAACATGTGTTTTACTCCCCCATCTTCTGTAACAGATTTTATTTTTACTAATTTAAGGGGATACGGCCGTCCCCGAAATAATTTGGGATAATTTGACAAGGTTTCGCTGTCCGTCACATGGCTGAAGTCTTCCACCGGGACAGCCCTCCACTCATGCAGTGCGAGTGGTTGGCGCGCTGACCAACAAGAGGTATGCTTGCAAGAAGGCCCCCCCCACCCGCAGTTGGCAAAAAAATCTACACCCATTACCGGAGCGATGCAAGTAAAAATTGCCACTTCTCATGATGGGATATCGTATTGATCTTTAAGAGCTACCCATCTGCTAATGGGATTCCACACCGCAAACAAAGTGCTTTAAGGGTCAGTCATATAAATAGACAGCAAGACGCAGTTAAAAAGCAGGAGACAGCAGAGATTGTGCCAAGAGTTCAGAACTACATGTACCATGATGTACTTAGATTTGTCTGGGCATTAAAGGGCATGATGCTAGAAAACAGCTGGGATATAAAGAGATGATGGTTTTAACTTTACCCAACCACTGCCAACGTCTCTTCAACATCCATGACCATGCCCACTCCCCGGATACAACGTACTACCACCACACCCAATAATACCAAAAAAAGAGAAGGGGAAAAGGGTGGGCAGACATGACATGAATAAATCCAACCATTACTTCCTACTTACAGACTGCGAAAACGTCCCATTGCTGAGAGAGGCACGGGGAGCAGCCTCCACACACTGCGACTCGTCCTGCAAGCTGTCATCCTGCCGTGATCTTTTATCATGTCCGGCGGGAGCGATGGGGCTGGTTTCTTTTCTTTTGCCCATAGCTAAAAGAGAAAAGAAGAATAGATATATATTAAGAGTAGTGTCAGATTGAACACCTCATTGCTCAATTACCGAGCAAACAGCAATCAAGCCTATATTTTGTAAATAAAAAAGGTATTTTACGCAGTGAGCAGCACGCTTCTGTTTGTGAAAGCACATGGGATAACACAAAACACTGATGTGGAAAAGAGCGCAGACATATTGTCACAAGAACAGCCGTGATTGTTCGTTGGTTGAACTTTGAATATGAATTTAGACAGTTTGTCCAACATATCAACATCACATCTGTCCCATGTCTGGTGTGGCGCACCACCTCCCACTGACCATTGAGACATGTTGTCTGTGTATTAAGCCAATCTGTGCCATTGGTTACAGAGCTTAACAACACAGTAAGACGCTAGACTCTCATCCAGTCTGTAATGTGTTAATCAGATGTGAATCAGGGTGTTTGGTAACCGGCAGCGAGACACGACTGACTTGTGCACGAAATCAGTCAAGCTCGACTGGGTGCAAAGCAACACAGAAACGCCTTGCCCGCTGCGTGTCTACATTTTCTTGCTGCTGTTGTCGACCTGAAGTGTTAAACTTCTCACTGCGTGCTTCAGACAGCAAGACTGTTCTCGTCCAGGAACTTCTCCGAATTTTTTCTCCAACAGTGACGTCTGTCTCACATCAGCCATGTCCTCCAGCTGTGGAAACGCTCTTTTCAGACCAGTACAAGGTTCTGTTTTCGTCCGGGTCCTCGGCTAGCAAAAAGACCAATATCTTCACCTGTAAATACAACCCTTACCTCATCAGGTTGTAGAGAAAAAAAAAATGTACGAGAAAGAAAGCTCCTGCCCTTCCCAGCTTTTGGCTGGTCTGACCAGCTATCCTCCCTTTCTCTGTAGAGTAAAAAGCCATCTTTTCATATCGCCCCAGCTCTTCGGACGAATGAGCATTCAGTCGGGGGGGGGGGATTTCTAGAGCGCTCTAGAAAGCTCTCCCTCTCCAGGCCGCGCACTCTCTCCCTCTCCAGGCCGCGCACTCTCTCCCTCTCCAGGCCGCGCACTCTCTCCCTCTCCAGGCCGCACACTCTCCACCAATGTGTTGTACAACTCTTGAACGGCTTTGATGGCCAAATATCCGAAACTCAGGTAAGTTACAGAAAAGAGCATCAGTACTTTCCAGCATGAGAATTACTGCCAAATAGCACATTCCAAACTGTTTGAGAGAAACAGATTTACCACTTCGATACAAAGTTCAACCAACGAACAACCATGGTTGATCTTTAGACAATATGGCTGAGCTCTTTTCCACATTATCTCCCCTTTTTTATTTTGTTGAGGCTGAACAGACCTCGAACGATCTTTTTCTAATCTGCATTTGACTAGCATACATATCCGTCAGCTGGGCGTCCACGTGTTCAGCTTTCTTTATGACTAGTTTAAACATAATAAAGCAAATGATAAAAGGAAGCAATTTCATCATTGGATGCGTCGGCCAATGAACCGCTCCACTCCAAGAAGATTTGGAGCACCCAAACCATCTCTGCCACCATGTGATCCGCTGCTTCTGATTGACAATCTCTATTTGCGCAGTTATAGTATATACACTTGATTTATGTTCCTCGATAATTTGACGGAAGGTTTTATCATCTTTCATTAACTCTATAAAAGGTTGCACAGGGAAGATTTGAGTCGGGAAAACTGGAAAGATAGCTTTTGCCAATAAGCTGGTGTCAAGTTAGGCTAGGGTCAGACGAATGCAGTGCGAACACGCATGCAGCCGCACTTTATCACAGCCGTAATAGCAGCAAATGACGGGCAATATATGAAGTACTGCCGCAGGAAAGTGCGGCCGCGCGACGCAAGTGGCAAACAAACGCATTTTTTCGAGAATGTGATACCGCTAGTACTGATGTACAGAGTGCGCTGCGTCCGCTAGCGGCGTGTGTGTGAGATTAGGAGACGTCAGACGCTGCTAATGTCCGGCCAACATAACGTCCAGACGCAAAAAGTGTTTTATTGATGATCCGTACAAAATCACGGACGAAATTGAGCGTCGTCTGACCGCTATCGCGTATTCCATGAAAAAATATGTCCATTCGTTCGAACGCACTTTTTCACAGACGACGCAAAAAATGCGTTCGACTGACCCTAGCCTTAACTGTTTGTGGTAAAATGAATGAAGGCATCAGTCCAGACCCCCCCCCAAAAAAAAAAACCTAAAAAACAATATAGGTGGTCTCTAAGTTTCTTCTTATTTCATCAAGCTTTTCACAATGTATCTCCGGATCGGTGGCAGCTGCAGGGTCATGGGCAAAACTGTATTTTAGCGTTGTAACCCAACATAATAACGTTGTAAATATCAGTTTCAGTATAGGGGTTAGGGTTAAGGGTCGGGGGTTACAAAGCTAAAGAAAAACTGTTGAAATGGGTAACACATAATTTAAGAACGCTAAAAATACAGTTAAGGCTAGGGACAGATGAGCGCATTTTCTGCGGCCACCGTCAAAATGTACGTCGATGCGTGCGCACGCATTTTTTCACGGAATACGCTTAAGTGGTCAGACGATGCGCAATTCTGGACGTATTTCATGACGATGGGGTGAAAAGAAGTCTAGGGAAATCCGGCTGTTTGAACGTTATGTTGGCCGCACACTAGCAGCGTCTGACGTCTCCTAATCACGCACACACGCTGCTATGCGGCCGCAGCGCACTCTGTACGTCAGTACCAGCGGTTTAACGTTCTCGAAAAAATGCGTTCATTTTCCACTTGCGTTGCGCGGCCGGACTTTTGTGCGACCGTACTTCGTATATTGGCTGTCATTGCCCGTCATCTGCTGCTAGTGCGGCCGTGATTATGTGCGCCAGAACGCGCGTTCGCACTGCCTCAGTCTGACCCTAGCCTTAACCGGGTCATGGATTCTCTCATGTCCTGATAGCATGCTCTCGTTGGAAGGCCCCCCAGCCGCGATCACATGGTCCCACGTTGTCGCGGCTGGGGGCCTTCCAACGAGCGCACGAGCGGAGACTTTCCCGGCGTCGCTCAGGAAGGTAAGTATAAACACAGTGAGCAGCTGCAGGGCCTGTCCGAATGCCGATAGAGCATTCGGACAGCCGCCCCAGCCCCTCGGATGCCGGCAAGCCGGCTCCCGTATCAGGGAAAATATCGGGGGGTACTGCACGAGTACCAGGTACTCCTGCAGTACCCGGTATCGGCACCGATACTAGTATCGGTGCAACCCTAGTTTTAATGTGGATAAGTGCAAGATAATGCACCTGGGACGTAAAAACCCAAGGGCTGAATATAGAATATTTCATACATCTGAGGGTTGGGATTTAGGGGTTATTATTGCAGAGGATCTAAGGGTAAGTAGTCAATGTAATAGAGCAGCAGGAAATGCTGGCAGAATGCTTGGTTGTGTAGGGAGAGGTATTAGCAGTAGGAAAAGGGAAGTGCTCATGCCACTGTACAGAGCACTGGTGAGACCTCACTTGGAGTACTGTGTGCAGTACTGGAGACCGTATCTCCAGAAGGATATAGACATCTTAGAGAGAGTTCAGAGAAGGGCTACTAAAATGGTGTACGGCTTGAAGGAGAAAAGTTACCAGGAAAGGCTTAATGATCTTAACATGTACAGCTTGGAAAAAAGACGAGACAGAGGAGATATGATAGAAACCTTTAAATACGTAAAGGGAATCCACAAGGTAGAGGAAGGGAGTATATTTAAAAGGAAACAAAGTAGCAAAACAAGAGGACATAGTCTTAGATTAGAGGGGCAAAGGTTTAAAAGTAACATCAGGAAGCATTATTTTACTGAGAGGGTGGTGGATACATGGAACAGTCTTCCAGTAGAAGTGGTAGAGGCCAAAACAGTAATTGAATTTAAGCAGGCATGGGATAGGCATAAGGCTATCCTAAACAAAAGATAAATCCAGGTAAAGTATCCATGTAATTGGGCAGACTAGATGGGCCGAAAGAAAATGTCGGCAGATGAGAACCTATGTTTCTAGTCCCACCCATCTCCCATACAAAAATATATTTAAATATCAAAATATTGAATATAATGGGGCTTTTAACTCCCCTAATCAACATCTCAGCATCCATCTCCTTCCCTGATCGTCTGGCAGTCTGAGTTACATGTGTGATAATTGCAAAATTTTTGGTCTGATCGCTAGTCTGCAGCAGACTTCAAAAGTCACTGGAAGTCGCAAGTCTGATGCAATGGACAACAGTACATTCACAATAGTATCGTTGGATTGGTCTGATGACACGGACGACTTTGTGCGATGTCGTTGTCGCACGAATACGGATCCAGTGGATGCCCAACCCAAGTCCCATGACTTCCCGGCCAACTAATTGCATGTGAAGATTTCTGAGAATTGTAAGAATCTGCATCCTGGGCCCAGAGTTCAGCTTCAAAGCGAATCCGTCATAAGGAGTAAAGAGATGTTTGGTATGTGACACATTCCCATTGATTCCAGGGAAATTCTGCGATGCCTACAGTGTGACATGGCCCCTCTACACCACAGCCTGAGGCGCGTTCAGTTGCTCAGCCGCTGCAAGTGCTAAGTTAGCAACTTGCCACTGAACGCCGTACTGCAGCTCAGCGCTGCTAATTTAGCACTTGCAGCCAAGTCGAGAGGTGCTGCGGGGTTAGCTGAGTGTGACGTAGGAAAGATGGCCGCCTCCACGCAGCAAATAAACCATTAAGGAAATGTTCAGTTTGAAGGTTTGGTGGAGCAAAACAGCAAATCTTTATTGGAACATGGTAAACATGAACACTAAAGTGGAAATAAAATGGACAACAGTGGATACTGCAGAAACAGCAGCTTTCACTAAGCAATCCTTTGCCCTTTCCCTTCCATATTCACAGCCAAAGCGTTCAGTGAGACTGCTGCAGCAAACTGAACTGCTGCGATGGAGCAACTCAGCAGCTGCTGAGGAACTGAACGCGCCTCTGGACAGCCCAATACACTAACCCCAGCCATACCTCACAAAGCCCGATCTGTCGTCCCAAGCATCCCACGTGTGCAAATGTACACACCCACCTCAGAGTTAACCCCTGCAGCAAGTACCTGCTCTGCAACTGCTCCCAGTCCCAGTGTGCCCTTAGAGCCGAGTTTCCCCTGTGCTCAGCACTCTGCACTGCTCCCATGATGCTCAGCCAGCTGCAAGGACACCAATCCGCCCCAAGACCAAATCATTCCTAGAACGCTCAGCCAGCCTAAGCGAGTGCACAGCAGAGGCGACTAACTGGCTCCGCAGCTGCTCTGCACTCTAATTACCCATGATGCTCTGGCAGGGAGGACAGGCGGGACACAGTGGAGCAAAAGCGAAAGGAAACTTGTGAGTGAGAGGAAGCGGCGTATACCCCGCCGGGAGGTCAGACCTACTGAAGCCTAGTGTCGGGCGGGAGGGTAACGGCCTCTGCACGAGCCCTGGAGTCTGTTATCTTCGGCCGATGCAAACATGTCCGGTGAACACTGAGCGCGGGACGGCGGGAGCCACGAACAAACTGCGCGACTCGTCGCGTTAGGAGCTGCGTCATGACTTTCCTTCCCCAGTTTCCGCCCGAAGTGCGGGAGCTCCGCTGAAGGAGAAGATCACGTGATGCGGTGGGTCTGGCACTAAGGGCAGATTAAAGGGGCACTACCACACACAAAAAGCTGTAACTGGATTACTTGTACATTACAAACAAAACCACCGTATAAAATACACTCTGCTGTTTGTTTTTATTTGTTTGAAGTAATTGCATGTAAAAAATAAAGTTCGGTTTTTTTATCACCTGTTTCCATTTTGTGGATGTTTCCCGTGATACAACATTTACCTATATCTGGATAACGAATGATAAAGCGCCAACCACTTAGGCCGTTAATGAGAATAGGATAACACGTGGATAAACATAGATACTTGTCCTATATGTGTATGCAGCAGCCCCGCAAATGCACCTTCATAAACTTACTATATTTTATAACTCATTCTGCCACTTTGCGCTACAATGTAACTATATGACCCACCATTGTGACATGTTAAAAGAGCTAAACTGGCCATCGGTGGAATCCAGACACACCCTTCACCTTTCCAACCTGGTGTTTAAGAGCTTTTCTGGGAAGCTACCACCCTACCTGAATAGGCTGCTTCCCTCAGCAGTTCCCTCATGCTATAACCTCCGATCCCGGACCAGCACCTTACTTACAATACCACAATACCAAAAGAAAGTGGCTCGATCCTCATTTTCCTACAGAGCACCACAATTATGGAATAACCTCCCATACGCCATCAAATCTTCCCCCAGTCTAAAGTCACTTAAGAATTCCCTATTAACATACCTCAATACAGAATGCACCTGTAAACATGTAACATAGTGACTATATACAGAATGCACCTGTAAACATGTAACATAGTGACTACATACAGAATGCACCTGTAAACATGTAACATAGTGACTATATACAGAATGCACCTGTAAACATGTAACATAGTGACTACATACAGAATGCACCTGTAAACATGTAACATAGTGACTATATACAGAATGCACCTGTAAACATGTAACATAGTGACTATATACAGAATGCACCTGTAAACATGTAACATAGTGACTACATACAGAATGCACCTGTAAACATGTAACATAGTGACTACATACAGAATGCACCTGTAAACATGTAACATAGTGACTATTTCCTACATATTTATTTCTGTGATAATCTGTATATTTGTGTTTTGTTTTTTTTAATATCTTGCATTTTATTAGTTTGTATTTCTGTAACGACTGTAACAACTCCAATGTTCTTGAACACAGGACATATTTGAAAACGAGAGAAATCTCAATGTAGCCTTCCTGGTAAAATCCTTTGCAAATAAATAAATATATGGTGTATGGAAACATAGATCTAGCAGGGTTATTCAGAGAGAGGTGAAAACCTTGAGAACCTTGCCAGGAGAATGAACAATCTAGATCAAAATAGCCAATTTGAAAAGAGATAAATGGGAGAATTTTTCTGGTTCGGCTATTTTGACCTAGAATTTTCAATTCTCCAGTCATTCAAGGTTATCACCTCTTTCTGAATAGCCCTGCCTGTCTTTGAGGTCTTTGTCTTCATTAGTTGTTAGCATCCAAATCTCCTGAGCCCATCTGGCTCTGGTAAATTCGCCTACAGGTGTTTTCTTCCCTTTCTTAGGCACCCGTCCATCTTCTATAGTCACGCGATCCACACATGTTCCTTAGGAACAAATATCAAATACAACATAGGGATACCCCTAGTGGGATACACTATAGAACCACCTTACTATATATATATATCGAAAAAAGGGATGACAACTCACACTTTTTGGAGCCTTCCTGGCTCTAGGTATGTCGCATATGGTGTTTTTGTTTACAAACACCATAAAACCAAATCCAGAGACAGCAGCAGCAGTATAACAAAATAGGAGGAGTGAAGCGCCCAACAGAATACGTAATCACAGACCACTCGCTTAACATTATTCTTGGAGGTTCCTCTAAGCAACCTTTAGGCTAGGGTCAGACGAGCGTGATTTCTACGGACTGTACGTCCGTGCAGTACGGACATCGTCAGTACGGATGACGCAGTAGTGGTCACACAGTCCGTTTTTTCACTGAAGTTATTTTTGACGGATGTAGGAGGGAAAAATAAATTACAATGAAAAAAACATTCTGTCCGTCAAAAATGCTGGACGTATAAATGCAGTCCGTCTGACCATGCTCCATCACTCACACACAAAGCTATGCAGACGTGGACGTGGCGCACTCCGCACGTCCGTTCTAGCAGTATTACGTTCTTGCCTAACCTGCGTCCGTTTGCAGCGTCCGTCATGCGTCCGCAGTTCAGTGCGGACGTACTTCGTGTGTCGGGCTCCAATGGACTTTCTTTCATGCTATCACGGACGTACTTTTAGGCGCAATCACGGACGTGAACTTTACGCTTTAGCAGCCTAAAGAAGAGAACATATTTATTTATTTATTTATTTTTATAAAAGGATTTTACCAGGAAGGATACATTGAGATTTCTCTCGTTTTCAAGTATGTCCTGGGTTCAAGAACATTGAGTGGTTACAGAAATACAAAATAGTAAAATGCAAGATATTAACACAAGACCAAATATACAGATTAACAGAAAAATAAATATGTAGGAAATAAAGTCATTTTGTTACATGTTTACAGGTGCATTTCGTATTGAGGTATGTTAATAGGGAAGTCTTAAGGGACTTTAGACTGGGGGAAGATTTGATGGTGGTGATATGAAAGATGATAACGCAGCACCGGCAGACAAAAAAGTCCACTGGAAAGCGGGACTGTGTTCACTGCATGTCCATGAATGGAGGAATACTTTTCAATCTTCAGAAACTGCCCTCTTTTGATGGAGATATAGCAGCAGCAGTATAGTTACTTGAAAATGAGAGAAATCTCAATGTATCCTTCCTGGTAAAATACTTTGCAAATAAATAAAATAGTTAAAATTTAGCAGTCATTTATTTAAAAAAAAAGGAAAACACATAAAAAGGATATCGGCTGAAGAAGCCATCTGGCGAAACGCGTTCTGGTAGCTATGTTATTTAATTTTATATTTTTTAATGAATGCTAAATTTTAATTAAGACATTTTTGTTTAACGGGTTAGAACTATGTAGATTTTTTTTTATTTCTTATGTTTTCCTAAGGCTGTATGTGTTGAACTTGTCAGTATCTGCCAGGCACCATGATGTACCGACTGGCATCTCTAGAGCGTTTGTGCCCATACAAGAGGGTGTAATGTAGACGGCCTGGCAAGGTAGTGGGCATATGTGCTGGGATGAACCACCTAGTGCACAACTTTAACCCCTTACTATTTGCATGCAGTACCGCAGACCCAATCTCACCCTCTGTCCAGTCTTGTCACTGTGCTTTTTCACATGTGCATACAGTTATTTTATCATGGCTTGGTGGCCGGCGTCAGTTCAGGAGTGCTTTCCTTGCCGACCAGCACCAAATCCAGCCTACTCACTGCCTGGCCATCGTCTCAACCTTTGTAGTCTTTCGCGGCCACTCCCTGTTGTCAAGGAGCACTCCAGTCGATTCTGTTCCCCTGTGTACCATGGCATCGCAGCCCTGATTGGTGGCTCCCTAGGCTTCTGAAGGAGCTAGGAGAAGTGCGAGGCTTCAGGCTTGCACCATGCCCAAAATGGCAGTGGATAGCCTGCCTCTACCAATATGGCAGCTGGCAGCCAGCTCTCGCCAGTGATGTCATGTGTCTCCACAGTGGTGGGAGGAGCCCTTAAGGTTCCTACCTATATAAAAGACAACACCTTTCTTCCCTTACTGCTCTAGGCTATTGCAGTAGTTTCCCTTCTAATTTCCTACTAGGTCTCTTCTCCATTTTACCTTTGTCTCCGTTGTGCAACGATCCAGGCCTGTGACCACAACCTTGTCTGCTAGCCACCTGTCTAGACCTCTGCTCATACCGCAACCATTTGTCTCGCCTGCCCCTTTGGCTTATCCTCACACATCCTATTAACAGTATACAGTGGTATCCCCAGGGGATCAAGTCGAGGAGCACCACCTGGGAACAGAGTTCCTTTGGTCCCACACACTTTAAAACCTTTATTTAGCTGTTCATTCAATTGTTTCCATGTTAACTCGCAATAAATATGTTACACTTAGCGGTAGCTAGGCATGACCAGTTGTAGTTTGATGCTTGGCACAACACAAGTATTTACCCTATAGGCCAAGCATCGAACTGCAACTGGTCACGTCTAGCTCCTGCTGAAGAGGGTCCAATAAACCCAAAACAGTGCTGTCCAGGAGTGGCTTTGACCAGTTGCATAAATCTGATCTCTCCTAAAAAAAAAGAAGCTATCTAGTATGGCATGGCATTGATTGAAGGGTTCTGTGTGAAAGCAAACCCAGGATGCAAAAAAGTGAGACAGACGTCATTTGCATATCTTACCCAGAGTTCTGTGCTGCATATGTGGAATGTAGCACATGAGCTCTGTGATGCAGTTCTTTGAATTTCTGTGATGTGCAAATGACTTCTGCAATAATAAACTTTATTAGGCTTCTAATCTCATTTTGTGCCCTCCACCACAACTTAAATAAGTATATACATTAAATATATATACATATATATACAGTTGTGTTCAAAATTATTCAACCCCCACTGAAATTGAGTGTTTTGGCCAGTTTGACATTGATTTTGATCATTCAGTCATCTTGCTTACAATTAAATCAAAGAGGCACGTGTAGGTCAGACAAATATAACATAACATTTATAATGAAATAACCACAAATGTCTTTTCTGTGCTCACATCATTATCAGTTTTATTCAACCCCCAAGTGACATTCAATCTTAGTACTTAGTACAACATCCTTTTACAGTTATAACAGCTTTTAACGTGAAGCATAGCTTGACACAAGTGTCTTGCAGCGATCTACGGGTATCTTCGCCCATTCGTCATGGGCAAAAGCCTCCAGTTCAGTCACATTCTTAGGCTTGCGCACTGCAACTGCTTTCTTTAAGTCCCACCAGAGGTTCTCAATCGGATTTAAGTCAGGTGACTGCGATGGCCACTCCAAAATGTCCAGCCTTTAATCTGCAACCATGCTCTAGTGGACTTGGAGGTATGCTTGGATCATTGTCCTGTTGAAAGGTCCAACGTCTCCCAGCCTCAGGTTTGTGACGGACTGCATCACATTGTCATCCAATATCTCCTGGTACTGAAGAGAATTCATGGTACCTTGCACACGCTGAAGCTTCCCTGTACCTGCAGAAGCAAAACAGCCCCAAAGCATGATTGACCCCCCGCCATGCTTCACAGTAGGCAAGGTGTTCTTTCTTCATAGGCCTTGTTCTTCCTCCTGCAAACATAGCGTTGATCCATGGGCCAAAACAGTTCTAATTTTGTTTCATCAGTCCACAGAACACTATCCAAAACTTCTGTGGTTTGTCCACATGTTTTGGCATACTGCAGTCGACTCTTCTTATTCTTTGGAGACAGCAAGGGGTGTGCCTGGGAGTTCTGGCATGGAGGCCTTCATTACGCAGTGTGCGCCGTATTGTCTGAGCTGAAACTTCAGTACCCACATCTGACAAATCTTTTCTCAGTTCCTCAGCAGTCACACGGGGACTTTTCTCCACTCTACGCTTCAGGTAGCGCACAGCAGTCGAAGTCAGCATCTTCTTTCTGCCACGACCAGGTAGCGTTTCAACAGTGCCCTTTGCCTTGAATTTGCGAATGATGCTTCCTATGGTCTCTCTTGGTATGTTTAACATCTTTGCAATCTTCTTATAGCATTGCCCTTCCTGTGAAGAGTAATCACCTCTTCTCTTGTCTTCCTGGACCATTCTCTTGACTTCACCATGTTTGTAACCACACCAGTAAATGTCTAGAAGGAGCTGAGTATCACAGTCAAAGCTGCCTAATTGTGCTTATTATGCTTTATTGCTGCTCCGTGACATCCACAGGTGTTTTCAATACCTGATTGAAAACACTTGAATGAACCTCTGTTCTTCAGAGTGGTAGTCTTTAAGGGGTTGAATAATTGTGTCAATGAAGAATTCACAAAAGAAACATTTACTACTGTATTACAAAACCAATTGATGTCATTTTAGTTGCATATGGTTCTTTAAAAAGTCCTTGTAGGATTTCATTCGGAATAGAATTACAAATGTCACTAAATTCCCTAAAACCCTTTACAGCATTGGGGGTTGAATAATTTTGAACACAACTGTATATATTTATACACAGTCATGGCCGAAATTGTTGGCACCCCAGACATTTTTCTGGAAAATCAAGTATTTCTCACAGAAAAGTATTGCAGTAACACATGTTTTGCTATACACATGTTTATTCCCTTTGTGTGTATTGGAACAAAACAAAAAAAGGGAGGAAAAAAGCAAATTGGACATAATGTCACACAAAACTCCAAAAATGGGCTGGACAAAATTTTTTGCACCCTTAACTTAATATTTGGTTGCACACCCTTTGGAAAAAATAACTGAAATCAGCCGCTTCCTATAACCTTCAATAAGCTTCTTACACCTCTCACCTGGAATTTTGGACCGCTCTTTCTTTGCAAACTGCTCCAGGTCTCTCTTATTGAAAGGGCGCCTTTTCCCAACAGAAATTTTAAGATCTCTCCATAGGTGTTCAATGGGATTTATATCTGGACTCATCGCTGGCCACTTCAGGACTCTCCAGCACTTTGTTGCCATCCATTTCTGGGTGCTTTTTGACGTATGTTTGGGGTCATTGTCCTGCTGGAAGACCCAAGATATCGGACGCAAACCCAGCTTTCTGACACTGGGCTCTACAGTGCGACCCAAAATCCTTTGGTAATCCTCAGATTTCATGATGTCTTGCACACATTCAAGGCACCCAGTGCCAGAGGCAGCAAAACAACCCCAAAACATAATTGAACCTCCACCATATTTCACTGTAGGTACTGTGTTCTTTTCTTTGTAGGACTCATTCCATTTTCGGTAAACAGTAGAATGATGTGCTTTACCAAAAAGCTTTATCTTGGTCTCATCTGTCCACAAGACGTTTTCCCAGAAGGATTTTGGCTTACTCAAGTACATTTTGGCAAACTGTAGTCTTGCTTTTTTATGTCTCTGTGTCAGCAGTGGGGTCCTCCTGGGTCTCCTGCCATAGCGCTTCATTTAATTTAAATGTTGACGGATAGTTCGCGCTGACACTGATGCTCCCTGAGCCTGCAGGACAGCTTGAATTTCTTTGGAACTTGTTTGGGGCTGCTTATTCACCATCCGGACTATCCTGTGTTGCAACCTTTCATCAATTTTTCTCTTCTGTCCACGCCCAGAGAGATTAGCTACAGTGCCATGGGTTGCAAACTTCTTGATAATGTTGCGCACTGTGGACAAAGGCAAATCTAGATCTCTGGAGATGGACTTGTAACCTTGAGATTGTTGATATTTTTCCACAATTTTGGTTCTCAAGTCCTCAGACAGTTCTCTTTTCCTCTTTCTGTTGTCCATGCTTAGTGTAGCACACAGACACACAATGCAAAGACTAAGTGAACTTCTCTCCTTTTTATCTGCTTTCAGGTGTGATTTTTATATTGCCCACACCTGTTACTTGCCCCAGGTGAGTTTACAGGAGCATCACATGCTTGAAACAATCTTATTTATCCACAATTTTGAAAGGGTGGCAAGAATTTTGTCCAGCCCATTTTTGAGTTTTGTGTGACATTATGTCCAATTTGCTTTTTCTCCTCCCTTTTTTTGTTTTGTTCCAATACACACAAAGGGGATAAACATGTGTATAGCAAAACATGTGTTACTGCAATACTTTTCTGTGAGAAATACTAGATTTTCTGGAAAAGATGTCTGGGGTGCCACCAATTTCGGCCATGACTGTGTGTATATATATATATATACAGTGGCAAGAAAAAGTATGTGAACCCTTTGGGATTACGTGGAGTTTTGCATGAATTGGTCATAAAATGTGCTCTGATCTTCATCTAAGTCACAACAATTTGAAAAACACAGTCCGCTTAAAATAATACAGCACAAACATTATATGTTTTCATGTGTTTATTGAACATAACATGTAAACATTCACAGTGCAGGATGGAAAAATTATGTGAACCCCTAGCCTAATGACTTCTCCAAGAGCTAATTGGAGCCAGGAGTGAGCCAACCTTGAGTCCAATCAGTGTGATATTATTGGATGTGTTGCTGAAAGCTGTCCTGCACTTTAAAAACACACACCAGTTTTGGGTTTACTGGTTTCAAGAAGCACTGCCTGATGTGAACCATGCCTCGCAGAAAAGAGCTCTTAGAAGACCTACGATCAAGAATTGTTCACTTGCATGAAGCTGGAAAGGGTTACAAAAGTATCTCCAAAAGCCTTGATGTTCATGTGTCCACGGTAAGACAGACTGTCTACAAATGGAGAAAGTTCAGCACTGTTGCTACTCTCCCTAGGCGTGGTCGTCCTGTAAAGATGACTGCAAGAGCACAGCGCAGAATGCTTAATGAGGTAAAGAAGAATCCTAGCGTGTCAGCTAAAGACCTACAGAAATCTCTGGCACATGCTAACATTTTTGTTGACACATCTACAATATGGAAAACATTAAACAAGAATGGAGTACATGGGAGGACACCACAGAGGAAGCCATTGCTGTCCAAAAAGAATATTGCAGCACATTTGAAGTTTGCAAAAGAGCACCTGGATGTTCCACAGCACTACTGGCAAAATATTCTGTGGACAAATGAAACCAAAATTGAGTTGTTTGGAAAAAACACACAACACTATGTGTGGAGAAAAAAAGGCACAGCACACCAACATCAAAACCTCATCCCCACTGTAAAACATGGCGGAGGGAGCATCATGGTTTGAGGCTGCTTTGCTGCCTCAGGGCCTGGACGGATTGTTGTCATTGATGGAAAAATGAATTCCAGAGTTTATCAAGACATTTTTCAGGAAAACGTAAGACCATCTGTCCGCCAACTGAAGCTCTGCAGAGGATGGGTGATGCAACAGGACAATGACCCAAAGCATACAAGTAATCCAACAAAAGAATGGCTTCAACAAAACAAAATATGCCTTCTGGAGTGGCCCAGTCAGAGTTCTGACCTCAACCTGATTGAAATGCTGTGGCATGACCTTAAGAGAGTGATTCACACCAGACATCCCAAGAATATTGCTACACTGAAACAGTTTTGTGAAGAGGAGTGGTCCAAAATTACTCCAGATCGTTGTGCAGGTCTGATCTGCAACTACAGGAAACATTTGGTTGAGGTTATTGATGCCAAAGGAGGGTCAACCAGTTATTAAGTCCAAAGGTTCACATACTTTTTCCACCCTGCACTGTGAATATTTACATGTTCTGTTCAATAAAAACATGAAAACATATAATGTTTGTGTTGTATTATTTTAAGCAGACTGTGCTTTTCAAATTGTTGTGACTTAGATGAAGATCAGAGCACATTTTATGACC
Organism: Leptobrachium leishanense; assembly: GCA_009667805.1. Taxonomy (NCBI): domain Eukaryota; kingdom Metazoa; phylum Chordata; class Amphibia; order Anura; family Megophryidae; genus Leptobrachium; species Leptobrachium leishanense. The sequence continues at coordinate 12,994,893 of CM019066.1, forward strand.
AATTCATGCAAAACTCCACGTAATCCCAAAGGGTTCACATACTTTTTCTTGCCACTGTAGTATATAAACTCCACTTACTCGAGCACTCCACTTCAAGACTTCAGATGCCGCGGTGCTAAATCCCGTAGAAATATGTAGAGAACCAAAGATGGGAACACTCACGGACTTGTATAGATAAAACTTCCAATTTTTATTCAGCTATGCATGTAAAAGTCTGGCGTTTTGGCTCACAAACAAGCCTTTTTCAAGGATAAAAGCAATACGGCACCGTACCTATATTTATACTTTGAACAATAAAATAATTAAGTGGTTAACTCACCCAACCTGTGGCGCGCTGCCTGAGACGCCGTCAACCCGGAAACCGGAAATGACCCCTCAACATGGCTGTGCGCGTCATTCCTATAATGGTCACATGTGTCAAAACATTATTGGCTTCCAGGGTTATCATGGGAGCATTCAATTAAATAGGATGACTCGTTAGAATAGCGGAGGGAGATCTGGCACAAGGGATATTTAAGATGCTCTAAAGCAGTGGTTCTCAACCCGTGGACCCTCAACTGTCCCCACAATTGTCCTTGGTCATTAAGTCGCGACCCAAAAATAATTAAATTTCTGAAACATAATTTATTCCACAAAATAACGTGTGCAATATACTACAATGTATGCACTTTTTGAACAATTTTGAAAACAAAAAGGGATTCTTTCCAAAAAGGATAATGCAGTAATCACAGCACTAGTGAAAACTAAAGTGTTTGCTGTTAAATAAACTAGTTGAAACATGAAATGAAGTATAACTTACTGGAAAACTGGGGATGCTTCTTGCTCTTAAGTGTCTCAAAGTCTGGGGTGATGGTAGACAAAGCAACTCTAATTTAAATCATTACTGAATGAATAAAATATTCTAAAAGAAACTCACCTGCTCCATGCTCCCCAGCAGGAAATGCTAGCAGAATGCTTGGTTGTGTAGGGAGAGGTATTAGCAGTAGGAAAAGGGAAGTGCTCATGCCACTGTACAGAGCACTGGTGAGACCTCACTTGGAGTACTGTGTGCAGTACTGGAGACCGTATCTCCAGAAGGATATAGACATCATAGAGAGAGTTCAGAGAAGGGCTACTAAAATGGTGTATGGTTTGAAGGAGAAAAGTTACCAGGAAAGGTTTAATGATCTTAACATGTACAGCTTGGAAAAAAGACGAGACAGAGCAGATATGATAGAAACATTTAAATACGTAAAGGGAATCCACAAGGTAGAGGAAGGGAGTATATTTAAAAGGAAACAAAGTAGCAAAACAAGAGGACATAGTCTTAGATTAGAGGGGCAAAGGTTTAAAAGTAACATCAGAAAGCATTATTTTACTGAGAGGGTGGTGGATACATGGAACAAAAGATAAATACAGGTAAAGTATCCATTTAATTGGGCAGACTAGATGGGCCGAAAGGTTCTTATCTGCCGACATTTTTCTATGTTTCTATGTCTGTCTGTGCGCACATTATTTTTAAGCAGCAGCCTGCCCTCCCTGAGCCTACACAATTTGCGTAGCTGAACGCTAAACTAATCGCATAAGCTCAAGCTGGTCAAGAGATTGAGGTCTGCAGCACGCGTCTGGCGTCACCAGCTTCCTGAATCTACGCTTTGCAGTGCCTCAGACGGACTGAAGAATAATGGAATAGCTTTGACCGATGGAAAAGCACCATTGGTCCAAGCCATTCAAAAAACGCCTCCATGGGAGGCTGACCTCCCATGCATTGATTGACGCAGGACAGTCATGTGACCTCATCTCGCACAGTGTGCTCAGGGTGTGACTGTTCACTGTGTTGGCACCTCCTCCCTGCAGGTGGAGAGGGCAGTGCGCGGCTGCCTGGAGTGGATGATGCAGATCCTGGGGAGCACTGAGAGCAGCCAGATCCTGGGGAGCACTGAGAGCAGCCAGATCCTGGGGAGCACTGAACCTATGTAACCTGTGTATATCTGTCTCTGATACTAGCCAGTGCCTCACCAGCCACTGACCTTACCTCACGTCCCTGGTATGCAGGGAGGCCGGGATCAGGAAGCCGCGTGTGATTCTGCTGAGAATTCTAGTTCTCTGCAGGGATTATCACAGGAGGAAGGCAGGAAAGGAAGAGGAGCGAGAGATTTATAGAGTAAAAGGGAGAGAGTGATAGAGGGAGAAATGGAGAGTTAGACATAGATACAAGGACAGATGGAAAAATACACAGGACACACAGATATAGATGGACAGACAGAATACCAGATATTCAGAAAGAAGGTTGCATAAATAGATAAAAGGACAGAGAAAAACACAAATATACATAGGGAGCCCCCCCCCTTACCCAGCAGCCTTTTGCTTCACTGAGATGTGTTTTGTGTACAGTGGCTCATGGTGTTGGGAGTACAGGGCTGCTGCCAGTCACTGAGTCCCACCCCACACCTTCCCATTACAGATTCAACCCCCCCCCAACCTTGCAATTACAGAGAATCTTACCTGATGCAGCGGGCCCCAGGTGGCGCCTGGGAACATTCAGAGGTAGCCGCATTGCCTGGCACCCGCTGCTGCAGGCAAGATGCATCAGCAGGTCCCAGGCATTAGAGAGGCCTGGGGCACTTGCCCCGCGACCCAGTCCGCCCCTGGTCGCGACACACTTTTGGGTCGCGACCCACCACTTGAGAAATACTGCTCTAAAGATTCCTGTTACAAAAAGAGATATGTGTAGACACTAGAATATGTACTGTGAATACGCTATCAAATTACAAACGTACTAAAACATACAAAAAGTGCTGATGGTGTAATGTCAAAATCAGAGTTGTGTAAACCTAATGTGATGGTGAAAAGTAATGAATACATGAAATGGTGTGTGTGGAGTGATGGTAAAAATAAAACGAATGGTGTGTGTGTAGTGATGATACGTGAAAGTATGATGAATATAATAGCTAATAAATATAAGAATGATAACGGGTGTGTTGTTAAATGATAGTGTGAATGGTGTCAGTGTGGTGGAAAGTAAAGTGTAGAAGGTGTGTGGAGGAAAATGTGTAGGCTGGGTAAGTAAAAAACTGAATGGGTGACAAAAAACAAAAAAAGAGGAGCAAAAACAATATGTATAAAGAACAATGGGTGAATAGTGATGAAACAAAGTGATGAGGTGATGGGTAGTGAATGTGTATGTGTGAAAAGAAGTGTGGTGTTTTGAAGATTTTAACGATTATACAAAAATGAGGTAAAAGAGACATATTCATTAAGTCCATTTGGGGCCAAAGTTTGTAGCATTTTGATCCAAAAAGTTTCTCGTTGTAAAAGGATTTGGGAGCGGTCTCCCCCACTATTAAGAGGTGGTACATGATCGATGGCAATGAAACGTAATGAAGACAATGGGTGACGTAGTTCCAGAAAATGTTTGGCAACAGGTTTCTCAGTATGTCAATCTCGGTACGCTGTATTAATAGCAGATCTATGACCTCTAATCCATTCACGTAGTGTTAAATCCGTTTTACCGACTTAGCCCAGTAGCCCAATCCACATGGGCATGTTATTAGATAAATGCAGTGGCGTCACTAGGGTCGGTGTCACCCGGTGCGGTAATTTATGGTGTCACCCCCCCCCCCCGAGTTTTTCAGATTTTATTTTTTTAACTACTCTTACTCCTAAATCAGTACTCCCATATAACACTGAATGCTCATACACACAGCGCACATTACTGTGAGGTTTATTGCTGTGGAGCTCTCTCATATGCTCACACAACTTTTTGCCAACTGCCAGCAAGTACGTTGCCCGTTCGAAGGCAGTGAAAGCACACATGGATATATATTGCCCCCAGCAGCTCTGGATATATATTGCCCCCAGCAGCTCACCCATGGATATATATTGCCCCCAGCACACATGGATATATTGCCCCAGACCAGCTCACACATGGATATATTGCCCCAGACCAGCTCACACATGGATATATTGCCCCAGACCAGCTCACACATGGATATATTGCCCCAGACCAGCTCACACATGGATATATTGCCCCAGACCAGCTCACACATGGATATATTGCCCCAGACCAGCTCACACATGGATATATTGCCCCAGACCAGCTCACACATGGATATTGCCCCAGCTCTCATGGATATTGCCCCCAGCACACATGGATATGCCCCAGCTCCTCTCATGGATATTGCCCCAGCTGCTCTCATGTATATACTGCCCCAGCTGCTCTCATTGATAATGCTCCAGCTGCTCTCATGGATTTGCCCCAGCTCATGGATATACTGCCCCAGCAGCTCATGGATATACTGCCCCAGCAGCTCATGGATATGCCCCAGCAGCTCATGGATATGCCCCAGCAGCTCATGGATATGCCCCAGCTCCTCTCATGGATTTGCCCCAGCAGCTCATGGATATGCCCCAGCTCCTCTCATGGATATGCCCCAGCAGCTCATGGATTTGCCCCAGCTCACTCATGGATATGCCCCAGCTCACTCATGGATATGCCCCAGCTCCTCTCATGGATATGCCCCAGCAGCTCATGGATTTGCCCCAGCTCACTCATGGATATGCCCCAGCTCACTCATGGATATGCCCCAGCTCCTCTCATGGATATGCCCCAGCTCCTCATGGATTTGCCCCAGCACCTCATGGATTTGCCCCAGCAGTTTATGGATTTGCCCCAGCACCTCATGGATTTGCCCCAGCAGTTTATGGATTTGCCCCAGCAGTTTATGGATTTGCCCCAGCAGCTCATGGATTTGCCCCAGCAGCTCATGGATTTGCCCCAGCAGTTTATGGATTTGCCCCAGCAGCTCATGGATTTGCCCCAGCAGTTTATGGATTTGCCCCAGCAGCTCATGGATTTGCCCCAGCAGCTCATGGATATGCCCCAGCTCCTCTCATGGATATGCCCCAGCTCCTCTCATGGATATGCCCCAGCTCCTCTCATGGATATGCCCCAGCTCCTCTCATGGATATGCCCCAGCTCCTCTCATGGATATGCCCCAGCAGCTCATGGATTTGCCCCAGCTCACTCATGGATATGCCCCAGCTCACTCATGGATATGCCCCAGCTCCTCTCATGGATATGCCCCAGCACCTCATGGATTTGCCCCAGCAGTTTATGGATTTGCCCCAGCACCTCATGGATTTGCCCCAGCAGTTTATGGATTTGCCCCAGCAGCTCATGGATTTGCCCCAGCAGTTTATGGATTTGCCCCAGCAGCTCATGGATTTGCCCCAGCAGCTCATGGATTTGCCCCAGCAGCTCATGGATTTGCCCCAGCAGCTCATGGATTTGCCCCAGCAGTTTATGGATTTGCCCCAGCAGTTTATGGATTTGCCCCAGCAGCTCATGGATTTGCCCCAGCAGCTCATGGATTTGCCCCAGCAGCTCATGGATTTGCCCCAGCAGCTCATGGATTTGCCCCAGCAGTTTATGGATTTGCCCCAGCAGTTTATGGATTTGCCCCAGCAGCTCATGGATTTGCCCCAGCAGTTTATGGATTTGCCCCAGCAGCTCATGGATTTGCCCCAGCAGCTCATGGATTTGCCCCAGCAGCTCATGGATATGCCCCAGCTCCTCATGGATTTGCCCCAGCACCTCATGGATTTGCCCCAGGCCCCCATGGATTTGCCCCAGCAGCTCATGGATTTGCCCCAGCAGCTCATGGATTTGCCCCAGCAGCTCATGGATTTGCCCCAGCTCACCTCCTGGTCCTGGTCCGGATAGCGGCCCAGGCAGCACCTCTCCGCCGCGTTTTTTCGCTCCTTCTGAGCGTCCGGCGCGCAGCTTGGGCGCTCGTCTGGGGGAGCCACGTGACCAGCCGCGATTGGCTGGTGACGTATTTCCTCCAGGCGAGCGCCGAAGCTGCATGCTTCGGACGCTCGCACGGAGCGAATCCGCGGCGGTGGCGTCGGTGGCGGGCGGTGGGTGAGACACCCGCCCTTAGGGTGACGGTGTCACCCTAAAGGCGGGTGTCACCTGGTGCGGGCCGCACCCCCCGCCCCCACGTTACGACGCCACTGGATAAATGACATACTCGGTGAGACAGGAGATTCGAGATCTGTTACTGTATCTTTTCCCAGTTCTGGGGTGGACAAAAGTAGAACCCGGCAACATGTGTCGACATGTCACACAATCAAGACATCGGAAGCAGCCTTTTTTCTGGAAATCCCTTCTCCGATCATACAGTTGAACTGGATCGGTTTTAACCAAAAGATCTTTTAAATTTTTAGTTCTGCGAAAACTGATTAATGGTGGATTATGGAATTGTGGAGGTGAAGTTTTATCAAATTGGAATATCTGCCACTGTTTTCGTAATGTGGATGCTTTGTGCATTCCGCTGTTATCATATGTCACTGGTAAAACGATCCTTGAAGAGTGTAATGAAGAGGCATTTTTAGAATCTATAGATCTATCCCTTGCTTTCGCCAAGGCTTCTTGTAACATTTTTGGTGAGTAAACCCATCCGTAGAAATTTATTTGTCATCTCGTCAATTTGTTTTTCTCGGACAAGTGGATTGGTGTTATATCTTATTACCCTCAAATACTGAGAGATTGGTATCAAATCCTTCAGTTGCCTAGGGTGGAAGCTTGTAGCCAAGAGAAGGGAATTTCTGTCTGTTTCTTTTTGATATAGAGTATAGTGCGGTCTAAGGATTGTGTTTGCTGCATTTACTTGTTGTGGCCACCAGAGGGAGACAGGGGCAATATGGACTATGCTGGACACAAATGGAACTACAATTTCCATCGTGCTTTGCGGTGGAGACAGGAAGTGGGTGGGAGAGAGAGGAAGGACATCCGCAGCCTCTTGCGAAGGAGAGGCAGAGCGAGCCGAGCGGCGAAAGAAGGAAGACACACGTGAAACTGCCAAGGATCGTGACCAGGCCGGAGAGCAGGCGCTGCCTTGCGGGTGCTGGAGATCGGGACAGTGACTTTGCAGAGACCTACCTACGCACCACCGAGAGGTTTGCACAGAAATTTAGTTCCGGTTGGACCCCGAGTAAGGAGACCGCGATGATCCAATGGGATTGCAGGCGGTAGGCCGTAGTTTCGCATTGTGGAGATCGGACAAGCAAGAGAGCTGATCCGGTGGCACAGAGTCCCAGTGGTAAAGCGGAGAGACATCCTTGATCGGGCAGCGGGACAGATTTTCTAATGGATGGGTGAGAGGCCTTCCAGGCCGCAAATTCCAAGTATAACAAAGCACGCTGCATTATTGTCCAAATCTACAGGGCCCCAACGTGACTAGTCGAAGATTCGCTCATTTCATTCACTGGCCAGTTGAATACAGTACCCGGGTACCCGAGATCATACACACACACCTTTTTGAGACATTACTTTCACGGGATTTACACACCAGAACTGAAGGGGTTAAACTTTTCTTTTACCGCCGCGTGTTTTTTCCCGCATTACGAAATCCTGTCATTCATATACCGTATCTACATTATATATGCCGCATTACTGGGATCAGTAAAGTATATAATCTATAAAATCCACAACAGTGCTGGTGTATATTTATTCCCTAGTGCGGTGAGACTAACCCGAGGTTAATTCAGCGGCTCCTCCGGGGGTGAGCGCTACAAGAGTAAAACCAAGTGCTTGTTCTTCCCAGAAGACCTTAACGTCCAAAAAAAGATACTACTGAGATCGGTCGTGCTAGTAAGTTTAATGGTTGATGGAAGTTGATTAATTGCATTGACCATGTCATCAACGGAATTCAGAGTACCTCTCCATACAATGAAAATATCATCCACAAATCGAGAATATAGGAGAATTGTGTCGCCAAATCTGGATAAAATAATTTTCCTGCTCAATAGAATGCATAAAGACGTTGGCATATGAGGGTGCCATGGGAGCCCGCATAGCTGTCCTGGCTAGCTGAAGATAAAACGAATTTCCAAACATAAAATAATTGCATTCAAGAGTGATGCGCAATAATTCCATGAGAAATTCAATCGGGGAACCCTTGTATTGGGTGGATTTAAGCATTGCGCTTTTGAACGCTTCCACTCCCCAATCGTGGGGGATGACAGTATAAAGTCACATCCATTGTTGCCAACACGATGTCGTCGTCTGGCAGTTGTAAAGCCTTAATCTGTTCCAAAAAATGAGAAGTATCCTTAACCCTTTCGCTGCTGAGGCTTTTCCCGCCCCTGTGCTGAGGTCATTTTTACCGGTTTTGCTCATCATGTTTAAACGTGTTTTGAAGGCTTATTTTAGTATATGACCCAGACATATTATATATCGTTCTTTCCGTCAGACTCGGTAGATTCATAATATGTCATTATTATATGTATACGTTATGTCATGTCTGTATATTATAACAAAAAATGCAATAAAATATGTATTTTCAGTAATTTACAATGTGTAAAGTGTTTTTTTTCACATTTTAACATGCGAGAAATTGCGGTTATATTTTGTATGGGGTGCGCTTGTTAAAAAAATTAGAGATGGGGTCTCGTTACATTTTTTTTGGGGGAAAATTACACTATTTTTAACAAACGCACCGCATACAAAAATCGTTAGTGCAGCATCATTGTTCACATTATAATTGAAATGGGAACAATATTGCTGCATTAACAAACCAAAAAAAGAAAAAAAAAGTGTTTATTTTTTTTTTTATAATTTTTTTTAAATTTTTTTTTTTTTTTTTTTTTTTTTTTTTACAAAATTTTTCACAGTAGTGTTTGGTATCGTTGGAACGGCCATGCTCTGGCCGATCCAACCATACCAAAATTTAACCCCTAGCTGCCACGGATCGGGAGATAGGGAGTTCATTGGAACTCCCTATCTCCACCGTTGGTGGCAGTTAGGGGTTAAGTCCAGGACTGGCGTCATCGTACTACGCACGATGATGCCAGTCCCCAGGGGGAGTTCCCGGAGGCTTGGCCGACATCCAAGATGTCGGCCAGCTCCGGGAAAGGATCGCGAACCGGCGCTTTTCAGCGCCGATTCGCGATCCAGCTCCCCAGGGGTTAATGCCAGGCACCATTTGGAAGGGCAGGCTGTGCCCTTCCAAATGATGCCTGGGTTAACCCCCGCAGAGCCGCCGATCGGGAGGGAGAGAGGTCCGAAGGACCTCCCCCCTCCCTTTCAGGCGCCTCCTCCGCACATGCGGGGGGGCGCCTGAATTAGGTGTCATCGCGCTGCCGCGATGACACCTAATACCAGCGGCTGCGGTTCTGGATGCGCGGCTGACATCGAGGATGTCAGCCCGCACCGGAGGGGTGATAGCGTGTGAAGTTTATAGATCCACCGACACTCCTTTTGTCGGAGCCTACGATCTAGGTTGCCCTTTCTAGGTGATGGAACCACAGTTTCCAATCCACAAAACTTTAAAACACTAGCGTTGTTGGCATGACACTGTGCCAGGTGGCGTGAAATAGGAGTCTCTTGGATTCGTCTTACAGAATGAATATGCTCCATAATCCTTCTCTTGAATGGACGGAGAGTTTTGCCAACATACATCTTACCACATTCACAAGTGGCCAAATACACTAAACCGCTGGAATTGCAATTAAAGAAAGTCTTAATTTCATGATCATATTTTTTCCGTGAATCTGTAACTTGTTTTGAGTTTTTTAGGATATATTTATATGCAACACAATGGCCACATCGGTACGTGCCGCATAAATTCTCAGAAAGCCATGTAACTGGTCTATTGTTAATAACAGAGTTATGATGGCTATGTACCAGTCTGTCTCTCAGGTTCCTGCTACGTCTAGCGGTAACTGAGGGTCTAACCTCTAATTTATCTGATAACTGGGGGTCCATAGTTAGTAAAGGCCAAAACCTGTCTAAAATGGAATGAATCTGATTCCAACCTCTATCAAAAGTCCCAATGCATCTTATTAAGTTGTTATTTTTGGGTCTGGGGTCTTGTAAAAGGCTATCACGAGACCTCAACATGGCCTGTTGAAACGCCTTCTTCAGATGTCTTTTCGGATATCCTTTTTCACGAAAATGATTTTTCAATTTTTTAGCTTTAATCAGAAATTCTTCATCAGAAGAACAAATTCATCTCAGTCTCAAGTATTGGCCAACCGGAATGCCTTTTTTGAGTGTAAATGGATGAAAGCTTTGCCAGTGTAATAGATTGTTTGTCGCTGTTGGTTTTTTATGTAGAGTTGTCGACAAGGTACCGTCAACAGTTTTGGAAATTTTAATATCCAAGAAGGAAATGCTCTCTTTCTGTACCTCAAAAGTGAACCTTAGATTATACATATTGTCATTAAGGAGAGATACAAATTGTAGGAGTTCTTGTTCAGTACCATTCCACAATAATAACACATCATCGATGTATCTAAGCCACAACTCGATTCTGTTCATATAGAGTTTTAATATATCATTAGTTTTACAATTTTCTTCCCATATACCTAGATACAAATTTGCATATGATGGTGCCATTGAAGAGCCCATAGTTGTACCCCTCAGTTGATGGAAATACTGGCCCTTGAACAAGAAATAATTATGAGTAAGTACAAAGTTAGTCAGTTTAACCAAAAAGTCAATATGCGGACCGGTCAAAGTATCGTCCCTTTCAAGGAAAGTTTTGATATGATTAAGTCCAAGATTGTGTGGAATACTTGAATATAGTTATTCCACATCCAAACTACATAGTAAGGTGTCATTATTGATATTAATGCCTTTAAGAATTTGTAATGCCTGTTTTGTGTCTCTTAAGTACGAAGGCAGCTTTTCAACATATTTTCTCAGAATCTTGTCTAAGAAGACACTAGCATTCTGCGTGAGACTATCGTTGCCAGATACGATTGGACGGCCAGGTGGTTCATTAATACTTTTATGAGTTTTAGGAATACCGTAAAATGTAGGAATGGTAGGAGAAGATGGAATGAGAAATTCATATTCAGACTTAGTAATTAAGGTCTGTTCGAAAGGAAGACAAATCAGATCCTTAAGCTCACAAGCAAACTGCATGGTAGGATCCTTCGTCAATCTGGTGTATGTATCAGTATCATCAAGAATTTTGTACACCATCTTTTCATAAAATTCAATAGACATTAGCACTACATTACCACCTTTATCTGACTGTTTGATTATCAATGACTTGTCAGATTCAAGTTCTTTTAAAGCTTTTCTTTCAGCATAGGTGAGATTGTCACTAACTGATGCTAATACGTCTGAATCACGCAAATGATCAATTTCAGCACAAACCAAATTGCAGAACATTTCAAGATTCCCAAACTCCTTAAAATTAGGAGTGAAACGACTCTTAATGTGTAGATTTGTAAGGCTTTCCTGATTCGTTTCCTGTTCCTCCAATAAGTCTGTCAATATTCTTAGACAAGGAAGATCTGAGGGTTCAAGACCCAAATATTTTAACCTTTGTTCTTCCTTAATCTTGTGTACTTTATGCAAAGCTAATTTACGTACAAATAGATGAATATCCTTCGTCCACTCAAACTTGTCAAGATTAGAAACAGGTACAAATGAAAGGCCCTTCTAAGAACTGAAATATGGGCATCTCTAAGTGAGAAGTCAGATAAATTTATTACGGTCAAACCATGACCCTCAGGAACATTGAATGTGTTGATAAGATTAGGTCTCTCCACCTTAATGGGAGTCTCAATACTGTTAAGAGAGGGTACTGGATAGCTGGTAGGGGATCGTAAATTAGTATATCGATTGTGTGAAAGATTAACCTAGGTTACCGAGTGATAGAATTCTGAATCAACATCTCTAATCCCCAGGTGATTCACTTCATTGGTCAATTGTATATATTTCGTTCCATTTTGTTGCCTCTGTATCCACGATAACCCCATTTTTCCGATCTCGTAGTTTTTCTGGTAGGATGTCTCTTTCTAAAAAAGAAACACCTTTCTTCAAGATACCCCTCCTTGATGCTGGACTGTGTTCAGAACGAGCATTACTCTCAATGTCAGTATCAGTGGATTCACCTTCAGTGGATGATGTACCAAATCTACTTGTTTTTCTTGTCTTATTAGTTTTGTATACCAATCCTGTTCTATAATCCTCAGTATCACGTAGGAATTTACGTTGTTACATCCTCAAGGAGGGCTACTGTTCATGCCTAATAATCGTTAGCGATCTTCTCATATGTATCCTTTTCCCTCCACTAATATGGACTGTATCGCACATTACATCTATTGGAGATCGTTCGATGCTATTTTTGCATTCCTTTATGATATGGATAGCCATTTGTTTATTTCTTATGTATCGTTCATCTACGCTAATGTTTGTTTTCAATTCTCCCTATTCGCTGCCGGGACACCATGTGACCGTTCATTCATGCGATTGGTCTAAGCAAATTACATGATTATTATGACACAGCTGATCCCGTGATACAACTAGCCTATTACCCAGATTCGATCTAGCTATTGTTATTATTTTTTATGACCGGCGATCCATCTGTCTGGTGATTATCGAGATAACTTTATTGGTCAGTGCTGAAAATTAATCTGACCACTGTTCTTCATATAAATATAGGTTCCTTGCTATCCCATTCTTTGGCTCTTATGGAGATTGATGGCGTATGCCTGTTTATTACTCATCTCACGATTACTTGATTTCATTCTCAATATGGTCCATACTGGACATCAAAACCATTCCAGATCGTTTGGTGTTGTTTTTGTGATCTTCGTTGATATGGACGGCCGTTTGTTTATCCCTTATTAATGCTAATGACCACTCTTAGTGCTTTCTATTTGCCATTTAGATACCACGTGACCCTTCATTCATGCGATTGGTTTCAGTATGTCACATGGGTTCAATTATATGGCGTTTTGTATAGGAGGGACATGTGACTGTTTGGAGGTAATGGATTGGTCAATTGTAGACCAAATAATGAATAAAAAAGAGGGAGGTACATACAGCAGTACCAACTAATTTTTGCTCCAGGTGAAGCCGACGCCTAGTCGGCGAAATATATGTTGAGCTAAATGCACCAACTTAGATTTTAGAGTTGTGAATGTTGTGTCTTGCAATTTCAGGGTGAGGACAGAAATTTGAGCATGAGCTTGATCAGTTTAGGGCCAGTTTGAGCGTGCTAATTGTGCTACGTTACCTGCTTATTACCATATTGGTGCTTATTTTCTCCCCTCATTGTGGGAGCCCATTTAATAGGTTTATACGTTGCATTGATTTTTCTACGTATTTTCTGTGCACTGCCATCACATACTGGGTTCTTTTCCAATACACCCTGTTATGCTTGTCGTATATGTATGTTTTTAATTGTTTCGTTCTGGGAGTGTCTAATTTGGTTAACAATAAATGAACTTTTTTCATTTAGTTACTCCTCTAGTACTATTTAACAGTTTATGTTTAGCTGTTAATAGTTTTTGATGTGTACATTTTGTAGGTCAGGTTTAATCCTGAATTAGAGTGAGTGCTGCCCCTACCCCACAGTAGGGACAGGTGATTGCTATTTGGTGTGACCCTGTAGCTTACAGGGTCCTCCATTTTCTTCAATTCTTTGGACATTATAAATGAAATGGGAACAATATTGCTGCATTAACAAAACAAAAACAAAAAAAACTTGTTTATTTCCGCCGGAATGCTCAGCGCGTCCATAGCACAGGAGAAACACTTGGCTGGATGCGCTGAACGCGTCCATAGCAGCCAAGGGGTTAAGGCAGGTGGGTAAATGGAGTACTGTTTCTTTACAACTAGGGAATGTATGTGCCGAACACCCCCCGTGTTCGGTTCGCATTCGAACTCGAACATTTGAAAAAGTTCGAATTCGAGCGTGAACACGATTCGAACTCAATGGAAGTCAATGGGACTCAAAAGTTCGAAAATTAAGGTCCCCTCCAGAGGGCATATATGCAAGATATTGGTCATAAAAGGTGTATGGGGGTCTGGGTACTGCCCTGGGGGACAGGGAACAATGAAAAACAAATTTAAAAAAAAGCATTTTTAACAAAAAAAAGTTTTTTTGAGCCATTTCACCGCTGTGCGCTGAGCTAATTTTTACCACTTTTGCTCATGTTTAAACGCGATTTGAAGCCATGGGAAATGTTTGAGCAACAACGAGTGGGAAAAATTACGATCTTAATGCAAATGTTAACGCTCACTTGCGTGAGCATTAACGTTTGCTGCAGCGTTCACCGCATATTTGTAATGATTCCCCGGGACAGACATGGTAGGATCCCTGGTAACAGACCTCTAACCCTCTGATCCTTAGATTTAGTGGTCCCGACCATCCTAACCTCTTGCAGCAACACAGGCCAGAGAGACAGCACCAGCAATATACACCACAGACTGAGATCAATATACGTTTGTACTGCACTACAGTGTATGGCAGGATGGAAGCGCACCAGCAGTAACAAGCAGCGGAATATACCAGACAGGGGCACAGAGCGAGAGTAGTCGTTATAACAAAACCTGGTCAGCAACGTTTAGGCACTTGTACTGCGCTACTGTATATGGTGAGAATCGGCACACACCAGTAGCAACAGGAGGCAAACAGAACAGGCAGGGAGTACACAGAGAGAATAGTCAAATGGCAGGCAAAGTCGGCAAGAGATCGGATCCTCAGAACAAGCAGGGTCAGTAACAAGTATACAAACTGATTCGGTAAGCTAGCGATGCGAGAATGAAACTCCACGGCAAGGCAAGGTGTACAACGCGCACTCCTGATTTAGGCTAGGGTCAGACTGAGGCAGTGCGAACGCGCGTGCAGCCGCACTTAATCACGGCCGCACTAGCAGCAAATGACGGGCAATGACGGCCAATATACGAAGTACGGCCGCACAAAAGTCCGGCTGCGCAACGCAAGTGGAAACGAACGCATTTTTTCGAGAACGTGAAACCGCAGGTACTGACGTACAGAGTGCGCTGCGTCCGCTAGCGGCGTGTGTGCGTGATTAGGAGACGTCAGACGCTGCTAATGTCCGGCCAACATAACGTCCAGACACAAAAAGTGTTTTATTGATGATCCGTACAAAATCACGGACGGAAATGCGCATAGTATGACCACTATCACGTATTCTGTGAAAAAATGCGTCCATTCGTTCGAACGCACTTTTTCACAGACAACATAAAAATGCGTTCGTCTGACCCTAGCCTTAAAGGTCCCGGCAGCTCCTCGTCATCACGCCGCGCCCTGCCCCCTGATCACTCACAGCTGCGCCGAGTGCCGCTGGAGCTCCTGGCATTCGGCCAGCTGGCGGCACCATGCATCCAGGGCCCCCCTGATCGCCACCAGGGGCCCTGGATGTCACAATATTACAATCCAAACGCAAATGGGTTAAGTAACCAAATTTGTAAGAAGAATAATTAATGCAACATATCAATCCTCACACTGCCGGGCAGCACCTCTACAGTCTGACGCTAGCTTTAACCGGCGCGCTGTGTGCAGCTTCTGAGAAGATACGCTATTAGTGTAGCGGGGAAGCCGACTGCGCATTTTGCATCGCTCCCTCTACACTAATAGCGAATCTTCTCAGAAGTTGCACACAGCGCGCCGGTGTATGCAGCTTCTAACAGCGTGGGAGACGGGAGGCTGCGCTTGTTGGTGGATCCAGGAATCAGGTGAGTATTAGAAAGAAGGAAAAAAAAGTTTTATTTTATGTTCCTGGGGATATTTAAAAATGTCCTCGGATTTTATTTTCTTTAGAAATGTGCCGCCTTACCTTAGCCTGGATGTCAGTGGGGGCTTCCTGGATTGTGGTTGGGGGGGTCTGCCATGGCCGCAGGTGCAATGGCTCCCTCCCTACGCCGCCTCTCTGCCACATGCACCCGGCCGGGCCAGCCCGCACAGTCGCAGCTCTGTCATCCGACAGCTGCCTGCTCCTCAAGGGATCCTTGGGAGGCCCCGACGGGCTGCCCTCTACAGTGCCTGATTAGAGGGCCTCGTCTGTCTGATGTTTCAGCAACAAGATTGTTTTATCCCATAGGCTTCAATGTTAAAAATATTCCTGTTTCAATTCAATATCTCATAAACCGTTGCTTATAATATTCTGCAGTAAAGAGTCGCTTTATCTTTAGATTTTTATGATTTTTTAAGCATTTTTAAAAAAAAATAAAATCAAAATTTTATTTATTTTCGACCTTTTTGCGAACGGCCTGAAAAGTTTGAAGTTCGCGAACTTTCAAACGGCCAATGTTTGATGCGAACATCGAACCGATTCAAACCGGCAGCCCATCCCTATTTACAACAACTGTCAATAAACTTTCCCAGAGGTTCTAACAGTCCTCCCCGGGCTGAAACTATTGGGCGACCGGGGGGCTTTTTTAACCCTTTCAATGCGGTGGACGCGCTGAGCGTCCGGGACCCCCGGTGGGCACGATAGGAGTCATCGCGCATGCGCGATGACGTCTATTTCAGGCACCCCCCGCCATTGCAGGGAAGGTGCCTGAAGGGGAGGGGGGGGTCCTTCGGTCCTCTCCCCCTCCCCTTCCCCGCGGGCCAGCGATTAAAGACAGGCACCGCCTGGAAGGGCACAGCCTGCCCTTCCAAGCGGCGGCTGTCTTTAACCCCTAGGGGGCTGGATCGCGATATGGCGCTAACATGCGCCGTATCGCAGTCCCCTCCCGGAGCTGACCGATATCTTGGATGTCGGCCAAGCTTCCGGGATATCCCCCTAATGACTGGCGTCATCGCGCAGAGCGCGATGGCGCCAGTTTTGAAATTAACCCCTTGCTGCCACCTATAGTGGAGATAGGGGGTTCCAATGAACCCCCTATCTCCCGATCCGTGACAGCTAGGGGTTAATGTTTACTATGATTGGAACGGCCAGAGCGTGGCCTTTCCAATGATACCAAACATGACCATGTAAAATGTTAAAAAAAAAATGTTTTTTGTGTTTTGTTTTCGTTTTATTAGTGCAACAATCTTGTTCCCATTTCAATTATAATGTGAACAATGATGCTGCACTAACAATTTTTTCTATGTGGGCGTTTGCTAAAAAACACGTAATTTTCCCCAAAAAAAGTAACGATTCCTCATTTCTAATTTTTCTAGCAAGCGCACCCCATAGAAAATATAACCGCAAACGATCGCATGTTAAAATGTGAAAAAAACCACTTTACACATTGTAAATTATTGAAAATTCAAATTTTATTGCATTTTTTGTTATAATATACAGACATGACATAACGTATACATAATATAATGATATATTATGAATCTGCACAGTCTGCCGGAAAGAACGATATATAATATGTCTGGGTCATATATTAAAATAAGGCTTCAAAACGCGGTTAAACCTGATGAGCGAAACCGGTAAAAATGAGCTCAGCACAGAGGCGTGAAAAGGCTCAGCAGCGAAAGGGTTAAGTCCTTGTGAATCTTAGGAATGGTGTAAAGAATTGGCACTCGAGGATGTTGCACCATTAAAAATTGAGCAGTGTTTTCATCTTTGTATCCAGCTTGGTACCCAACTGTACAATAGATGAGATTCGATGAGAAAAAGATTTGCCGGGGTTTTCTGTACGTAATCATGTCTCATAATTGGGATAAAACCTCAGTACGATACAAAAAATAATCCATCAAAACAATCCCTCCCCCCTTGTCCACTGGTCGTATCACAAGGTTGGGTTCCTGTATTAAATCCTGTAGGGCTTCGTTTTCTTCAGTAGTAAGATTCGGTGAAATCAAATGTTTCTTATATTCCCGAATAGATTTGTGAACTATTTGGTTAAAGGATTTGACAAAAGGATTGTTGGACTTAAAGTCCCTTGTGCTTTTTAATTTAAAGCGTTGAGCGGCTTCATTGAAAGATGGTTGTGAAAATTCCTGAATGGCTAAAGTTCTTTCGATCTTATATTGTTCAACGTCCTGTTGAAATTGAGAGGAATTATTTGTGGGAACAAAAGACAAGCCTTTGCTTAACAGGCTTAGATGGGCTGCGGTTAATTTCTTTTTTGATAAATTGAAGACCGGACTTAATTCTTGCATATCAGAGGACGACTTCGGGGATTGGTAAATCTTCCATTTTTGTCCTCGTCGCGTTCGTTTTCGGCGACGTTTGCGTTTAGATAACCTCTGGTTGTGATCCTGGGGGTTATACTCTTGTCCTCTTGTATGGAGGATAGACATGTGCACAGCACAAAATTTCGTTTTGAACTAAGGGATTAGTACTAAAATGCAATTTATTTAGTTGCTAAAGAAATTCGTTTTCAGTTCTTTAGTATGAAAACTAATTTCGTTCATCCGAAAACCAGTGGATACAATTACTATTGTTATGTTGGCTCCTCAGAGGGCTGAGATCGCTGCTTGTTACAGTATCTCTCACTCTCAGCACAATGTGTGCCATATTACATAGTTGGTGCTAACTTAACCAGAGCTGTTGTAACCTTCCCAGAGCCATTATAGCCTATGGAGGTTTTCAGTTTACAACAGGTTAAGTTAGCACCAACATTGTAATACTGCCCCGTGTCAGGCAAAGCTGTTACAGTAACTGACTGCTGCTCATCACAGCGCTCAGAGTTTCTGTAAAACTAGTAAATAATATTTTTATATGTAAGAGGTTAGAACAATATTATTTCCTTGTTTTACTGAAACTCTGAGCTCTGTTACAGTCAGTTAATGTAACAACTGAGCCTGATACATTGTACTGAGATATAATGTAACAAGCAGCCGATCTCAGCGCTCACAGCCACTGGATTTAAAGGGCTAAAAAAAAAAAGGCTCCTCTCTGTATAATGTTTAGAACATCCTCCTGCATTAATTAATACCCCTCTTTGTATAATGTAGATAACATCCTCCTGCATTAATGTCCCTCTCTGTATAGAACATTCTCCTCAATTTATACCTTTCTCTGTATAATGTATATAACATCCTCCTGCATTAATACCCCTCTCTGTATAATGTATATAACATACTCCTGTATTAATTAATGCCACTCTCTGTATAGAACATCCTACTGCATTGGCATGTGGAGGGTGCAGAACTTCGGATGTTGCGATCTTCATTGCTGGTCTCCTTCACTCATCAATGTAATATCACAAAAAGGACTGAAACTAAAATGTAGTGCATTTTATTTTAGTTTCTTTCGTTTTTTGTACTGAGCAGTTTCGTTTCTCTTGAGTCATACTAAAACTAAATTTTCCCAAAATTCGGACTAAATCGTTTTAGTACTAAAACGAATGCACATGTCTAATGGAGGACTGTGGTCCTAAAAAAGACTTAGGTACAGGAGCTATTGCATTGCTTGCTTCACCCACATTTATCTATCCATCTGAGCATGACTCTCCCGAGGTGAGGTCTATTGTGGAGATCTTGGATTTCTGCACACATGGTTTCGGGGCGATTGGGAAACGAGCGTGGATTCTCTCCACTTAACCAGTGATATACTTTGTGTGAGGTGTAATCGTAATTAACTCGTTTCAGCTTCTGTTTTTTGAACCTGATCAGTTCTGAGCGATACTTTTCCACTTATTTATTTATTTATTTATAAAGGATTTTACCAGGAAGGATACATTGAGATTTCTCTCGTTTTCAAGTATGTCCTGGGTTCAAGTACATTGAAGTGTTACATTTACAGAAATACAAAGTAATACAATGTAAGATATTAACAACACAAATATACAGATTAACAGAAGATAAATATGTAGGAAATATAGTCACTAGGTTACATGTTTACAGGTGCATTCTGTATTGAGGTATGTTAATAGGGAAATTTTGAGTGACTTAAGACTGGTGGAAGATTTGATGGTGTCTGGGAGGTTATTCCATAATTGTGGTGCTCTGTAGGAAAATGAGGACCGAGCCACTGTCTTTTTGTATTGTGGTATTGCAAGTAAGGTGCTGGTCCTGGATCGGAGGTTATAGGATGAGGGAGCTGCTGGGGGAAGCAGTCTATTCAGGTAGGGTGGCAGCTTCCCAGAGATGCTCTTAAACACCAGGCTAGAAAGGTGAAGGGTGCGTCTCGATTCTAGCGATGGCCAGTTTAGCTGTTTTAACATGTCACAATGGTGGGTCATGTAGTTACATTGTAGCGCAAAGCGGCAGAATGAGTTATACAGTGTAGTAAGTTTATGAAGGTGTGTTTGCGGGGCGGCTGCATACACTACATCTCCGTAATCAATAGCCGGCATAAGCATTTGCTGTACAATCTGCTTTCTTACCGCGGGACTCAGGCAGGATTTGTTTCTGTACAGGGCACCTAGTTTGGGGTAAAGTTTAGATGAGAGTTTTTCGATGTGGGGGCCAAAGGATAGATTAGGGTCCAACCACATACCTAGATATTTGAGAGAAGTGACTGTGGTCAGCGTGCCATTTGATATTGTCCCAACACATAGATGGGGATTTTGCAATTTGTGTAGTTTAGGTTTTGTTCCAAAGAGCATCGTTACAGTTTTGTCAGTATTTAAAAAAAGTTTGTTGTTTTTGATCCACTTTTCTACCTCTGTGAATTGTTCTTGCAGCACGGCCTCCAGCTGCGGGAGATTTGGTTTGCTGGTATAGATCACAGTGTCGTCTGCGTACATATGTACAGTTGAGGCTTTGCAGACGTTGGGCAGATCATTTATGAATATTGTGAATAGCAGGGGGCCTAGTATTGAGCCTTGGGGTACACCGCAAGTGACTGGGAGCGGGAGGGAGGAGCTGCCAGAAATTGACACATATTGTGATCGGTCGGATACATATGATTGAAACCAGGTTAGCGTGCGATCACCAATGCCAGAGTTTTTAAGTTTTTCTAACAAGATGCCATGGTCTACCGTGTCAAAGGCCTTGGCAAAATCAAGGAAGATGCTCCAGTTAGGTTTCCTTGTTCCATCCCAGCCTGGATATCATTGCAGACTTTTAAAAGGGCGGTTGTGGTTGAGTGATTTGGACGAAAGCCTGATTGATCCGGGGTTAAGTAGTTCCAATATTGATAATAATCACGTAATTGTGTGTAGACACATTTTTCCAAGACTTTTGACATTACAGGGAGCAACGATATCGGACGGTAGTTGGATACCAAAGTACTGTCACCACTTTTATGGATAGGTACCACTCTCGCAGTCTTCCAGAGTTTGGGTATGTAACCAGTTGCCAGTGACTCATTTATTAGGGTTGCGACTGGATTTGCAATTGCTGGCGCACTGATTTTCAGCAGCATTGCTGGTATTTGATCAGGTCCAGACTGGTATTTCATTTTTTGCTTACGGAGAAGTTTAGTAACGACACTGACAGGCACTGGTCTAAAACTGAATTCCTGTCTGATACAGGGACTTTGCACAGTTGGGGGGGCCTGACCTGCATGAGGCCTCTCTGATTGCATGTCACTTCCCCTTGTAGTTGTTTCAAAAATGGTGCAAAACTTGCAATATTCATTCTGTCCTTGTGTTCACCTTCAAAGTTTGATATTTTAACTCGAATGGCTTGTAAATCAATTGCCACATCCTCTATCACCAGAATCATCCAGTCTAAATTTATACAACCCATTTTTTGCAAAGTTCAGGGTTATTGCGTCCTATTGTAGGAGCATTTCTTATGCGATATCCCCGAGGGATTCGCTTAGATCTATAATAATCAGATAAAAAGATCCCATGCAAATCTAAATCGATACATAGACGATATTCTTATTATTTGGGAAGGCAGTCAATCTGACCTAATGCAATTTATTACCCATCTGAAGACCATCCAGCAGAAGAGGCCAGAAGGCGAAACGCGTCCTGGATTATCCCACTACTATTTTTTATTTTATATTTACTGTATTGTTAATCTTTTACCAATAAATCCCTTTTACCCCTGTACCTGTATCCTGTGCTTAATCCAGAGGAGAGGAAGGCAGACCATCGGTAGCCCCGCATTTACCCTTGGGCTATCAGCCAAGAGGACCTGGAGACCACAGACAGATTTTCAGTAATACAGGAGGAGACAAAAGAAGGGATCCAGTCACTTTGATGGACTGGGAGAGCGAGTAAGTCTGAGCCTGGCGCCCCTATAGGCTCTGAACCACGTGAGTTAATCAGCCTTTTTTACTACCCAAAAACTCCTGACACAGTGTTGCGCTATGTGTATCTTCTCTCTGTGTTTAATTTCATGAGGACAAGACCCACATAACGAGAGAAGGAAAGAGATCAGTGACCTGTTTTTGTTCTCCACAAGCAGCAACCACAGTACGGACTTCGGCCACCAGGTGGCAGTAGAACATTGAACATCTCTTCACTTGACTTGAAACCTGAACTTTCACATAATACAGCTTGCCAGGAATGTATTTTCTCTAAGAGGACGTTATATGTTTGTGTTATACCAATACATCCATACATTTATCGTTTACCTTTGTGTGCAAGAGGGATCTTCACCATCCCAAATGTTTATATTCAGAATTTGTTTTGCCTAAACTACTATTCCAATACTATATAGGACATTAAAATCCACGCATACCAAGTATACTACCAGTGCAATATAAGTACACCTTATGCAGGCAGCGCCCAACCTAGATATACCCAAATCTTCTATATGAATACCAACTCGGTCGGTATTAAATTAGATTCTACAATTAATAAAGAAACAATAGATTTCCTCGATCTTACATTGTATATAGAGAATGGAAGAATTATGACTAGAACACATTTCAAAAATGTTCATGTGAATGGATATATTGATAAAAGAAGTGACCATTATCCACCTTGGCTAAATGGCATTCCCAAGGGACAGATGTTAAGAGTCTGTAGGAACTGCTCTGATATTGAACAGTATCAGGTACAATCTCAAAAACTCATTCGGGAATTTTCAACTAAGGGATACCAAAAACAAGCTCTTAATATCATTAAAGATGATGTACTCAATATGGAGAGATCAACTCTTCTGGATTATAAACGACAGGAGAAAAGTAAAGACAATGTTGTATCTTTTATCCTTGTGTAGCTCTCACTCCCGGAGGAGCCGCTGAATAAACCTCGGGTTAGTCTCACCGCACTAGGAAAATAACTATGCACCAGCACTGTTTTGAATTTTTATGTATTATATTCTTTACTGATCCCAATAAAGCAGCATATACGGTATTTGAATGACAAGGATTCGTAACGCGGGAGAAACACGCGGCAGCAAAAAAAACGTTAACCTCCTCAGTTCTGGAGTATCAATCCCGTGAATAATAGCTCACAAATGTGTATGTGTGTGTTGTCTCGAGTACCTGGGTACTGTATTCAACTGGCCAGTGAATGAAACAAAACAATCTTCGACTAGTTACCGTTGGGGCCCTGTAGATTTAAACAATATTGCAGTGTGCGTTTCTTAGTTTGGGAACTGCGGCCTGGAGGCGTCTCACCCATCCGATAGACGAAACTGTCCAGCACCCGATCAAAGGATCTTCTCCACTGTGTAGTGGGACTCTGTGCCAATGAATCCGCTCCCTGCTTGCCGAATCTCTGCAACTAGAACAACGATCTACCGCCTGCACTCCCAATCGATCAGCGCGGACTCCTAACTCGGGGTCCAGCCGGAACCAGCTTGTCATCCAGACCTCTCAGCGCTGCGTAGGTAGGTTTCAGCACGGTCACTGTCCCGATCTCCAGCAACAGTGAGGCAGCGTCTGTGCTCCGGCCTGGTCGTGATCCTTGACAGCTCTCACATGCGCCCTCCACCTTTCACTGCTCCGCACACTCTGACCTTTCCTTCCACGAGGCCGCTGATCTCCTTCCTCTTCCTATCCCACCCCTTCCTGTCCTCACACAAAGGATGATGGTAGGTGTAGTTCAGTTTTTGTCCAACATAGTCCACTATGTCTCTGTCTCCCTCTGGTGACCATAATAATTAAATGCAGCAGAACACAGTCTTTAAAGCAGCGCTACACTTGATTATAACATATGCAATAGGGAGATTAGGAAATCTATAGAGAGGCATTGGCCGATTTTGAGAAGGGATTCTATTCTCAATACTATTCTGTCTGAAAGACCATCTGTCATTTACAGAGGTGGAAGAAGTTCAGGACGCCAGCTAGTGAAAAATCACATTAGAGGAAAGAAGGAAATATCTGGGAACCCATTTGGATTACAAGCAGGCTTTTACGGATGCGGTCAATGCATCTCATGTAGGAAGACGCTGAATAAGAAGAGGACGATTCGAGAGTTCGATTCACCTAGAACAAACTCAACCTTTAAAATCCAACAACTCATCACTTGCCATTCCAAAAATGTAGTTTATTTGTTAGAATGCCCATGTGGAAAAAGCTATGTAGGACAAACATCAAGACCTCTGTATGTGAGAATCAACGAACACCTGTGCAACATAACGAGGGGTTACGATAAACATAGCGTTTCTCTTCACTTTAGAGATGCACATAATTGTAGCACCAAAAATATCGAATTTTTTGCATTAGAAAATGTTAAAAGCAATTGGAGAGGCGAGGATTTGACTAGGAAATTAATCATGACTGAGATGAGGTGGATCTACACACTTGATACACTTCTCCCTGGCGGTTTGAACGCCGATTTTGAAATCAGCCACTTCTTGAAATAATTCTCAATTAATTATTTTCCTTTACTAATGTCATTTTATTATAGACTGTTTCTGTATTTGCATTTTTAAAATGTCAGTATTTTTTAATAGGTCACTATCAGGGTTATCCAAAGAGATTCGAAAAGTCACCGCACGTTCGGTGACTTTTCGTTCTCTTCAATTCGGTTCCTTTTGTCGATTGCATTTCGGTGACCCTGCGGTGTATTCAGCAAGCTTTACAGGGTCCCCGAATTGCAGGGAAAAGCTGCCGTAAACCCACCGAAAACTAACCGAATGCACGCTGAAAACAAGCAAAAACATCTGGATTAACCTTTGAAAAAGCCGAACAGGAGCCGAACAGGAGCCGAATCACACAGAGCCGAAGCAGCTGTGACGTAGAGGAGGCAGTGAATAAATTAGAAAAACCATTTGTATGAATCTGGGAAAAAGAAACGCTGTTTGCAAAGAAACTACTGAGCGAAAATGTCTGAAATTTTCACAGGAGGTCCAGGGAATGATAATAAAGAGGGCTGTTACAAAAAAAATAAGTAAACTGAAAAAAAAATCAAAAAAAAAATCGGACTTTTAATAAAAAAAAAAAAAAAAAAAAAATGCTTAAAGTATCCTAAAAAATCTATAAATAAAGAGACTTTTTGCTGCAGAATTTTATAATGAACGGTTTATTAGATATTGAATTAAAACGGGAATATTTTTAACATTGAAGTCTATGGGATTCTCCTGAATAAATTTGCCGAATTAAACCACCGAATGGCAGGGCATTAGGGGAACCTTTCACTGCTGGTTTGTGTTCTCTGAATAGCCGAAGCAGTGCTTCTCTATGGAGATTTCACTGCCCTCGAACAGGGACCGAACAGGCACCGTATGTGCAGGCAATTCGCCAGTATTTGGCGAATTGCCTGCTCTCTGGATAGCCGAATGGCCAGGAAAGGTAACCGAACGCTGATTTTCAGCGTTCGGTTACCTTTCTCAAGCAATTCGGATCTCTTTGGATAACCCTGTAAGTAATGTAATTACTTTTGTATCCCTTCTCACTGGTCTGTATATATAATCTATGTCTGATTTCCGTTTTGTGGCGTATTCCTAGGGTGAGAAGTAAGATCAGATGATAGGATGTGCTAATGGACTTGATACACCCTTCCGACCACATGAATAGAGACCAGTAGGGTGATTTGAAATGTATTGATGCTCGATGAGTGAATGGAACGCAAACCGGATATGCTAGCGATGGAACGCATGCGGAAGTAACACAAATGGAACGCATACGGAAGGGATCGAGGTGGAACGCACGCCATAGGTTGCGGCATGATCAGTGGAGGTTATTTATATCGCGGAATCGCAACTGTGGGGATTATCCGACTGAAGAAGCTTACAGTTCTTGGTAAGGGAAACGCGTCTCGGTGATTCCCACATCTTTATCCTTTTAAATTTTTTAAAATAAATTCTATTTGTATTTAACCTCTCCACGCTCGATTATATGCTTACACACCCTTCGCTTGTCCGATATTTACTCGCTAACATACCGGACCGCATCCAGCTAGAGGTTGAGACCCCCTGGAAAGTGGTCTATTGCCTTTTCTACGGAACCACCTAAATAGGAGGTTTCCCAATATGTGAGTACTTTTCCTCCCAGTGTCCTTTTCCTCCGACCACTTTAACGGATTTATGCTATGATATTGCTTTCTCTTGAGGTATATACGGACTATCCATACTGTGAAGAGTCTCCTACTTTTCCAACCGGTGGGAGGAAGAATCTCTATATGATTGATGGGAGGAGTCCCCCAAAGTGACTCAACTGCATTTTTATATTCGAGCTATACAGCTCCAGACTTGTGAGGTTTTCCTTCTTATGATTACACAGTCTATATATACTTGTGATACATGATATTGCCCAATTGGTGTTTTTCTCTTTTATCTCCCAATATGTTGGTCACGTGATTGGAGACTACATTTGATCATCATTTTGAAGATTTCTCCAGAGAATTTCATTATATGAAAAAGACTGGAAGTTTATACAATTCTTTGCGCTCCCTAATGTACTGTGGTACTTATTTTTGTGTAAGAATTCTATATATGGGCGAGGGATACAACCAACGGTGAGCTGCATACATATATACAATTTGTTTTATTGTTTTTTCCTTTTTCTTCTATCGTGTGGTGCAACAATTATATTAGCGCCTTTAACACTGTCGACCCGGGTCAGGCCATCTTTTGTTAATACATACACACTGCACATGCTTTGTACACAGTACTCTGCACACACATACCCAAAATTCCCCCCTCCCCCATGGGCTTTAAGTTGGCACTTCTCACTGTATATCCCTATTTCTTTAGTCGATAGACTTGTCAGTGCAGGTACGGTGGCCCTGCAGGTTCACAGCTGTAACAAGAAGGCAGGCTTTGGACAAACACAGTCTGTTAGGATGTTTCTGGATACGGCATTAGTCAGTCCTCTATCTTCTTCTCACAATTGGCCAATTGTGATTACTTTTTTCATAAATAAACATAAAACTACAAATTGGGAATCAATCAGATATCTGGAGAGCAAAATAAACCACAGACACCAAGATAGGTTTGAGTCTTTAGTTTTTTTCACTGAGGTACAAAACACATGCAGGGTTATCCAAAGAGCTCCGAATTGCTTGAGAAAGGTAACCGAATGCTGAAAATCAGCGTTCGGTTACCTTTCCTGGCCATTCGGCTATCCAGAGAGCAGGCAATTCGCCAAATCCTGGCGAATTGCCTGAACATACGGTGCCTGTTCGGTGCCTGTTCGAGGGCAGTGAAATCCCCATGAAAAAGCACTGCTTCGGCTATTCAGAGAACACAAACCAGCAGTGAAAGGTTCCCCTAATGCCCTGCCATTCGGTGGTTTAATTCGGCAAGTTAATTCAGGAGAATCCCATAGGCTTCAATGTTAAAAAATATCCCTTTTTAATTCAATATCTAATAAACCGTTCATTATAAAATTCTGCAGCAAAAAGTCTCTTTATTTATAGATTTTTTAGGATGCTTTAAGCATTTTTCTGATTTTTTTTTTTTTTTTTAAAAGTCCGATTTTTTTGATTTTTTTCCAGTTTACTTATTTTTTTTGTAATAGCCCTCTTTATTATCATTCCCTGGACCTCCTGTGAAAATTTCAGACATTTTCGCTCAGTATTTTCTTTGCAAACAGCGTTTCATTTTCCCAGATTCATACAAATGGTTTTTCTAATTTATTCACTGCCTCCTCTACGTCACAGCTGCTTCGGCTCTGTGTGATTCGGCTCCTGTTCGGCTCCTGTTCGGCTTTTTCGAAGGTTAATCCAGATGTTTTTGCTTGTTTTCAGCGTGCATTCGGTTAGTTTTCGTCAGGTTTGCGGCAGCTTTTCCCTGCAATTCGGGGACCTTGTGGTGTTTGCTGAATACACCGCAGGGTCACCGAAATGCAATCGGCAAAAGGAACCGAATTGAAGAGAACGAAAAGTCACCGAACGTGCGGTGACTTTTCGAATCTCTTTGGATAACCCTGACGGCTTTCTCCTGAAGTAAAGAAATTTACGTCACAGTAGAAGACAACCTCTAATACATAGGATTGGTTAAGCTTTACGCGGCATTTTCCAAAATGTCTCAAACAAAGAAAATACGTTACTCAAGTTAACCCTAGACAGTGAGGCGTCTTTCCACATCTTACAGGAGGGGTGGGGTCACGCCTATTCCCTGATGGGGCGGCTGCAACCGCCAAATGCATCCAGCCAACAACATGTGTGAAACATAACAACATTTTTTTCTTTGTTATGTTTCACACGTCTTACCACATCTGTTTAAACTTATCAATGGTCATGTCTTACAACAAAGAGGGCTTTTACCAGTAACTTTAGAATCTTTGGGTCAGAAGGTCACAAGTGGTAGACTCTCAGATCTGAATGATATACACTTGAAGTGGCTACACATTTACTTGATATTAACTGAAATAAACATTTAAAAATAGCAAAAATAACATATAGAAACAGTATCAGTAAGATTATAATAAAAATTCCACCTAATACGCGTTTTCCCATGTTTCCCAACCATCCTCCTAAACCTAGAGTCCAGTCAAAGTTACTAAAAGAATCAAGTACTTCTTCTAGTCTACTCTGAACCTCATGCAGTTTATCAATATCATGATGAATACGTCCAGAATTATTAGAAATTAAAATGCAACATTCTGCTCCTACCCTTGCACAAACCCCTTCTTCTGCTGCAAGTAATCTATTGCCATATGATTTTGAAGGGCAACTGTTCTAATATGTTCTTGTTCAGCCGTAAGCTGAAGAATGGCATCTCCTGTAT
This sequence comes from Leptobrachium leishanense, assembly GCA_009667805.1. Classification (NCBI taxonomy): domain Eukaryota; kingdom Metazoa; phylum Chordata; class Amphibia; order Anura; family Megophryidae; genus Leptobrachium; species Leptobrachium leishanense. The sequence continues at coordinate 13,023,560 of CM019066.1, forward strand.
AATTAAAAGCTTCATCTACCATATCGACCAACAAATTAAGCCTATGATACAATGTAAATTACACCAATGTTAGGAAAAAATCCTCCCAATACTCTCTCAGAAATACCTGTCTTAACAGATATAGATGACTTGTTACTAAAAAGAGTCCGTCGAGATCGAATACGACCTAGAGGAAGAGTAAGTGAAGGGTATAAAGCAGGAATGACATTACCCAGGTAACAAACACCAGACAAATTGTCAGGTATAATCTTATAGGCCCAATTACCACATAGATAATAAACACCAACAGGGAGTTGGACGCCTTCTACAGAAAAAGGAGAAAAGGGCTGTTTTCTAATTTCCGGCACTTTATCTGTTGAAACTATTGCCATACTAGAACTTACTACGGCCCATCGCTAAAGAGTATTATACGGTGTTTCATTAACCTGTGGCTGTTGAGGAAACCTAAATGGAGCTGAACTGCGCATATAGTGAGTAAGTAATGAAGCATTAACACAATCAGTATCGTTATAATCTTGAAGATATGTATACCAACTAAACAAATTAGGAATCTTTGTCCAATCAACTAACTTATTCACTTTCAAACTGCAAGATCGAGAATTATTGGCATGTAAAGGTACATTATAATCAAAAATAATAAGAGCATTTACAGGAGGCAAAACAGTAGAACGATTAGCGTGATTAACAAATGCTATGGCTCCAGTTTGAACTGAGCGAGCTAAATGCAACTTTATCTTCTTTGATTCTGTTTTCTTCTGAACATCAGTAAAATCAACAACAGGTTCTTGTTTAGAGCGATCATTAAACTAAGTTATTCAGCGGTCCACAGGGATCCTAAAAAGGGATAACCATAGTTATATGTATGTGGAGCATAACTGCAGATCCAGCATGAATCTGTGCGGTTCAGGGCTGTGTAGAGATTTCTAGGCAATTTTTATAAAATGATTATCAAGTTCCCAAGAAGAATGAAGTTGTGAGCGACGATACATCTTTTAGCAACTTGATTTGGGAAAATCTTTGGAGACAATGTTCCTGAAATATAGCATATATGATGAAGATCACAAAGATCATGGCTGTTAAACAGGAGTAGCAGTAGTAGATGGTACATCGGTAAGCGAAGGAATCTGTGGTGCGTTGATTAGCGATGGCATCTTCTTCAAGCTGTCAGGTATATTATAATGGAAAATTAAAATGGATGCCTGTAGCCATCTTGACTAATCATATCTATATTCTTATATGAAACAAGTTTTTTCTTATTCAATTTTTATCCTGGTTTTAGAAATGGACTCAAAGATTTTTTTTATGAGTTCATTGCTAGGTGAACCATAAGAGTTATGTGTGTTTTTATATTCACTAGAGATAAAGTGTCTTTGTATGGCTGAGCCTAGTGCCAGACACGACAGACAATTTATAGTTTTTTTTTTCTTGTATTAAAGATATTTTCTTTTCTGATATAGAAATAAGGTAAAAATTTCTATGCAAGTATATAAATATATTCACGAAAATATATTTTTATTATCAATATATACTGTATATTCACAGTAAATAATAGATGCTCCAAATATTTGTAGAGTATAACTGTGCAAACAGTATAATTACTGAAAGAATAGAATTAAGCTGTTTTAAATGTAAATTGCTGATCTAATTGCAAAGGAATCTAGCTGATAAAGAAGTATTTTAAAAGCTTTGAAATGGCTATGAGAGTAGAGATATTAAATCAAATATGACAACCCGAGACGCACTGTATGGAATAACTATAGTTGTTCTTTGTTCAAAATAAGATCGTGAGATTGACCTCTGACCTAGGATAAGGGATTTAAAATTAATTTGTGAAATTTTATTTATAAAGCAACACTGCCATCTTGAGGTGTAGTAAATATTAAATTTTTAAAGAATAAAATGGAGGTCCCTATAGAGAAAGCAAATATTTAAATGAGGTAGATTTTGAGTGACGTCGAATCTACTATAATTTGCCATGCACTATTCATTCAGATCATTCCAGGACACGACACACCATGCATTGATTCCAGGACACGACACACAATGCATTCAGATCATCTCAGGACATTACACCTCATTTAAATTAGGACCACATCTAAATTTTCCCTCATGGGAATGCACAATTCTAACTCTCATGCATTGATTATCTGACATTGATAATTTTCACATATTCCAAAACAATACATTATATTCAAAGAATATTGCTGCTGTAACTACAGAAACATTGAATCCAGATTTGGACAGGTAATGTATGAAATCAAATTAAGGAATTAATGTAATTATATATATCTGGAGTATTTCTTGCAATCAATAGATCTGGAATCTTTAAAATATTTCTATTCTGCAGATAGAGATATGAAAAAAAGGGAATCGGAACCAGGATTTCATCCTAAAGTATTGTTGCAATGATATACAGATATATATATATATATATATTGAATTTGGAAGTTACTGTGATTGAAATTAATAAGCAAGGAATTCTATAACTACAATATAAAAAGCAGAAGATTAGAGGTTTAATTCTCGTTATTAGGGGAGGATTCACTAAATAAGTTTTTATCACTTATTCTAGAAATAGCTCATCTCTTGTTGATCCATGTAGTATAGAGAGATACATATATCTCTACAAGATCTAGCTTGTTAAACATTGGTTTGCTGGGAAATACATGTTAATTGTTTTCGATAAGCAGAAATGTTTATTAACCATCTGTGTATAGTTACTAACTGATAAAGTAAATGATATTAATCATATATGCAGTTACTAACAGGAGATACATATATTGGGAAGCTAGTAGTCTATGTGCTGATGGATGGATGCTGTTTATAAATCTTTGTTTATGATATGAGATTTGAAACCTTTTTGTATACGTAATAAATATATAAAAGTTTTTATCTAGTGGTTTGGTTAGTTATATTTTTTAAAGCAAAACACAGACAATTAACAGAATTTAGGATAATTTCTGGGAAATATGGACGATTGATATTTATATCTCGTATAGGTTTCTTATTGAATATATCTTCGACAAAGCGGCTTGTGTGTATCCATGGTTGATTGTCTTCTGTCAGGATGGCGGTCCGGGTGACTGCGATCACTGTAGTTGGAGGACCACTGGTGGATCCAAGACTCTCGCCTTGAAGAGGGACTTCACAAGGACTTGATCTCCTGGTTGGAAAGGATGAGTTGGTTTTCCTGCGGGAACAGGAAGAGACAGATACATCACCATAGATGCCACTCAATTTGTCCACAAGATTCAAAACATATTCATCAATTACGACATTAAGGTCCCGCTTACCATCGGGGCACCTTTTAGTTCTACACCATGGAGTGGGGAATGGTCTACCCATTAGAATTTCAAAAGGCGAATAACCCGTAGTCGAGCTAGGAGTCATTCTGATTTCAGCCAATACTGCTGGTAAATGGTCGGGCCAATTCTGACTTTTATCAAGACTTTCTTTTATTAATTTCTGTTTAATTAATCTGTTCATTCTCTCTACTTGTCCGGAGGATTACGGATGGAACGCTTTATAGAACTTCCAATCAACACTTAGCATCTTACAAATCTTTTGTGTGACTGCAGAAGTAAAATGAGTGCCCTTATCACTATCAATAGTCCTGGGACATCCAAAACATGGGATAATTTCTTTACACATCACTTTTAAAACAGTACAAGCATTTTCCTTAGCACAAAGAAAGACCTCAACCCATCTAGAAAATGTATCCACTATGACAAGTAAATACTTAATCCCACTTTTCGCTGGTGGCATGTGTGTAAAATCAATCTGTAAACTTTGCATAGGACCAAACAGAGGCTTGTTTACATTGCCTCTTGCACAAGTCAAGCATTGAGATAAAATATTCAAAACCATCTGATCTAATCTATGGATTACAAATCTTTCCTTTATCAGTGCCAACACCCCTCTTCGGCTGACATGTCCATAGCCATGGAATTGTCAGACGAGAAGCGGTGAAGAAGCCTGAGGTAAAGCAATGCGGCCATCAGGGTCCCAAAGGACACCACAGGAATGGTGCAACAGAATGTGCCTTCCAATGCAGTAAATCAGCAGGAGAAGCTGCTGCCTGCATTGAAAGAATATCAATGTTCTCAGAATGGGGAACTGTCAGTACTGCATTAAGAACATGCTGTTGAGGTACATCAGCATAGTCTGGCCATACAGGGTATGACACAGCTGCATGTTTAGCAACAGTGTCTGCAAAATCATTACCATCACGTGTCATATCTGGATTAGTACTGTGGCCTTTACACTTAACAATGGCAAGGTTCCTAGGTAAAAGAATGGCACACAATAAAGCATTGTCACGGTTCACGCCGCAGACGCCGGAAGAAAGGGAAGTAGGATCTGTCTCCTTTAAGAACCTGGATCCGGTCCGGCTTTTCCCACTAACTGGACTGAGGTCCAGGCACTCAAGACTCCATCCCTGACTTTCCTATCACGTATCCCTTCACCTCTCCAGGTGTGGGCTGGGCCTGCAATGCCCATTTAAACCAGCCTCACCTCTGAATCAGGGCTTCTGCATCGTTTATTCTAACCATAGAAAGACTCATTGCAAGCCTGACCTGAGTGCTATGCACTGACCTGCCTGAGGTTCATCTGAGTACCCCTTCGTTTGGTATCCTGAGAACCCTTCCATCTGGTATCCTGAGGACCCTTCCATCTGGTATCCACCTGCCTGAGGTTCATCTGAGTACCCCTTCGTTTGGTATCCTGAGAACCCTTCCATCTGGTATCCTGAGGACCCTTCCATCTGGTATCCACCTGCCTGAGGTTCATCTGTAGTACCCCTTCGTTTGGTATCCTGAGAACCCTTCCATCTGGTATCCTGAGAACCCTTCCATCTGATATCCTGAGGACCTTTCCATCTGGTAGCCTGAGAACCCCTCACCATTACTACATTCCTTTAGGACTATATTATCCTGCCTCTTATTGACCTACACGTGTATGACACCGGAATCTGGACTGACTACTTCTATGCTAGCTGCCTGCCACCGACCTAAGCTTGATTTAACCACTCTCCAATCATAACCCTTCTGATACTGCGCCTGATCTTCTTGTGTCTTTTGCCTTCTGTGTCTTTTGATCCTCTTGTGTTTTTTCTTTATTCAGCGTCCAGTACCTGTTCTGTTGGCCCTATTGTGCTATTCAGTGTCCTGTCCTGTCTACCCCTCTGCTAAGTGTACCCTGTCCTCTGTATATATTATCTTGCCCATCCAGCTCCTATCTATAGTTATTAGTTATATTCAGATTCCCCTTCTTGGTTTACTTTTGTTTATTTAATAAACCTTGTTTTTTGGATTACAACCCTCCCTTTTTGCCTCTTCATCATCTGAGTAACCGCATATTGGGCTCGAATCCTTAACCCCTGCAGTGAGCCGTGACAGTATGCAGAAGCCATTAAAACTCGAGCCCGTGGTTACTCAGGCCATTAAGGAGCTGCTCCAAACAGCCATCCAAGAAATCATCATGCACCTGGCAGACTTTCTGAGCAGCATGCTATTGAGCATTGGGAATCCAACTCATAAAAAGTGCTTCCCTGCAAGTCAAAGAATACCGGGTCCGTTATCCGCAGAAGAGCGCAACGACGACGTTCGCAGATAATCTCTGCATCTACTGTGGACAAGGTGGGCATTTCTTACCAGTTTGCCCAGTGAGACCCCCCAAAGCCAGCGCCCCAAAAATAACCGCTGCAAAGACTGCTCCCAAATCAAGGTCTGCTCCCCTTCACAGAACTGTTCCCGCACCCCAGTCGTCAACCCCATCAGCTGTCATACCTGCACCGGTACTCCCACCAATACCGGTAGCAGCACCCCCCTATGATGCACCCCAAATGTCTGGCTCTGATTATGAACTTTCTAACAGTACTGAACCCATGGATGTGGAACCCATACTTTCTGGAGAGACCGTACCGGCCTTCATTACAGAGCCTGAGTCCTCTCCAGAGTTGTGGAAAACAATTCTACAGAACCCATGGAAATCATGTCAATTCGTACCCGTGGACCTGGTGCCTAACTACACTGCTGGTAGTGCCACCCAAGGCCCTCAGGGTTCTCTGGGTCACGTTGTCACTGCTGATCAGGACACTTGTGACCCAGCTCCCCCCGCAGAAACCCCGGGGGTCGAGCGAGGAGACCTTGAGGTGCCCACTGCCAAAGCAGAGTGCCACTCACCATGGAGATAGCGGTGCAAACCGACGACATTGTGTATCAGTCAACAGAATTGTCATCAGCTGCCAAGACCATTGCCCAGCTGCAACAGCAAGTGACTACCCTTGCCCAAGCCGTGAGTGGACTCCGGCGCAACCAAATATCTCTGCAGCAAGAAACGCAAAGTTCCCAAGAATCTACGCCTATTGCAACCATGATTGACTCTGGTGTACGTATCCCACTGTCCTCAAGGGAGGTGCCCCCTCCTACCGGCTCCGTGGATGTTCTCTTGCCCACTATTGCCACATGTGAGAAACCCATAACCACTCACGGGGACTCCGATGATTGGGACACCACTGACACTGAGACTGACCTTCAGCCACAGACTGCACGACGTAGGCAGGGCCACCGGGTCAACGCCATACCTACCTGGGTGCCTTACTGCCGGAGCCATCTATAAATCCGGCTACCTATCTGTGTGACTCCATCACCCCTCGGAGGGTCCCTTTCATATCCAAAGGGGACTCTCCTATACCCAACGTCAAAAGGTCACCATCTAAGTCCAGTGTTGTGACTTCTGAATCAGAGCTTCTTGACTTTTCATCGTCTGACACTGAGAGCGTGCCAATCCGAGTGCCACCTGCACAGGAACCCATGTTCAGCAGCACCATATTGCAGTGGCCGCTAACTACGTGTCACCGAAGGTAGTCTGTGCCTCTAATGGGACTTATGTACGACCCGAGGATCTGGAGGCCTTCGAGACTGCTTTAGACGCCCGGAGTGCGTCTTTGAGACAGGGGTTCTGTCACGGTTCACGCCGCAGACGCCGGAAGAAAGGGAAGTAGGATCTGTCTCCTTTAAGAACCTGGATCCGGTCCGGCTTTTCCCACTAACTGGACTGAGGTCCAGGCACTCAAGACTCCATCCCTGACTTTCCTATCACGTATCCCTTCACCTCTCCAGGTGTGGGCTGGGCCTGCAATGCCCATTTAAACCAGCCTCACCTCTGAATCAGGGCTTCTGCATCGTTTATTCTAACCATAGAAAGACTCATTGCAAGCCTGACCTGAGTGCTATGCACTGACCTGCCTGAGGTTCATCTGAGTACCCCTTCGTTTGGTATCCTGAGAACCCTTCCATCTGGTATCCTGAGGACCCTTCCATCTGGTATCCACCTGCCTGAGGTTCATCTGAGTACCCCTTCGTTTGGTATCCTGAGAACCCTTCCATCTGGTATCCTGAGGACCCTTCCATCTGGTATCCACCTGCCTGAGGTTCATCTGAGTACCCCTCGTTTGGTATCCTGAGAACCCTTCCATCTGGTATCCTGAGACCCTTCCATCTGATATCCTGAGGACCTTTCCATCTGGTAGCCTGAGAACCCCTCACCATTACTACATTCCTTAAGGACTATATTATCCTGCCTCTTATTGACCTACACGTGTATGACACCGGAATCTGGACTGACTACTTCTATGCTAGCTGCCTGCCACCGACCTAAGCTTGATTTAACCACTCTCCAATCATAACCCTTCTGATACTGCGCCTGATCTTCTTGTGTCTTTTGCCTTCTGTGTCTTTTGATCCTCTTGTGTTTTTTCTTTATTCAGCGTCCAGTACCTGTTCTGTTGGCCCTATTGTGCTATTCAGTGTCCTGTCCTGTCTACCCCTTCTGCTAAGTGTACCCTGTCCTCTGTATATATTATCTTGCCCATCCAGCTCCTATCTATAGTTATTAGTTATTCAGATTCCCCTTCTTGGTTTACTTTTGTTTATTTAATAAACCTATGTTTTGGATTACAACCTTCCCTTTTTGCCTCTTCATCATCTGAGTAACCGCATATTGGGCTCGAATCCTTAACCCCTGCAGTGAGCCGTGACAGTATGCAGAAGCCATTAAAACTCGAGCCCGTGGTTACTCAGGCCATTAAGGAGCTGCTCCAAACAGCCATCCAAGAATCATCATGCACCTGGCAGACTTTCTGAGCAGCATGCTATTGAGCATTGGGAATCCAACTCATAAAAAGTGCTTCCCTGCAAGTCAAAGAATACCGGGTCCGTTATCCGCAGAAGAGCGCAACCGACGATTCGCAGATAATCTCTGCATCTACTGTGGACAAGGTGGGCATTTCTTACCAGTTTGCCCAGTGAGACCCCCCAAAAAGCCAGCGCCCCAAAAAATAACCGCTGCAAAGACTGCTCCCAAATCAAGGTCTGCTCCCCTTCACAGAACTGTTCCCGCACCCCAGTCGTCAACCCCATCAGCTGTCATACCTGCACCGGTACTCCACCAATACCGGTAGCAGCACCCCCCTATGATGCACCCCAAATGTCTGGCTCTGATTATGAACTTTCTAACAGTACTGAACCCATGGATGTGGAACCCATACTTTCTGGAGAGACCGTACCGGCCTTCATTACAGAGCCTGAGTCCTCCAGAGTTGTGGAAAACAATTCTACAGAACCCATGGAAATCATGTCAATTCGTACCACCGTGGACCTGGTGCCTAACTACACTGCTGGTAGTGCCACCCAAGGCCCTCAGGGTTCTCTGGGTCACGTTGTCACTGCTGATCAGGACACTTGTGACCCAGCTCCCCCCGCAGAAACCCCGGGGGTCGAGCGAGGAGACCTTGAGGTGCCCACTGCCAAAGCAGAAGTGCCACTCACCATGGAGATAGCGGTGCAAACCGACGACATTGTGTATCAGTCAACAGAATTGTCATCAGCTGCCAAGACCATTGCCACGCTGCAACAGCAAGTGACTACCCTTGCCCAAGCCGTGAGTGGACTCCGGCGCAACCAAATATCTCTGCAGCAAGAAACGCAAAGTTCCCAAGAATCTACGCCTATTGCAACCATGATTGACTCTGGTGTACGTATCCCACTGTCCTCAAGGGAGGTGCCCCCTCCTACCGGCTCCGTGGATGTTCTCTTGCCCACTATTGCCACATGTGAGAAACCCATAACCACTCACGGGGACTCCGATGATTGGGACACCACTGACACTGAGACTGACCTTCAGCCACAGACTGCACGACGTAGGCAAGGGCCACCGGGTCAACGCCATACCTACCTGGGTGCCTTACTGCCGGAGCCATCTATAAATCCGGCTACCTATCTGTGTGACTCCATCACCCCTCGGAGGGTCCCTTTCATATCCAAAGGGGACTCTCCTATACCCAACGTCAAAAGGTCACCATCTAAGTCCAGTGTTGTGACTTCTGAATCAGAGCTTCTTGACTTTTCATCGTCTGACACTGAGAGCGTGCCAATCCGAGTGCCACCTGCACAGGAACCCATGTTCAGCAGCACCATATATGCAGTGGCCGCTAACTACGTGTCACCGAAGGTAGTCTGTGCCTCTAATGGGACTTATGTACGACCCGAGGATCTGGAGGCCTTCGAGACTGCTTTAGACGCCCGGAGTGCGTCTTTGAGACAGGGGTTCTGTCACGGTTCACGCCGCAGACGCCGAAGAAAGGGAAGTAGGATCTGTCTCCTTTAAGAACCTGGATCCGGTCCGGCTTTTCCCACTAACTGGACTGAGGTCCAGGCACTCAAGACTCCATCCCTGACTTTCCTATCACGTATCCCTTCACCTCTCCAGGTGTGGGCTGGGCCTGCAATGCCCATTTAAACCAGCCTCACCTCTGAATCAGGGCTTCTGCATCGTTTATTCTAACCATAGAAAGACTCATTGCAAGCCTGACCTGAGTGCTATGCACTGACCTGCCTGAGGTTCATCTGAGTACCCCTTCGTTTGGTATCCTGAGAACCCTTCCATCTGGTATCCTGAGGACCCTTCCATCTGGTATCCACCTGCCTGAGGTTCATCTGAGTACCCCTTCGTTTGGTATCCTGAGAACCCTTCCATCTGGTATCCTGAGGACCCTTCCATCTGGTATCCACCTGCCTGAGGTTCATCTGAGTACCCCTTCGTTTGGTATCCTGAGAACCCTTCCATCTGGTATCCTGAGAACCCTTCCATCTGATATCCTGAGGACCTTTCCATCTGGTAGCCTGAGAACCCCTCACCATTACTACATTCCTTAAGGACTATATTATCCTGCCTCTTATTGACCTACACGTGTATGACACCGGAATCTGGACTGACTACTTCTATGCTAGCTGCCTGCCACCGACCTAAGCTTGATTTAACCACTCTCCAATCATAACCCTTCTGATACTGCGCCTGATCTTCTTGTGTCTTTTGCCTTCTGTGTCTTTTGATCCTCTTGTGTTTTTTCTTTATTCAGCGTCCAGTACCTGTTCTGTTGGCCCTATTGTGCTATTCAGTGTCCTGTCCTGTCTACCCCTTCTGCTAAGTGTACCCTGTCCTCTGTATATATTATCTTGCCCATCCAGCTCCTATCTATAGTTATTAGTTATTCAGATTCCCCTTCTTGGTTTACTTTTGTTTATTTAATAAACCTATGTTTTGGATTACAACCTTCCCTTTTTGCCTCTTCATCATCTGAGTAACCGCATATTGGGCTCGAATCCTTAACCCCTGCAGTGAGCCGTGACAAGCATCAATTAAATCAGAATGGGAAACCTTCTTGCCATCCGCAGCAACAAAACCTCGGCATTGCCAAATCACTCCAAAATCTTGGACCACACCATAAGCGTACCTAGAATCAGTGTAAATGGTGACATCGTTATCCTTAAAAGCAAGACAGGCCTGAGTCAGGGCTACAAGTTCAGCAGCTTGAGCTGAAACAAAAGGTAAATAGCCTGCAGCTAGAACAGTAGTAGGCAACTGTACAACAGAAAAGCCACAATGAAAAACACCATCAGCTGATTTAGAACATGAACCATCCACAAAACACACATCACCTTTAGCCAAAGGAGTGGATTGCAAATCTGCGCGTGGAGATGTAGTAGCCCGAATAAGATCTAAGCAATCATGTGGTGTGTCTGTGAGAGGGCAATGTTTAATGAGTGAATGTAAAAGTGTTGCAGGGCCTGCACCAGTTGGAATGTACTGTAGAGTAAGACCTGTAGTGAATGTCAAAATGGTTTCATAACCTGAACGCCTTTGCGCAGTCATATGTTGTGTGGTAAGATTATTAAGGACCTGTATGACTTGATGAGATGTATGCAAAGCCAATGAATGAGATAAAACTAAAGGTTGTACAGTTTCAACCATCATAGCACAAGATGCTGTAGCACGTAAACAAGCTGGCATCCCTCTCACTACCATAGGCAACAATTTGGAATAAAAAGCAACATGTCTGTAACCACTACCGTGCATTTGAGCCAGAACTCTTGCAACTGTAACACCATCATCCACACAATATAGATGAAAAGGCAATGTATAGTTAGGTATTCCCAGAGCAGGGGCAGTACACAAAGACTTTTGAAGAGCTTTAAAGGCCTGATGCATGTCATCAGTCCATTTAACCTTCCAAGGTTGATCATCCTTGGTACATTGGCGCAAAATGTGATAAAAATATGAACAATCTGGAATCCATTGGCGACAGTAATTAATCATTCCCAAAAATGACGAAACTGCCGGTTTAGTAGCTGGTAAAGGGAGCGGTGTAATAGCTTGAACACATTCAGATGACAAACTACGAATACCATGAGACAAAATAAAACCCAACTACTTCACCACTGGTAAGCAAAATTGGAGTTTGTTCAATGACACCTTATGACCTGCCTCAGCCAAGTGTTGTAGGAGTCGAATAGAGTCCTGGATACAGGAATCTTTGTCAGGGCTGCACAATAAAAGATCATCCACATACTGGAGTAAAGTAGACACACAAACAGGGGAAAATGAACTCAGTGATGCACGAACAACAGTGGAGAAAGCTGTGGGCCTATCGCAAAATCCCTGCGGTAAGCGATTGAATGTAAATTGTGAGCCTTTATACGTAAAAGCAAAAATCGGTTTTGTCTCTGGATCCACAGGAATGCTAAAAAATGCACTGCATAAATCCAGAGCTGTAAAATATTTAGCCTCCGCGAGAATAGTAGTCAAAAGCGCATTAACATCGGGCACCAAAGGAGCAAGAGGTAAAATCAAATCATTCACTGCTCGCAAATCTTGAGTAAATCTATATTGTTTTACCAGGTTTCTGAATTGGATTAATTGGGCTATTGAATGGTGAAACAATGGGCTGAATTATAGATCTAGACAAGAGTTCAGCAATAACTGGTGCAATACCTAATTCTTTATCTTTTGACAATGGATACTGTTTAATATACACAGGAGAAGAATTAGGTTTCAGTGTAACTCGGTATGGCGTACAATTCAATAAGGCCGGATCCGTACTGCTGGCCGCCCACACAGCTGGAGAAACATCTTTCAATTCGTCAGGAATTTGAACAGTGCTAATGCCATGGAAAGCATTTGTTACGCTTGACGGCAAAGCAGGAGAAAATGGCACAAATTTTAGAGATTTCACATAGCCAAAACCTTGTCTCCACAGATACACATTTCCTGCTGCATGCACACAAATCTGTGTTGGCCAAACAGACATTCCAGTAACCTCTGTGTTAGTAAAAGAGTTATCAAGGAATGCAGGAAACTGAGAAAATTTTAAAGCTGGGAGTGGAGAATGTGTGAGTTGAGATTGTGCAGAAGAGCTAGCACTCTGAGAAAAAACTCTTTCAAGGACAGAAACAGTGTCAGATGTTAGATACAGACAATTAGTATCCCTAGCAGAATCTGGAATAGCAACAAATGTAGAATTGTTCAGGCCAAAACAATCATAATCCTGACATGGAAATTCAGAACTTAAACCTGAAAAAACAGCGTGCAACAGAACACCACCTTTAGAGGTAATTTCAATAAGCATTCCCATCTTGGCCATTAAATCACGACCAAGCAAATTGACAGGACAATTAGGAATGATTAGAAAAGAATGATATAACCACAATTTACGATTCATAAGGCTGCATATGGGAAGAATTGGAGTCTTCACACACGCTATAGGAACCCCTTCCATGCCAACAGACATCAAACTTTCACTAGTCAGAGATCCCTGATAGAACTTGCCAGACAAACTGGAACGAGTTGCTCTGCTATCCACTAAAAAAATCATAACTGTTACCGTCCACAGATAGAGAAATAATAGGAAGTTGATCCCAGTTAGACATGTGCATTCGTTTTAGTACTAAAACGATTTAGTCCAAATTTTGGGATAATTTAGTTTTAGTATGACTCAAGAGATACGAAACTGCTCAGTACAAAAAACGAAAGAAACTAAAATAAAATGCACTACATTTTAGTTTCAGTCCTTTTTGTGATATTACATTGAGTGAAGGAGACCAGTAATGAACGCAACATCGCAAAGCTACAGAAAAGGTTTGTATGTGTAATCCTTCCCGAACCCTACCCGAAAATCTGACAGTGATAGAGCTCCAGAATACTCACTCGCAGCACAGACAGCCAGCACAGGAAAGGAAACCTTTACTTAACCCTTGCATGTCTATGAGGCAGACAAGATGATAAAAGCAGCTGGAGAAGGAAAACATTCAAATAAATCACACTGAAAGCTAATGACAGAGGAGGGCTGGATAGTAAAAACCCCTTTATAACAAGCAGCGCTGGGAGAAGAGAGGGACTTTATAAAACGTGTATTATCTCCCCTCCCACTCTGCTTAATAGGGGCTTAGGTCTGATACATTTTATATTATCCAGGAGCACTATCCACCTTTCCTCATCTATAATACACGTTTTATATGAAGTCCCTCTCCTCTCCCAGTGCTGCTTGTTATAAAGTATTTTTTTACGTCTGATACATTTAGTATCCAGCTCTCACAGTTACTCTGTCATTATGAGCCTTCAGTGTGATTTATTTGAATGTTTTCCCTAGATTTAAAGTGCTTTATTTTATTATAAAAATCTATTTGCACCTGTGATCTCTTCTGAGCTTTCAGACCGATTTACGTTAATATTTTCTCTCTCCCCTGCTTTTATATTCCTGTGTCTCCCCCACAGAGATACAAAGTTTAAGTAAAAGTTCCCTCTCCTGTGCTGGATAAGCATTGCATTCCGAAGTTCTGCACCCTCCACATGCCAATGCAGTAGGATGTTCTATACAGAGAGGGGCATTAATTCATGCAGGTGAATGTTGTATACATTATACAGAGTTGGGTATTAATTAATGCAGGAGGATGTTATCTACATTATACAGAGGGGAGCCTTTTTTTTTAGCCCTTTAAATCCAGTGGCTGTGAGCGCTGAGATCGGCTGCTGGTTATATTATCTCTCAGTACAATGTATCAGGCTCAGCTGTTACAGTAACGGACTGTAACAGCGCTCAGCGTTTCAGTAAAACAAGGAAATAATATTGTTCTAACCTCTTATATATAAAACTATTATTTACTAGTTTTACTGAAACTCTGAGCACTGTGATGAGCAGCAGTCAGTTACTGTAACAGCTTTGCCTGACACATTGTGCTGAGAGTGAGAGATACTGTAACAAGCAGCGATCTCAGCCCTCTGAGGAGCCACTACAATAGTAATTGTATCCACTGGTTTTTGGATGAACGAAATTAGTTTTCATACTAAAGAACTGAAAACGAATTTCTTTAGCAACTAAATAAATTGCATTTTAGGACTAATCCATTAGTTCAAAACGAAATTTTGTGCTGTGCACATGTCTAATCCCAGTTATCAGAGAGCTGAGTAGCTACAAAAGCAAGAGTCCCCTGCTGTCGGCTATCCTAGCGCTGACTTTGATTCCACTGAATAGGGAATAGAACGGGAGGGGCTGCAGGAGCTGCTGCCAGAGAAGATTGAGAAGGCGAAAAGGCAGAGCTGTTAGGATTAAAGACATCACGACTAGCATCACGGGGAACCTGATTACAATCTCGATACCAATGTTCAAAAGACCCACAATTCCAACAAGCACCAGACCTATTTCCCTGAGGAAGAGATCTTCCTCCCCTTCCCCTTGGAAATCCACGACCTGTGCCACATCCTCTAAAACACCCAAACTGACCATTCCTCTGCTGATAGAACGGCATGGCCACATTATCACCTGGGAGAGATTTATTATCACTTTTCAAAGGAAACACTCCTGCAGCATCCTTATTATGCAGAACACTAGGGATGTGCGTTTCGGGTTTTGGAATTTCGGAATTTTCACGAAATTTCCCGATTCGTGCATTCGGACTCGGACGATTTTCCGAAATTTTTCAGATCCGAAAACGTCAGTTCCGAACAAATTTCCGAGCCGAAACGAAAACTTTTCGGAATTTTCGAATGGACTAGAAATGTGTAAAATCGAAATTCATTTTAGTTCCATTCGTGATTTCGGCTCCATTCCTGATTTCGGTTCCATTTCAGTAATTTCTGTCATCGTATTTTTCGGTTATATCGCTGATTCTGTAATTTTGGATCATTCCCATCTCAATGTATCCTTCCTGGAAAACCAGAGAAATCTCAATGTATCCTTCCTGGAAAACCAGAGAAATCTCAATGTATCCTTCCCGGGAAACCAGAGAAATCTCAATGTATCCTTTTTGTAAAACATGAGAAATCTCAATGTATCCTTCTTGTAAAACAAGAGAAATCTCAATGTATCCTTCTTGAAAAACATGAGAAATCATATCGTATCATATCGACAGAAATATCGGATCCAAAAAAACATTAGTTTATGCCAAAACGAATAGACACTTTGAAACGAGGTGAACAGATGTTCCGAAAAACACGAAAATTTCTGAAACCACGAAAGAAAAGTCGATACGAAAAACAAACCGAAACGAACCGAACCGAAATGGAAATCGGCCGAAACGAGCCGAACTGAAAATTTACAAAATCCAAACGAACCGAACCGAACTGAAAAAAAAAATCGGTGCACAAGTCTACAGAACACGCATGAGAGCCTTGGGTTCTTTTTTATTTATTCATTTATTTATTTCTGGTAATGAAGACAGATACACCTTAGACAAAAAAACGACACCACACACACCCCATACAGCATGTTACATTAGGCACATTCCAGTGTGTTGCACGCCCCCCCAAACACTGACATGTTTTATCGGAGCTTGCCTGCCTCCTAGACGCTGCCATCATGTCACATCCTCTAGTGAATTTTATGAATTGCAGACAGCAAACTCTGGGAGGCCAGAGCGTTAGATTACAGAACCAAATATTATAGGAATCGTCCTGAGGGCCTGGGTGCCGACCGAGTGGCCAGATACCGGGCCTCCCCGGCTGTGCTGATGGAAGAGGCAGCCGCGTCACGCAATTTGATGGGCCCGCCTCTGCCGCGAGGAATGCTCAGCCCTCACCACGCTATCACTGTATTTTGCCACGATGACTCGCACTAGTCGCCGGGTACCGCCTCACTCTTACGTAACCAGGATCTTGGCCCCGCACAGCTAAGAAGTCGGGGGGGCCTCACTTGGGAAGCCCCGAGGCCTGGCTAGAAGCGCTAACGGCTCACTGTGCCGCGACGTTCGGAGACAAAACATAGAATAATATGTGTGTAAAAGCTGCTGCCTGGCACACACAGGGCAACGCCGAGATTAAACTAGGCGGAAACGAGGGAGAAAAAAGCCAATACAGTGTGTAGCAGCATAGTGGGGCCTAGCTGGTCAACGGCTTGATCTACGTGTCACTTCCCGGTACTCAAATACAACGGAAATGCTCTTTGCGTGAGGACATACAGGGACACAGCGCCCCGCGAAGCCCACCTACTGTACACACAAATACCGGTCTGAAAGCCAGCAACCGCTTACTCGGGTTCTTGATCAAATAAATTATCAACTAACATACGAGTTGTCTGAGCATATTCTGGAAGCATATTATGTAATGAATGCTGAATAGAAAGACTGCCTCCTAAACCGTCTAAAGACATGCAGCAATTCTCTAACCAGCACCTTTTTAATCTAAAACAAAATTCACTCAGTTTCACCTGATTTTTGCTTCATGGTCGCAGCTTTAGAAACATCTCTATGAGCAGCCTGTTTGCTTGAAAAATGCTGTAACAGATTATACCAAAAACCATCAACCCAATCGGCTTTATTCCAAACATAGTCATGACCTACAGGGTGATCAAATTTAGCATCTAATTCCTTAGCCAAATCAGTTGGATTAACATCTGCATATTTCAAAACTACTAACAACAAAAAGCGATAATCCGGACCACCAAATTACTGGTCTTTTGTAACTCGCTTAACCACTTGAATGCTAAGGACGCGCTCAGCGCGTCCTCAGCATTCCCGCTGGTATGCGGAGGACGCGCTGAGCGCGTCCTCGCATTGGGGTCAGCGTTCGGCCGGGTTCCGGCCGATCGCTGGCCCCTCCGGTGCGGGCTGACATCCTGGATGTCAGCCCGGCATCCGGAGCAGTGGCCGCCATTATTATGTGTCATCGCGCCCCCGCGATGACACATAATTCAGGCGCCCCCCCCGCATGTGCGGAGGAGGCGCCTGAAAGGGAGGGGGGGAGGTCCTTCGGACCTCTCTCCCTCCCGATCGGCGGCTCACAGGGGCTTAACCCAGGCATCATTTGGAAGGGCACAGCCTGCCCTTCCAAATGATGCCTGGCATTAACCCCTGGGGAGCTGGATCGCAAATCGGCGCTGAAAAGCGCAGATTTGCGATCCTTCCCGGGAGCTGGCCGACATCTTGGATGTCGGCCAAGCTTCCGGGAACTCCCCAGAGGACTGGCGTCATCGTGCGCAGCACGATGACGCCAGTCCTAGCATTAACCCCTAACTGCCACGAAGTGTGGAGATAGGGAGTTCCAATGAACTCCCTATCTCCCGATCCGTGGCAGTTAGGGGTTAAATTTTGATATCGTTGGATCGGCCAGAGCATGGCCGTTCCAACGATACCAAACATGAAAGTAAAAAAAATTGTAAAAAAAAAAAAAAAGAAAAATAAAAATAAAAAAAAAAAAAAAAAAAATAAAAAAAAAAAATTAAAAAAAAAAAAATAAACACTTTTTTTTGTTTTTTTTTTTTTGTTAATGCAGCAATATTGTTCCCATTTCAATTATAATGTGAACAATGATGCTGCATTAACGATTTTTGTATGCGGTGCGTTTGTTAAAAATGGTGTCATTTTCCCCAAAAAAAAATGTAACGAGACCCCATCTCTAATTTTTTTAACAAGCGCACCCCATACAAAATATAACCGCAATTGCTCGCATGTTAAAATGTGGAAAAAAACACTTTACACGCTGTAAATTATTGAAAATACATATTTTATTGCATTTTTTGTTATAATATACAAACATGACATAACGTATACATATAATAATGACATATTATGAATCTACCGAGTCTGACGGAAAGAACGATATATAATATGTCGATGTCATATACTAAAATAAGCCTTCAAAACAGGTTTAAACATGATGCGCAAAACAGGTAAAAAATGACCTCAGCACAGGGGCGGGAAAAGCCTCAGCAGCGAAAGGGTTAAGATAATCGCACCTTCTGGATATTTATAAGGATCTGGACATTTACTGCCTAAAAAAATTAGATATTCAGCAGAAGGAGGCTTAACCATTACTGTATCACCAATTACAACATACGGCTTCGCAGAAGTCGGTTGAACATTAACAATTCCATTTCCTTCATCATCACTTTCTCCATCTATCTTTCCTTTACTTTGTAAAGCATATTCAGAGTGTTCAATCACTGAACTACTAACAGCTAAACACGGTACAACTACGGAGCTCACAGCACCAGGAGCAGACAGATTACCTGCTCCGGGCTGTCCATCATCAGACACATGCTTACATCGTTGCTTTTCACAAAGCACACTTACAACAGCTACTTCCTCATCTATACCATTATGTATATTCGCTCTCAAAGAAGCCAAATTAGGATATAACTGAACAGGATCAGCAAGTGGTACACAAGGAACACTATATGGTGGAGAAGACATTACTGCCGGCTCAGGGTTGTGGGAGTCAGTTACAGAAGAAGACCACAACAAAGCACAGTGCAACCAACCCTGGGCAGCATCTTCCATATATTTCTTATTCCATAATGGATACGGTCCAGGACCAAATGGAACTGCATTAGGTAAACACATACCTTTCAACATTTCTAAATGATAACTAGAAAAAGAACCAATACGCGGCCATGGATTATCAATTACATCACCAAAATGCACACACCAGTTATGGAGATTATCACAAAAAGGTTCAGTATAAAATTTGCCAATCAAATCTTGTACATACTGTATGCCTTGGGAGTCTGATCAGGTTTGGGGCTTGCAGTCTTAACTGCAGGAGTTCTATTTCTCGCGGGACCTCTATCTTTCGGACCTGTTTATAGCTTTTAAAGGGAACAGGTAAAGGATTTTCATTAAACTTACTTCCCTAACTCACAATTATAGGTTCCTGTGGAAGACAGCAAAATCGCTGAGAAAATTCTTTCCACATAAACACACAGTTACTAACTCAGCTACTATCTGCAAAACTAAACCCTAGGAGGAAAATTTGAGACTAGTCTGCAGTTTATAAATATCCGCAGCTCATAATGGATTATTAAAATTCAGTGAGACTATATCCTGGGACCATGAATGAAAAATATAGAAAAGAAGCAGCAAAGAAAATGAAGAAGGATCCCAGGCTTAATGTGGTATTATAGACAGACCAGACTTCACAAAGGAAATATATAACAAGGCAGAATATTAATGCATCAATCAATACAGCATAACACATAAAACAAGACAAGACAAACAATGACAAAAAACAAAAAGCTTGATTCCAGTTTGCAGTTTCATACGTGGACTCAATCCACGAATCTATTAACCTCAAAAATCACTAAACCATATGCAGGACTCTATACCTACATAAAAATACAGAGGATATCAAACTTCCGACTAATACCATAATACATCCATAAACAAACAAACCCCGTGGGTCATAAATATCATAGAACAAAAGGCAAGAAGACAACGCTAAACATGAAGCGTTCTTACCTTCCTTACCAGATATTAGCAGGTCCACTTCTTGACACCAAAGCTGTTAGGATGTTTCTTCTCACAATTGGCCAATTGTGATTACTTTTTTCTTACATAAACATAAAACTACAATTTGGGAATCAATCAGATATCTGGAGAGCAAAATAAACCACAGACACCAAGATAGGTTTGAGTCTTAAGTTTTTTTCACTCTGAGGTACAAAACACATGGCTTTCTCCTTAAGTACAGAAATTTACGTCACAGTAGAAGACAACCTCTAATACATATGATTGGTTAAGCTTTACGCGGCATTTTCCAAAATGTCTCAAAGAAAATACCCTAGACAGTGAGGCGTCTTATCACATCTGTTTAAACTTATCAATGGTCATGTCTTACAACAAAGAGGGCTTTTACCAGTAACTTTAGAATCTTTGGGTCAGAAGGTCACAAGTGGTAGACTTGAAGACTCCTGCCTTAATGAAAGCTGGAAGTTTAGATTAATGATCTTTCAAAAACTGAGGCAGTCCATTGTTCTTAACATATGGTTCTCATTCCGACTCAAAAGACTTCAAGGTACAAAGAGTTTATCAGAAAATCAATTTGATCTAAGGATATGAATATACAAATATTAAAATATTCCTCAACACAGTCCCTGGTGTTTAAACCCGGCATCCCATTTATTTAAAAACAAACCTAGACCTACATTTACAGTTAAACAAGCAGGGATATTCATGCACGCGCACACAAACCCATTTCTCCACAATTACAGTTACATGTATTTAAAAAGCGCCAACATGTTCTGTAACGTTGTCAGACCAGACACAGACTAACCGCTGGAGATGATAGTGTAATAACGTCTATATGTGAAACGCAATGAATTAAAAATTGCACACTTACAGAATCCAGAGCCTTTTGAATCCAGGCTCTGGAGTGGAGCGCCTTGTGCCTAAATACAGGGTGGTCACTGCCCTTTTTTACACGGTCTTCTTATTCCACCTCAAGCAGGGGACACAAGAGCAGAAAAGAGACAGCGCTCTCATAGCATGATACCAGCCTTATACTCGTATGTTAAGAAAGAGAAGAATCACACTCACCAATTCAGGAGCCTTACTGGTCCAGGCTCAACTGTTACACATGTGGTGCTCCTTAGCGGTGAGCTCCTGAACCTCTTTAGCTGCTTACTCTGCGTCCGGATTGTGATTTGTTAGATGTCCAGTTTGTCAGCTTGTCGGCTTCTTCTGGCAGCTGGTCTGTGATTGTTGGCTCGGCTTTTCTGACGTGTTTTTTTGAGGCAGTTCCGGTGGGATTTCGGCAGGTGTGCGGGGGGTTCTCCCTGCACTTCGGGGACCCGCACAGCAGTATTGATGAAACGCAGGACTTCAGTGGTTCACAGCAATCAGATGGTTCACTTTCCTTCAGCTCTCTCCACAAGCTGAACACTCACCGCTTTCTTAACATACGAGTATAAGGCTGGTATCATGCTATGAGAGCGCTGTCTCTTTTCTGCTCTTGTGCTGGAATTTAGCATATGCCATTCTGTGTGCTTAGTGCTGTGTGTCTGCCCATGCTATCCCTGAGTGTACAAATTGAGGTTAATGCCCCTCCCCCAGCTCTCTCCTACCTGGCCTGCTCACTCCGAGATCCTGGAAGCATCAGGCAGAGTGCAGACTCACAGCTTCCTGTCATGTGGAGGGGCGGAGTCATGTGTATCAGCCGGCTGCCTCCTCCAGCTCTTCCACGTGCAGCAGTATGGGGGGTGTAACAATGATCAAGGGCCTGTCACTGTTTTTTTTAAACTAAAGATCTCCCTGCTTGCGATGAGAGAGGCAGGGCTAATGACCGCGGGGCAGATAAAAGTGTGATCTCCTTAAAGCCTGCTGTGCAGTGCACCTCCTCAAAGCCTGCTGTGCTGATGGGGCCCCAATCCAGGCCCCTCCCCATCTGGGCCCTCAGGCAGTGCCCGAATGCCCGATGGGTCAGTCCGCCCCTGCTCACCTCTCCGTCTGAGGTCCTGCGCAGGTTTGACTTCTTTGAAGTCAGACCTGCGGATTTATACCTACCCCTCCCAACGCGCTGGTGTTATCACACCGTACTTGATATCAGTTTCAGGTGCCCCCCCGCAAAGCTGGAAGAGCGCCAGACAGGAGGGAGGAGATTAACCTCCCTGGCGGTGCTCCCGAGTGTGTCTCGGGGTTAAATTTCACTGCTGAGAGCGGTAACCCCGAGACACACTCGGGCTGTATACATTACATGCATGGAGAGAGCCTGTGGAGTCATGGGTTCGATCCCAGCGAGCAACTTCTCCAGTAAGTGTTCTTGGCAAGACACCTAACGGTACATACTCGCCACCCAGGACATACTTGAAAACAAGAGAAATCTCAATGTATCCTTCCTGGTAAAATCCTTTCACAAAAAAATTACCTCTCCCTGCGCTCCCTCGCTGATCTCCGCAGTCTCCTCCGGAGATCGCAACCTCATACTTCCTGGATTCCTTTTCGCAAGGAGGGAACCAGGAAGTAATGAGGTACAACTGTCGGAGGAGACTGCGGGGGACTTCGAGGGAGCGCAGGGAGAGGTGATGTATCCAGCGGCATCCCGAGTGTTGCTCGGGGTTACCGCTTCCAACATAGGAATTTAACCCCGAGCCACACTGCCGCTAGGGGGGGGGGGCAAAAAAAAAACTGACAGCTTTCATCCAAGAAATTTCACAATGAATAGACCGCCAGGGAGGTTAAAGAAAAAGAGAGGCACCGCTGGAAAGGGCAGAGTCTGACCTTTCCAGCGATGCCTCTCTTTAACCTCTGAGTCCACGATCCGGCACCATTTGGTGCTGGATCGCAAACCTCTCCCGGAGGTGACTGACATCTTGGATGTCAGCCAAGCCTCCGAGGCCTCTCGCCGCCACTGACATCATTGTGCATGGCACAATGACATCAGTGTGAGAATTAACCCCTAGCTGCCAAGAGGTTTCCCTATGGAAACCATATGGTGGAGATAAGGGGGTCCTTTGGACCCCTATCTCTAGATCTGTGGCAGCTAGAGGTTAATAAAGTTGCCAGGGGAGTGGAAACCAGCGCTAGTACTTCAGGGCTAGGTGGTGTGGTGCTCCAATAAAGGTGCAATCAGGGTCCTGGTCATAGTCAGGTCCAGATCTTTCTGATATATCTCGGTATATCTTAGAAAGGATTTTGTATATCACTGGCGCCACTCAGTGGTTCATATGGGAATAGTGTGCAGATTGCAAGGGTTAAAACTGGGTTTTGGTATAAATTAGGACATATACTGGATGACAATTAAAATTATTATTATTATCTATTAAGAGCCAACACATTCCGCAGCGCTGTACAAGGTGTAATGGGTAAAGACAGGGTAATTCTACAATACATACAGGAGACAGGTCATTATTCCTGCCAGCAGATACGTGAGGATATGAGGACCCTATTCCTGTGGGAATTTATAATCTAGATGGTGAGGGGATTAGAAACAGGAGGGGGGGGACTTCAGTGATGAGTTAATGCAGGGAGAGGTGAGGACAGTTTTTGGGCCTGTCGGATATCTTGTTACGGAGTCTGGTGGTAGGCTTCCCTAAATAGAAGGGTCTTTAGGGAGCGTTTAAGTTAAGCCAGATTTGGGGACAGTCTGATATTGTGAGGAAGCGCGTTCCATAGGGTCGGCGCCGCACGAGAAAAGGCCTGCAATCTGGCATGTGAAGAGGTAATGATGGAGGATGCCAGGCGCAGGTCATTGTTGGATTGAAGGGGACGGGCTGGGGTGTATTTGGTGATTAGTGAGGACAGGTAGTGAGGGGCGGTGTTAGTGAGGGTTTTGTAGGTGAGGGTGAGTAGTTTGAATTTGATTCTGCTGTGGATGGGGAGCCAGTGCAGGGATTCACAGAGAGGAGCAGCAGAGACAGAGCGACGGGTGAGATGGATAAGCCAGGCTGATGTGTTTAGGATGGACTGCAGGGGGGAGAGGCGGAGATTGTTGCAGTAGTCCAGGCGGGAGACAACAAGAGAGTGGATAAGATGCTTGGTGGTGTTAGCAGTCAGAAATGGACAAATTTTGGCAATGTTACGGAGGTGATTGCGGCAACATGATGAAAATGATTGGATGTAGGGGCTGAAGGAAAGACTGGAGTCAAGTGTCACTCCGAGGCAACGGACTTGTACAGAAGGAAGGATAGTGATACCGTCAACAATTATGGAGAAGTCAGAAATTGGAGTAGAGTTAGAGGGGGGAATAAGAAGGAGCTTGGTCTTGGACATGTTGATCTTCATGTAGTGAGTGGCCATCCAGGCAGAGATACCAGACAGACAATCACTGACCTGAGAGAGAACGGAGGGGGAGAGATCGGGAATGGAGAGGTAGATCTGAATGTCATCGGCGTATAGGGGATACTTGAAGCCATAGCTGGTGATGAGTTTACCCAGTGAGGAGGTATAGATGGAGAAGAGCAGAGGACCTAGGACTGAGCCTTGAGGTACACCGACTGACAGAGGCATTGAAGAGGAGGAATTGCCAGCAAGGGATACTGAGAAGGATCTGTTGGAGAGGTACGATTTTAGCCAAGAGAGGGTGGTATCACAGAGACCAAGAGAGAAGAGGGTCTCTATGAGGAGGGGATGGTCAACTGTATTGAAGGCAGTGGGGAGTTCAAGTAGGATCAGTATCGAGTAGTGGCCATTGTATTTAGCAGAGAGGTCATTAGTAACCTTTGTGAGAGCAGTTTCTGTTGAATGTTGAGCGCGAAAGCCAGATTGCAGTAGGTCAAGCAAGGAGTTACAGGATAGGAAGAGGGTAAAGCGGTCGTAGACTAGTCTTTCTAGCAATTTTTATGCTAGTGGAAGTAGTGAAACTGGACGGTAGTTTTCAGGAGAATGTGGGTCGAGGGAGGGTTTCTTGAGAATGGGTGTGATAGTGGCATGCTTGAAAGGAGAGGGGAATGAGCCAGAAGAAAGAGAGAGGTTGAAAATGTGTGTAAGAGCAGGAGTGATCGATGTGGACAGAGAAGATAGGTGTGAAGGGATAGGGTCTAGTGGGCAGGTAGTGAGGCGTGAATAATACAGTAGAGAATGGACCTCATCCTCTGTGGTTGGGGCAAAGATTGTGCTGGGATATTGTTACGGATTGTGAGACAATCAAGGAAAATACCAGAGAATGCTAATAGTACCCTAATTCACAGTGAGACCCTATACAAAGATAGCAGCATACATCACTTACATAACAGCATAAATTTATGTGAATGAATAATGAGAAGGAAGGACTCACTGGAGAAGAGACTAATGCTGGGAAATATTGAGGGCAAAAGAAGAAGGGGACAACAGAGAATGAGGTGGCTGGATGGGTCACTGAAGCAGTAGGTGTGAGCTTAAATGGACTCCAGAAGATAGTAGAGGACAGGAAGGCCTGGAGGAATGTTGCCCATGGGGTCGAGATGGGTCAGATACTACTTCGCAACTAACAACAACAACAAATATGTCCTAATCCATAGCCACCCTGTTTTAACCCTTGCAATCTGTACACTATTTCCATACGAGCTACTGACTGGTGTCAGTGATATACAATATCCTTTCCACAGCTAGAGGTTAATGCTTGGTATCATTGGAAAGGAGCATGGTGTTTCCAATGATACCAAACATGACCATGTTAAAGTATAAAAAAAATAAAAAAGGTGTTTTTTTTTATAACGCAGCACTATTGTTAACATTTCAATTATAATGTGAACAATGACACTGCACTAACAGTTTCTTGGGGGGTAGTTTAGTTAAAATCACATAATTTCTCAGAAAAATAAAGTAACGGGTTCCCAGGTCTAATTTTTTTTAACAAGTGTACCCCATAGAATATATATAACCGCAAAGCCTCGGATGATAACATGTGAAAAAAATTACTTTACACGCTGTAGGTGATTGAAATTTTAATGGAAATTCACAATTTGTTTAACATTTTTGTTATAGCACTCTGGCAGAACATGACGTATACATAGAATAATGATGTATTAGGAGTCTCCTGAGTCGAATGAAAAAAAGGATATATAATTTGTCTGGGTCGTATAAGAAAAAGTGACTTCAAATCGCATTTAAACATGATGAGCAAAACAGTAAAATTTAGCTCAGCACACAAGGGTGAAATGGCTAAGCAGTGAAGGGGTTAAAGTAGAGGGATAGGGGAGTAGAAAAATTCAAGTGTACATATAAGTAGGGATGTGCAATTCGTTTCGTACCGATTCGTTTTTCCTACGAAATTTACCATTTTCGTGCTTCCGAGGGCATTCCGAATCCGAAATTTCGACCACACGAAATTTTCAGACCCATTCGAAATTTCGGATCAATTCCGAATTTTTTTTTTATTTCCTTATTTTTTTAAATGCTTAAAAGATCCTAAAAAAATCTAAAAGATAAAGAGACTTTTTACTGCAGAATATTATAAGCAACGGTTTATTAGACATTGAATTAAAACTGGAATATTTTTAACATTGAAGCCTATGAGATACAACATTTCCCACACTATCGAATTTGAGATCAAATTTCGAATTGATATCAACTATCAAATTGATTTTAATTTACAATACAAGTTATAGTCAGCAAAGGACTTTATGAAACAAATTAATTTAATTTCACTGTTTAATTTGACTCAAATACAAAATCCGTGACACAGCTTAATATTTAATAGGTATGTGCGTTTCGATTCGGACCGATTAGTTTTTTTCATGAATCGGGCCTATTCGGTGCTTCGGATTCGTCCGATGTTTCGAATCGGATAGGCACCGAAATACACAGCATCCAAAATTTTTCCTGATCCGAAACAAAATAATTTCGTTATTTCGTATGAACGTGAAATTTGGAAAATCGCAAGTCATTTTCGTTCCATTCATGATTTCAGTTCCATTTCGGTCATTTCGAACATCGTATTTTTCGGTTCCATTGCTGATTCCGTAATTTCGTATCGTTTCGATCAAGTTCAATAATTACTTGATATTCATTTGATAGTTCATTTCAAATTTGATCGTTGCAGCATATGAATCCGCACACTGCCGGGCAGCACCTCTACAGTATAATTAATGCAGCATATGAATCCGCACACTGCGGGCAGCACCTCTACAGTATAATTAATGCAGCATATGATTCCGCACACTGCGGGCAGCACCTCTACAGTATAATTAATGCAGCATATGATTCCGCACACTGCCGGGCAGCACCTCTACAGTATAATTAATGCAGCATATGATTCCGCACACTGCCGGCAGCACCTCTACAGTATAATTAATGCAGCATATGATTCCGCACACTGCCGGGCAGCACCTCTACAGTATAATTAATGCAGCATATGATTCCGCACACTGCCGGGCAGCACCTCTACAGTATAATTAATGCAGCATATGATTCCGCACACTGCCGGGCAGCACCTCTACAGTATAATTAATGCAGCATATGATTCCGCACACTGCCGGGCAGCATCTCTACAGTATAATTAATGCAGCATATGAATCCGCACACTGCCGGGCAGCATCTCTACAGTATAATTAATGCAGCATATGATTCCGCACACTGCCGGGCAGCACCTCTACAGTAGTGATTGGCGGAACACCCCCGTGTTCGGCTCACATTCAAACTCAAACTTTTGAAAAAGTTTGAATTCGAACGAGAACACGATTCGAACTCAATGCAAGTCTATGGGGCTCAAAAGTTTGAATTTTAAAATGCCCTACAAGAGGGCATATATGCAAGATATTGGCCATAAATGGTGTATGGACCCCCATGGGGTACTGCCCTGGGGGACAGGAAACAATGAAAATAAAGTAAAAAAAACACGTTTTTTTTTAAGAAAAATAAAGAAATATGCACCGATTTGGATATCGACTAACTATCGAATTTGAAATGAACTATCAAATGGATATCCAGAAAGAAACTAAATTTTTAGTGGTGCACATCTCTACATATAAGATCAAACAAACCTTAAAGGGACACTAGCCTTACATAAACTGTAACTAGATTACTTGTTAATTACAAATTAAAACCACATTATAAAACACATGCTGCTGTTTTTCTTCTTTGTTTGAAGTAATTGCATGTAAAAAGGAGAAATAAAGCTAGGTTTTTATCTCCTGTTTTAATTTTGTGGTTTTTTTCCCATGATGCAACATTTACCAAAATCTTACCACACGTCTCACTTTACTACTGTGGTATAAAATAAAACCGTACAGAAGAGGCAATGGGGTGGAGAGGGAATTTTTAGAAAAGGCTGCAGGGATCTATTGTGCTGTCTATGCTACCAGAGAGAGATAAGAGATGATAGCTGAGTGAGATATCACAGTGGGCTAACAGCACTCAGTGTTACACCCTGGTGATGTTATATACATATGTTCCACACAATTCAAGTCAATAGGTCGATTTTCTGGACTTCTGACCCATAGAGCCAATTCTATGCCCAAAGCCACACAGTGAGGAGCAAGTGATAGAGTAAAATATTCACTTAAATAAACATACAAGAGAAAAACAAAAACACATGTAAGATATCAGCAACATAAAATAAACACAATAAGGACATTTCATTTTTTGGTGGTAGTGGCCCTTTAAAGCAGAAAGCAGATAGACAAAATGTATTTATCCACAATGATCCCTTGATAGTGAAAATTAAAGTATGTGTTAGTGCTAAAACACTCAAATCTGTTAATATACTTACTTGGTGAGGGTAAATAGCAGAGTATGGGAAGTAATGGGGCACATGGGGCTGTGTGGGAGATACATCAGGATAGATACAATGGGGGATTACGGAGTGAGCAGATAGGCCACTCTGAAGTAATGTGTCTTGAAAGACCGGTGGCTCGGGGAGAGTCGAATGACACGAGGGAAGGAGTTCCTTTCCAACAATACCTACACCCTTCTTGCCCATAGGGCTCCAAAGATACAGGGAGTAAAATTGTCAAATTTAATTTATTATTATTATTTATTTATTCCCAGAACAAGGCACACCCTTGTGTTTGGCTCCTGTAGGCACATGCCTACTCTACCTAATTCTAAATCAGGCCCTGGAGGTGAGGTACAAAAAGTTGCAGGATGTCAGGTGCAGGGGGTACATGAGTCTATCAAAGGTCTTCGTCACAGACTGTTGAGGGATAATCTGAGACTGTATAAGGCCAATGAGAAAAGGGTTACAATAGTGGAGATGGGAGATAATAAGAGCTTGGATGAGCATTTTAGTTGAGAAAGGGTCAGATGTGTGCTATGTTTTTAGCTAACAAATTACAAGGCTTGGTTACTGACTGAATGTGAGGAGTGAAGAAGAGACCAGAGACAAAGAAGACACCAAGAGACTGAAACTATGAGGAAGAAGTAATGGTGGCACCATTCACCTGAAAGGAGATTGGTGCTAGAGTGTTTGAACTGGAGTGAAGACGATGAGTTCCATATTGGTGAGATTAAGTTTTAAATAATGAGCAGCTAGAAACAGGCAGGCAGTGATGTGATCTAACAGTGAGAGAAATAGATCAGGAGAGGTAGATATAGGTGTCATCAGGGTAAGGTTTATGATGAAAATCAAAAGAAGAAATTTGATCACCAATAAAGGTGGCATAGATTAAGAAGAGAAGGGGACCAAGAAAAGAGCCTTGAGCTATCCCAACTGATACTGGCGCGAGAGGAGCGATTAAAGGAGACACTAAAATATGAGAGAGAGATAAGGCTGGGGTCAGACCAGCGCACTTTTAACGTGCGTTCTGCCGCACATAATTACGGCCGCACTAGCAGCAGATGACGGGCAATGACGGCCAATATACGAAATACGGTCGCATGAACGTCCGGCCGCGCAACGCAAGTGGAAAACAAACGCATTTTTTCGAGCACGCCGAACCGCTAGTACGGACGTACAGAGTGCGCAGCTGCGGCATAGCGGCGTGTGTGCGTGATTAGGAGATGTCAGACGCTGCTAATGTCCGGCCTACATAACGTCCAGACGCAAAAAGAGTTTTATTGACGATCCGTACAAAATCACGCCCGAAAATGCGCGTCGTCTGACCGTTTTTGCTCATTCCGTGAAAAAATACGTCAATGCGTTCGGACGCACTTTTTCACGTTCGCGGGGAAAAATGCTTTCGTCTGACCCTAGCCTAAGATGAGAATGAGAAGCACTGGAAGTGAGACTGGTTATTCCTAAATAAGACACTATTTTTGTGTAGTTTTTGGTTGATCTTGCAACTATCAATTCCAGTAGAAAATCAAACTTACTTATTACATATATCATTGGAAGTCATTATTCTCAGTAGTAATTTATTTATATCCATTTCTTTTTGTTTCCAATTTATAATTCTTGGTCATGCTTTGAGACCTATACAATTTTGTAGAGAATTCTTATAAATGTAAATATTTTAGCATTGACATGTATACTTTAAATATACATATATAATTCATTTAGACATATATATATGAATGGGACCCACCCAAAAAAGCAGTAAAAACAAACAAATTTCATAATTGTATGAAACTATCAGGGTTATCCAAAGAGATTCGAAAAGTCACCGCACATTCGGTGACTTTTCGTTCTCTTCAATTCGGTTCCTTTTGTCGATCCCATTTCGGTGACCCTGCGGTGTATTCAGCAAACACCACAGTGTCCCCGAATTGCAGGGAAAAGCTGCCGCAAACCTGAAGAAAACTAACCGCAAAACTCACCGAATGCACGCTGAAAACCCACAAAAACATCTGGATAAACCTGTCGAAAAGCCCGAACAGGAGCCGAATCACACAGAGCCGAAGCAGCCGACACCGCAGACAGAGGGAGGTGAATAAATTAGCAAAACAGTTTGTATGAATGTGAAATTGAAACGCTGTTTGCAAAGAAACTACTGAGCGAAAATGTCTGAAATTTACATATGAGGTCCAGGGAATGATAATAAAGAGGGCTGTTACAAAAAAAATAAGTAAACTGAAAAAAAAAAAAAAAAAAAATCGGACTTTAAAAAAAAAAAAAATCTGAAAAATGATTAAAATATCCTAAAAAATCTATAAATAAAGAGACTCTTTACTGCAGAATTTTATAATGAACGGTTTATTAGATATTGAATTAAAACGGGAATATTTTTAACATTGAAGCCTATGGGATTCGCCTGAATAAATTTGCCGCATGAAACCACCGAATGGCAGGGCATTAGGGGAACCTTTCACTGCTGGTTTGTGTTCTCTGAATAGCCGAAGCAGTGCTTTTTCATGGGGATTTCACTGCCCTTGAACAGGCACCGAACAGGCACCGTATGTTCAGGCAATTCGCCAGGATTTGGCGAATTGCCTGCTCTCTGGATAGCCGAATGGCCAGGAAAGATCACCGAACCCTGATTTTCAGCGTTCGGTTACCTTTCTCAAGCAATTCGGATCTCTTTGGATAACCCTGTATACTTTTAAGCAAATATGAAAATTATTTTAAATGGTATGCAAGCCCTTAGCCACATTGGTATATGTTTTGCATTTTTCTTTTAACCCCTTCACATCTGAAATCAAGTTCTCAATTGAACATTGTAATACATTGAAAAGCACTCATTGGCATATGAAAATACCATTTTCACACTTCTTTAAAGCCAGATTAGTGAGTCCTATGGGGAGAAACAAAATCCTTTTTTTTTATGTCTCTTCAAGCACCCCGGAGAGATATAAAGCAAGTAGCAAATCTCAGCCCTAAACCTCACTTTAACAAAAAGTTAAAACAAATTACTGCTGCGTTACAGCTGCCAGGGAGGGGGCAGAATACAGGGATAGCTCTGGGGTCACTCACTGCTGTACAGGGACTAGATTCAGGGGTTAAGTTGAATGAAAATCCATGTACAGTACAGATACAAGGTGTTACTGTAATTTCCATATACAGTACAGGCATTCTGCAGCACGTACAGATAGGATTTTTTATTCTATTGGTATTTTTTTGGAAGCTGCACTGCTAATAATCTCATTATGGTTACTACAAACCGCCATAAGCAGGCGATCTCGCCATTTGTATTATTTATCTTTATCATAGTTACTGTATCTACCACAAAGGTCTTTTCTGGCTGTATGATAATAATGCAGACCCCGTTTGAAATTGTGTAAGATAAAGGACACCATCTAGAGCTCAGAATCTTACATTTCAAAAATATTTTTGTAAAGGATAAATGAATATATGAAAGAATAAAAATGAGCAAATTGACATTATTTTTTTTTTTTTAACTATCTCAGAATAACAGTTCCTGTGCGAAGCGAGACGTCTATTTCACCCTATATTTTATTGTTAATTTCACATCCCATGTTTCAAATAAATGTGACGACAAAAATAGTTTGGTAGTGAAGGGGTTAATTAACAAAAGTGTCAGTAATAGAAGCCAGGAGGCAACATCACCCAATAACAAAACATTCTTCCACCATACCAATTGGGGAGAGGGACAACTTTAAGCATCTTCATCTTCCTCCTCGCCTCTTGGGCGAAAAGGTAAAGTGGTTTGTCCTCTGTCGGGATCTTGCATTCGAAGGATTTGGATCAGGTTGCTATCAGGAAGGGAGCTGCAGAGAAATGCCAAAAATAAAAAGTCAGTCAATAAACCACATTAATCCTTTTGTAGACTAAAAGAGAGCAGAAACAAGCACGTCCAACTAATGGTGTTGGTTAAACCATCAAATGTCTTTGCTACATTGTAGCTCCCATCAGGGCTGGATTTGCATCTCAGGAGCCTGAAGGCACGCAAATGTGGAGCACTCCCACCCCCCCAAACAAAAAAAGAAACCTGACAAAATTACTTTTTAAATTTTCGTTTTGGAAACACGAAAGGACGGAAGTTTAATCATACAACTCATCTTTTTCATGTAAACTTGTACCAGGTCGTCCGTTTGTTTTTTTTCTGAGGTTTTAAACTAATGGTGGCTTTTGTTAATGAAACTGGGATAATGTGAGGGGTACCTGTACTCAGGTGGTTCCTCGGCGTCAATACCCTAACCGGGACAACGGCCCACTTTATTTCAGTATTGCCGCTGCCAATCCCTCTGAGGCTGTCTGAACGCAAGCAGCCCGCCTGTAGCCAATTGCGGTAATTGTGACGATTGTGTATACATATATACTGTATATACACTCGTCATAGATGTCTGGTAATGTCTCGCTTGAAGGTCATAATGGTCAATATTTCTTTATGTAATTTGATGTGCAGTGGCACTCCCTATGCAGCCTGGCGTGAGTTAATTAAAATCTTAATAGCCTTTGTCTCTTTGCGGGCCACTAAGTCCCCTTTTGAAGGGATATCAAAGGCTATTGTAGAGTACTAGCTGAATAGGTCTTCTTTGATCTGCATGATAAGGGGGGAAATTACCCATTTGCTCTAATGGAATTTCCCTTGTCCCTTCCCCACAGGGTCGCCAAGCGCCAACCATTCACACCAAAGAGTGTTTCCCAGACCCAGTGGCAAAACTTTGTAACTGATCACATAGATCAAAGAAGCGGGCATATCCTTTGATAGATAGAGATGATCTTTTTGATAATTGTTATTATATCTGTGAATTAGATTAAATAAGAAGTGAACTGTGCATGCCCACAAAATAACAGGAAGGGGGATTTTGGGAAATGTAGTGGGTACGGCAGTACCATGGCAGTACCATGGGCAGTACATGGGCAGTTCTATGGGCTGTACCTTGGAGGAACAGTGAAAATGTATATATATTCTGAAACGAGCCATGTGGCTTGGCTAAGTCTTTTGGGGTCACGCAAGAAGTGGTAATTTGCCAGTTTTTCGAATCTCCAGCCCCAGGGGGTCACAGATGTCCTTCTAGCTGGCTGACTTGTGAGTAGAGTCTGTGTTTTAAGCCTTTTTATTTCTCTACTTGTGTGTGTAACTATTAGTTGTAATATCTTGTTTCATATTCCTGTGACATTCATCATAATAAAATATAAAAGTTATTAAGATCTGCTTCTGCCCGATATTCGATCCACGCAAACTGAATGACTGGATTATCATAGAGATTTGCCTTTGTTTAAGCTTGAGTCGATCTACTAAACAGTGAGTTGGGGTGAAGTCAGTCATTTGGACTGCTTTTCTATTTTGGGGTGCATAGTCAGACAGAGTCTCAGGCCAGCTCTGTTTCAGACGGTAGGCATCTTGGGTAAGAAGTCGGTCTATGGTGGCGGTGTGAAGAACATTACAAGGAAAGTGGGTACAGGGATTGTGGGCAATGTAGTCAGTACTCCGAGTCGAGTGTAGACGGATACTGTGTTGCAACCTTGTGTCCACTTCATCGCATTGCGTGCCCTTCTGGAGTGAAGGTGTTGACGTGACAGTTAGGCAAGCGTGTGTGGGGGGATTGTGGGCCACGTAGTCATTATTCTGGGTCTAGTAGATGGTTAGTGATTTTTAATCCTGCGTTTCCTTCGCTGTGTCGCACGGGCATGACAGTGATCATCTGCCAGCAAGAGAGTACAGGCACTGGAGTAGCCAGAGAGCCGCCCCTCGGCGTTCAGGCCCGCCTGCCTCTAAGATGGCATAGCACGTCTGACGGCATTAAGGGGTTAAATATGAGTTAATGGCTAAAGGACAACAGAACTATACTTTGGCTATTAACATTTTCCAATGTTCGATCGATTCGGTTTGTTTAATGTAGACATAAAAGGAACACAAGTTACCTCAGACTCAGTGGGGTGATCAAAATAAACTGCCTAAATCTCTGCGAATCTGCCACCGTCAGCATCATATCCATGGCTATTCTTCTGTTTACCGAGTCCTGTGACACACAGAGATGACGTGAGAAACCTGAGCACAAAGACATTCATGTTACAGCAAAATGACAAGGATCTGCATATGATCTGGAAACCAATTTCACAACATCAGCACTTTAACTTAAAACCAGGTCTCCTAATGGTGTTTAGCACCTGATGAAATTGGCAAAAAGTGGCAAAAGCGTCATAGCACAGTATATACTTTATTACATGAAGACACTTTAGCTCTAGCCACAATTACTGTGTAAGTGTATGTGAAGTGACAAGACAGTACACTATCAGGGTTATTCAGAGAGAGTCGATCTGGCCCCGAAATGGCACCAAACAGTGAATTTCCCCGTACGGTGCCATTTTGTGGCCATTCGGCTATTGAGAAAGCAGGCAGATTGCAAGCAAGTACGGTGCCTGTTCGAGGGCAGTGAAATCCCCCATAGAGAAGCAATGGTTAATCTATTCAGAGAACGCCGAACAGCAGGGAAATATCAGAGAAATGCCCTGATGTTCGGTGGATTCAGGCGAATCCCATAGGCTTCAATGTTAAAAATATTTCTGTTTATATACAATATCTAATAAGCCATTTATTCTTTTAATCTGCAGTAAAAAGTCTCCTTTTTTTGGATCTTTTAGGCATTTTTTAGTAAAAAAAAAATCCATTTTTTTTCTTTATAGCGGTGTTTCTTTTTTCTGTAACAGATCTTTTTATTATCATTCATAGGATCTTAGGCTAGGGTCAGACGAACGCATTTTTCGCGTCGACCGTGGAAAAGTGCGGTCGAACGAACGGACATATTTTTTCACGGAATACGCGGTAGCGGTCATACGATGCGCCTTTTCGTCCGTGATTTTGGACGGATCATCAATAAAACACTTTTTGTGTCTGGACGTTATGTTGGCGGACATTAGCAGCGTCTGATGTCTCCCAATCACACACACACGCCGCTATGCGGCCGCAGCGCACTCTGTACGTCAGTAGTAGCGGTTTGACGTTCTCGAAAAAATGCGTTCGTTTGCCACTTGCGTTGCGCGGGACGAACGTTCGTGCGGCCGTACTTCGTGTGTTCCCCGGCATTGGACGTCATTTGCTGCTAGCACGGCCGTGATTTTGTGCGGCTAAACGCACGTTAAAGCTGCGTTCGTCTGACCCTAGCCTTATATGTTAATTCCAGACATTTTCATTCAGTAGCTTTTTTTGCAATCGACGTTTCAAATTTGACACTCTCAATCGTATTTTTTTTTCTTTATCTGTCCGACTTCTTGTCGGCTTTCTTCTGTGGCTGGTTGGCGCTGTGCTCGGCGGCTGCGTTTGGTCGCATTCTGGCGGGTTTGCAGTGGTTGTCTGGCGGCGGCGGGCGGTGTGTATGCGAGGGTTTGTAGGATCAGAAGCGATCATTTTAAAAAAATAAAAAATGGCGCACACTCGCCAAAATTATCGGATCAGATAATTTTGACAGCATGCGCCGGCTTTTCCCTGCACTCCAAGGACCCTGCAGTGAATGCAGAATTCAATGCATGGTTGTGAAATTTGATTCCCTGAAGTGCGGGGAACAACAGAGCAGCGAAATGTCAGTGACATTTTGGTGCTCTGTGAATAACCCTGTAAATGTTACTGGGATGTGTAGTGAGGTGTGTTTAAAACATAGTTTTATTAATAAATGATAAAAAAGAGGAAAAGGGTACAAACAAAACTGATACCGACGTGAAATGTTTTGGAACTTTTTGCTTAACCATTTCCCCCCTTTGTGCTGAGGTTATTTTTACCGTTTTCTGCTCCTTGTTTTTTTTTTTAATTTGACAATTTTTATTGTGCACAGTATAGTATACACGAGTCAGTACAGTGCAGTAACAGCATTAACAGTGAGTCATGTAGAGAATATGACTGTACAGTTCACAGTAGAAAGCATCGTGTGCACCTTCTTCCTTTTTTCAAACTACTCTTTAAAAGATATCATAGTCTAGTGACTAAACAAATGAAAAAGTTAAAGAATAAGAGCAAAACAATTCAAACAAGACATCCAACTGCCCGGTCAGTGTCAGTAATAAGAATCATATTGGAGTTGTAGTTAGAATTTATAAGTATGGGAGCTGTAAATTCAGTCTATCAGGGTTATTCAAAGAGATTCGAAAAGTCACCGCACGTTCGGTGACTTTTCGTTCTCTTCAATTCGGTTCCTTTTGCCGATCCCATTTCGGTGACCCTGCGGTGTATTCAGCAAGCACCACAGTGTCCCCGAATTGCAAATCCAAACCACAGGGCCACCGCAAACCTGACGAAAACTAACCGCAAAACCCACCGAATGCACGCCAAAAACCCCCAAAAACATCTGGATTAACCTGCGAAAACCACGGAAAAAGCCCGAGCAGGAGCCGATCGCACACAGCCAAAGCAGCTGAGACCACAGACGAGGGAGGTGAATAAATTAGCAAAACCGTTTGTTTGTCGCTTTGTATAGAGATGCTGATGGGGTTGTGTATAGAGATGCTGTGAGGCTGTGTATAGAGATGCTGTGAGGTTGTGTATAGAGATGCTGTGAGGCTGTGTATAGAGATGCTGTGAGGTTGTGTATAGAGATGCTGTGAGGTTGTGTATAGAAATGCTGATGGGGCTGTGTATAGAGATGCCTTGCGGTGACGAAGTGCGGCCTAGCTCTGGTGGAGGCTCCCCCGGGTCCCCCCTCACTGCCTGACGTCCTCACGCATAGCGTGAGGATGTCAGATAGCCGGGGAACCCCTAGCTGCCTGGAATCCCCTGGTGGAGATAGGGGGTTCATTTGAACCCCGATATCTCCAGGCAGCAAGGGGGTTATGGAGGGTGTCAATCGAAAGGCCTGAGCATGGCCTTTCGAATGATACCCAACATGACCAGGTATAAAGTAAAAAAAAAAAATGTATTTTTTTTTGTGTGTTATTTTTATTAACGCAGCAATATTGTTCACATTTCAATTATAATGTGAACAATGATGCTGCACTAATGATTTTTTTCTATGGTGTGCGTTTGCTATAAATCACGTAATTACCCCCCCCAAAATGTAACAAGTCCCCATTTCTAATTTTTGTACAAGCGCACCCCATAGAAAAACATAACCGCAAACGCTCATGTGCTAAAATGTGAAAAAAAAAACACTTTACACACTGCAGATGATTAAAAATTCAATTTTTATTGCATTTTTTGTCATAATATACAGGCAGGACATGACGTATACATATAAAAATGATATATTATGAATCTGCGGAGTCTGCCGGAAAGAACGATATCTAATATGTCTGGGTCATTTAATAAAATGTGGCTTCAAATCGCGTTTAAACATGATGAGCGAAAGCGGTAAAAATGAGCTGAGCACACAGCAGTGAAATGCAGCATATCAGAGGAAGATTTAGTAGAGAAATTAACACTTCTCAGAAGTGTTGTTTGATACATCTGGAGACACCACAACCTCAGTCTACATACAATGTATCAAATTCATTAGACCAGACTAAAAACACCTGTTGTTTACGCCGTTTGAGAACACAGGTCATTTAGAGGTGAGAATCT
This sequence comes from Leptobrachium leishanense, assembly GCA_009667805.1. NCBI lineage: Eukaryota > Metazoa > Chordata > Amphibia > Anura > Megophryidae > Leptobrachium > Leptobrachium leishanense. Next base: position 13,061,847 of record CM019066.1, read on the forward strand.
TTGCATGTACACATTAGTTTTTAATTCAATATCTAATAAACCGTTGCTTATAATATTCTGCAGTAAAGAGTCTCTTTATTTCTAGATTTTTTTTTGTATTTTTTAAGCATTTTTTTATAATTTTATACTTTTTTAAAAAAAATAACAGCCAAACGGCGAACGGCCAAAGTTCGAATCGAACTCCGAACTGATCGAACCGACCAGCTCATCCCTAATTAAGAACAGTGTTGAAATTTCCTCCTATTATTAGATTAGGGGTTGAAATATCCAAGAGGAGATCTAGGAATCTATGATAAAATGAATCATTAGGGCAATTAGGAGTATATACATTCACAATACAGTATTTCACATTGTCAATGGTTAAGTGAAGAAAAATATAACGCCCCTCCGGGTCGCAAATACTAGACTCAATAGAGTACGACAGAGACGAGTGGTGAAGAATCGCCACACCTCGTTTTTTGGAACTATAGTTAGCCACAAAGCAGTCCCGAAGCCATTTGGCTTTAAATGTGGAGGTAGACGTTTTGGACCAATGTGTTTCTTGGAGCAGTGTAATGTGGGGACGTTTGTGAGTCAAGTATGTCAGTATTTTCTTTCTTTTCACTGTCGTATTAGCTCCATTAACATTCCATGATAGAAGTTGAAAAAAGGGTGTAGACTGAACAGTCCCATTGAAAGTAGGTGGAGTTTTATCCAATACCAGTACGAGAAAACGGCATACTATGAGTGATAAATTTGGAAAAGGAGGGGCCCTGGTCACAGCTTGAGCCAGGGAAACCACCTATCATATAGAAAAATAAGACAAAGTCCGGGCAGCAGGAATGAAGCCAAACTGAGGCAACTATATACAGTTCATTCAGGTCAACGGAATGAATCCATAGAGGGGAGATGATCCAGGTTTCAGGAAATGGCCTCTGGGGACATAGGAGGCGGCTGATCATTTTCCCAATCTGGTAGGATGTGATTCAGGAATAAATCCGCTTCACTGGCCGACGCAGTCAAGAGAGATCTGCCGTCGATGTGGAGGCTAAGGGTGGCCGGGTAGAGCAGGGCAAATCTTATACCTTTGTTATAAAGCGTCGAGCACACCGGGGCGAAGGCTTTACGTTTAAGCGTGACTTGGGCCGAGTAGTCACGGAAGATTAAAATTTTGTGCTGCTGGTAGGAGAGTGTAGGAATCCGTTTATACGCCACCAAGATTCTCACAGCGTCTTGGAAATTAAGGAATCTTGCAATGACAGGCCGGGGTCGAGAATTGTCTGCCAGTTTGGTAGCACCCAGTCGGTGCACCCATTCAATCTGAATTGGGGAGGCACAGTCCACGGAGATAGTGCTGACGGTAGCCATTCCTGAAGGAGAGCAAGGAGGTCAGGTGCACGCAACGGACTCTGGTATCCCGACAAAGCGTAAGTTGTTCCGTCGATTTCGGTTTTCCAAGTCTTCTAACTTATCTTGGAGCAAAGTAATCGTGGATTGTTGCGCGTGGACCATAGACTGTAAGGCGTTGAGAGTATCTTCAGTTGTAGATTGTCGTGTTTCAATCTCAGATATCTGGGCGGCGTGGGATTGAAGTAGTTGAAGTGTGTTGTCAATAGACGATTTTAAATTCTGGAACTGGATTTCTAAAATAGGAGACAGGAGTGATGCCACCTCTTTGGCCATTTCCGTCGCAGAATTGGAAACTTCTTGCATCAGTTGAGGGACGGTAAGAACAGCTTTGTCTTCTGAGTCCTGAGTGGTCAGGAGCGGAGAAGATGGGTGTGAGGGCAGCGGGGAGGTTTTCTTGGTTGTTTTGGAGCTCTGCTTCCTAGCGGTCTGCTTGGCCACAAATTTATCCATAGGTAATTATAATAACAGAAAGTGGTGCAGATCCCCGTTGGGGATCCAGAAAAATTAAGACAAGTCATTGTGGCGTTAAGGAAGTCGTGAAGGCACAATTAATTTTTTTATTTTTTTGTGTTCGGTTATTATCTGGTATTTTTTTTATTTTTTTATATTTTGTTCTTTTTCTTTCTTTTTTTTTAACTTGGAATTAGATCCTCCGTTCCCCCCCTTTGTTCTATCGATTTTGTCTGCTCTTCTATGTTGCCCTCTCTTTGCCTGTTATCTGTAATGTCTCTTTTCAGAAAATAAAGATTTAATGTGTGAGATATTCCAGATGATGGGTGAAATATAAGCCTCGGTCTCTCATGGAGCATCCACCCCTTTTATTGTGGATGCAGCGGGGTAGTTCTGATCCCTTCGGGACTTAAGGAAGGTGGCGCGGGTATAGGAGGCTAGGGAGCAAGCTTTGACTTGTACGTCTCCTTAAAAAAGGCAGGCTGCAGGCAGTTCGCCGCGTGGTGAGATTGCAGGTCCAAAGATGGCGGCCGGGATATCACCTGGTATTTTCCCTGCATCCGTTCGTCCAGAGGACTGGGGGAAAGGAGGGGAGGGTGGATGTCTGCCACCCGCAACCCCCGAGTATAGTCCACCCGATACGCACCTGGGGGATGAGAGGCAAGTCCCCGTCGGCTCAGTGGTCCCGCTTCCGGCTCGTTGCTCCGTCACAATGTCGGGGTTGTTTAATTTTCCGGTACCCACCGCTGTGGGAGGGCTTCCACCCGATGGTCCCTAGGAGTGGCGTGATCCGTGCTATCGATCCGCAAGGAAGCTGCGCTGAGCCGAGGTGGCATGCGACCAGCTCTGATGGCCGCCAACCGGAAGTGCTCTTTATGTTTAAACACAATTTGAAGTCATGTTTTATTATTATAGGACCCAGACAAATCATATATCTTTATTTTTGGCAGACTTGGCAGATTCAAAATATATCATTATTATATGTATACGTCATGCCCCACCAGAACGCTATAACACAGACATGTGACAGTTTGCTAAATACATGCTCCGCAGAGGACTCACAAAGACAGGCCTCACCAAGTTTGATGACAAGCCTGAAAATTACAGAGGATGGAAATCCAACTTTAAAGACACAATGATTGACCTAGACATCACTGCTACAGAAGAATTAGATCTGCTCATCAGATGGCTAGGTCCCCAATCTACTGAATGCATCAAGAGGCTCAAAGCGATTCATGTTGACAACCCTGCTGCAGGCCTTAATGCTGCTTGGGAAAGACTTGAACGTACCTTTGGCAGCCCAGAAGCCATTGAAGATGCCTTATTCAAAAGATTGCAAAGCTTCCCAAGGATTTCCGCTAGAGAATTTAAAGTTTCAAGAACTTAGCGATGTTTTATTAGAGCTTCAACTCTCTAAAGATGACATCCACTTACCAGGTCTCAGTTACCTTGACACCCCTCATGGCATCAACCCTATCGTTCTCAAGCTACCATATGGCCTTCAAGAAAATTGGGCATCGCTTGGATCAAAGTACAAGGAAAAACATCAAGTTGCCTTTCCTCCCTTTTCTTACTTCTGTGAGTTCATCAAAAGAATTGCAGACACAAAGAATGACCCAAGTTTCTCCTATGGTGACAGTAACCCTCTCAGTTCACTCCCTCCAAGACCTACAAACAAACATATGACAGACAGAGACCGAAACAGACCAATGTTCTACCTGCACCTGCTACAGTTCTTGAAAAGACTGAACAAAACAAGAACATCGAGAACCCAAATCGCCAATGTCCCATACATAACAAAGCGCATCCACTTAAGAAATGTATTGGCTTCAGAAAGAAAACCCTACAAGAACGTAAAGAACTTTTAAAGAAATTTGGGGTCTGCTACAAATGCTGCGCCTCCACAGAACACTTTGCAAAGGACTGTAAAGCTATCATTAAATGCATAGAGTGTGACAGAGATGACCATGTACAAACTCTCCATCCATATCCACACAACTTTACTAAGCCCACAAACAATCCTCCTGAGGCAAAGCAAGGCGGGGAGCGCACAGATCAAGCAGCACCTTCCACCTCAGTGTTCTCTTCATGTATGGAGGTCTGTGGAGAACGACTCTGACAAATCCTGCGCAAAGATATGTTTGGTTCGTGTATACCCAAGAGGTCAACCTGAAAAGGCCATAAGACTGTACGTTATTCTGGATGATCAGAGTAACAGATCTCTTGCAAGAACACAATCTTTTGAACATAAAAGGAATTGCTCTACCATACACCCTAACTACTTGTGCCGGCAGTACAGAAGTCTTAGGTAGGAGAGCCAGCGGTCCTGTGGTTGCTCCTCTGAATGACAATGTGGATATACCTTTGCCCACTAACACTGAATGCAACCAGATTCCATGCAACAAAAGAGGAGATCCCTACTCCTGAAGCTGCCTTACACCATTCTCACTTGAAAGACATAGCCTACCAAATACCAGCCCTCGACAGAAGTGCTGATATCCTGCTGTTACTCGGCCAGGATATCTTAAGGATGCACAAAGTTCGTCAACAAATCAACGGTCCACATGATGCTCCATATGCTCAGTGTCTGGATCTAGGCTGGGTCATCATAGGCGATGTTTGTCGAGACAAAGGCAGAGAACCTTACTCAGTTTCTTCCTTTAAAACACACGTCCTGCCAAATGGACGGACAACTTGTTCTGCACGACGACCACTCCAATATAGTGTGAAGGAAAGACTATTCCATAAATGTGCACAACAACACATCATACAGGACGAAGAGAAAGCTCTTAATTTCTGGGATGACAACATCTAAAGACAATGAGTTGGCAGCTACCATGGAAGATAAGGAATTCTTGAAAACCATGAGTAAAGAGTTCTACTAAGATGATTCCAACAGTTGGGTAGCACCTCTACCCTTCCGTACTCTAAGAAAGAGACTACCAAACAACAGAGAACATGCAGAAGCACGGTTTATTTCTTTACAACACAGTTTGAATCGGAAACCTGAGATGAAAAGACACTTTGTGGACTTTATGCAGAAAGTGTTTGAGAGAGATCATGCTGAGCCTGCACCTCCGCTTAAGGAAGGAGAAGAATGTTGGTATCTTCCATGCTTTGGTGTCTATCATCCTCGCAAGCCTGATCAGATTAGGGTGGTCTTCGACTCAAGTGCTCGACATGAAGGTGTCTCCCTCAATGACAGTCTTCTCACTGGGCCTAATCTGAACAACAATCTCATAGGAGTTTTACTTCGCTTCAGACAAGAACCAATTGCTATTATGGCTGACATTCAGCAAATGTTCCACTGTTTCATCGTCCGTGAAGACAACAGAAACTTCCTCAGGTTCTGATGGTATCGCAATAATGATGTCAATGATGAAGTCATAGACTACCGGATGAAGGTACGTGTTTTCGGTAATAGTCCTCCTGCAGTAGCAATTTATGGACTGAGGAAAACAGCTCAAGAAGGTGAGAAAGAATTTGGGTCTGATGCACAACAGTTCGTCGAAAATAACTTTTATGTAGACGACGGACTCAAATCTTTGACTACCGAAGAAGAAGCTATTGACCTTCTCACCTGAGCCCAGAACATGCTTACCACTGCAAACCTCAGACTTCACAAAATCATTTCGAACAGCGACAAGGCAATGAGAGCCTTTACTTCTGATGACTACGCTGTCAGTGTGAAGAAATTCCAACTAGGATCTGACCTTTCCATTACACAGCTCAGTCTGGGATTGCTTTGGAATGTTTTTGTTTCGTGCTGGTGTTTTTCGTTTCAGCCAGAACGTTTCCGATTTGCAGAAACCACCAGCTTTTCAAAGACGTTAAAATTATGCGCGCAAACGTCTTTCGTAAAAAAGATGCGCATCGATTATAATACTATCCGCGTACCAGCGCACAAACAGCGCACAAACAAATTTGCACTCACAATGTTAAGTATAGGATGCGCACAGTTCATCGCACTCGCGCAGGTCCATCCGCGTTAAACGATAATGCGCATTGTTTGCGCGAACGTTGTAATATGGCATTCAGCGCAAAGGGTTATGCCCCTCGCGCAAATGCGCATTTGCGCACGCAAAACCAAATGCGCGAAGAATGTAATAGGGGCCCTAGACTGGTACTGGACCAGAAAACGTTACAACTTATTCATGAAAGAAGATTCTCCACACTTGACTTCAGGCCTATAAAGGAATTAGTACTTCTTCTGCCCAAAGAGGAAGACAAGCCTCACAAGTCATCAATTTGATTCAAAGGGAGGTAAGAAGGATTGGTGCATGTTGCTGCCTTCCCCTCTGAAGATAGACTCACTGACTGTTCTTGTCACAGCCTGGACCATCAAGATCTGCAAGAATTGTTAATGTTTGCATTATTTTCCCTTGTTCTTTCCTTCCCTCTAGTTTTTCAGATGTTCCTGGAAAAGAATCTTCATTTACTTGTTTTTGGGTTTCTCTTCTCCCCTCCTCATGGCACAGTTTCCTGTCTAGATAGCTCCACCCTTGTTCATTTCCCAGTAATGCTCTGCAGCTTGATGCCTCATGGAGAGGATCACATTATGATTTTTTGACCTATCCGATGTATATTGTTGTGGATCCTTTCAGTTTATGGAATAAACTTCATCAGATCTTCAAGGTGATGTCTGAATTGAGTCACTGTCTATGACTCACCTAAGACTGGGAGTTATCGCCATCTCATCACAACTGTAAGTTCAGAGATCACATTCTCAGTGCTTTGTTGGAGAAACAGAACAGGTGTTATACCAAACATACATTTTTAACGTTTTCTTTTTCCTGCGAGTGCAATATATTTTTTTATGTCAATTAAACATAATTTATTTCCATCCTAGCACTCTCTGGTCTAGTTAGGGAACCATACTCTGGCTCTCATATAAGTGTGTGGTGTATTCATTACAGAAGAAAGAAAAGCCAGAAAAAAATTATATAATATGTGTGGGTGTAGTAAATGAGAAAGATGGAAAGTACCATGGAACACACATAACAAAAATGACGAAATTGCTTGAGTCCGTAGGTAACAAAGACACACAATTCACTAAGCTCTTAAGTAGTTTTATCAGAATAGATTTTTGCATATAACAAAGCTTGAAGACACAAATCCCTACCATGTAAACATCGAATTCATCCAAACACCTGAACGCTGACTCCGCAATGGACCAGAGGGAGAGGATGAAACACACCGTGGAAAATGAACGTTCTCCTCCAGACAGGGATCTCATATCAGACAATGCAGCTCTATTTCCTTCTCCTGGCTCGACCTGGAAGTAAAGAATACGGAGGGATTTCACCATAGCTTTCCAAATCACACACAGGGTTAATAACAATAAAAGGGGTTATTCAAAGAGTGCCGAATTGCACCAAATGGTGCATTTCCCCGTACGGTGCAATTTTGTGGCAGTTCGTCTATTCAGAGAGCTGTCCGTTTGCCAAATACTGGCGAATTGGCAGCGAAATATGGTGCAGATCGGCGAACTTCGGTGGCAGCTAAATTGTCCCATTGAGAAGTAATGGTTAATCTATTCACAGAACACTAAACTGCACCGAGCTTTCGGCGAAATGACCTGATTTTCGATGTTTCGGTTCGACAGTTTTGAATAGGCGAATCCCATAGGTTTCAATGTAATAAATGCTATATTTTTAAAATATTTTTGTTAAGGGCAGTTTATGTTAATCATTTTCAACAAAAACTTTTTATTTTTTAGAAAACCATTTTTGTATTTTTCATATCATTTGATGAAATTTTTTGTTTCCCAATTTTTTAAAAGTTTTTTTCAATTTTTTTTTATTCTGTAACAGACCTTTAATTTTTTAAAGGACCTTTTTTATTATTTAGACACATTTTAATGCATTTTTATTGGTTTAAACACCTATTAGGAGAATTTCAGTGAAATTTCAGTGCTCTTTGAATAACCCCTTAAACACCACAATTTATGGTTGTTGCAAGCAAGCATAGGTTTCAATGTAAAAAAATTCCCGGTTTTATTATTTTTTTATTCATCCATTATTGTTTTCATTTGCAGCAAAAAGTCTCTATTAATTTGTTAGAATTTTTTAGGCATTTTTTGGCAAAATATTTGATTCAGATTTTTTTTAAAAAAAAATTTACGTTTTTTTTAAATTCTGTGATAGACCGTTTTATTGTTATTCATAGGGCCTTTATATATCATTCCCAAGCAATTTTTTTTATTTTTAAAAGGCCACTTAAAAGTTGCTTTACCACAATTCTGCCACTGTTGGCTTTTTCTGGCAGCTGCTCGGCTATTTCTGGCGGTGTTCGGTGGATTGTGGACTGCATTTGGCGGTTTGCGGCTGCATTCGATAGTTTATCAGGTGCGTTTGGCATATTGTATGCGTTTGGTTTGTTTGACGGTTTGTGGCTGCATTCGCCGGCGTTCAGTGGATCCATTTGGTGCAATTCGGGGACCCTGCGGTGAATGCTTCACCGCAGGGTCAGCAAATTCAGCTCGCCAAAGTGTGCCAAATGAAAGAGCATTGAAATTTCAGTGAAATTTTGGTGCTCTTTGCATAACCCCTTGAATATTTTGTGTAGCATCAGAAATCAAATTACAACATTAACTCCTTAACGCCGCCAGGCGTGCTATGCTGTCCCAGTTGTAGGTGGGCCTGAATGCTGAGGGATGGCATAGCACGTCCTGCAGCTCTCCGGCTGCTCCTGTGCCTTCCTTTCCAGCGACCGGTTGCCGCAAATGGCTGCAGGTGAGCTGATCGCAGTCAGGCAGCCCCGCCAGCAGCCAATTGCAGCAATCTGCCACAGGAAAGGGAGGTGGGCTGGGGTATTAGCTGGAGATTCTTGGTTGTGGTATGCCATCCTGTGGCAAGCAGACCTGCCAGCTTCCCTGCAGACCCCAGCATTAAGGGGTTAAGTTAATTCCAGGCACTCACTCCTCAGCTGGAAGACACAGCGCTATGATCCAGGAGGGCTCCTGATGAAGTTGGAAATCGACTAAACGTGTTGAGCGAACTGGATATTTTTGAGCTTGTGTTTTCTGGTTTATTTGTTTATAATTGCCTTTATTTCACTGAACTTTCCTGTTGGCGTTCGTCCTCAGATGCGGCAGTGATTTCTGGGACTGTAGCTCTGTACCTTCCATTTTTATTATCTAGATCACGTGTACTGTATTTGACACAAAGTCCTTTTCTGCCTGTATGCTGATAATGCAGACCCCATGTGAAATAGTGCAAGATAAGGGACTCTATCTAGAGCTTAGAACTTTTCCTTCTAACAATATTTCAGTAAAGAACAAACAAATACATGAAAACATTTTTTAGTAAGTTTACATTGTTTTATTTTTTTTAACTATCTCAGAACAACAGTCTCTGCGCAAAATTGTTATTGTCATATCCTGTGTTTAAAATAAAATGTTATGAGAAAAAAAAATCAAGACGTGCTTGGTAAAGAAGGGGAAAAGGCGTTAAAGAGACATTTGGTCCTTTTAGATGCTCTGTGCGCCTTTTTTTTGCTTTGTGTTAGCGCAAGAAAAAGTGCAGAGATGGGCGACTAAATTAATACGGGGAAATGGAAGGTTTAAGTTATGAGGAAAGGCTAACAAGTTTAAACCTGTTTAGTTTAGAGAAACGGCGCCTTAGAGGGGATCTGATAATTTTATGTAAATATATATGGGGCCTTAGAGGGGATCTGATATCTTTATATAAATATATACGGGGCCGTTATAAACAATTGTCTGGAAAACTATTCATTAACAGGACTATACACAGGACACGAGGTCACCCATTTAGACTGGACGAAATGAAATTCAGCCTAAAGCTTAGGAAGGGTTATTTTACGGTGAGAACAATAAAGCTGTGGAATTCTCTGCCTGTTGAGGTGGTTGGGTCAGAGACTGTACAGACTTTTAAACAACGACTGGATGACTTCCTGCAGACACAGAATATTAAGGGTCATAATATTTAATATGTGGGTAAACGCTGCACGATCCAAGGAGAAATCTGACTGCCATTTTAGGGTCAAGGAGGAATTGTTTCCCAAGAGGTTGCATATTGGTGAGCGCTTCAGACTGGGTTTTTTGCCTTCTTTTTGGATCAACAGCAGTAGGTGATGTGTGAGAGGCTGAACCTGATGGACGCATGTCTTTTTTCAGCCTATGTAACTATATAATATATATTTATTTATTAAATGCTGAAATCTGTTATATATTTTTTTAGCCTGTCTACTGGACATAAGGCCTGGTATATTTATAGCAGGCTTCCTTCTATAAGTATAATTTTATTCCAATTTATCTTTGACATCTTTGGGTGACTCTGTTTGGTTATGCTCTTCCGACTACATATATTGTGATGAAGGCGCTGGATGCAAGGATCAGTACTTCCTCTTACTTTTATTATGCACTCATAAAAGTAGCAGGGTACAGCACAATATAAAACAACCGCCTACTCCTTTATACAGAGACTGACTAAACATACAGAATGCTCGCTCTAGATATTGGGCAGCTAGGCTGCTTGCCAATAAATGGAACAAAAATGACAAAGTACCTTTAGTCTTTAGGAGTTTTTTTCCTTCCTTCCCTGCTGTAGCCAGCACACAGACTGCATACATGACTGCTCACTCAACTGCTCTGAGAGAACCACACACACCTATATAGGCAGGGCAGACTTCATTAGGCATTAGTTTAGGCTTAACCCTATAGTGGAAAAATGGCATTCTCCATACGCATACTAATATATCTATGGTCTACCACCCTGCCCCTAATCACACTGTCACAATATGTATTTGCTGTGATTTGAAAAACCATATCCAAAACTATTTCTAGCAAAATCTCTATGCAGTACTAGGCTACTTTTTGCACAATGTGTCAAATCGTATTTTCCATTGGCTGCATTTCTGAAAGATGTAAGGCTCTATTACAATCTGTGCGTAGTGATACGCAGGGAGAGACAGGGGGGAGTTTTTCCCCCTGTCTTTCCCTGCTCCCGCCGGCCGGAGGAGGCGACCGGAGCCGCGGTCCGCGGTTAACGGATTCTGCAGAAGTGGAATCCGTTAATACCAGGTCCTGGCTCTGGTTAACTTTTCGTTGACCAGAGCCAGGCATTAATCAGCGCTGGGACATTGTAATCCAGCGCTGATTAACGCTTTGCTCTCCCCATGTTAAGTATAGCAGGGAGCACAAAGTGTGTTAGATTTTAATTTCCTGTACAAAATATAAATATTTTGTCTTGAAAAGCCTGTTTTGATAAAATGGGCTGTGAAATTCCCCCCCTCCATTTTGTTTCTTTAAATTCTGCATAGACAGTTGTTCCTTCTGTAGGATAAGGGATGTGACCGATTTCCTGTTATGTTCAGTGCAGGAAAATGTGCGTAGAAGCGGGAAGATAGGAAAAAGATTTTTTGTAAACCATATAAGGTAATAAGTGTTTGTTAAACCGTGTTGGTTATACTTTGACGTGGAAATGTATCTGTATGCTGATTGGCTATAAGTTCTTTGAAATCTAATAAAACAGTCTGTCTAACAAAAGAAACCCAGACATGACCTGAAGCTACATTGTGTGTCTGATTTTGGTGTCTCTCGCCATGGCGTAGCGCAGCATAGCGCAGCATCTTACTTCAATTTTGATATATAAGAAGAAACTTGAAAAAGGTTTATGGCATTCCATATATGGTAATTATAATCGAATTTTAATTTAACAAAGTGCAGTGACCTCGTGCTGAGAAACGCAAGGTACGAAACGCAAACGGATTTTTTAACCCATTTGCATTTGGATCATAATAGCCTGCTAATACCGCAGCTAACGGTAGGTATGTAATAGGGGCCGTAATGGGCACAAATCAGATAAGTTGGTTGTTTTGTTTTTTTTAATCGTAATCAAGATAGCAAGCACAATTTTTACTGAGCTGTAAGCCTTACTGCTCAAGCCATTAATATCAATGTGTATAGACATAATATTAATGGCCCAAGTCACTAGCACAACCAAACCACACACTTTACTTGTGACTCTGTGTTACGATTGGCTGGGCCTGGCATGAATGCTGGAGGGTTAGGTGTGAGCCTACTGTGCAGTAATGCAAGATCAGACAGAGTTAAAAGGCCACAACCAGATTTATTTGTAACAAACATAAAACTGGAACAAGAAATACCAAAATATAACCAAACCAGAATTAAACACAATAGAAACCACAGATAACTGAACTAAACAACAGGAGGGGGCTAGACACTAGAGAAAATAAACTAACCTAGAAGATCTACAGAAAATGACTGAACACAAAGGCCCCTATTACATTCTTCGCGCAGTGTGTTTTGCATGCGCAAATGCGCATTTGCGCGAGGGGCAAAACCCTTTACGCTGAACGTCGTATTACAATGTTCGCGCAAATGATGCGTGTTATCGTTTAACGTGAATGGACTTGCGCGAGCGTGATGAACTGTGCGCGTCCTATACTTAACATTGTGAGCGCAAATTCGTTCGTGCGCTGGTACGCGGATTGTAACGGGGGGAGTAGCGCCCACTAGAGAGTAGCGGAGTTGAGATCCTTAAGGACTGATAAATCTTTTGGACATTTAAACACAGCAATCTGTGTTTAAATGTCCAAAAGATTTATCAGTCCTTAAGGATCTCAACTCCGCTACTCTCTAGTGGGCGCTACTCCCCCGTTACAATCCGCGTACCAGCGCACGAACGAATTTGCGCTCACAATGTTAAGTATAGGACGCGCACAGTTCATCACGCTCGCGCAAGTCCATTCACGTTAAACGATAACACGCATCATTTGCGCGAACATTGTAATACGACGTTCAGCGTAAAGGGTTTTGCCCCTCGCGCAAATGCGCATTTGCGCATGCAAAACACACTGCGCGAAGAATGTAATAGGGGCCTTTGTGTTCAGTCATTTTCTGTAGATCTTCTAGGTTAGTTTATTTTCTCTAGTGTCTAGCCCCCTCCTGTTGTTTAGTTCAGTTATCTGTGGTTTCTATTGTGTTTAATTCTGGTTTGGTTATATTTTGGTATTTCTTGTTCCAGTTTTATGTTTGTTACAAATAAATCTGGTTGTGGCCTTTTAACTCTGTCTGATCTTGCATTACTGCACAGTAGGCTCACACCTAACCCTCCAGCATTCATGCCATCTACAGAATTATACACTTGCGACAACGAGGATGAACAATACACTGAGTTGCTACTAAGCACTAAAGGTTTCGAGACCGATAGAGCACATGCAGAAATAAACAGATAAATCAGACAGTTGGTGAATTGCGCGGACTACAGGGCAGTCAGGAAATAAGCTGCTTTAACGTTTTCTGAGAATTGGGAGCAGATCAGCGGAACCTTAAGATAGTCAGGGACAACACATACATCTCGGGGTCTGTCGTAAGTACAGTAACGAGTATTGTTGCTGGTGAGCGCACACTGACCACGAGCTGCAAATAAGCAGTACCTGGCGATCGCAGTCCTTATTAGGCTTGTGCACCGATTTTTTTTTCGGTTTGATTCGGTTCGGTTCGGTCGGATTTTGTAAATTTTCGTTTCGACTTGCTTCGGCCGATTTTCGTTTCGGTTCGTTTCGTTTTTCGTATCGACTTTTTTTTCGTGATTTCGGAAATTTTCGTGTTTTTTGGAACGTCTGTTCTCCTCGTTTCAAAGTGTCTATGCGTTTTGACGTAAACGAATGGTTTTTCGGATACGATAATTATACGATACGATAATTCTGCCGATACGATAATTCTGCCATTGAGATTTCTCGTGTTTTACAAGAAGGATACATTGAGATTTCTCTGGTTTCCCGGGAAGGATACATTGAGATTTCTCTGGTTTCCCGGGAAGGATACATTGAGATTTCTCATGTTTTACAAGAAGGATACATTGAGATTTCTCTGGATTTCCAGGAAGGATACATTGAGATTTCTCATGTTTTACAAGAAGGATACATTGAGATTTCTAATTTTTTACAAAAAAGGATACATAGGAGATTTCTCATTTTTTACAAGAAGGATACATTGAGATTTCTCTGGTTTCCCGGGAAGGATACATTGAGATTTCTCACTTTTTACCAAAAGGATACATTTATTTATTTAGTTATAAAGGATTTTACCAGGAAGGATACATTGAGATTTCTCATGTTTTACAAGAAGGATTCATTGAGATTTCTCTGGTTTTCCAGGAGGGAAACCTTGAGATGGGAATGATACAAAATTTAATTACAGAATCAGCGATATAAATACGACGTCTTAAATTACTGAAATGGAACCGAAATCACGAGTGGAACGAAAATCAATTTCGATTTTACACATTTCTAGTCCATTCGAAAATTCCGAAAAGTTTTCGTTTCGGCACGAAAATTTGTTCGGATCTGCCATTTTCGGATCTGAAAATTTTCAGAAATTCGGCCGAATCCGAATGCACGAATCGGGAAATTTCGGGAAAATTCCGAAATTCCAAAACCCGAAACGCACATCCCTAGTTCTTATCACTATGTGTGGCTGGAGAACATGTGCCCTGGATTGGGTATAGGAACCTAATGAGGCCACAGACAATACCCGCCGCTGAGAAGGGACACTTCCCCAGTAACGTGTAAACACCCCAGCGGCAAGCATGGGGTTAAACCACCAAAGCACCACACAGGCGATCGCAATTAAGCAGCAGGAGAATAGTCAAAATCAAGCCGGGTCAAATAACAGGAGCAGGGATCGTATCCAGAAAACGGGTTGGCAACAGAGAATCAATACAAACGAATGGTTAGCGATGCGGGAATCAGACTCCATGACAGGGCGACGAGGCAATTCCTCGAGCCCTGTTTTAAACCTGGCGGCTCCTCGTGACCATGCCAGGCCGCGCCCCCTCGGACGCCGCTCAGCCATTCTCCACTGCTGGCAGCCAGCCAGCTCTTGGCACAGGACCTTGCCCAGACCCCCCAGGCAGCGAGCGCAGCAGGGGCTGAGGACATGACACGGATGGTATTACAATCTTCGCGCAACTTTTTACAAACGAGGTTTGCGCGCATTTTTTTAACGTCTTTGAAAAGCTGGTGGTAACAGCAAATCGGAACAAAAACACTAGCATGAAAAAAAAAATACAGCACAGTATAGTTACACATTCTACACATACCCAAACAATAAAATTGTGAATTCGTGCATATTTTTTTTATTGCTGCAGCATGTATACTCAGATTTACTTTGACAGGTGCAAAAACTTAAGTGAGTCAATTAAGGTAAATTGATGTCAATTAAGGTTCTGAATTCTGATTGGCTGAATCCCGTGAAAAAAACAGTCCGCACACTGATTTACGTGCGCAACGTTACTGCGAGCGTATTAAACTTTGTTTTGCGCGTCGTTTTTCGGAACATTACTTTTTGACGGATGAGAAAATGGGTTTGGATCGGTATACCACATTAAATTTCGCGCGATAACGCTGGACGATGCTCGCAAAAAAATTTGCGCTGCGCGAACAAAATTGCGCGAAGAATGTAATAGGGCCATAGATGGGAACAAGCTGAAGCAGGCTGAGACAAGACGTGAAATAGGGGACTAGGGACCTAACAGAACATAGAATGAAATACTTAAATACAAAATACAATATGATACAAGGCTAGGCAACAGTACATAATGGAACAGGCAAAGAATAGTCAAAAATACATAAACAGGTCTGAACAGGTCTCAGGTAATCAGGATGGTCAAAATATAAAGCAATGGGACTGGTACACGTGGGATCCAATAAAGCAAGGAACACTGAACTAAGAATAGCAGAGGAATCAAAGGAATCAGGAAAGGCCAGAGGGAAAATAAGCGGGAGCATGAACTAGAAATAAACCAGAGAAAATATAAAGCAAGAACATAGACTAGGAATATCAAGCAAGAGCATAAACTAGAATTGAGTGAGTATTACACCAAGGCCAGGACTCCAATGAATGAGGCAGTGCCCTCCTTAGGGTGTTGCCTCCTTTTAAACACAGTTCAATTTAGTTCAAGGCGTCGTCAGGTGAATTCCAGGGCTTGAACATGTGAAGATCCTGGAACCTGCATATTCAATGCAGGATATGGCAAAGTTCATGATACCAGAGGGGTCGCCAGATGCACATAATGTCCAGATCGTTACACTCTGAAGTTGTAGGTCCTCACAGTAAATTAAAACCTCCTATATTTTGTACACGAGGTGCTAATTTGTGGCTGGCTGGAAAAAAATAAGTTATTCCAACAGAGCTTGTACTCTGCTCAAGCCACCGTTCTGACTCTGACTCAGTTTAAATAGAGCTGAAAACAGGGAGGCACTAATGTTTACCGGTCCCTGTTACCAATTACTTAAGAATTGGGCTTGTGTATGTTCTAGGATCCAGCTTGTTGAGGAATATTTTAATATTTGCAGATTCATAACCTTATATCAAATTGATTTTCTGATACACTCTTTGTACTTTGAAATCTCTTGAGTCAGAATGGGAACCACATGTTAAGAATAATGGCCTGCTTCAGTTCTTGAAGGATCATTAATCTTAACTTCAAGCCTTCATTAAGGCAGAAGTCTTCAAGTCTACCACTTGTGACCTACTGACCCAAAGATTTGAAAGTTACTGATAAAAGCCCTCTTTGTTGTAGAGCTGACCATTGATAATCTTAAACAGATTTGGGGGGATAGCAATACGTCATTTAAACTGAATAACGAATTTTTGATCTAAGCTCTTTGTGAGACATTTGAAAAATGCTGCCTAAAGCTTAACCAATCATATGTATTAGAGGCTGTCTTCTACGGTGCCATAAATTTCTATACTTAAGGAACACCATGTGTCTTGTACTTCCGAGTGAAAAAACGAAAGACTTAAACCTATCTTGGTGTCTGTGGTTATTTTGCTCTCCAGATATCTGATTCCCAATTTGTAGTTTTATGTTTATGTAAGAAAAAAGTTAACACAATTGGCCAATTGTGAGAAGACAGAGGACTGACTGATGCCATAATAAGAAAATTCTAACACAGCTGATATGTGCATACGCAATACATACACCACTCGCCACCAGCGAGTGTCCTTGGGCAAGGCCACCAAATAACTACCTCACAAAATACTTGTACATCTCATATATTGTAAATTCTTTTGGGAAAAGGGTCCCCCTGAATCAGATCATCATCCATGTGTGGTATTCTAATATATCAACACCTTGTACACTGATCTTGTAAAGCGCTGTGGAATATGTGGCACTATATAAATAAAGGATAATAATAATACGATAATGTTAATTTTCAAGTATTCTTGAAACTAAATGTGACTAGGAGCACTGCACTTCAAAATATCGAATGCTGCTTGTCAAAAGAGGTCCTCTCCAGAGTAGCCTAGTTTTGGAAGCTTATGAATCAGTTTGATACAGTACATTTGGCAGAACAATAGGTATATTCACATATCTCATTTAGTAATGAAAAGCTGACATGAGCTGTTAACATTTCATAGTTCAAGCAAACTTACTGTTATTGAGAGCGTTTCATTAGTATGATCAAAAACCATTTTCCACGTGTAGGACCTCTGTGACAGCAACACGTCAAAGTAAATCCTACAACGTAGAGTGAGGCACCTGGATGTGAAATAAAGAGCAATTATTTGTTAGTTACAAGTTTTTATAAAGCGCTAACAAGTTCTGTAGTGCTGTACAATGGGAGGCAGAACAACAAATATACATACAGGATCAACACACAGTACAGTAGGTGAGGGGACCCTGCTCAAGACCTTACAATCTAGAAAATGCAAATGGAATGTCAGACCAGGAAAGCCAAAGGGGGCAGGTAAAAAATAATTACTGTAGAAAACCAGAGAATGTGTTACAGGCTGTTGGTGCCATCTTTAATTTACTGCTACCAGAGCAGTCCAGCTCCCTCTTTCCCCAGCAGCAACCACCCTCTACAGGAGGTGCCTAGGACCAAAACTGCTTCTCTGTAAACCCACAAATTGTTTTTTTTTGGAGAAAGTATTTTACCAGGAAGGATACATTGAGATTTCTCTCATTTTCAAGTATGTCCTGGGTTGCGAGTATGTACCGTTAGGTGTCTTGCCCATGGAAACTTACTGGAGAGGTGCTCTTGCCGGGATTGAACCTGTGTCTCCACAGATTCTCTACTGGTTATAGAGCAGTGATGTGACCTCTACTCCACCCAGCCGGTACTAATGTTTAATTGAATAAGTAAAATATATTACGGATTTCAGCATTTAAAAATATATATATATTATATAGTGTGATAAGGTGAGGGGAATTGTGTGCAATGGTGTGTATATTCCCCCTGTGTTTTTGAGCGGGCATTGGGATGTCTGAATCCAGAAGGAAAAAATGTGTTTTAAATTGTTCCCCTCTGCTGCAAGGTCCTCCACACCTGCTAATTAAATGCCCTTAAATTTTTCCTGGGTGTGGGGAACCGGTGAGAAGGAAGTAAGGAGATTTGATTGAGAGACACAGACAGACTGAGAGAGATCAGCAGCAGCAGAGCTGGTGAAGTGCGGAGGTTGGCAGCTTCCCAAAAGAAAAGGTTGGCAAAGAGCTCCATTATTTTGTTATTTACCTGCGTTAGTAAGGGACATATATTTTGTTAGTAAGACTCAGACGAGTTAGGCTTTGATTTCTGTTTTATTTTGTTTGTATGCTGGAGTGCCACAATAAAACTCAGCTATAAAGAGACTGTTTCCGTTACATACTTGTCCTAGAGGACCGCGCTATAGCGCCCCGGTGTGACAATAGTTACATAAGCTGAAAAAAAACATGTGTCCATCAGGTTCAGCCTTTCACACATCACCTACTGCTGTTGATCTAAAACAAGGCAAAAAACCCAGTCTGAAACGCTTGCGAATATGCAACATACTGGGGAAAAATTCCTTCTTGACCCCAGAAAGGCGTCAGATTTCTCCTTGGATCAAGCAGCATTTACCTACATATTAATTATTATGACCCTTAATATTCTGTGTCTGCAGGAAGTCATCCAGTCGTTGTTTAAAAGTCTGTACAGTCTCTGACCCAACCACCTCAACAGGCAGAGAATTCCACAGCTTTATTGTTCTCAGCGTAAAATAACCCTTCCTATGCTTTAGGTTGAATTTCCTTTCGTCCAGTCTAAATGGGTGACCTCGTGTCCTGTGTACAGTCCTATTAATGAATAGGTTTCCAGACAATGGTTTATAATGGCACCGTTTATATTTATATAAAGGTATCAGATCCCCTCTAAGGCGCCATTTCTCAAAACTAAACAGGTTTAAACTTGTTTACCTTTCCTCATAACTTAAACCTTCCATTCTCCTTAATTTAGTTGCCCGTCTCTGCACTTTTTCTATCGCCATAATATCCTTTCCTAAAACAGGCGGCCAAAACTGAACGGCATATTCAAGGTGCTTCTTACCATTGATTTATACAGAGGCAAAATTATGTTTTCATCCCGAGAGTGAACTCCCCTTTTAATGCCAATACCTTGCTGGCCTTGGCAGCTGCTGTTTGACATTGCACAGTGTTACTTAGTTTGAAGTACCCTAGAAACTTTTGGAGAACCATAAGTAACATACAAGCACCCCCAGTCCACTCCCAGCCAGCTGCTGTCAAAGTAAACAACCAGACCCTGCAACACCCGCTAGATGTAGCAAATGCCTTTAATGATTATTTTGTTGGATGTGCCACCACTTTGATTGCCAAGCTAGGAAATGACATGCAATCAGAGAGGCCTCATGCAGGTCAGGCCCCCCCAACTGTGCAAAGTCCCTGTATCAGACAGGAATTCAGTTTTAGACCAGTGCCTGTCAGTGTCGTTACTAAACTAAAAATGAAATACCAGTCTGGACCTGATCAAATACCAGCAATGCTGCTGAAAATCAGTGCGCCAGCAATTGCAAATCCAGTCGCAACCCTAATAAATGAGTCACTGGCAACTGGTTACATACCCAAGCTCTGGAAGACTGCAAGAGTGGCACCTATCCATAAAAGTGGTGACAGTACTTTGGTATCCAACTACCGTCCAATATCGTTGCTCCCTGTAATGTCAAAAGTCTTGGAAAAATGTGTCTACACACAATTACGTGATTATTATCAATATTGGAACTACTTAACCCCGGATCAATCAGGCTTTCGCCCAAATCACTCAACCACAACCGCCCTTTTAAAAGTCTGCAATGATATCCAAGCTGGGATGGAACAAGGAAACCTAACTGGAGCCATCTTCCTTGATTTTGCCAAGGCCTTTGACACGGTAGACCATGGCATCTTGTTAGAAAAACTTAAAAACTCTGGCATTGGTGATCGCACGCTAACCTGGTTTCAATCATATGTATCCGACCGATCACAATATGTGTCAATTTCTGGCAGCTCCTCCCTCCCGCTCCCAGTCACTTGCGGTCTACCCCAAGGCTCAATACTAGGCCCCCTGCTATTCACAATATTCATAAATGATCTGCCCAACGTCTGCAAAGCCTCAACTGTACATATGTACGCAGACGACACTGTGATCTATACCAGCAAACCAAATCTCCCGCAGCTGGAGGCCGTGCTGCAAGAACAATTCACAGAGGTAGAAAAGTGGATCAAAAACAACAAACTTTTTTTAAATACTGACAAAACTGTAACGATGCTCTTTGGAACAGCACCTAAACTACACAAATTGCAAAATCCCCATCTATGTGTTGGGACAATATCAAATGGCACACTGACCACAGTCAGTGCTCTCAAATATCTAGGTATGTGGTTGGACCCTAATCTATCCTTTGGCCCCCACATCGAAAAACTCTCATCTAAACTTTACCCCAAACTAGGTGCCCTGTACAGAAACAAATCCTGCCTGAGTCCCGCGGTAAGAAAGCAGATTGTACAGCAAATGCTTATGCCGGCTATTGATTACGGAGATGTAGTGTATGCAGCCGCCCCGCAAACACACCTTCATAAACTTACTACACTGTATAACTCATTCTGCCGCTTTGCGCTACAATGTAACTACATGACCTACCATTGTGACATGTTAAAACAGCTAAACTGGCCATCACTAGAATCCAGACGCACCCTTCACCTTTCCAGCCTGGTGTTTAAGAGCATCTCTGGGAAGCTGCCACCCTACCTGAATAGA
The DNA here is from genome assembly GCA_009667805.1 of Leptobrachium leishanense. NCBI lineage: Eukaryota > Metazoa > Chordata > Amphibia > Anura > Megophryidae > Leptobrachium > Leptobrachium leishanense. The sequence continues at coordinate 13,082,727 of CM019066.1, forward strand.
CTGCTTCCCCAGCAGCTCCCTCATCCTATAACCTCCGATCCAGGACCAGCACCTTACTTGCAATACCACACTACAAAAAGACAGTGGCTCGGTCCTCATTTTCCTACAGAGCACCACAATTATGGAATAACCTCCCAGACACCATCAAATCTTCCACCAGTCTTAAGTCACTCAAAATTTCCCTATTAACATACCTCAATACAGAATGCACCTGTAAACATGTAACCTAGTGACTATATTTCCTACATATTTATTTTCTGTTAATCTGTATATTTGTGTTGTTAATATCTTACATTGTATTACTTTGTATTTCTGTAAATGTAACACTTCAATGTACTTGAACCCAGGACATACTTGAAAACGAGAGAAATCTCAATGTATCCTTCCTGGTAAAATCCTTTATAAATAAATAAATAAATAAGTCTATGATTATTCCCAAATCCTTCTCCTGCTTTGATTTTCCCTAACTCCGTACCATATAGGGTATAAGTTGCTCTTGTGTTCTTCACTCCAAAGTGCATAACTTGGCAGATGAAATTGAATGTATATACATGCTATCTAAATCCCTCTGCATATACACTGGGGGACATTTTTCTTCCTTCTACTCTTTCCAGTTAACTTCACAAACTAGACATGTACAAGCCAAGGATTTTGTTTCCAACTGATAATTCATCAATTCAATAACCTCCATTTCACTGGACAACTGATTTGGTTTGTCTAAAATCCTAACAAAATATTTTGTCTCGTGATAATCATTGCTTCCTAGTAAATTAGCCTGTGCGCATGCTTGTAAGCAGCGGGTAACAAGTTAATCGTAAGAGCAGGTGAGATGGCAGGAATCCCACCTGGGCTCTTAAACTCCACGATTCACAAATGTATGTGGATTTCTACTCCTGCCCCCTTATAAAACCCATCACCCGAGTTACACATTGAGGGGTTAAATCGGATCAAACAGCCCATCTGCTCCTGTTAAGTCACTTACCCAGGCCCGGACTGACCATCGGGCTTACCGGGCATTTGCCTGGTAGCCCGTGGGCCTTCCGGGCCAGTCGGCCACCAGCAAGGAGGCCTTAACAGTTTCCGGCTGGCCTGGCTGCCTAGGGCGCCTTGGGCCGGTTGGGACTCCAAGCTGGCGGCCAGTGTGTCTAATCTCATGAGGAGAGGGAGACTTTCCCAGGCAGTCAGAGCAGGGGCCGGGCAAATGGTCTCCGACATCTCTGTTTTATCCGGCAGCATGTGGGAACAAACTCCCACACGCTGTGCCGGACGTATAGCCCCGCCGGGGGAAGAGGAGGAGGGAGACGAGGCTGCCAGCCCAGCCTGCAGCAGCTCACATGGGGACGTGCTGGCCACGCCCCCTCTCACAGCAGCAAGCAGAGCCTCCCTCCCTTGCTCATGTGCTGGAAGTGTCCAGCATGTGCAGGGAGGGAGAGTGGAGACCAGCTTGGTCCACGGAGGCAGCCAGGGATTCCAAAAGTGTGTGTGTGAGCAGGATGGGGTGTTTGTGTGAGTGAGAGCAGGGATAGGGTGTGTGTGAGCAGGGAAGAGGGTGTGTGTGTGTGTGTGTGTCAGTGCAGCCATCAGAAATGATGGGGCCCCTTACTGAACCTCGCGATGGGGCCCCGTGCACTCCCTCAACCTTTAACAGTTTTCACTGCCTTTCAAAAATAAAAAAAAAGGACATAACAGTTCCACAGCAATAAAACTCACAGTAATGTGTGGTGTGTATGAGTGTATCACAGAGCACCACAGCAATAAACCTCACAGCAATGCGCACTTTGTAAGAGCGTAACAGCACCACAGCAATAAACCTCACAGTGATGTGCGGTGTGTTAATCGTATCACAGGGCACCACAGCAATAAACATCACAGCAATGTGCACTGTGTATGAGCGAAACTGTCATGGGCAGACAGTTTATTAACCCCCTCCCAGCATATCAATTATTAATGGCAGACGCTCAGTTTATTAACCCCTCCCTCCCCCTCCCAGCATATCAATTATTAATGGCACTCAGTTTATTAACCCCCCGGGCCCCGGGTCGCTCACCGCCGGGTCGGCATATATGACTGACAAAAATCTTCTTTGTTTGTATGCACTTGCAGGTCGCAGCAAGGCAGGCTACTCAGGCTGGCTGGCTCTGCTGCACATATCGCACCCTCGTCCTCCTTGTTTACCCGAACTCTGCCTGTCATGTTTCACATGACTTGTGATATGCCTTTAAGAATTGCACATGTCTTATCTACCCCTGGGTTTCTCTCCTCCCCTCCTCCATGGTACAGGGATTTCCTGTTCAGATAGCTCCACCCTTGTTCCCTTCCCAGTAATCCTTTGCAAGCCTTTTGGACTCAGATTCATTATGATATTTTGACCCATCGGATGTATATTGTTGTGGATTTTCTACAGTTTTGGAATAAAACTTCAACAGATCTTCAAGGTGTCATCTCGATTGAGTCACTGTCTGTAATTCATCTAGACTGGGAGCTATAGCCATCTCATCACAACAGTAAGTTAAGAGATCACATTCTCAGTGCTTTGGTGGAGAAACAGAACAGTCAAAAAATCGTATATATCAGTCAGAAGATCTTAGAAAGATCAGCCAAAAGATCAAGAAAGATCAGTCAGACATCCTCCATAGGATCCTTGCTAGCTCTAGATACACAGGGAGACACTGTAGGGACAGTGGAAATAGCAGCTTCACACAGTGCAGCCATTACCACAAGCCTGTATGTGCCTGCAAGCAAGTCCCAGCATAGCATTCAACAGTGTCAGGATATTAGTGCTGTGAAAGTTCAATACATCTTTGCCTTACAAACAGTTTATCCAGTGCATCTGTACACTACAACCAGTTTATTTCTCTGTACGCATTGCAAGTGATTTGACTGAAAAGAAAGTAAAAACAAATCTTTCTTCACCCAGTGCCTAGAAATCCTAGCTGAGCTGAGCAAAATTGATACATTTCTCTGCTGCTATAGAACTAGATCATTAACCCTCTCCTTGTCAGCAAAATGTTCCAGCAAATCAACATGCAATCTGACACACTACCAGACTCAGAAATCCTTTCAGATCAGGAATTAAACCCTGAACCAAACAAAAGAGAAAAAAGATTAACAAAACCAACCTGGAAAGTACAAGAAAATCTTGAAGCTCACGCAAAAGAGTTGGTGTCTCATACGAATGATCTCTGGTGTACTGCTGTTACATGCATGTCAGCTCTCTCTCAACCATGTCATGATGCATTACAACTAGAGAGCAGTATTAAGCAATTAAATGTCGCTTATCAGAATTATCAAAGACTGTGTGTTAAATATATTCATCTCTTAAAGCGGTACAACACTAAAGTGTCACTGGAAGAACTAAAGAGATTCAATGAGCTCAATCTAGAAAGAGACAATTTAGTGCTGCAAACAAAGACAAAGGCAGAAGTAAGAATTGCACAGCTCCATGAATCCAGATCCAACCGCTCTGCATCCTCCAGACACTCCTCAAGGTCTTCCAAATCCCTACAATCAAGGTCTTCCACACTCAGTCAACAACTCATAAAGGCCCGTGCTGATGCTGAAGCTTCTAAAATTCAGGCAGCCTTCGCCAAAAAGTAAGCAGAAATGGGAGCTGAAGCCGCACGCATGGAGGCTGAAGCTGCACGCCAGAAGGCAGAAATGGGAGCTGAAGCCGCACGCATGGAGGCTGAAGCCGCACACCAGAAGGCAGAAATGGGAGCTGAAGCCGCATGCATGGAGGCTGAAGCCGCACGCCAGAAGGCAGAAATGGGAGCTGAAGCCGCACGCAAGGAAGCTGAAGCCACACGCCACAAAGTGGAAATGGAACTTTTGGAAAAACAATGTGAACATGCCACGGCCATGGCAAGATTAAAAGTTTTAGAACAGGCTGCTAGTGAAAGTGAAAGAGACAACAGTAGCAGCAGGCACTCAGCTGTGTCTTATGCCTCAGATTCTTCACATTCCTCTCTAGAACGTCAGCTCCCTGTCACAGCAACCAAAGCACTCAACCAAGGTCTCTTCTCCGCACCTACTGTACTCCAAGACAATTTGCCTTCATATCTTCCAGTACACCAGACTGCAGAATCTCACCAAGCAGTGGGCAATAGCATGCACATAATAAACTATCCACCTTACCTTGACATCAGCCAAGTACCTACTAGCAAGCACACTGCTCCACAGCTACAAACCAACATGCCAATGAACTTTAAACCAGTTCCAGTGTTGAATGCCTCAGCACCAACATATGTTCCCAAGTCACCTGCAGTCATGCACCCAAAGTCTGAAAACACGGACATGTCGCAGTTTGCTAAATACATGCTTCGCAGAGAGCTCACAAAGACAGGCCTCACCAAGTTTGATGACAAGCCTGAAAATTACAGAGGATGGAAATCCACCTTTAAAGCCACAATGAGTGACCTAGACATCACTGCTACAGAAGAATTAGATCTGCTCATCAGATGGTTAGGTCCCCAGTCTACTGAACGCATCAAGAGGCTCAAAGCGGTTCATATTGACAACCCTGCTGCAGGCCTTAATGCTGCTTGGGACAGACTTGAACGTACCTTTGGCAGTCCAGAAGCCATTGAAGATGCCTTATTCAAAAGATTGCACAGTTTCCCAAGGATTTCCGCTAGAGAGAATTCAAAGTTTCAAGAACTCAGCGATTGTTTTATTGGAGCTTCAACTCGCTAAAGCTGACATCCGCTTACCTGGTCTCCGTTACCTTGACACCCATCAACCCTATTGTTCTCAAGCTACCGTATGGCCTTCAAGAAAATTGGGCAGCGCTTGGATCAAAATACAAGGAAAAACATCAAGTTGCCTTTCCTCCTTTTTCCTACTTCTGTGAGTTCATCAAACGAATTGCAGACACAAAGAATGACCCAAGTTTCTCCTATGGTGAAGGTAACCCTCTCCGTTCACCCCCTCCAAGACCTACAAACACACGTATGACACACAGAGACCATCGAGGACCAGTGTCCGTGAAAAGGACCACTGTTCTACCTGCACCTGCTACAGTTCTTGAAAAGACTGAACAGAACAAGAACATCGAGAACCCAAATCGCCAATGTCCCATACAAAACAAACCGCATCCACTTAAGAAATGTATTGGCTTCAGAAAGAAAACCCTACAAGAACGTAAAGAACTTTTAAAGAAATTTGGGGTCTGCTACAAATGCTGCGCCTCCACAGAACACTTTGCAAAGGACTGTAAAGCTATCATTAAATGCATAGAGTGTGACAGCGATGACCATGTACAAGCTCTTCATCCATATCCGCACAACTTTACTAAGCCCACAAACAATCCTCCTGAGGCAAAGCAAGGCGGGGAGCGCACAGATCAAGCAGTACCTTCCACCTCAGTGTTCTCTTCATGTACGGAAGTCTGTGGAGAAGGACTCTGTGACAAATCCTGCGCAAAGATATGTTTGGATCGTGTGTACCCAAGAGGTCAACCAGAAAAGGCCATAAAACTGTATACCATTCTGGATGATCAGAGTAACAGATCTCTTGCAACAACACAATTTTTTGAACTTTTGAACATAAAAGAAAATGCTCTACCATATACCCTAACTACTTGCACCGGCACTACAGAAGTCTTAGGTAGGAGAGCCAGCGGTCTTGTGGTTGCTCCTCTGAACGACAATGTGGAAATACCTTTGCCCACTATCACTGAGTGCAACCAGATCCCAAGCAACAAAGAGGAGATCTCTACTCTGGAAGCTGCCTTGCACCATTCTCACTTGAAGGACATAGCCTACCAAATACCAGCCCTCGACGGAAGTGCTGAGATCCTACTGTTGCTCGGCCGAGACATCTTAAGGGTGCACAAAGTTCGTCAACAAATCAACGGTCCACATGATGCTCCATATGCTCAGTGTCTGGATCTAGGCTGGGTCATCATAGGCAATGTTTGTCGAGACAAAGGCAGAAAACCTTACTCTGTGTCCTCCTTTAAAACACACGTCCTGCCAAATGGTCGGACTTCTTGTTCTGCACGACGACCACACCAATATCATGTGAAGGAAAGACTGCTTCATAAGAGCGCACAACGACACATCATACAGGACGAAGAGAAAGCTCTTAATTTCTGGGATGACAACATCGGCAACACAGTGTTTGAGGTAACATCTAAAGACAACGAGTTGGCAGCTACCATGGAAGACAAAGAATTCCTGAAAACCATGAGTAAAGAGTTCCACCAAGATGATTCCAACAGCTGGGTAGCACCTCTACCCTTCCGTACTCTAAGAAAGAGACTACCAAACAACAGAGAACATGCAGAAGCACGGTTTACTTCTTTACAACGCAGTTTGAATCGGAAACCTGAGATGAAAAGACACTTTGTGGACTTTATGCAGAAAGTGCTTGAGAGAGATCATGCTGAGCCTGCACCTCCGCTTAAGGAAGGAGAAGAATGCTGGTATCTTCCATGCTTTGGTGTCTATCATCCATGCAAGCCTGATCAGATTAGGGTGGTCAAGCAAAGAGGGTTTATACTGTGGAAACACCCAAAAACAATGAGCAGCAAAAAAACACCACCCTGATATCCACCAAATTCAGAAAGCATATAACATGAAAAACAAAAATTGGTGGTGTTGCGCTAAAGGAAAGTAAAAAAACTTATGTATGGTCTATTTTGAAGGCATGCTATACTGCACAGCAAAAAGAGAAAGAAAGTTCTATTTCTCAATAGTTCGTTCAATGGATATCCAGTCTCTGTTGTAGAAAGGTTTTTCAGTGAAATCTTCCAAGACTTTGGAACGAATGACCACTTCTTTGAATCTTCATTAAAAAGTATATATCTCGGAAAAAGAGAAACTCGATAGTGTTATACCGTTTATTAATGTGTATACAAATCTACTGACATAATATACGTACAGAAAAAAGAGGTAGTGGGTTTAGGATTTGATCTCACCCACTGCCAGATAAAACATCACGTCCCAATCAAGCCTCTATAGACAAAACCACCAGGAGCTCCCGGGCTGCTTCCAAGGTGGTCACTCAATACCAAAGGTGGGACCGCGATGATAAAGTGACGTAGTGCTGACGCGTTTCGCCCCGCCCACGGGACTTCATCGACTCAAGTGCTCGACATGAAGGTGTCTCCCTCAATGACAGTCTTCTCACTGGGCCTAATCTGAACAACAACCTCATAGGAGTTTTACTTCGCTTCAGACAAGAACCAATTGCTATTATGGCTGACATTCAGCAAATGTTCCACTATTTCATATAGACAACAGAAACTTCCTCAGGTTCCGATGGTATCGCAATAATGATGTCAATGATGAAGTCATAGACTACCGGATGAAGGTACATGTTTTCGGTAATAGTCCGTCTCCCGCAGTAGCAATTTATGGACTGAGGAAAACAGCTCAAGAAGGAGAGAAAGAATTTGGGTTTGATGCACGACAGTTCGTCAAAAAGAACTTCTATGTAGACGACGGACTCAAATCTCTGCCTACAGAAGAAGAAGCTATTGACCTTCTCACTAGAACTCAGAACACGCTTGCCACTGCAAACCTCAGACTTCACAAAATCATTTCGAACAGCGACAAGGCCATGAGAGCCTTTCCCTCTGATGACTACGCTGTCAGTGTGAAGAAATTCCAGCTAGGAACGAACCTTTCCATTACACAGCGCAGTCTTGGATTGCTTTGGAACGTTAAGCAAGACACGTTCACGTTACAAGTATCAGCCTGTGACAAGCCCTTCACAAAGCAATACATACACAATCAGACAAGACAGTTCCACTTAGACATGTGCACAGCACAAAATTTCGTTTTGAACTAATGAATTAATCCTAAAATGCAATTTATTTAGTTGCTAAAGAAATTCGTTTTCAGTTCTTTAGTATGAAAACTAATTTCATTCATCCGAAAACCAGTGGATACAATTACTATTGTAGTGGCTCCTCAGAGGGCTGAGATCGGCTGCTTGTTACAGAATCTCTCACTCTCAGCACAATGTGGGCCATATTACATAGTTGGTGCTAACTTAACCAGAGCTATTGTAAACTTCCCAGAGCCATTATAGCCTATGAAGGTTTTCAGTTTACAACAGCTCTGGTTAAGTTAGCACCAACATTGTAATACTGCCCCATGTCAGGCAAAGCTGTTACAGTAACTGACTGCTGCTCATCACAGCGCTCAGAGTCTCAGTAAAACTAGTAAATAATATTTTTATATATAAGAGGTTATAACAATATTATTTCCTTGTTTTACTGAAACTCTGAGCGCTGTTACAGTCAGTTACTGTAACAGCTGAGCCTGATACATTGTACTGAGAGATAATATAACCAGCAGCCGATCTCAGCGCTCACAGCCACTGGATTTAAAGGGCTAAAAAAAAAAGGCTCCTCTCTGTATAATGTATAGAACATCCTCCTGAATTAATGTCCCTCTCTGTATAGAACATCCTCCTCAATTTATACCTTTCTCTGTATAATGTATATAACATCCTCCTGCATTAATACCCCTCTCTGTATAATGTATAGAACATCCTCCTGCATTAATTAATGACCCTCTCTGTATAGAACATCCTACTGCATTGGCATGTGGAGGGCAGAACTTCAGATGTTGCGCTCTTCATTGCTGGTCTCCTTCACTCAATGTAATATCACAAAAAGGACTGAAACTAAAATGTAGTGCATTTTATTTTAGTTTCTTTCGTTTTTGGTATGTAGCAGTTTCGTATCTCTTGAGTCATACGAAAACTAAATTATCCCAAAATTCGGACTAAATCGTTTTAGTACTAAAACGAATGCACATGTCTAGTTCCACTTGTCTGTCGGCAACAGAGTGGAACGTATAAGAAAGTTCTCTACACCTGAACAATGGCACTATGTGTCCACTAACTCCAACCCTGCTGATCGAGGCACTCGCGCAGTACCTGCTACTGTATTTCTGGACACATTATGGCTATCCCCACCAAGACTCTTGAATGAAGACCTCATCTCAAATTCTACAAATTCTACATTTGAACTGGTTGAACCAGAATTGGATAAATAAATTAGAGCTGTTACCGTTACACTCAACACCTCTGTGAAAGAAAGGGTAAGGCTGAGTCCTCACCGTTTTGAACGCTTTTCCAAGAGGTCTTCTGTTGTACGAGCCATTGCACGACTTATTCACATTGCTCATCAATTTACAAACAGCTCTGATACAAACAAACAAAGACCCCCCCACAATTCAGGAGGCCTCTCGACCAGAAAAGATACTGAACTTCTTGAATGACAAGTGTAAATGGAAATTCAACCCACCTCACTCCTTTCACATGGGAGACTCTTGAACGCATGATTGGAGTCGCAAGAAAATTCCTGGACTGGTACTGGACCAGAAAACTTTACAACTTATTCATGAAAGAAGATTCTCCACACCTTTACTTCAGGCCTATAAAGGAACTAGTACTCCTTCTGCCCAAAGAAGAAGACAAGCCTCACAAGTCATCAATTTGAGACAAAGAGAGGTAAGAAGGATTGGTGCATGTTGCTGCCTTCCCCTCTGAAGATGGGCTCACTGACTGTTCTTGACACAGCCTGGACCATCAAGATCAAGATCTGCAAGAATTGTTAATGTTGCATTCTTTTCTCTTGTTCTTCCCTTCCTATTGTTTTTCAGATGTTCCTGGAAAAGAATCTTCACTTATTTGTTTTGAACTTTAGTCAAAGTTATTTAATTATAGAAATCATAGATTTTGACGGGGAGTGTCATGTTTCACATGACTTGTGATATGCCTTTAAGAATTGCACATGTCTTATCTACCCCTGGGTTTCTCTCCTCCCCTCCTCATGGTACAGGGATTTCCTGTTCAGATAGCTCCAACCTTGTTCCCTTCCCAGTAATCCTTTGCAAGCCTTATGGACTCAGATTCATTATGATATTTTGACCTATCGGATGTATATTGTTGTGGATTTTCTACAGTTTTGGAATAAAACTTCAACAGATCTTCAAGGTGTCATCTCGATTGAGTCACTGTCTGTAATTCATCTAGACTGGGAGCTATAGCCATCTCATCACAACAGTAAGTCAAGAGATCACATTCTCTGCACACATCACGGATGGGGTGTGTGTGAGAGCAGGGATGGGGTGTGTGTGAGAGCAGGGATGGGGTGTGTGTGTGAGCAGGGATGGGGTGTGTGTGTGGTGTGTGTGTGTGAGAGAGAGCAGGGATGGGGTGTGTGTGTGTGTGAGAGAGAGCAGGGATGGGGTGTGTGTGTGTGTGTGAGAGCAGGGATGGGGTGTGTGTGTGTGTGTGAGAGCAGGATGGGGGGTGTGTGTGTGTGTGTGTGAGCAGGGATGGGGTGTGTGTGTGTGTGTGTGAGCAGGGATGGGGTGTGTGTGCGTGTGTGTGTGTGAGAGCAGGGATGGGATGTGTGTGAGAGCAGGGATGGGGTGTGTGTGTGTGAGAGCAGGGATGGGGTGTGTGTGAGAGCAAGGATGGGGTGTGTGTGTGAGAGCAGGGATGGGGTGTGTGTGTGTGTGAGAGCAGGGATGGGGTGTGTGTGTGTGTGAGAGCAGGGATGGGGTGTGGTGTGTGTGTGAGAGCAGGGATGGGGTGTGTGTGTGTGAGAGCAGGGATGGGGTGTGTGTGTGAGCAGGGATGGGGTGTGTGTGTGGTGTGTGTGTGAGCATGGATGTGTGTGTGTGTGTGTGAGCAGGGATGGGGGTGTGTGTGGTGTGTGAGAGCAGGGATGGGTGTGTGTGTGTGTGTGTGCGAGCAGGGATGGGGGTGTGTGTGTGGCTGGGTTCACACTGTGTTCCTGCGCGCTGTAAAACGCTCAACCCCGGAAATCCCATGATTTCCTATGGGGCCGGTATACACCTGGACGTTTTACAGCGCGTAGGAACGCGCTGTAAAACGTACAACGCCCAAAGAAGTACGGGAGCTTCTTTGGGGTGTATTGCAGCGTGTTCGCTGCTGCAGTCTATGGCCATGAACGCGCTGCAATGCGCGTTCGCGTGCTTTCTACGTTTGCGCGATACACGCATCAAAAAACGCGCGTATTGCCGCACGTAAAAAATGCTTAGGTGTGAACACAGCCTGAGAGAGCAGGGATGGGGGGTGTGTGAGAGCAGGGATGGTGTGTGTGAGAGCAGGGGTGTGTGTGTGTGAGAGCAGGGGTGTGTGTGTGAGAGCAGGGGTGTGTGTGAGAGCAGGGGGGTGTGTGTGAGAGCAGGGATGGTGTGTGTGAGAGCAGGGATGGTGTGTGTGAGAGCAGGGATGGTGTGTGTGAGTGAGAGCAGGGATGGTGTGTGTGAGTGAGAGCTGGGATGGTGTGTGTGTGTGTGAGCTGGGATTGTGTGTGTGAGAGCTGGGATGGTGTGTGTGAGAGCTGGGATGGTGTGTGTGTGTGTGTGAGCTGGGATTGTGTGTGTGTGTGTGAGCTGGGATTGTGTGTGTGTGTGAGCTGGGATGGTGTGTGTGTGTGTGTGAGCTGGGATTGTGTGTGTGAGAGCTGGGATGGTGTGTGTGAGAGCTGGGATGGTGTGTGTGAGTGAGAGCTGGGATGGTGTGTGTGTGTGTGTGTGGGAGCTGGGATGGTGTGTGTGTGAGAGCTGGGATGGTATGTGTGTGTGTGAGAGCTGGGATGGTATGTGTGTGTGTGTAGGAGCTGGGATGGTGTGTGTGTGTGTGTGAGAGCTGGGATTGTGTGTGTGTGTGAGAGCTGGGATGTGTGTGTGAGAGCTGGGATGGTGTGTGTGAGTGAGAGCAGGGATGGTGTGTGTGTGAGCTGGGATGGTGTGTGTGTGTGTGTGTGAGAGAGAGAGCTGGGATGGTGTGTGTGTGTGTGAGCTGGGATGGTGTGTGTGTGTGTGTGAGCTGGGATGGTGTGTGTGTGAGAGCTGGGATGGTATGAGTGTGTGTGAGAGCTGGGATGGTATGTGTGTGTGTGTAGGAGCTGGGATGGTGTGTGTGTGTGTGAGAGCTGGGATGGTGTGTGTGTGAGAGCTGGGATGGTGTGTGTGAGTGAGAGCAGGGATGGTGTGTGTGAGTGAGAGCAGGATGTGTTGTGTGTGTGTGTGTGTGTGAGCTGGGATGGTGTGTGTGTGTGTGTGAGAGAGCTGGGATGGTGTGTGTGTGTGTGTGAGCTGGGATGGTGTGTGTGTGTGTGTGAGAGAGCTGGGATGGTGTGTGTGTGTGTGAGCTGGGATGGTGTGTGTGTGTGTGTGTGTGTGTGTGAGCTGGGATTGTTGTGTGGTGTGTGAGAGCTGGTGGATGGTGTGTGTGAGAGCAGGATGGTGTGTGTGAGAGCAGGGATGGTGTGTGAGAGAGCTGGGATGGTGTGTGTGAGTGAGAGCTGGGATGGTGTGTGTGTGTGTGTGAGAGCTGGGGTGGGTGTGTGTGTGGTGTGTGTGTGTGTGTGTGTGTGTGTGTGTGTGTGTGTGTGTGCGTGTGAGCTGGGATTGTGTGTGTGTGTTTGTGAGAGCTGGGATGGTGTGTGTGAGAGCAGGGATGGTGTGTGTGAGAGCTGGGATGGTGTGTGTGAGTGAGAGCTGGGATGGTGTGTGTGTGTGTGTGAGAGCTGGGATGGTGTGTGTGTGTGTGTGAGAGCTGGGATGGGGTGTGTGTGTGAGAGCTGGGATGGTGTGTGTGTGTGTGTGTGAGCTGGGATGGTGTGTGTGTGAGAGCTGGGATGGTATGTGTGTGTGTGAGAGCTGGGATGGTATGTGTGTGTGAGAGCTGGGATTGTGTGTGTGTGTGAGAGCTGGGATGGTGTGTGTGAGAGCAGGGATGGGGTGTGTGTGTGAGTAGGGACGGGGTGCATGTGTGTGAGCAGGGATGGGGTGCATGTGTGTGAGCAGGAAAGGTGTGCGTGTGTGAGCAGGAAAGGGGTGCCTGCATGTGAGCAGGGACGGGGTGCGTGCGTGTGAGCAGGGACGGGGTGCGTGCGTGTGAGCAGGGACGGGGTGCGTGCGTGTGAGCAGGGACAGGTGCGTGCGTGTGAGCAGGGACAGGTGCGTGCGTGTGAGCAGGGACGGAGTGCGTGCGTGTGAGCAGGGACAGGTGCGTGCGTGTGAGCAGGGACAGGTGCGTGCGTGTGAGCAGGGATGGGTTGCGTGTGTGCAGGGACGAGGTGCGTGCATGTGTGCAGGGACGGGGTGCGTGCATATGTGCAGGGACGGGGGCGTGCATGTGTGCAGGGACGGTGTGCGTGCATGTGAGCAGGGATGGGGTGCGTGCATGTGTGCAGGGTTGGGGGCGTGCGTGTGTGCAGGGACGGGGGCGTGCGTGTGTGCAGGGACGGGGTGCGTGCGTGTGAGCAGGGATGGGGTGCGTGCGTGTGAGCAGGGATGGGGTGCGTGCGTGAGAGCAGGGACAGGGCGTGTGTGTGCAGGGATGGCATGTATGTGAGCAGGGGTGGGGTGCGTGTGTGTGTGCAGGGACGTGGTGCGTGTGTGCAGGGATGGCATGTGCGTGTGAGCAGAGATGGGGCACGTGTGTTTGTGCAGGGATGGCATGTGTGTGAGCAGGGATGGGGTGCGTGTGTGTGTGCAGGGATGTCATGTTTGTGTGTAAAGGGATGGGGTGCGTGGGTGTGTGCAGGGACAGCGTGGGTGTGTGCAGGGATGGGGTACATGTGTGAGCAGGGACGGGGTGTATGTTTGTGTGCAGGGACGGCATGTGTGTGCAGGGATGAGGTGCGTGTGTGTGTGTGTGTGTGCAGGGACGGGGTGCGTGTGTGTGAGCAGGGATGGGGTGAGATGTAATGAACTGGGGAGAAGTTTACTGGGGGGCTGTGGCGCTCTATGATACGTTCACACACTCTTCACATTACTGTGAGTTTTATTGCTGTGGAGCTCTGTGATATGATCATACCCACTGATTATGTGATTGGGCGCACCAGACGGCCGACCAGTTTGGAGTCTCCAGGTCTTGGCCAGAAGATGGGGGGCGAAAATGGCGCTGACCAGGGGCCCACCTGTAAGGTAATATGACTCCTGGGTTCAGCTGCCCCCCCGAATAAAGTGCCCCCTCCTATTTACCCTCCCTAATGAAATAAAATAATTCACCCCCCAAAAAAATTAAAAAATTTGCCCACACCCTGAATAAAAAAAAATGTTTTGCCCCAGTGATTCCCGACGGCAGCTGCAACCCACTGAACAAACCGCCGAACGCAGCTGCAACCCGCCGAGCAAACCGCTGAATGCAGCTGCAAGCCACTGAGAATACCGCAGAACGCAGCTGCAACCCACCGAACGCAGTTGCAACCCGCTGAGCATACTGCTGAATGCAGCTGCAACCTGCCGAACGCAGCTGCAACCCGCGAAACAAACTGCTGAACACAGCTGCCGAACACAGCCGATGACCCGCTCGAAAGGACCGCTGGAAAAAGGTGTTTTTTTACAAAAAATAAAAAATACTGCATGAAAATATAAGCTCCTTTGAAGAAGAATAATAAAAAGGTATGTTACAGAAAAAAAATGCCATTTATAGAAAAAATTCTGAGCATTTCACTGACATTTCTCTGCTGTTCGGTGTCTGTGAATAGATTAACCATTGCTTCTCTGAGCGGGATTTCTCTGCCGTCGAACAGCACCATATTTCACCATTATTTGGGGAATTTACATCTTTTTGAGTAGCCATATGACCACAAAATTGCCCCCTACTGATAAATTCGCTGTTCAGCATAAATTCTTGGCCAATTTGATGCTCTTTGAATAATCCCTAAAGAGCATCGAATGGTGAATTCCATTGTACAGTGCAATTTCGTGGCCGTTCGGGGGACCTTTGGCAGCAGTGAAATTGTCCCATAGAGAAGTAACAGTTAATCTATTTAGAGATGCTGAACTGCACCGAAATGTTGGCGAAATTCCTATATTTTTTTTTTTTTTTTTTCCCCACCGATTTTTCGAGGCTTCGGTTCGACAGGTTTAAACAGGCGAATCCCATAGGATTCAATGTAAAAAAAAAAGTAATACTATTTTTATTCAACTGTTTATTCTTTTCAGTTCTAGCAAAAAGCCTCTATTTAATTTAAAAACAAATTGGTATTTCTCTGGCTTTTTTTTGGTGAACGCTTTGATTCCCTTATTTTCTTTAGGCCGTTTTTCTTTTTAATTCCGTTACAGACCATTTTATTATTATTTTTTTTAATAGGACCTTTTATTATTTTCATGCATTTTTGTTTTAAACGCCTTTTAAAGAATAGCAGTTTATTTCTTTAAATCACCGATCGGTGGCTGATTGGCTTTACTTAGTGGCGTGCGGTGGTCGGCGGATCATCGGCGGTAGGCTGCTCTGCCCAAAATGCCCGGGGCTACTTTTTGTCCCAGTCCGGGCCTGCTTACCTACTAGCTATGGGGGGCAGCAGTAGAGGAATAGGGGGCTAGGAAGCCAAGCAGCCCCCCCCCCGCTGGATTAAAATTTAATGCAATTCACCTTCAAAATTTTACTTGCATTTGCAGACACAAAATGAATCGCACAAATGAAAACAACCATATGTAAGGGTGCTCCTCACATTCCAAAGAGGCCACCTCCAGTACATGGACAAAAGGAAACAATAGGAATCCAGGCACTCCAATAGCGGTTTAAATCAGCACCTTTACTAGGATGAGTGACAGCAACCCTTTGACCAAACAAATGGTCTTTGTCAAGCTTGACAAAGGCCATCTGTCTGGCTGAAACACTGTTTTAACCACATTCCGACAGCAGGTAATGACACACTTGTCACAGTCCCTGCCGGCAGCGGCGCAAGAAATCACATACCAGTTCTGCCCCATCGTGAATTTCTTTAGTTGCCCTAGCTTATGTTTCTCACCATTTCCTAGTCAGAACCATTCCTGGCTCGCCCCTCCATTAAGTTACTGCTGTTTTTACCTGTGTTCATTCCTAATAAACCCCTGCTTTATACATTCACCTTTGTTTCCGAGTGTCACTGCATACCTGGGCTCATACGCTCGCCCCCCTCATACCTTGAGCATTACAGAATGCAGAAGCTGTTGAGACTCCAGTGCCTACAGGTACCATACCCTCTACGGTGCCAACTCATTAAGCCACTGACACTCCCACAGTATCTTCTGTGATTGCCGTCTCCTGTCATTGCCCTCGTAAGCCAGGTTAAGATCCTCACCCAAACCATGCAGGACCTCTGGAATAACCACAAAATCCCGCAGTCTCAGTTACAGGACGTCCACTCTTATGCCTCTATGCCAACACCGGATTCCATTGTGCCTGCAACCACCAGTATTCCTCACCTACGTTCCTCTGTGACACTGCCTACAGAATCCTTTGGGGTTACAAAGGTGGATACCCCCATCACCCACAGCCACAAATTCAAGACTTCACCTGGCGCTCCTGGGGTTGGCAGCCTGAAGCCTACTTCCAGTACCCTCCATGTCTGACTCCTTATCAGAGGTGGAATGGGAGTTTGTAGAATCAAATGGCGAGCAGTCCATACAGACTGCACGGCGCAACCAGGATCATCACCACCTCCACGACTGCAGATGACCCCTTATCAATGGGGTGCACCCATGCCACTGATGGAACTCCTTGGACACCAGGAAGATCAGCAGGTGCTTGACCAAGCTTTGGCCACTCGGAGAGTGGCCCTAGAGGGGGCGCACTGTCACGGCCCCTGTCGGAGGCGCAATAAATCACATACAGGTGCTGCCCCATCGTGAAGTCCAGGGCAGCACCTGTCATATATGGCTCTGCTTCAACTCAGCACCTTTGCAGGCTGTACAGGTGCTTCTCATCAGCCCCAGGACTTGCCTACATAACCAAGCCGCACCTTTCCCAAGACGCTTCTGCATCAATCAGTGCTCGGCCCTGCTGAGAGGAAGCTACCTTTTGAACTACCTGACCTGGCTATTCTGACCAACTGGCTACTACAGAGACCATAGCCCTGCATTTCATGAAGTCAGCCCTTTTCCTGTCATACCTGTGTCTTTTGTCTCGTGTCTCCTGGTAAGTCTCAATGTTTCCCTCTGTGTCTGTGATCCTTTCTTTAGTTGCCCTAGCTTATGTTTCTCACCTATTCCTGGCTTGCCCCTCCATTAAGTTACTGCTGTGTTTACCGGTGTTCATTCCAAATAAACCCCTGCTTTATACAGTCACCTGTGTTTCTGAGTGTCACTGTATACCTGGGCTCAAACCCTCACCCCACCCTCATACCTTTGAGCATTACAACACTAGTCCACTGACTTACTATGTGCGTATACTAGCATTCATATATCGTAGCCTTAATCCCTTCACCAATGACAAACACGATTCCACAGGTCTTTGCACTCAAAATTAAATATTATCAATTTTTTATAGGGAATGCTGCACAATTTTTATTACTAGACTATTTCTTAAATAGTAACTGGTATAACAAATGGGCAGATGATTGACAGCATAGAAAAAGAATAAGGAGTTTTGACGACTCTAATTTTCATAAGGGGTAGACTGTTGTGCACTCTAATTCATCATTCTAGGGTTCATCCCAAGGACATGTGTTGTGGAAATTTTATTATGTGGACATTATACTCTAGGATGTGTGTGTTTTTATAAGTTGTCATCTGTCTCCCTGTGTTGGATTTGAATGTGGTTTTAAATCCAAACCAGCTACGGACAAACATGGCTGACGGGGACCATGGAGATGACTCAGGGATGAGGTGTGTACAGGGGGCCGGTCAGTCATTCTAGTCCACTCCTCTGTCCTTTTGATATGTAAATGTAATTACTGGACAAACTCGTTTTCTGTTGTACAGCCAGTGGCCACTGGGCGTTGTCCTAGTGTGTAATAAATGAAGCTGACCAGAAGCCAGGGGGGCACTTGGGAAGAGGAACTCCAGCTAGAAACAACGTGTGTGTGTGTGTGGCTTTTTTCTGGGTGAGGATGCAATAGACCACAGCAGAGTCTCCGGGTCTCCTTACTGCGGGCGTTCAGGTACGTATGCCAGGGATAGCAGAGAGCTGCTTGTAAGTACAGCGGATCAAACTACATTAGGGAATTGATAGTAGATTAATTTCTACGACATTATGGCGAGTCAGCTAAACAAGGAACCAACAGATTTTTCCTCTGCACAGAAGAAAAAAGGAGAGAGAGTAAGTAAATTGCAATTTTGTCTCCTGCGTCGAGGAAATTTCTGCTTGATAAAAGAACGATTTTGCTCGTTTTGTGTAAGAACGAGGTAATTTTCTCTGTTTTGTAGTTTTTGGTGGATCAGAGCTGATTGTACAGAGACTGTATGGTGAGATTGTGACGTGTGTGCTGACTAGTACAGGGTATCGTTTTGTTGTAACTTCTGTTTGTGTAACTTTTATGTTTGTAAGAGGTGATTTTGGTTTGTAGAGGCAGAATTTTGTTTTAATGTTTGTACAGGAGAAACGGCATTTAGAGGATTTTTATACTGTTAGCCTGTAAATCAGAGGAGGTTTTTACTCTGTCTCGGGGGTGGGGCACAGGGAATAGAGAAACTGTTTTGTTTAATTTGGTTTCTCTATTGCTGGATTTTGGAGACACCATCTTGGTCTTCCTTTGTGTGAAAAACATGTGGTTTGGCAGCCATCTTACCTTTGTGTGAAAGACATGTGCCCTGGCAGCCATCTTGGTTAGTTTGGTGCTGCAGGTTTTTTAACAACGAATTCAGTTTTAGATGGAGCTGATTCACTTTTAGTTTTGGTGTCTATGGAAAGCGATTCGTTTGTTATTGCCTCAAATGTTAGTTTTTGTCCTGAAGTTATTTTTGTCTCTTTTGTAACTTTTCTATGTACGGCTTGATTTTGTTTTGAGTGTTCGGTTATGTTATAGCCCAGTGACCAGTCTGATAGGGGAATCATTGTGTGATGGTTAATGATTCTGCTTAACGTTTGTATATCTGTGGCTGTTACACTGAATTGTAGAATTGTTTGGTATAGTTAATACGGGTACTACAGTGTAGGAGGGTGGTGCTTTGTAGTTCTGTGCCAAAAGTATTGGGACAACTCATAGAGATTGATAGCAGTGTCTTTTTCGTAGTAACCATTGTAGTGTTTGTATTCCTGTACAATGGAAAGCATTTTTAAGGAAGTAGCTAAGGTACAACACACGGCGGCCATTGTTCAAGCTATGCAGGGATCTATTGATCCTTGGTGGGAGGCCAAGAATTGTGTAGCAAACCTGATAGGTAACGGAAAGTTCCGCAAACGGAAAGGAAAGTATGCTCTGATTTTTGCTGCTGGTTGGATAGCTGATAAATTTCAGGAGTCTTGTAGGCTGAAGCTGAGTTTGGAAGGAGAGATGGAAGATTTAAAAGTGGAAATTGATAAATTGAGAGCTCTTGTTGTCCAGCAGGCAGCTGAAGCCAGCACAGAGTATGAATGTACTGTGAGGTCTAATACTGAGCTGTGCAAGGAGAATGAATGTTTGTCTGAAAGCTCGACGCATGCACAGGAGGCTGTAAGGGAATTGCCTGGTCCCTGCAGCAGGACAGAAGCTGAACATTGTGCTGTAAGTATGGAGAAGTCTGAGGACTTTGGGTCAGATACTGAAACCGACTCAGGGATGGAGATGGACAATTTGTCTGACCCTGGAGTTGGAAAGGTTAATGCAATGGTGGAGGATACTTCAGGTGAGTCTGTGGTAAAAGTACTCCATTCAGATAGTGGTGTGGGTTCTAGTCATGCTAGGATGGTTAGTGTTGTGCAGCAAGGCCGATCACCATGTGCCCAGAGAAGGTTTTGTGCAGGGAGACAAGCTATTCGTTGCTTTGCATGCAGGGGATTTTCACATATTTCCAGGTACTGTGTGGTAACTAATGGCAACAGACACAGAGATTCTAAGTATCCCAGAACCACAGCTAGAAGTAAAGCGGTTTATTCAGCAAGGTGGGGTAATGGTCCCAGACATGGATCTTTGCAAAGGCATAGAAGCCAGGGACAGCCAAGGTCATGGATCCAGGAAAAAGATTTAAAATCCCAATATGAACGGCTGAAATGTGAAAATGTGAAGCTTAGAGAGGAAAGAGATCGTTTCTGGGAATTCAGCAGAGTTCCTAATTTTGGGTTCCAGAAAAGGGGAAATGAAGAAATGTTATTGAGGTCTTTCTAAACTATTTTACTGTTTGTATTTTGCAGGAAAAAAAAGAAAAAAATTGAACTTTTAAACTTAATTCAAATTGACTTTTTCCTTTCGCTGGAAACCTGTTTGGGGACCTTATTGTAATGTTAAATCCTGTTTCTATGGTAATATAAAGGTGGCTGGGGACTGGACTGTTTCAGGCATTGATGTGTTAATTCAGTCCTAT
This sequence comes from Leptobrachium leishanense, assembly GCA_009667805.1. Taxonomy (NCBI): domain Eukaryota; kingdom Metazoa; phylum Chordata; class Amphibia; order Anura; family Megophryidae; genus Leptobrachium; species Leptobrachium leishanense. The sequence continues at coordinate 13,102,940 of CM019066.1, forward strand.
ACAATCGTGTGTTCTAAGGGTTTTTTGTTTTGTTCTTGGTGTTTGCATTGAGTCTTGGTTTTAAGTTAAAAGTTACTTTTTACTGAATCTCAATGTATATAGCAAGACGTCCTGTAACTGAAGTTTTGGTAGAGAATGTACTTCAGTTGTGTTTTTTTCATGTTACTGTTTTGAGTTTTAGAACCTTGCTGCGTTTTGCATAGTATCGCATTACGGTTGGTTTTGCGGTAGAAAAAGAAAGGATTTGGTTTTAAAACTTTCTTTTTATATTTACTACGTCAAAGCGGATTGTGCAAGCGAGAATAACACGCTTTTATTGGTTTAGAGTTGCTTTGCGCAGCGAGAAGGTCATTTTACGTTCAGACTGTTAGTTTCTGTTTTGAGAAGTTTTTTTCATTTGGTGACAGTGATTCATGTGTTGTAATGAGACATCGTACAGCTAGGAAATAGACAGCAGAAGGCTATCCCCATTTAACAAATGTATACTGAGAGAAGCCACATTGTTCTGTAGAGAAAGAGGATAGTCATTGTGCTGTGCGGTTTAGTCTGGCGATGCAGTGTACGGGCGTACAGCGTATACGTTTGTGTATGCACACACTGTGAGGGGTAGAGACATAATTCAGGGGGGGTAATCTGTGGTTGTTGGCTAATTGTTTGGGGCATAGTTTCTGTACCAAACCTGTTGGGACAACAAGCCATAGACTTACACGTTGCCTCGGTTAGGGTCTCTAGTTGGGGGACTATAGTGGTTATAGTCTGACAATCCACCGTAAAAGAACGACACCGGACGGTGCTCTCCTAAATTGGTGCAAGGGTTTCCCTGGACGCAGGGGTAAGACGATAAGCCGATTCGAATCGCCATGGGCAATGTGCCGTCAATGCAAGGGAAGGAAAGCGAGGCTTCCCACAGTCAGACGGCTGCGCAGCACACGAAATCTAGTTTTGGGGCAAAGGCCATGAAACCCCTTTTAAAGTATGTCATAGATGGTCCAAGGGTACCACTTGGGGTATCCCTCTGGAGGGGACATTTGACGCCTGGAGATGGGAGAAATTCATAACTGAGTTTAAACCCAGACTCTGGACGGCAAAGACCTTAGATGTAGCTCAGATGTAGCTTCAGAAGTCTTTTAAGGTAAACTGACAAGGTATACAGAAGGCGGTTTCAGTCCGGAAGAACCGCATTATGTACATCTGGCCAGAGGGGATAGCCGCGATTGGTAATCAAATGATGGGAGCGGAAGAGGCTCTTACTGGGCTAACTCTGCTAAGGCAGGCTGGATCCACTAACACTGGATCTGTTGTAGTTTCCTCTGATGTTTCTGTTATCACTAGACATGTGCATTCGTTTTAGTACTAAAACGATTTAGTCCGAATTTTGGGATAATTTAGTTTTCGTATGACTCAAGAGAAACAAAACTGCTCAGTACAAAAAACGAAAGAAACTAAAATAAAATGCACTACATTTTAGTTTCAGTCCTTTTTGTGATATTACGTTGATGAGTGAAGGAGACCAGCAATGAAGAGCGCAACATCGCAACATTTGACGTTCTGCACCCTCCACATGCCAATGCAGTAGGATGTTCTATACAGAGAGGGGCATTAATTAATGCAGGAGGATGTTCTATACATTATACAGAGAGGGGTATTAATGCAGGAGGATGTTATATACATTATACAGAGAAAGGTATAAATTGAGGAGGATGTTCTATACAGAGAGGGACATTAATTAATTCAGGAGAATGTTCTATATATTATACAGCGAGGGGTATTAATTAATGCAGGTGGATGTTGTATACATTATACAGAGAGGGGTATTAATTAATGCAGGAGGATGTTCTAAACATTATACAGAGAAGAGCCTTTTTTTTTAGCCCTTTAAATCCAGTGGCTGTGAGCGCTGAGATCGGCTGCTTGTTACATTATCTCTCAGTACAATGTATCAGGCTCAGCTGTTACAGTAACTGACTGTAACAGCGCTCAGAGTTTCAGTAAGACAAGGAAATAATATTGTTCTAACCTCTTATATATAAAAATATTATTTACTAGTTTTACTGAAACTCTGAGCGCTATGATGAGCAGCAGTCAGTTACTGTAACAGCTTTGCCTGACACGGGGCAGTATTACAATGTTGGTGCTAACTTAACCAGAGCTGTTGTAAACTGAAAACCTCCATAGGCTATAATGGCTCTGGGAAGTTTACAACAGCTCTGGTTAAGTTAGCACCAGCTATGTAATATGGCCCACATTGTGCTGAGAGTGAGAGATACTGTAACAAGCAGCGATCTCAGCCCTCTGAGGAGCCACTACAATAGTAATTGTATCCACTGGTTTTTGGATGAACGAAATTAGTTTTCATACTAAAGAACTGAAAACGAATTTCTTTAGCAACTAAATAAATTGCATTTTAGGACTAATCCATTAGTTCAAAACGAAATTTTGTGCTGTGCACATGTCTAGTTATCACCAATGTAACTAACTCTGCTCTCTCCAGTTTTTTTTGTGTTTTTACATTCCAAGGTTAACACCTAACATGGACATGTCTTCATCAGGGGTTGGTGACTAGTCCCTCGGAAGACAGTTGCAAGCTGAAGATCGTGTTAGATTAGTGGGCCCCAATCGATCCAGGGTTGGTATGTGGATGACTTGGTACTTTGATGTCCCTTCACGGGAGGTTTGTTATCGGCATACTGTATCATTTCTTAACCATCTGGTGCCCACAGGTAATAAGGCTAACAAGGAGAAAGTACAGTTTTGCAAGGAAAAGGTTATCTTTTTAGGACATTGCATCTCTCAGGGTACCCAACATTAACCACCCAGAGAGTAAAGACATTAAGTGGCTCTAACACCCCACTAAACTGACTCTAAGATGATGCACCATTTTTGAACACAGCGTCTCTTCTTCCTGTTATGAAGGAGGAAGAGAAGGGGGGAGATAATGGTGTGAAAAAATGTAAATTTTCCAACTTTTACTAAATATTCTAATCTCTCAACCTCTAATCAATTTTTCAACCTAGTAGGGAAACAATTTCAGGACCATCATGATTGCTTTTCCTTGATGAGCTCCAAAAAAGTCCACCAGGTCCGGGAGTCTCTCCCAGACCCAAACTCAATAACCAGTGTTCATTCTAGTCAACCAGGTGATTGGATCATGCTAAAGAAACATCCGAGGACGGGACTAGAGGCGAGATATCGTGGGCCATTCCAGGTGCTGCAGACGACGCCAACCTCCCTGAAGTTCGAGGGACGAGACAACTGGATCCACGCCGGTCACTGCAAGAAGTTTCTCAACTACATCAAAGAAAATGATACTCTTCACTCTTTATTTGTTTAGTTTAGGTTTTAGCGAGGGAAATGTACCTAAGACTAGCAAGGGCCACAAGGAGACATTTGTAATAGTAACTCTGGCTCCTGTCGTTCGCTTGTTTAACCCTTTCGCTGCTGAGGCTTTTCCCGCCCCTGTGCTGAGGTCATTTTTACCTGTTTTGCGCATCATGTTTAAACGTGTTTTGAAGGCTTATTTTAGTATATGACCCAGACATATTATATATCGTTCTTTCCGTCAGACTCGGTAGATTCATAATATGTCATTATTATATTATACGTTATGTCATGTCTGTATATTATAACAAAAAATGCAATAAAATATGTATTTTCAATAATTTACAACGTGTAAAGTGTTTTTTTCCACATTTTAACATGCGAGCAATTGCGGTTATATTTTGTATGGGGTGCGCTTGTTAAAAAAATTAGAGATGGGGTCTCGTTACATTTTGTTTTGGGGAAAATGACACTATTTTTAACAAACGCACCGCATACAAAAATCGTTAGTGCAGCATCATTGTTCACATTATAATTGAAATGGGAACAATATTGCTGCATTAACAAACCAAAAAAAAAAAAAAAAAGTGTTTTATTTTTTTTTTATTTTTATTTTTATTTTTCATTTTTTTTTTTTTTACAAAATTTTTCACTTTCATGTTTGGTATCGTTGGAACGGCCATGCTCTGGCCGATCCAACCATACCAAAATTTAACCCCTAGCTGCCACGGATTGGGAGATAGGGAGTTCATTGGAACTCCCTATCTCCACCGTTGGTGGCAGTCAAGGGTTAAGTCCAGGACTGGCGTCATCGTGCACATGCGGGGGGGGGCGCCTGAATTAGGTGTCATCGCGCCCCCGCGATGACACCTAATTCTGGCGGCTGCTGTTCCGGATGCCGGGCTGACATCCAGGATGTCAGCCCGCACCGGAGGGGCCAGCGATCGGCCGGAACCCGGCCGAACGCTGACCCCAATGGGAGGACGCGCTCAGCGCGTCCTCAGCACACCAGCGGGAATGCTGAGGACGCGCTGAGCGCGTCCTCAGCAGCGAAGTGGTTAAATTCTTGTGCGGTGTTGTAGTGAGGGAGATCACCAAGAAACAACGACAGTAGAGCGTCCAAAGGGGGGGATTTATAAGGGTCAGGTCCACACTGATGGGAGCAGGGCAGAAGCGGAGCTATAGCTAGTGAGGGTTGGAATCTTTTTTAAAGCTTTGGGAAGCTTCGGGGGATTTCTTGTTTTCCATTGGATCCTGGCTAAAGGTAATGGGAGTATAAATACTTATGGTGTTTCTGTCTCTATTCCTTCTATATGCCGGAGTGAGATGTTCCTGATGTCTAATCGACCGAGTTACCGAAGTCCGAACAGATGCCATGGACCGGATACAGAGGATTTCAGACCGACCGAGTTACCGGAGCCTGAACAGATGAGACGCTCAGAAGATCAACCCATGGACCGGATACAGAGGATTTCAGACTGACCAACGATCGACGCAACCCACCACCTCATGTCCTCCCTCTGAGTCACCTCCCCTAAAGCAGATTCTACGTGTCAAGATTTGTTTTAAGATTTGCCAAAAAAATCGGCGTGTCAAGATTTGGTTTTAGATTTGCTATCCACGTGTCAAGATTTGTTTTTGCTTTATGATCCACGTGTCAAGATTTGTTTTAACACTTGCTTTAAGATTCGGCATGTCAAGATGGACTGTCTGTTGTTTTCTATCATCTGTTTGGCTTTTTGCATTCAGAACTTTACAAGAGGAACTGTTTCTTTCCAAGGAAGATCGAGATTCATCGAGGGACACTGGGGAGCAAATGACAAAGAGGAGGGACTGTTGTGGAAATTTTATTATGTGGACATTATACTCTAGGATGTGTGTGTTTTTATAAGTTGTCATCTGTCTCCCTGTGTTGGATTTGAATGTGGTTTTAAATCCAAACCAGCTACGGACAAACATGGCTGACGGGGACCATGGAGATGACTCAAGGATGAGGTGTGTACAGGGGGCCGGTCAGTCATTCTAGTCCACTCCTCTGTCCTTTTGATATGTAAATGTAATTACTGGACAAACTCGTTTTCTGTTGTACAGCCAGTGGCCACTGGGCGTTGTCCTAGTGTGTAATAAATGAAGCTGACCAGAAGCCAGGGGGCACTTGGCACTTGGGAAGAGGAACTCCAGCTAGAAACAACGTGTGTGTGTGTGGCTTTTTTCTGGGTGAGGATGCAATAGACCACAGCAGAGTCTCCGGGTCTCCTTACTGCGGGCGTTCAGGTACGTATGCCAGGGATAGCAGAGAGCTGCTTGTAAGTACAGCGGATCAAACTACATTAGGGAATTGATAGTAGATTAATTTCTACGACACATGGGAAATCATGTAAACTCAATACCCCCCTCCCAAGACTTCATTGTACAGGGCTACTACCCATCTGCTTCAAAAATATTTGTGTTGGTGATGTTCTGCTTTTGAATGCCAGAGGGACATTCCGAGCACTTGCATAACAATTGGTGCACTCTGAATGGCTTGTATTTGACCAGTGAGAACATTTTGCGCATCTCTCCCTCTTTCTGGCAGGACCTGCATTGCTTGAATCGCCACTTGGCTATGTAAGCGGGTCCTGGGGACAGGTTTGGGAAACCGTGGCTTACATGGTATTCTGGGCGAACAATGCCATGAACTGAATTACATAAGTGAAACTTGAAAAATTAGAATATCGTGCAAATGTTCACTTATTTCAGTAATGCAACTTAAAAGGTGAAACTAATATATGAGATTATACAAGCCGTGATTTGTCATAATTGTGATGATTATGGTTACAGCTCATGAAAACCCCAAATCCACAATCTCAGAAAATTAGAATATTACATGCAATCAATAAAACAAGGATTGTACGTAGAACAATATCGGACCTCTGAAAAGTATAAGCTGCATATGTACTCATTACTTAGTTTGGGCCCCTTTTGCAGCAATTACTGCCTCAATGCGGCAATGTGGCATGGAAGCTATCAGCCTGTGGCACTGCTGAGTTATGCTGGTGTTATGGAAGAATAGGATGCTTCAATAGCGGCCTTCAGCTCTTCTGCATTGTTCGGTCTCATGTCTCTCATCTTTCTCTTGGCAATGCCCCATAGATTCTCTATGGGGTTCAGGTCAGGCGAGTTTGCTGGCCAATCAAGCACAGTAATCCCACAGTCATTGAACCAGGTTTTGGTGCTTTCGGCAGTGTGGGCAGGTGCCAAGTCCTGCTGGAAAATGAAGTCCGCATCCCCATAAAGCTCGTCTGCAGAAGGAAGCATGATATGCTCCAAAATCTCCTGGTAGACGGCTGCGTTAACCCTGGACTTAATGAAGCACAGTGGACCAACACCAGCAGATGACATGGCTCCCCAAATCAACACAGACTGTGGAAATTTCACACTGGATTTCAAGCATCTTGCAGTGTGTGCCTCTCTATTCTTCCTCCATACTCTGGGTCCTTGGTTTCCAAATGAGATGCAAAAGTTGCTGTCATCAGAAAAGAGGACTTTGGACCACTGAGCAACAGACCAGGTCTGTTTTTCTTTAGCCCAGGTAAGACGCTTCTGACGTTTGTTGTTCAGGAGCGGCTTGACAAGAGGAATACGACATTTGAAGCCCATGTCCAGGATCCGTCTGTGTGTGGTGGCTCTTGATGCACTGACTCCATCCTCAGTCCACTCCGTGTGAAAGTCCCCAACACTTTTGAATGGCCTTTTTCTGTCAATCCTCTCCAGGCTGCGGTCATCCCTGCTGCGTGTGCACCTTTTTCTTCCACACTTTTTCCTTCCACATAACTTTCTATTAATGAAGGCCTGAAGCAACTCAGGCGTAGGGCCCTTAAGTTACCTCTGATGCCAGGACGCAAGGAGTATTCTTTTATGTTTGAGATGGAGCGCGTGAAGGGATTGAGTGGGAGATTTAGGGGGCGGAGCTATAGGAGGGTACTTATGTCGCGTGCTGGGAGGCTCTGCGCGCCTTTTTCTCCTGAGGAAGAGCTGAAAAGAAATCTGCAGCTGCGTCAGAGAGCGGGTTTTGGCTCGTTGCGTATTTTCCAACATTTTTTGAGTGTGGCTGAAGGTGGAGAGTTGGAGTCATTATTGGCGGAGGTTCGTGAGGCGGCTCGGCATCGTGGTGTGGAGTGGGCGAGGAGGAGTTTGGCGGAGGTGTTGGCGACGGAGGAGGTTGGAGCACGGCCAGTCAGGGCTTCTCTTCCACCGGATCATTTCAGTCCTGGTGATGAATGCAGCGGTGGAACGGCGGCTGAGAGATTGAGGTCGGAGGCGGCGAGAGGCAGAGGACGGTTGGGTCAAGTGGATGTTGGCTGGTGGTGACGCAGTTGGGCCTGAGGCGGGAGTGAGCGCTTCAAGGAGGTTGGCAGGTAGGAGCTCAAGGCCTGTTTCTGTTTCTACGGATTCATTGGTTTCAGGTCGGAGTGGTGGTTTGGTGAGCGCTACCAGGAGAGAAGGGGTGCGAAAGTTGAGGGGTTCCTCGGTTAGAGGAAGAGAGCGGTTGTCTACTAGTGGTCCCAGAAGTGGATCGAGGTCTGTCTCGGTGACAGAGGTATCGGCAGCAAGGTACTTGGTTGATGGGGGTGTGGATGGTGGAGAGTCGCGGGGTAATGCTGTACAGGAGGATGTTTCTCGGGAGCCTGATAGGGGTCTGAGTTTAGGAGTTGATGGTGAGGTGGCTCTAAGTGGAGGTGCGGTGGAGATGGAAGGTGGTAATGGGGATCCGGGTGTTGGAGCTCATTGGAGTTTGTTTTCATCCACAGTTCCATTGCTTCAGGATCGGAGTCCTCAGCTGGTTGGAGGTTTCCAGGCTGGAGGAGTCGGTGGAGATGGAGCCTCGACAAGGGAGAGTGTGGTGCAGGAAGATCAGGAAGGTGCGGCTGGGCCTAGTGTGGCATCAGGTAATGGAAGTGGGAATGATAGGAGTTCCTTTTTGTCTTTTCTGCAGGGTGCGTTTTGAGGCCTGGCCAGGTTCAAAAGGGGGTGTGAGCCGGGCAGTTGATCTGGTGCAAGCTTAGAGGGTTGAGGAGAGGTCAGGTGGGAGAGCTGGCAGAGTTCTTGGTGGTGAAGCAGTTGCTTCGGGGGGGCCGATTGGAGTGTCGGGTCTGCTCGGGTAGTATTCTGGGGTGGCGAATGTAGCCAGAAGGAATGCATACGTGTCATTTGCTGGTCCTTTGGGGTTACATTTGAAGCAGGAGGTTAAAGAGTATTTGGCAGGGCAAGTATGTGGAGCTCTTTTCCTTGCTTCCATTGGATGCAGGTGTTAAGGATGAGTCGTCTAAGGAAGGGTTGAAAGAAGAGGTATCGGAGGATTCCTAAGTCGTTTGGAATTGGCTCTGGACTTTTTGTATATTGGCCAGTGTGGTGGGGGAGAAGAATCCTCAATACTGTTCAGCTCTTTTTTGTTATGTGGATGGGATTTGGGAGGCTTATCGGATTTATGGAGGTTGGGCGTGGTGGAAATATGATGAGCAGTTTAGGCAACGTTTGGCGGCTCACCCAGGTATGGGTTGGGACCAGATGGATATAACGTTGTGGTTATGTTTGATGGTGGCTCAGAAGACTTTGCCCTTTCCGGGGGTCGCCGGTGGGGGAGGGGCAAGTTCACCACCGGCAGGTTCAAATAAGGGGTCCTGTTGGCAGTTCAACGAGGGACAGTGCAAATTTGGTAATGGGTGCAAGATTAGACACAAATGTTCAAATTGTGGAGGACTGCATTCGCTGTCCAGATGTTTCAAGAAGGCGAGACAGGGTGGTTTGCCTTTTGGAGGGTCTGGAGATGGGGGCTTCCCCGGTGAGACTCAACGCAATGTTACCGTGGCTAAGGCTTTACGGAAAACATAAGGATGCAGAGTTTTTGCGGGACGGTTTCGGAAATGGTTTCCGGATTCCTTTTGTTGTTAGGCCTGGGGGTGGCAAGTTGAGGAATTTGAAGTCGGCTAGGGAATATCCGGAGGTGGTCCGTGAGAAGGTTAACAAGGAGATTGGGGTCGGTCGGATGGCAGATCCATTCTCGTCACCACCGGTGCGTGATTTGCGAATATCTCCTTTGGGTGTGGTGCCTAAGCGGACGACTGGAGAGTTTTGGTTAATTCATCATTTATCCTATTGTCAATCATGTCCCTAGCCGCCGGCGCCATAAGAGATCTAAAGGCAAGGTGCCTAATAGTGATAAGACTAAAAGTAAATCTCCTGAAAAGCCTTGCTGAGCCCGTAACCAGGTGCTTGCTAATGCCTGCTGATTTCTTCTCTACAAAAGAGGACCACACCTATCCCAAAATGCTTCTGCATTAAACTAGTGATCTCCTCACTAGTAGGAAGCTGCCTCCAGTTCTGAGTTACCTGCCTAGA